>CAJRST010006668.1:12057274-12112479 GCA_907169785.1 Menidia menidia
CTTCTTGGCTGCATGTTGTATGAAATGTATAACTTTTATCAGACTCACTTAGCTTTTTTTTGTATTATAATATTTTTTTGGCCTAATAAATCAGACATTTTTTAATAAACTTGAGGTGAAATTTTTCAAAGGAGGTTTTCCATCGGAAGCCAAATCATGGTTTTCATATGGCAGCGGCTTATTTTCGGGGTCTGATGCAATGAGATGTAATTACTGGACTAACAACAGGGGAGGAGGGGAGGCGCAGTCTGGCTGGACAGTCTCGTTGTCTCACTTTGTAAGTCATGAAGGTTTTGCTCTGATAACTTCACGGTAAAGGTAGGTGTCGATGGACAAGCCATTTACCTTAATCAGGCAAATCCTGGTTTATCTCTTCTCTCCAGTGGTGTTGGGGGTGATGAGCGCTGGGGTCAGAGTGTAATCTCACAACTGCTGTAGTAGCTGAAGTCAAATCAAAAGGAACTTCTTACTGAGCTGGCTTTAGCTTGTGTTGGGTCTCTGAAAAGTGATTAAGTTTCTGCTGCCTTCACACTGCTGCGTATGTTAGTTATAAAAGGCCGCTTTCTTGGGAACACAACTGAAACAAATTATGTTTTTGTTTTTGTAAGTGGGGTTTTCCAGTCTCAGTCTGAGCAATTGGATTCTTTCTGAACAGACGCAGTGTGACACAGGCCTGTCTTTGCTCAAATTGTAGCTCAATGTGGCAAAAAAAACACCATTTTAATAAACCCTTAACTGTACTCCTCAGCTATAGACCTCTGCCCTTTGAAAGCCCCGGTAGTTCAAGGTACCCCCTCTGCCCTCCCACTTGAGAAGGAAATTAAATGTGTAATCTTGGAGGAAATTGAGACGCATAAGATGCTGGGACCTAAGTGTGCTCATGGTATGTATTTCACTATCTCATCTAATGATTAAAAAACCACAACACAGAAAATAAAAACCCTGTGATTTCATGCATACTTGGATTTTGAGGTTTTTCCTGGAACACACGCTGATACACTTTAATAAAGTGTTTATGATGTGAGGACCACATGGACGCGGGGTGAGCCGCGTAGCTTGTGGGGAGCGACTGTGAGCTCTGGCTGTGCTGGAGTCTCTGGCACAGCCTTCCCTCCGCTTTCATCACCACACTCCACTATTGAGCCCCTCTCGCCTTGTCGAGGGCCTCCACGTCCCTGTAGAACCTCATTCGGTGCTGCAATTTGACCGAGAAGAAGGGAGAGAGCGACGCGTGAGCTCTGTGGTGTCGGCCCTCATTACATATTTATGGGCCTGTTTCAGCCGCGGCTGCTCAAAAAAGCAGATTATCCTCACCTTTGGGGAAGCGTTTGAGGGTTTGGTGTTTCCCAACACATCTTCGTCACTTTTGCCCAAGACCATATTTGGCATCTTTGGAAACAGTTAAATGCTTATTTTTTTTATCTTCCCAGGCATAAGCTCCCTGACTGAAAAGCTTGTTAACGACATGTGTGGGATTGGCCCATCGCTCAGTTTGGGGATGAGCAAGCCTGCTGCAGAGCGTGACATATTGTATTAATTTATGTTCATTACATTCACTCAGTTTAACAAAAAGAAGAATTGTAATGCGCATTTTAAACTGCTTCTACAAGTATTTGGCGGGTCAAAAGTAACAGAACATCCTTTTATTTCAGAAACAAAAGCGAGTACCCCATTTAGTAATGGGTGTGCGGGCCTATCTTTTAAGCTATATCAGGAACATGGCCGCCATCTTAAAGGTCGACATATTGGATCAAGGGCAAGTTTTCAACGGGGAGGTGGTCAGCACCAGGACCAGCAGATTGAGCACGTCCGGGTCGTTGCTGTAAATGTCTCTGTTGATATCTTTTGAACCACAAAGGGTATTGCAAATCGGATTGCTGAGATAGGTTTCTGAGAAAATTCTTGTCCTCATTGATATGCTACATGACCACCTCCCTGCTCGGGAATGTTCCGCAACATGATTTAAACTTGAAGACGGGGGAGATAAAGTGGAAGAGGAGTCAGTGATAGCATGCGTCATACTGTTCAGCTTGAAAATCTGAAGTGTTCTCAAAATGATCTATTTCTGACTTAGGCCACAAAAAACAGGGTTGCATGTTTGTTTGTTTTTTGTCGACTTTAGTGACTTTAAATGCAGGCTGCACAGTGGTGTGGAGTTTGCATGTTCTCCCTGAGCATGCATGGGTTCTTGTTGGGTATTCCTGTTTCCTCCCACTGTCTAAAGAAATACGTTAGGTTAAGTAGTGGATTAGGTTGGTAGGGGTATGTTATGGGTACATCCTCTTGTGTCAAGATCTTGTACAATTCACTGTATTTTTCCAATTATGCTATAATTTGCAACTATCATTTGAACATGTACACATGTAGAAACTAACTAAGCAGTGACCACATTTGTCTGGCCTTTTTTAATTTGATCCTGACAACATAATATGAAATCGCTGGTATTTTAACACAGTTCCATGATCATAGGCAAACATTTGCCAGAACTAATTAGCCTGGTGTAATCTTGTGTGGCCCAGAGAGCATTAGGAGGATTAACGTCAGGTTTTACCAGCTCACAGTAAATGTTCAAGTTAAAATCAGCTGATAATTATGAGGCCTCCTGCAGATGTATGGATTTTCAGACACAGCTAAGAAGATGCAATCATACTGCAACCCATCTTGGAAGAGGCCACAGGGGAAAATGTGTGGGCTGACTCTTCTACAAGATGAAGACGTGATACTTAAAACTGCTCTCAGTGGCAGTGGGGAGTTCACGGGTTCCTGCTCAGAATTCCTTAATTAGCTTCCATATGCGAGAAAAGTTTTCATAGTCTTTTATTTCTTCATACGTTTTATCTGTTTAATATACTTTCTATAGGGTTTGGGTTCTTGTTTAGTTTGTGTGTTTCGTGGCGGCAGCAAGATGTTGCGTGTCTTCCCTGAGCCTTTGGTGGCGAATAAATCTGCCGTGCAGCCATCTTTTGGGGCAAAAGAATCAGTGACTGAAAAGAACTAATGAATAATAAAAACTAAGAAGGAATGCTTCAAAATTTACCACCCAAACTCAATTTATTTAAGAAGTGATTTGAAGATCTTTCTCAGCAGTGGTATATTATGAATAAATTCTAAATGCAAACATTGTAGCTTAAAAAACACAATATACAAAACACAGACCGCACAAAAAGTGACAGAAAAATACAAAACAGCAACCAGACGACAAAGAGTGTTCAGTCAGAGGCTTCTTCATCCCTACTGCAATAAAGAGCTGTCAGGGGGTTGTTCTCAGATATTCAGACTAGCATTTCTTTAGAGAAATGAAAAAAAAATCAAACTTTCAATTATAACATAATCAATGATTAGATTCTCACTGTTTGTTTTCTTTGGGATAACTTAACTGATAACTTTCCCTTAGGGATAATTACAAATTTCTACAATTTATTGGTTTGATAGATTTGGAATTGTGTTTGATTTCGGGTGAGTTTTCCTCTAGATTTCACCTGATGCGGCTGTAGAGCATATATATATCAACTATAAATGATCGTAGATTCAGTATATTCCAGAAAACAGCCAGCTAGCTGTTAACTGAGCTCACTTTATTAGTTTTGGGAAAACGGTATTTATTTAAAAAACTTCATTACTTGTGTTGAAATTAATCTTTTTAATTTTGGAATTTTTAATAGGAATTGCATTGTTTGTTTGTTTTTCCTATTAAAGGCTACAAATAATTCCTCTCTGAAATGTTCTGCAGTTTTAATTCATAATTAAGAAGATTTATACAATATGAGTAAAAAAACAGCTCTTTTAGTGCAGTTTTAAATTGAAAGAAATATTGACCTGTGATATTTAATGGCTGCATTAGCACTTCTTATTGTGTTGTTTGCTGAGCAAACACCACCGTCACATGAAGACACGTTCCTGTTTCCTGTACTGTTCTCAACCAGAAGTTTATTGCTTTTTCACAGTTGATTGTTTGCTTTTGATGGGATCAAGGCCCATATAAGATATTCTGTTGATCAGCATTTGGTGCTCACTTGCTTTGGCTGAATCATATGAATATGTGTTTTTACTGCAGTATTTTTCTCTAGTCCATAATGATTTAGTCCTGGTTGATTAAAAATAGAAAATGCATGTGAGTCTTGTTGTTATCAAAAAGTCAACCGCACCCCGCACAAAGTTAAAATGATCCTGTTAATATGTTGTTCTGCACAGCAAGCTTTGGCTTTTAGTGTTTTATTGTCAATGGTGTGTTTGACAGCTGTGTGGGGAATAGGCCCAGTAGTGTAGTTTTAAGTGTAGCTCACATGCTGTGATTGCTTGTTTTGAAGCAATTGCTGGTTCAAAATGACCAGCGCTGAATTTGTTTCAGGTTGCTGAAAGACTTTAGTTAAAGGAACTATAAAACTTCCTGCCGTGTGGACTGGACCCTCAGTGGTTTTCGATCCGTCAGACGTCCGGTTTCTTATAATTAACACTTGTGGTGCACGCCTGTCATGGCCCGCTTTGAATGCCCCGTATTGTTGCTGGTTACATCACACTGCCCGCCACACAGCAGTTACTGCCGGGATTCTGCTGCTCTAAAGGCTGCGTCCAACCGGACAACGCAAGCTGGGATTAATACAGCACCCATTCAGCCAAACGCACATCATCAAAACAGATCAATACAGCCAGGGGAAGGCAGAGGTCAAGAGATAAAGAGGGAATGTGGATGTGAGTTTGCGTGTGTCGAGAGAACAGTGACAGACAGTATCTGGGTAGCAGGCAGGTATTCAGCTCTGACTTGTGGATGGCCTTTTCTACATATTTTGCCCTCTTCTCTCTGGCATTCATCACCAGTAATTGGCTACCTAAAACGGAGATGATGTTTAGTTGGTAGTGATTTTCTGTCACCCGTTCTGAATCGCACTGCGACCCAGTTTGAGAGATAATTGACAGAGGAGAGTGAACAGTTTATACATTTTTAAACAGATGACCAGAGAATGAGCGGATACGTGCATGCAGAGGCAGCAGGAGACACAAAGAGGCATTCTTCTCAGCCTCCTGAGATAAAGGTGAAGGCTGCTTAACTGTAAATCTCAGGGGCCTCTAAGTAGGACATGCTCTGTGAGGAGGTGAAGAGATGAATGCCTCTCAGAGAGCGGAGGCATGGGAAACTCTAGCTGCGACACAGGAGCAGCACTCACACACCAGCGCACAACCAGATTGATGACCTACTTGTTTACTTCCTTTTTACTCATAACAAGTAGGCATTTAATGTGTCTAAATGTGATTTACAGCATGAAATGTAATTTGATGTTTTGGTGCCTGCTCAGTCAAGACTGAGTTTTACTCAGAAGGAAACTGAGAGGGGCCTTCAGCAGCTGTAATCGGGATACGCTTCTAGTGGACTTGGGGATTCTGTGTTTCATTAGATTTTAGATTCTTCTTTTAGCGGCAGGATTGAACCAGAGGAGTAGAGGCTCTGCTGGCTGAGCTGAGGCTGACCCTCCACTGGCAGTCACAGTCAGTGAAATTTCCTCCATTTGCATATGAGACGCAGTGATGTTAAATATTGATAAAAGTGCAAATGCACTGGGATTACTTGAAATGGCTACCTAAGTGCTATGCTGTGCTAATAAGCGCAGTGTTTTTTGGGTTGGTAATGATACGCAAACTAAATAATTAGCAATTAAGGTTTTGATTTTATATGATTAAAGCATTTGAGGTGAGCCTCTCTCATAACGGAGAGTTTGGTGACTGGAGAAGATTCAAGAAAAGTATTTTAAAAGAGACACAGGAGAAAAAAAAACGAAACAAACAAAAAACAAACAAAACAAGCTTATTTAACATAATGGCTCTAAGTGGACAGGAATGCATGAAATGGGGAGATATTTGTCCACGACTAGAAAGAATGTGGGGCTGGATGCAAAGCATTGTGGTGAACGGCTCCTTGGCTGCCTTCTTCAATTCTGATCTGGTTTATTTGGAGACAGAGTGTCCAACATTTTAAAGAAGCGTGTGAGGTCTTGAAGGCCAATGATATACCTGGCTTAAAGATACTCTTTGTTTCATGCAAAACATAAGGACTCTGTGTTTTAGGCCCTAAATCATGTAAGAGACTAAAGGGGAACTTTATCTAATATCTATTAGCAATGCCTGTGTTTCATTTGAAGAACATATAAAGCTTTACTAAACAAAAGCCTGAAGATGGGTATTTATGTGCCTCCGCCGGTGGTTTTTAACCATTTGACAGGTAAGAAGGATTTCCCATCGACCCTAAATCTCTGGCTTCTGGTGCACAGTTGTACAAGAGAATATTAAGACATATGAATAGTAAATGCAGCCGCCCCAAACAATGTGAGTCTGTCGCACAGACTCTTGCAGATGGTCACATCTCCTTCCTTATTTCTCCCTGAGACTTCAGTGGATTCCTTCCTGCTCTTTTGCTGCCTCCTTCAGAGTGTTAGCGAGGCCCTCGTCCTCCGGGGGATGGAGGCAGCCCGGCTCTGGCACCACAGCTCCCACGCCGCTGTACGGCTGGGAGAGAGGAGCAGAGGCAGAGCCACGCAGGTCTGTGTGGAGGCTCACAGCAGCAGCAGGAAGAATTAGTACCCTGCGTGACTCGGGCCCCAAACAAAATGGTTTATGTATACAAAACACTTCAAACCATGTTCAAATGGACTAATGAGAAATAACCCTCTTATAGGGTATTGTCGGACGCATGTGTATAAATCTGTCCAGATAAGAAGGGAAAGTAAGCCATAAGGGCAGCTGGGGGTCAACCAGTGTGACGGAAAGACTTCTGAACTGAGTGTACCTCCACAAACTGCAATTTTCAGCCTCAGCCGTCTGTGTAAGGAGGCTTATTGGGAGTTGATTTTATCATACTGTGCTATTATTGCCTCACACATAACCCACCACGGACTTTGGCACAATAAGCACACCCAGAGTAAAACACACAGCTGTCCGTCTCAGCTAACTTGACATTACCAAGTCAGCTATCTGTTTCTGGAGTGTTTGGGTCTATTTGTGTACTTCAGCTTGATTTGGAGCACGGCCTGTTGTGATTGTCTGTGCCCTTCTTTGTTGGATTCTCTCTTGTGGAAATAATCCAAATGCAACAGCAGAAGCTCCAGTGGAGTTTTCTCTTTCATGAACGACATGTTACTTACACCACAGCTGGCTTTGTTGCTGTTTTGGGTACGGTTTCTAGTTTTTTTTTGTTATTTTGTAATGTTGAGAAAATCCAATTTGCTCTCCTCAGCCTCAGCAAGAGTTTTGTGATCAGTGATCTTTTTTTCTACATGTCTGCCAGCAAGATTTCCAAACAACAATCAAACTCAATCTGTTCGAGAGGTGTAGCATCTCCATAGTAGAAGCCCACAACATTTGATTGCAGATCTACTTTGGACAGTGTTGTTGTTATCTTAATTTTGAACATGAAATTGAATTCTGAAAAACATCATTTATAGAATATGTTTGGGGAAAATAATCAACCATTTATATGATAATAAAAACTGGACAATACAATGAAATTCCTTTCAGGACATCTCCTGTGATGCCATTGATGACGCTCACAATGAGAGATGGCTGTCTAAACTTGGATAAAAATGCTATTTTAGGGTTTTGCTATAAAATAGGGATTGATTGATTAAACCATACCCTGCATAATCTTTTCCAAAGCACTTATACTTTTGTTCTCCCATTATTACTTACCGTACATATCTTCTACTAATGGAAACCCAAAAGATTGTTATGAAATTGTACACTGTGAGATTATATAATTTATCCATAGGCTGCAGTTCCAGATCCAACACAGCTTTTAACAAAACAACCATCCACCAGAAGGTCAGTTCTTAAGCTTGTGCTGTGAACTTCTACAGATTTGTCTGTTCAGCCTAAGTAAATCCATCTGCTGTCATGCAAATGTCACCAAAGTTACAGTGGAATTTCCCCACTATGATGTCCCATCTCTCAAAAATATATGCTCCAAACAAAATTATAGTAATATTTTGACATTAAGGGGAAACTAATTTCTACAAATTAATATCTTTAGTGAATGTAATGATAACATCAACTACAACAACAACAAAAATTATATGTGTATTCAGCAATAAGCGGAAATCTTTGTGGAAAGGTGACATTTTCTAACCTTGTCCCTGTTAGAAAGAGATCACACTGCTGCTGGGACTCCCTCGGGGTCACTCCCCTGAGTCCTGGCACAAAGGAGTTTCCTCTTGCTACTTTATGTTTCTGTTAGCCAGGCTCAGAAAATGCTTAATCTCCAGGTTCTCCCTTTCCCTCTCAATGTTGTAAACTCAAGACATCAGATCCTAAGCCGCAGGCAAACGGTGAATAACCTGCTGGGGTCACAAAAGGCCTGTTCCTCATTTAGGCTGCTGGCAAATACGTTTTCTTTTTTTTTTTTGTGACACATGTTGTTGCATAAGCCCTAGACAGCTGCTTCCACTTCTAATGCAAACACCCCACTCTCAAAATCTCGGAGAGGGGAGACGTCAAAGCCTTTTTGTGAAAAGTGTCCACTGCCTGAAGGGAAAGGAGGATGTTATCATTTGTTGTTGACGTCTCTTGCCTTGGTGTCGCATTGTTCTGTCCGAAGGCCTTTTTGAGTTACATGGCTAATAAAGCACCAAAATCCCTCTGGCTTGTTTTTATCTCACTATAAAGTATCTGGCCGTCTCGTTTAAAACCAACCCGTTTTCCATCTGAATTATTAAAGATCTACATTTACATGGACTGTTCTCACATTCATGCCCCCAGGAACTGTGTACTTTACCTGCATGGATGGTCAACCAAGTGCATGTTAAGGTCTGTCACTGGGGCAGAAATTACAATAGCCAACCCAGTGGTCTGTGGGTCCCCAAGGTGGTAACTCATTGACTATGGTTTAAAAAGTATTGGGGCAATATTTCTGGGTTAAAATGCTGAGGAATATGTTTTTGATAGAAATACAAAGGCTACAAACCACAAATAAAAGCTAACTGACTTCAAGCCCCAAAAGTCTCATCCTTGTACTCGGTTTATTCGAGTTCAGATGCAGATATCTCTTTGCTCAGACCGTGTCCGACACACTGGTTCAAACTGGATTAAATATGTGTTTGAATTTTCGCCACAGGTATCATATTAATAGAAATCTTTCAGGTTTTCCTGTCCTTCTCAGCAAAGATATCCGTGAGCCCCCCTCTGGCACAGAGTATAGAATTATTTGAAGTTGACATTAGTGGAGCTACTAATCCTAATGAATGCAATCGGGGAACCCTTTTCAGAACAGAAATCGGTGTTCTGATGTTGTCAGGTTTGGATTTGATCTAAAATTTGATCTAAAATCTTGGCAATTACATTGGTGATGTCTCAGTAGTTAGAGATCTACTGCCCATAGCAAGGATATGGCGTTTGTTTCAGCTGGAGGCATTTAAGAGGGAATATCCTCACCCAAACCTCTAAAACATAATGCACTTTAACTCATCAGATTTTTCACGTCTTAAGTTGTTGTTTGTGCTTTGTGTTTTCTGTCTGCATATTTGTGTGCCTTTAAAGCTATAGTAGAGAGGACAACCTCTGAAGTTTCAAGCTTCGCCATAGATCATATTCCCTCTTGGTGCCTGGCATTATTCCACACTTTGGGTCATGGGGTGATTATCTCTTCCTGTCAGGAATGCTGAGAATTTCCTGCGTTTCTCCCTCTTCCGGCCTTGTTAGTGGTTGTGCCTGAACATGTGACAGAGACTTTGATTGACTCGCCAGCTCCCAGTTGATGTTACCCAGCATTCATCAGGCAGCTTTCACAGCTCTCAGATCAAGTGAAGCTGCCGAATGGATTAAGGTTTTTTCAAAGGGCCAAATAACGTGCACCAGGGAGTTTTGGTTGCATAAAGCCACTTCCATCCATCAGCCTTTTATTATCGATGGGTGTGTCTGTTATCAAGAGAAAAAGTATGAAGGGATTCCTTTAAGTCTGACTGCTTCAGCGCTTTATTAAACTGGTTTGACTTGCTGTTGTTTTAGCTGCTCTGAAAAGCGAATGCTGCCCTTTAACCTGTAGCCGTTATGGTCAGGGCGGCTGAAGGCAGCTGCGCTAAGCAGAGCGCTCTTATTCAGCTTTTTAAAATCATCGTTAATCCATATTTGCTTGATCTGTGTACACCTGTTTGCTTTAACCGGTTCAGAGTGTGCCGTACGCAAGTGGCTGTATGTGTTTTTACTCAAGTCTAAAGCAGCAGACAACTCTCTGCTCTGTTGTTTGTGTCTAGAGAGACAGGAAAGCTCTGTTTGTGTAGGGTGGTGGTGCAAGAGGGGGTGGAGTAAGAATCAGACCCAAGTATAGGCTGCCTCACCACACTGACTCTCCCCACCCATTCTACACCCTTCGGTCCCCCTCCGCCTTCCTTTCTCTCCCCCTCCGCCTTCCTCTCTCTCCCCCTCTCACATTCCCACCTGCTTTGTCGGGGCGGTTGATCGGGGCAGCAGACCAAGGCGGGAAAGTGTCTCAAAATGGAGGAGCGAAGAATGACATCAAGCTATCTGGGGGCTGTCACAACAATAAATGGTGGCAGATTCATATCAGTTTAAAGGATATGATTATTTATTTGTTCAAAAGTTACTTCATTCCGATGTGCTCACATTTACTCAGTTTTTTAAGAAAAGTCTCACCAATTCCTGCCTGCACCTCAGTTGAATGGAAATTAATGGGATTTGTGTATCATCCAGGGTGACACTGTTCTGGTAAGAGCTGCTCCTGTTGTATTTTTAACGTTAGTATTAAATTAGTGATAAAGAGCAACAAGTGTCTCACCTTCTATAATACGGGTTGTCTCTTTCCTTCTGGGGTCCAAGTCAAGTCACTTTGTCACAGCCAATGAACTTATTGAAGATATGTTAGGGATGGATAATAATAGCCTGCTGGTCCCATTGTCACATTAGGATACATTAGTCAGTTTGCAGTCCATCAGAGTACGTTTACAAATGTTTTCAAGCTAAAAAAGAATAGCTTACATGTGAAGTTTCATTGTGTAAAATACTGAACCTTCTGCATTGTGATATCCCTGATCCCAAATATGATTGTGTATAAGGGAAAAAATAGCTTGAATTGATAATTAGGTTGATTTCACCACAGTATGTTGAATTGTTTTTATCCTTGAGATTAAATGAGTCAGAAGTGAAGTCTGAAATGAAGAATCCCTGAATGCAGCATCAGGTCTGAGTGGGTTGGATGCTATCAGCCTGATTAACTGTATCCCTATGGAGCTGAGGATAAAGCCCCCCACACGTAGTAATTCATACATTTGCAACTGATATTTCAATTCAGGCTGGGGTCTCTGTAATAAACTTTTTTTTACCCTTTTAAATAGATCACAAGCAATTCATGCATTTTGGCTCACAACATAACAGCACATAATATATAACGCATATACAATAACAATATAAAACACCTTGTTTTGCAAAGAGCATTTTTAACTTTATATCTGCAGAGAAAATTATGAACCATATTTTTATTGCCAACAATTTTTTTGTAGCTTTCAGTAACAGTAGTAAGGGGATACTATCATCGGGGACCAAAAATGTAATTAAACCATTATGCAGGTTATGGAAGCCCAGCATGTTGTCTTCCTTTTCCAGCAGTAAAGTTGTGTTTGCTTAGTGAGGAGTTGCTTTTCTGGAACATCAATAAGGATAAAGGAAGTGTCATGACCGGCTGCTGTGACAGTTAGCACCGTTACACACGCTCAACGGCAAGGAGGTTTCTTTTATGAATCATTGTTTGTCTATTCGGAATTTGTATGTTCTCTCTGTCTAGCAGTTGGGTACTCATGCTTCTCCTTACAGTTTAAAAATATCCATATCAAATTATTACAATAAATTTACCATCTTAGTGAGTTTGAGTGTATGCGGTTGTTTTTCTCTGTGATGGGCTGGCGACCTGTCCGGGGTGTATCCTGCCTCTTGCCCAATAGTATCTGGGATAGGCTCCGGCCCCCCGTCAACACTGAATAAGATACAGCGTGAATGGAGAATGGAAGAAAGAAGAGCCACAGCGAGTTTGGACCACAAAGACAGAGGGAACAAAGAGGAAGAACTGCTCACAGCCTGTCAGATCCAGTTGGAGTGACCCGAGGAATGTTCAAGGCGTCAAATTGAAGGCTCCCAAAGCAGGAGCATGTTGCAGACAGTCACAGTATGCAACTGTGCTGCCTGTGACACACACAGCTCTATGAGCATGTTGACGAGACGGGCAAACAGCGATACTGTGTGATGGCACCTCAAAGGCATGAAAATGATGACTGCAGCTTAAGTCATCCTGTGAATGCATCAGAGCTCTGACCACATTCGGAGTTTCCATCCTATAAATTTCTTTAAAAACAACCGAAGGGGCAGAAATTCTGTTTCATAATCACCTCATGAACACTGAACTGAGGGATCTTAGACTTCGGAACTCGAGTGACCCAAAATTTGAGCATGGAAATTTGCAAACAATTGAAATATTCTGTGACAACATTTCTATCTGTCCCACGGACCATTCAAGCCTGTTTCTTTTCTGTCAGAGTGAAAGTAGGCCACGAGCTTTAGAGACGGCGAAGGAGGAATGATGT
This sequence comes from Menidia menidia, assembly GCA_907169785.1. Taxonomy (NCBI): domain Eukaryota; kingdom Metazoa; phylum Chordata; class Actinopteri; order Atheriniformes; family Atherinopsidae; genus Menidia; species Menidia menidia. Next base: position 12,069,841 of record CAJRST010006668.1, read on the forward strand.
AACCAGGGACCTACATGTGTATGTTGTTTTTCTCTCCGGAGATTTGCAGCACTCGGCTAGTGCTCAGTTGCTCTTTACCGAGCAAAACAATTGTAGTTGCATTACGGTCTGATTAACAGAAATGCTTTACAACAATATAAGGGCACGCATACACATATAGACACAATACACATTGTCACGACAACGCAGTGATGCGTGTGAAACGGAGACTTTCTGCAGCTCTGAGTGTTATGTATTATATTTTTCCTCTAGATGTGAAACAGCAAATTACAGATTCAGAGAAAAGACACTGTTGTGACTCACTTGTTAAAATAGAATACTAAAGTTGCTTGAATATAAGCAGAAGCTTATCGGATATATCAAAGTGCAGCCAAATAATTGATGCTTCCTTAAGTTAAGGTTTTAAATCCGCATTTCAAGGGTCCTTTTGAGAGATCAAACCGTTGCTGAGATTTGACCTCATCTGTTTTGCAGCTTTGTTGGCAATTTATGTTTTGCATTTTTAAGATAAATCTAATCTGGTGGAATTCGTGCTTTAAACCACATGTGTTTGTAGCGATAGAGGAGTTCTCCACTCATGTGAATACCACTACTAAACAGAATTACACCGAAATAATAGGGGCTCTTTGTGATGGTTCATTGAGATAGCCCAAGCTTTTTTTATGCTTTGCATTGGAAGTGACGCTTGTTTTTATTCAGTTAGTATTTAGTACAAGGCAGGCATACTGTGGAGGGCAAGTTTATGGGGAGGCAGTTGTAGCAAGGCTCAGTTGGCCCCTAAATAAAAGCCAAGTGCTTGTTTTCAGACAAAATAAGCAGAGGAAAACCTTAACGCGCTTGTTTTCATCTGGTGTGATTACAGTGTGGTCCCATCACACGAGCAGGAGTTTGATACCAGTACACAGATCGGTTGTTGGTGCAGAGCGTGTTATTTATCTTCAGTTCCCATGGTGACATGACCCTGAAATCATTGTGGGTCTTGTCAGTCATCACGGTCACTGTTGCATTTGCATTTTGCTTTGTACCGGCCTACTATCTGTTTGCTTTTCCATCTCTCCTATTTAGCTGACATGAACTGTAAATTAATAGAGCAAAATTCTGAAATAAGCCGTTTTCTTCTATATATTTTCCTTTCGTGTTTGACAATATCACTAGAAAGCAATCGATCAATACTGTGTGTTGGCACATGCTCCCGGTCAGAACATGGTGAATGTTTGAGAGTTTGGAGAAATCCATATGTTATTATTGCTGCTCTGACAAAAGCATAACTGAAATTGAATTTATACACAGGTATGTCTGACTTTGACAAAGTATTGGGCTTACACACTGAGAACGGCTGGTGCTGCCCATATTCTGGAAATATTCCGTAGTCGGTTGTAATCTCACTAATGAAGACATTGCATCTAATCTTTTAAATATTTGAAACAATGTTTTCCATTTCTGTTGGTTCAAAATAAGCAGTCATTTCCCAGCCATTTAAAATTATTTCAAATCTAATTATGTTTTTTCGCTGTATCCGCAACCTCGTTTTTCTCACAACAAGACATTCCTTGAGCTGTGTGTCTGCTCTGAAGTGAATACCAGAATAACACTGTTGGCAGGCGTATGTAGAGGAGTCTTTTGTAACAGTGCTGTCTCTTTCTGTTTGTGTTCTTTCCTTCCAGTCTCCCAGTCTAACAGCAGCTTAAAGAAGCACCGGAGTCGGAGCATTTTTAGCCCCTTCTTTTGCTGCTTCCGTAACTACAATGACTACCACGTGGAGCCACCACCCACCAACAACAAGACACTTTGTCTACCCCCTCCACCGGAGGAGAACGGCAGTCCTCCCAAGGTACAGCTCCTTTTACAGCGTTGGCTCGAGTCCAAGTAACATACCATTTAAATCCAGAGAATCAAACAGACCTTTTGAGAATCACTTCACATTCGAAAACAAAAATCCAAGGACCTGACCATAGAACTTCAGTAAAGAGTAGCGTTGGTTTGGTTTTGTTACAGCGAGGCTTGTTATGGTTTGCTTTTTTTTTTTTTTTTTTTTTGCAGAGAGCCGAGGCACTGCCTCACTGAGCTCCCTCCACAAATTTTTCCAGCTGCTTCAAACCCGTTGAACCCAGAGGTTGTTTACCATCTACTGCTTGAAAATATGGGCTCACTTCCCATCTTGCATTCTTCAATATCGGCCTACACACAAACCCGCTCACAAAACACACAGTGCCGAGCACGCTGCGAAGCTCTGAGGACACACACTCTCACTGGGTCTTTGAGGCACCAGAGTTCAAAAGTCTTACCATGACAACACATGGATGGACACAGACATGCACTCAAACTGCTGCACTCTAATCCTTATAAAGTAGGCTTTGTGTATGTCCGGTATGATGGATTGCCTGGCACCCACGCCGCCCCCACTCCTTGTACACATGTCCAGTGTAGTGAGGATGTGTGAAGAGAACGTTCTGGCTGTGGAAAAGGCGCCAAACCCTGGAGCTCCTCTGCAGACATAGTGTTCCGCTGCCAAGGCAGGTACACAGGGCTAAAAATGGAGCAGGGTCCTATCCCATTTCCAGCCCTGTTTACCTTTAAATGTCTCATTCACGGGAGAAATCTGTGGCCCTTTACAGACGCCGTACATGTGGTCACCGCTGACCCGCTCTGGACCTCTCCTTAGCAAATGAGTTCCCATTAATCCGGACTGAACCTAGCAAACCTCGCCATAAAAAGCCTTGTTAAAGCGCTAGGCTGATTTTCATACTGGGTTCGTGCCTGCAGCCCCTCCCAGAAGTGTAGCGCTGCTAGATTTCTGGCCAGCCATATTTGTTACTATGGCAGCTCTGTTTGTTTTTGACTTCTTCTCTCTGTCTCCCACAATGTGTACTAAACTGTATATCCCTTTCCTCTGTCTCTCACCTCCCTCCTATCCTCCTGCCTTTGTTGATTAAAATATTGATGTTTTTGATTTAGCCCCATTCACTTTTTTTTTGTTTTTTTACCAACTGTGTCTCTCAAAATCTCTCTCTCTTTTTATTTTCTCCAGTTTGACCAGGTCCAGGTCATCCCTATACCCAGTGTATGTATTATTATCCTTAGTTTTATTTCATCCCACTCCATCACAGTAACCTTCCTCCTGTGCTTGATGTACTTCATCATCTTAGCAGAATGTGGCTGTTGACACGGAGGTGATTTTTCTTTGCTGGCAGATGAAGTTTTGCTCTCTGTCATTGATCATTTGCTTTTCAAGGCTTTTCTTTGAACCGCTTGCTCCCCAATCACGTAACTGATTGAAAAAAGTAATGCACCCACATTTACTATCACATAATTATTTGTGGCAGTGTCTGTTTATCCCTTTCTGAATGTAAAGCATGGAAATGGATGGCTGTTCTCAGATTAGATTGTATATTTGATGGAGAATGTTTACACTAAGATTATGCAATGTGGGGTCAATAGACTACAGTCCCTCTATTTGGAAAGAGTTTATTAGATATTCACTGGGAAGCTGGATTTATCTGATTCCTGCTCTCAGTGCTGAAACTGCAATTCATTAGACTATTTTGAAATGTACGCAGTCCCCGTGGTTTACTGTAATTTAGAATATTCACACTCGCAGCGTGCCACATCACAGCCAAGCTTTAAACTCCACCAATCAGCAGACTCCTCTCTACAGAAGTGGGGATGCATTTGGCGATAAGGCCTGTTCTTTGTGTTGTGTGGGTTACGGGAATTACGAGTTGTGACTAAAATAATTCAAACTCGGCTGGAAATATCATATGCCTGTCACCGGTTACTGTCACATACTGTTATGATCAACATTTTAATGTGTCTGCCCCATCAAATATTGTTTGGCTGTTTGTGTTAGTGTAAAAAATAGCTACGGTAAATACAGCATTTTACATTACACACTTGTGTGAAAAATACTCACCAAAAGCATCGTTACATGGTGAATAGCAGCTTATCCTAACTGTATTTTCCTTCAAGCATTTCTTTGCTACTTTGCATTAACAGAATATGAATACTAAAATATAGAATATAACCATTTGTCGTAGGAGCATTTGTTAAATGTGAAGATAGAAGAGTCAATAATATTAGTCAGAGATAACAGTAATAGTGATAATAAATGACAAGTAAAAACTATATTTTATGCTTCTACTAATTCTCTTAATTTCCAAGATTAGTTTTTGGGTCAACTGTCAATCTTCATGATATCACTATAAGAGAAGAACCTGTTTACTAATAACTCTGTATCTGAATGTAGCTTCAGACTACCTCAATGTCACAATGAGGTAGTTATTGCGACTATCACAAATTTATTTTGGTAATGGAAAGCCAGCATGCTATTAAATGAGTGACATTATGCAAAGTTAATGTTTGAATTAAATTGCATGCTAGCATTAGTATTCATGACTAACTGTAACCAAATTAAACTTTATTTCATTACTGATTCTGTCATATGATTTCTGTCTGGAGCATACTAAGTAGTTTTACCAGCTTCTGTGGTGAAAACAAGTTCCCATGATACAGTACAGTACAGTTTTACTTGGTTTTAACTCTGAAAACCCCTTCAAAATTGCATGTAATCTATGGTATGTTGTGTACAGGGAGCTTTTAACGTTTACATCCAACCTGATACATTTCACGTTACATCACATTTTTCCAGAAGATTCCTGCAGTTCTATTTTGTACGTGGTGACCTCATTGTCGACAATGTGTCATACCAGTATTGGTCAGTTCCTTGCTAGTCAACATATCATGCTGGGACCAGACTTAAATAGCACCTCCTTGCTGTCACTTGAACATGGGTTTGCTTTTAATGTGATGATGCTGCTGCTTGGAGAAAAAAGCAAGGTCCTAGTCAAACCTTTTATTTGCTCAACCTGCATGAGTAAATCACATCAATTACAGCTTGACAACGTGCCATTCAATGTCCTTGCTCAAAGGGAATTCTTTCTGATACGTCAGCACGCAGTGCGATAAGACACGATAAATACAGTCGGCCTGGGAAAAACACACCTAAACACAGATACACGGAGGAAATCCCTGGAATGCAGCTCACTGGTGGGTGAGTCTGGGGAAGATGGACAGAGTCCTTGTTTCTCACCTCTGTATAAATTTGTGTGTCCGTGCATATATGTGTGCGCAAATGCATTGGTGTGAATGGAGTGTGGGTGCGTGCCCCCTGTGGCCGCGCCATCTGTCCCACGCCTGTGTCAGACCCCAGGCCTTCTTGGCAAAGGGCAAAAATGTTTCTCCTCTCTCACTGACCCTAAAGGCATCACAGTCAGAGACCTCAGCAATTGCAGATTGTCCAAAGAATACTAACAGGTAGCCAGGCTATATAATGAAGCAAAGAATATGGGTCCAGCAATCTAACTATTAGTAGCTGAATTAGGGATGTTAAACACAGTGTTGTAGAAGCTACAAATTGAAGGATATTAAACACCAGATTGCATAACATGCACTTAAATCAAATAAATTAGCACATTAAAGATATTAAAACAAGCAAATTCACGGATAAGCTTCATATCAAGTTATCAGATAATTAATCTCTTGGCAGTATAATCGAATCTCCACAGATTCAGAAGAACACCCTCCTGCGGGCGCTTAATGCTGTGAATTGCACCGTGCAGCCACAGCTGCCAAAGTGATCACGTCCAGCTCTCTAACCGAGCTAGCATCTCACCCTCGGCGTGAGTGTGTGGGAATGCGTGTCCTCTTGGTTGTGCCTTTCCACATACAGTAATTAATGCTGTAAAATGTTTTTGTGTGTTCCTACAGCCTCCAGCAAAGTTCCTTCTGCCGGAGGTCAGTATAGCAGACGACAATAAGAACTGCGTGGTGATCGACCTGGACGAAACCCTTGTACACAGCTCCTTCAAGGTACAGTGGAATCATAGCACAGTACCACTCTTATTATACACATAAGATTTTGTTTGGGGCAATTTTGAATTTTTTGCAAGAAGAAAAATATTGAAGCACTTTAGAAGAAGGTCATTTAATTTTCCACTGAGCTCTATTCCATCATAAACACAAATATGTCTGTCCTTCATGGTTAACGCCTTTAGACATTATCTACTAAAGGAGCCATTGATATTTTCATAGTGTTTGCAACGCATCTTCTTTTACTTGCTTTCCTAAAAGATAATCCAGGTAGAAAAGATCTCCATCACTTGACGTCCATTTGACCATTTTTTTTATCATTTGGCCCTTGCAATCAATTTGAACAAAATGTTTTCAAGGTTTCTTAGCACAAAACGTGGACACATTTCTTTAAAAATGCTCTATTATATACATTATATGGAGTTGCTGTTTCAAAAAACTGTTGCACGCCAATAACTCCTTGCCACCCATAAAAAACATCATTTAAACCTTGCTTTATAAACTAGTTTGAGGTTATTTGGTTATTCCTTCTTTTCTCTTGGCAGTACTGATTGCAAAATAGAATTTCTAATAAGTTAAACCTATTTTATGTATTGTCCTACAAAGCTTTGGATGTGGCCTCAAATATGACTCAAAAGATTATTTGTTTCGACACAAATATTGTAGGTATTTCTCCACAGTTTTAGGTTAACCTTTGCTAAATGTTTTCTTCCTTGGACAGTGAATACTCTATTACAGATGCTCATAGATAAAAACCTAATTAACTGTAGGACTCTACAGCGTCTGTGCTAATGACTCTTATTCTCAGTACTGAAAAACCTTGCATACATAGTGACTCATTTCAGCACCACTCCACCTCGGCCTCAGCCGATATGTCTGTGTGTAGTGTATCAGCGCCTGAGTGCTTTTGTCCTCAACAAAAGTGCTGTAGAGATGACAAACACAGTGAGGTTTCCAACAAAATGCAAGATGAAGAACCTTTTTTGTCCGGCCTTCATTTGACAGTAAAGGGGAACTACTTCCCCCAAAAAAATAAATGCAGAGAAAAAAACAATTCAGGACATTTTCATGTGACTTGAAATTCAATTCCTCATTTGCTGTGGAAAGTCGAGAAAAAAACAGAAATATGTACACACCCATCATGATCACATGCCAGCAGTGCAGGGCCACACACTCAGACATGTGCTCACCCACATACAAGGGTGTGTCCAGTACAGTGTACTGTTGCCGTGAATGGCTGTGGGATAAAATTCTCAGAAACTGAAGATCTGTTTGAATAATTGTTTTTTTCCCCCCTTTCCTGTCAAAACAAGTCAAAAAGTCAAAGTAGAGCTCTTTTTCTTTTATTTTATGGAACTCACACACTCAGTACTTCAGGGTTTCTTTAGTTCAGAGATTAGTTTACAGTGCAGAATGGATTCTGGTGATGCAAAACATGAAAATCCGTTTGGAGAGGAAGACAGGGAGGCAAAAAACCACACAAACGCAGCATTTTCAGTTCCGTTCAAAGGCCCTACAGGATTTCCTGTAGATTTCCTGCTCTGAGACGATATTGTTAAAAAATATATGGTCGTTTTTATCTGAAAACACTTGAACTGGACAATGAGTGCAGAAAAACAACCGACAGGGGACACAGATGATGCACAGATGGACATGGGCTAAAAAAGAAGCATTATGTAACACATCACATACTCTGTGTTTTATCCTGCATGTCATGGATGACAAGATAATTCCTTGGCTGGCTCTGGGATTAAAAAAACAGTATGTGTTAGATTTGTCAAAGTAGCAGAAACTATTGATAGCATACCATATGATAAAGGACAATTATGTCACCTATTTTATATAAAGTTACCATCTGTGTGTGACTACTAAACATTTAAGCATAATGTGTGAAAGAACAAGGTTTAATCCACTCACTTTAAGGTTTAAGCTTTTAAAATCTGATTTGGTGAAGCAGTTTAAAGTAAAAGATAACATTTCTTCTTTTAATCTCATCATAATAGGCTAACGTGCAATTGAAATGCTACTGACTGCTAAAAAAAAAAGAAAAAACACAAATGAAAAGTTGATGATTTGTGTTGAGCAGGTAATGTCAGAGCAGATTTGGCCAATAACGCTTAATAATCAACTAGAAGTTTGCTATTTGTGGAATTAAAGCAAACTATAGACCAGAACAGGTGTGTGAGGATGTTACACAACCACAGCTAAGTACTGTCTGTCAACCCTGTCCAGGCCAGTTCTGGGTCCTCAGAGACCCATTATAAAAAAGCTCTCCCCTCTCAACTTTTACCTCATTTAGACCGACAGTTCTCCCTCACCTGTATCCCATTCTCACTTCTTCTTCTTCTATTTTCCATATCTATCATCTTCACTCTCTAACAAGGCTTTGAGCAACTGTTCATTCTGGGGCAGATTGAATGATTCAGTGGAAGAGCAATAAGCAGGAGCAGAGAGTGGTCTGTTTCGGCATCTCTTTCTCCATCTGTGTGCTCTCTCTCCCATCCCATTGGGGTTGTTATATTGTCTTATTATTCCGCTCACAGCCTGCCAATGGCTTGGCTTATTGTTCTGCACACACTCAGTCTTTATCTCTTGTGGTATAGATATTAACCTTACGGAATTATTGCTGAAGTGATTTCAAGAAGAGCTCTGATCTACTGTAAGGCTTTGATTTTTTAATTGACTAGCTGAAATCTAACATCTTAAGAAAAAAAAGAAGATTTCTAGGAGGTAATGGTAAAGAATTCTCATAATTGGAGCTTTTTGAACACTTTATAAAGATGACACGAGGGAGGTCAGTGTTGCTCTGAATAATTCTACAGTCAATGCCCCCTCTGCTGGATGACATTGAACTCTGCCTTCTTACTGGAGTTTCATCTGCCCGATGGCAAGTTGCATAAAGGAAAAAGAAGAAAAAAACTAAAGTCTAAACAGATATGTCTCAAAATCAAAACAGCAATTATGGATCAAATAAAAATGAATAACATGTAATAATAAAGATAATTAGTTGAGTTTTTTATTAAAGTTATATATCATCAATTATTACATAAATCTCATTTCATACACAAAATAAGTGTTTTCAGTTCACATTATATGCTGTCAGTGCTGTTGATGACTCTGAAACACCTTGAAAAGATTGTCGGTGTAAACCTATTCACATCAAGAGTCTTTTAGTCAGAAACTGACGGGTAACTGCAACAAGATTCATTTTCAGACCTCTCCCTCACACGTCCTGATTCAAATAGACAACAAAAATAAGCAGTTTAAAGACATTTCAGAAGACTTGGCATGGTAGAAATAGGGGCACGTATTAACCAGTCTTGTTTATTCCTTGAACAGACTAATTAATTCTACTGCAAGCCACGCATTCTAAATCCAAACAAGGTCATTACAGTTTAAAATGATTCCTATAAATAGTCCTGGTCCTTCTGTACAGCAAATTGTTGTAACAGGTGACAGCCTACTACAAACAGTCTTTCTTTGTGTTTCTGAAAAAGCATAGGAACATTTTCTCTGTCACCTATTTTCTTTCTCTCCCTCTCCAAAATGACAACCACCGTGCCTCCCACCTAATCCTTTCATCCTCGTCTTTATGCCCTCAACTCGTCTTCCACCCACACCCCTGTAGCATCTATCTTCCTCTACCTCCTCCACCGTTCCTCCTCTCCATTTCGCTTTTTCAAATTACAGAAGTCAGACAGAAGAAATGGCAGCACTCCTGTTCACCTTACAGGCTGTCAGCTTCCTCAGCTCCCTTGTTTCTCCCCTGAGTATCCCTGCTGGTCTTTATTTAACACCGAGCTGCAGAGCGCTGGAGCACAGGGAGCCACATTATGCTTAGAGCCTTTATCGTTTGCCTGGGGCAACTTACAGGATTGTTTCACTCGTCTTCCTTTTCTGAAAGGAAATGTGGGTGTGTGGCTCGTCTGTTTCCTTCTCAGTTGGCGCTGTTTCCAGCAAAAGTTCTGAATCTTCATGTCTCTTGTCCTCCTGCAGCCCATCAGCAATGCAGACTTCATTGTTCCAGTGGAGATTGACGGCACTGTTCATCAGGTAATACTGCACTGAACGGGAGAACATCCTGGAGTGAGGCTGAGCATAATATTAATGTCTGTTTTAATTTTATAAGGGCTCCCATGGCAATACTTGGCTGCATTTTCCTCCCCTCTGTATTCATTATTCCCTGCTCTCTCACAGCTGCTGTGCATCAAAGTGGAACTGCTCAAACAACTAAGTGGTTGCTTTTTATCCTTTGTGTCCTTGCTCATTGTAGAGACAAATGGGCTGCGCTCTGACTGTGTCACCACAAATATTCCCGAGCATATTGAAGCTGTTGTTGAATTTGCAGGTAGCAGAGAAAAATTCAAGCGGAGAATGTTTGTGTCCACCTTGAAGATTAAATACGTCCTGATTGAAGAACAAGATTACGTTTTTTAGCTGCAACCTCGTTCAAGTAATCCAGGATAGGCTTTCTGCAGCTGCTCTGGCCTATACTTGATTACTTGCACTTGGTGGCAGCAAGCAACCCACAGAAACCTACAAGGGAGGACGAAGAACTACAGAAATGGAAAATAGGATTCCAAAGTATTGTTTGATTATGTGTATTCTGGATCTTTAACATTAAACACAAGATAGTTTGTTACAAAGGAGCTCTGTGTCTGAATCCTTGCAAGATTTACAGGATCGTTATAATGAAGAGAGAATATCGCAACACCCTGGAAGTTTCGAGCAGATGACACAGATTTTTTAGAAGAACTGGGGGATGTTTTTTCAATGGAAAAATCAAAAAGCAGAACAACACATTTTCGAGTATTTATTTACACCGCTCTCCTGGTTAGCTTGAGAAGAAATGCAATTTCACTAGATCAACTCTATTGATCAGATACTGGAAGAAAGCATTTTAACGATGTTGAGAGACTGACAGAATGCTTCTATCATTTTTACCAAAACTTTCCAATGACAACTTTCCAGATGGCTTTATGTGACAACCATCTGCTCCATCGGGCTCCCATCTGGAGAGTCTTTGTGATCAAAACGTACACTTGAGAATTCATCACTTAGGATTGATAACAGCGTCATTGTTTTCCTTATAATGTTCTGAACTGATCCTTCACCAAACCGAAAATTTCAAAGTTTTTAAGTCTTATACAGTGAGTCCAAGAAGTATTTGATCCCTTGCTGATTTTCTTTGTTTGCCCACTAATAAAGATGTGATCATTCTGCACGTTTAATGGTAGATGTATTCTAACATGGAGAGACAGAATATCACAAAGAAAATCCTGAAAAAAAATCGAAGGAATATATATTAATTAATTTGTATTTTATTGAGGGAAATAAGTATTTGATCCCTCTAGCCAAACACAGTCAATACTTAGTGGCAAAGCCTTTGTTAGCAAGTACAGCAGTGAGACGTTTGTTGTAGTTAACCACAAGTTTAGCACACACACCAGGGGGAATTTTCGCCCACTCTTCTTTGCAGATCCTCTCTAAATCAGGAAGGTTGGTGGGCTGTCGCTTGGCAACTCTGACCTTCAGCTCCCTCCATAGATTCTCAATCGGATTGAGGTCCGGAGACTGGCCGGGCCACTCCATGACCTTCATGTGATGTGTCTTGAGCCAATCCTTTGTTGCCTTTGCTGTATGTTTGGGGTCGTTATCATGTTGGAAGACCCAACCACGTCCCATTTTCAGCTTCCTGGCAGAAGGGATGAGGTTGTCCCTCAGGATTGTACGGTACATGGCTCCATCCATCTTCCCAGTGATGCGGTGAAGTAGCCCTGTACCCTTGGCAGAGAAACACCCCCAAAACATTATGCTTCCATCTCCATGCTTGACGGTGGGCACAGTGTTCTTGGGGTCATAGGCAGCATTTTTCTTCCTCCACACATGGCGGATAGAGTTGAGCCCAAAAAGTTCAATTTTGGTCTCGTCTGACCACAGAACCTTCTCCCAATAACTTGGTTCATCTTTCAGGTGATCATTGGCATACTTAAGGCGCGCCTCCACATGTGCCTTCTTGAGCAGGGGTACCTTTTGGGCACTGCAGGATGTTAGTCCATTGTTGCGCAAAGTGTTGCCAATTGTTTCCTTGCACACTGTGGTCCCAGCTGCCTTCAGGTCATTTACCAACTCCTGACGAGTGGTTGCAGGATTATTTCCGACCGTTCTCAGGAGCATTGTCACCCCAAGAGGTGAAATCTTCTTTGGAGCACCAGGACGAGGTCTATTGATGGTCATGTTATACTCTTTAAATTTTCAATTTGCAACAATTGCACCAATAGTTGTTACTTTCACATCCAACACCTTGCTAATCTTTTTGTAGGCCATTCCAGCTTTGTGGAGGTCAACAACCCTGACTCTGAGGTCCTGAGACAGCTCTTTGGTCTTACCCATGTTGGAGACTTGAAATCTGTCAGATTGTCTGATTCTGTGAACAGGTTTTTTTTTCACACAAGTGAGTAGTGAGAACAGGTGGCTTCAGTTCAGGTAACAAGCTGATTGGGAGTGTCTAACTGCTCTGTGAAAGGCAGGACTCCTAATGCATACTGAGGGATCAAATACTTATTTCCCTCAATGAAATACAAATTAATTAATGTATATTCCTTAGATTTTTTTTCAGGATTTTCTTTGTGATATTCTGTCTTTCCATGTTAGAATACATCTACCATTAAACGTGCAGAATGATCACATCTTTATTAGTGGGCAAACGAAGAAAATCAGCAAGGGATCAAATACTTCTTGGACTCACTGTATGTTGTTTTTAGTTTTGGTATTTGATGTCTGGGCTCTCGGACGAATTGCGGCTTCCACAGAGTAATGAGATCCCACACCCAGCCAAACATTTTCAAGATGTCTGTGTTTCTTTGCTGTCAAGGTGTATGTGTTGAAGAGGCCCCATGTAGATGAATTCCTTCAGAAGATGGGGGAGCTGTTTGAATGTGTCCTCTTCACAGCCAGCTTAGCCAAGGTGGGTCCTGAGCCGCGAGCCACTGGGTGATGCCCCTCAGTTTGCCGTTGTCAGTCTGAGGTTTGCTTTTCCTCTTCCATTTCCAGTATGCTGACCCTGTGGCCGACCTGTTGGACCAGTGGGGGGTATTTCGTGCCCGGCTCTTCAGGGAATCTTGTGTTTTCCACAGAGGAAACTACGTCAAAGACCTCAGCCGGCTGGGGCGAAAGCTCAGTAAAGTCATCATCATAGACAACTCTCCTGCCTCCTATATCTTCCACCCCGAGAATGCGGTAAGAAATCCCTCCACATTTAACTTGTCTCTAAGCCATGGATGTGGCTCATTTGGTATTTTACATGATTGTCCAAAAAAGGAAGGGCTTTTCTTTTTTCCACCCGAAAGGTATATTGCGTAGCATTGATAAAGCAGGGCTGTTTGAAGTTTAAATGGTGGCTGTGAAGAAGCCTGGGGACACACACTGTTCAAACATTGTTCACAATACAAACAGATAGCAATGTAAATGAATAAATCTGGAACACAATGTCAACATCTTTTTTTTCCCCCCATCTCCCATGCTAGTTTTGCTGCCGGAGGCTGAGATTTTTCACCTCTGTAGAGAAGTTGCTCAGTGGAGATGCTGCCACTCCTCTTCTTTTGATCCATTTTTTCTGCATTAATTATTCACACAAAGCTCGTCCTGCTTCCTCACCCATAATGCAGCGCTGAAGAATCTGTGTTTAGCCGAGTTTTCTCCCTTCTACCGCCCTCAAATCAAATCCTCTGCTGGTGTTTTTTTTCTCTCCGCAGGTTCCAGTGCAGTCCTGGTTTGACGACATGACGGACACAGAGCTCCTGGATCTGATCCCTCTGTTTGAGGGTCTTAGTAAAGAGGAGGACATTTACAGTCCCTTACAGAGCCTGAGGAACAGGTAGCAGACAGCGGCTCCAGCCTGTGACCCCCTCTTTGACCCTGCTAAACTGAAGCCTCACCACGCTGCCATGGCCCTGCAGCCCTGCTCTCATTCACCAACCAGCTCAGTCACCAGTCTGAGGATTTCAGGTCTATAAGCAGGTTACAATCCAGATAAGAGTGCTGTATGGGTTCTTACCGTCTGTAGATTCTTGGACTCTTTGTACAGGACTCAAAACATTATATTACTGTATGTACATACTAGTGTTTCTAAGAGGAAAACATACATAAAGTAATTTTTCTATCAGAGAGAAGCAGTTTTATTGTTCTATCAAGTAATATTTTAGTTACCCCCCCCCCCAAAAAAAAATCAGTTACTCAGAGCAACCCTGTTATTTTTTTTTTCAAATGGGTGATCCCTTTGTTCCATTTGTGTTGAGCAGTGCTATGCAGGCTGTTTTTTCTCATCTGATGTTTTATGTTCAGACAACTGTGATTTACCCTCTTTAACAGAATGAAGTGCCTTCATTACTGTGCTGGTTTTGTTGTTTCAAGTCATGAGGTGCACATTTGTATGCTGCATATTTACTCAGATCTCAAGAAGTGTATCAAGTAGATCTTAAAAAGTGAAGTTGGAAATGAGTTTAATCAAAGGGGAGATAAACCAAGCTGATTTTACTATTGTGATTTCAGTTGTATTGAATTGTTAAATGACCAAATATTTGTACAATTCAATGTTATTTGTGGCTGAATGACATAATTCGATCATTGATAGCGATAGTAATTTGACTGCCCTCAAAGAAACTGAAATCCTACTCTATTTTCAACAGAAATTTAAATGTGTGTGATGGCCTCACTGTCCTACTAATAAATGTTAAACTAATGACACAAGTCAGAAAATATCAAAATGTTAGTTTGAATAGATTAAATGAAATCCTATTTATTAAAGAAAAGGGTGTCAGGTGTATTGTAAAGATTGCTGTTGAAATCGTACTGTACATCATGATTAAAGTTGCAACTTTGCACACTGTCAGCGTGTTATCACAGTATGATGATGTTCAAACAACCGAAGAAATAGATGTTATTTTCCACAGATTGGTTGAGCAGATGTAATGTGATACTGTTGTTTGTAGTTACGAAGTTCCTGTATTGTGAAAATGATGTATAAATACAAACATTGTAGTTATCACAACATGGTCTACTCTAGGATTACACTAATCATGAAGTATTAAGGTTAATGAGGACAATGTTAATAACAAAAACAGCAATTTATATATGAAAATTGAATTTGCTGTAATCTGAAATCAGAAATTCTTTAATTTTTGGTTCATGGAGGTCAGTTACAACCAATTTGGATTTGGATTTCTTATAATTGGGTACTTTGTTTGCAACTCACACAGGGTTGATGCATTTCAGTGATTTTGCAGATAATATACTATCTCCTCTTCCTCCCCACCCAACTGAGCTTCTGCTTAGGAAAGTCTTGCCAGCTGTCATCACAACATCAACATCAGTGAATGGTGCAACCAATGCAGTAATTTGTGTTTTATTCAGAGATTTTTTGAACTTGAAATACAGTGTGTCTGTTCCTTGAAAACCTCCCTTATTTGTTTGATGAGGGAATCTATATCTACATATCTAAACATTAGAAACATATTTGATTTGTGCTGTCATTTGTGGCGACACATTTAATAAACAGCAGGCCAAGCTTCCATGAACATAAAGAAAACATCTGAGCCCAGGTCCATATCTGACAGAAACAACTGAAACACTTGTGATATTTTGAGTTACATATTTATTTCCTCATCTAATTATATAATTGTACGAGGAGACTGACGTCATTATTAAAGCAAGCTGCTAAACTACACATACAACCTAAGCATGCAGAGAAAAATTGCAGCGGAGTGATGCCAGGACGGGGTGCTTCCACTTGTCCATATTCCAAAATGCAACAATAAAAACTATCCTGATTGTTCTTGCAAGTTAGAGCTCCACATGCAGGCTAAGAAGCTGAAGCCAAACAGAGGCATAACTGATCCTGACACGTCATGTAACTTCTTAAAATCTGAATGGGTTTTGTCTTTTGAAATTCTTAGGACACAAACAAAAGTGAGATTTGTGTTATCGTGCACATTTTTGGGTCTTGCACATGCACAGGGGCTTGAAAGCTAATTGATTTTCACAATTGCTGTGCATGCATACACTGCTGGCAGCAACATAAGTCCCATGTGTGGTCTCACAAATATGTACAATATGTTCATGAATACAAGAATATAGCTTGCAAAAATAATCACTGTGACCCACTGCACCCAACACTCAAAGATCCACAGCTGAGTGATGGTGATTATCTGTCTGAGGGGTCTATAAGCCACGCTCTGACCCACTTGGCCAGTTCATTAGACTGAATTAAAAGGAAAAGGTCAGAAAAGCAGCGCTATATGAGGGCTTTATTTTTACTTAAGCATGAGTAAGGACCCCATGCTGGAAAAGGTAACGATTGGAACAGATTACACTGTAAGCAAAATATGGCAAATGATTGATGCGTACTGATGAAAACTGAGCATCAACAAACTGTGCTAGGATGGGCACGATGCCACTTATGCCGAATCAGCAGATTGATCCCAACATATTCTGGTGTAATCTGTAACTTTTTAAAAGTGAAAAGCTTCCAGTATTATCTTGCGCTATCTGTTCCCCCAGCCGGCAGTAACCCAACTGTCGTATTTCAGCGTGTACACAGGTGATTATACAGTTATTAAGTCAAAAGAGCTGCAGGAGGATGTGGGGGAGCTGTTATGGTGCCATGTTACATTAACACCTGACAACACAGGGAGTCAGGCGTCCTGGCTGGACTGCACTCAGGTCCATGGTACCTTATGACTGGATGGGAAGAGTGCTTTGACTCACAGAAAAATACTGCCGCCTCCCTTTCCAACATAGTGTCTCCATTAAAAGAAAAATAGAACAATGTAAGAATTAAGGAGCAAACTCAGTGTGCATATTTTAACTGCAGCCCAACAGTTAAGTCACATGATTGTGATTTGTATTCACCTAAAACTTCCATTCTGCCGGAGTGCGCCGTCTGCAAAGACAAGTGCCGGAGCATTAATTGTTCTACTATAAGCAGGTTAATCTATAACCAAGTGGAAGTTAGCTTCATGTGATATCTTGATGTGGACTTTTAGCTTCGCCTTATGCGGCAGCCTCTTAAAATGCAGCAGTGGATTAGGCATTAGAGGGCTTGCAGTGCCAGCCTGGAGTTTTTTTTTTTCTTCTCTTTTTCCTTTGAAACTTTGACTTGTCCTCTCAGATATGAAAGGACCTACCGGTACATTTTCAACACGGCCCATTTGATTTTTGTCTTTGCAATGGAGTCCAGGACTGAACCAAAGTACCAATGGTCAAAGGTAGGCAAAAGCTTGACTGTTTGACTTGAAATGAGTGGTTATTAAGGAAACAAGGAGAGTTATGTAAAAGAATATTGTTCAGATTACCTGCCACAGATTGTATGATCGGCACTATGCAGCGTAAGACAGAGACGCGTGTAATGGATGTAGTGTGATCTATGATTCATGCACTGACAGCAAAGTACAAAAAAAGAAGTTGACAGATTGTGAAGATACTTAGAAAATGTTAGGTAGCAGCGGTTCCATGTAAGACATGAAAGAGCTTTGGTTTCTCACTTTTTCCTGAGTCCTGATACATAAGATGTGACACTTTCCTGACGTTTAGGATTATCTTTAGCTGCAAATACAGCCAACCGGTGTCCATTCTGTGTATCTTTACATTTATGTCATTCTTTGGCTGAGGATTAGCATCCAGAGTCTGCTAAGACTTTGTTCAGTTCAAGTGCTCTAGCCACACTGGATTATATGTCTTCATGTCTTGATACATTCTCACATTTAACAAACAAATTTAAATGCAAGCCACCAAAGGCTTTTCCACAGTCACACAAGAGCCCCGAGCTTCTTTCCATAAGTCAAGTGTTCTTCTTTGAGACTCTGAGAATAAAAATTCAGTCACAGAATGCTTCTGATTTCTTTCCAATACTCAGAGATCCTTGAGTCCAATTCCCCATCTGCTAGTTGTAACAGTTTGCAATGAATAATTGGTGTCAAGTGGCTCCCCTATGGTGCCAGCTTTGCTGCAGCGGGCCGCGGTTAAACACAAAAACAACCCTGGGTAGCTGCTTAAAGCACAAACAAGACTTGAGTGATGCTGGAGTTAATTTCAGAGACATCATGAATGATTATCCGAAATATTTTGCTCTTGGCAAGGCCTTTTATCCTGAGTCAAGCCAGAATTAGTCAGTTCATATCAACGCTCCATCTGGGAGGCGCTGAGGGGGGAGGCCTATTTAAAGCTGTATTGTAAATATCGTGTCAGGAAATTGCAGGTGTGTCCCTGCCTGGGTGTGGAGACAAATGCATCCAGCCCTCTCTGCCACACACACTCCAGGCTGGGCGAAGCAGGAGAGGTCAGCAGAGAATTATCAATACATACATATCACACACTTTCAGTATTCTATCTTCACCACTTTTAGGAGACGTCCAGGTCTTCCCTACGACAGACACAAGACAAGGTAAGAAAATATTTTTATTCATAGTTTTATTCCTCTCCTGTGCTTCTTTTAGCTGATTGCTTTTTAATGTAAAATTGAACACTCTTTTTTGTTTTCTTCATGAGAGATTTAAACCAACAGAGTCTAATATTTGAAATATATAAATATTAGGATGTATTTAATGTGTTCAAAGGATTTAAAATGGTCATTATGTACTCAGACTGAAGAACGACCCCACAGGTTATTGGCAGTGAACCGGTCTTGCTTGTCCCTTTAATGGATGCAGTGCTGCTTCCCTTTTGACCGGCTATTTGGTCAGGTTTTCAATTATTTTACCAGGATCAGATTGCAGAGCATAATATATGTTGACAATGGGGAGTTGTCACAAAAAGGCTTCAGCCTAATCAAAGGGATCAAATAACATGGATGTGAGGGCTAGTTATTAGCATATCCTTTGAGAGTTGTTTTACATTTATTGGAACACTGATTGAATGATAAAGTCAGTTATTCTCCTCATGATGTGATCTGGGATATTGACACACCTTGCTGGGTGTAACCTCGCCTTGGACATTTATTCAAAGACATAAAGTAAAAACTCCTACAACCCAAAAGCGGAATGCAATATTTGTGTGTGAATAGCCATGATGCTCATTATAAGCTGGTGATGTATTGTGTCAGTGTTAGCTCAAAGCCCCACCTGTAATAAAACCAGGGCACAATCTAAACACATGAAAGAATGGCACTCAAACAAGACAAACCTATCAAACTGCTGAAGGAGACTTTTCAAAAGTAGCTTTAAGGCATGCATTTTACTCCTCTATGACTCAGAATTTGCTTCTCAAGCCTACTCCATCTAACACGTAACAAGCTAAATTAATTTTACAATGGCCACCCACGGTGCTGCGTGTCACCTTTTTTTATCAGATTAGTTGAACAGCAGATATCAATGAAGGGGAGAGTGCAGCTTACCTGAGCCACCATCAATCACCGCCCA
Source organism: Menidia menidia (assembly GCA_907169785.1). NCBI lineage: Eukaryota > Metazoa > Chordata > Actinopteri > Atheriniformes > Atherinopsidae > Menidia > Menidia menidia. Next base: position 12,089,118 of record CAJRST010006668.1, read on the forward strand.
GTGAGATACAAATGTAGTAAAGATTAGAGGCAGCAAACACAATCTGAGTCATGAATTATAACTTGGATATTTCTCTGGGGAGCAGCTGAAACCAGAGTTCCTCCAGCAGTAATGTCAAATATGGATTCATCATGTGTTGACAGAGGCGCAGCACCTAAGTGAGCGTGTTTCCATCCAGGCTGTCACTGCCATGCCTGTGTTCTGGCTGCTGTTTGCTCATCAGCCCTGCTGTATCTGATATCTCCGTCTCGTGGCAGTTACAGCACCGCTGTTGGCGCCAGGCAGACACTCATTACTGGGATCAGCCGTGTCTTTCTGTCAGATATGCAATCTTTTCAAACGTTTCACTTTTTATCATATTGACATCGGGTTTACAGTCGTAAGATAGGAAGTCGTGGATGGTTAAAAGAGTGAGGTGACGTTTCAGAATGGCAAAGTCTCTTCTTCTCTCTTACTTTTGAGTAGTTCTGACAGCAGGTGTCCTCATGTGTTTCAGATGTGTTTCAGTCTACAATTTCAGTTCAGACTACACATACATCCACGACCCCTCTGACACAGCTGTCAGATGATGACTTTAATAAATCTAAGTCGTGCTTTCTTTCTTCTTACTTAGGCAACCGTAGCTACATGTGCTTATTTCATTTGATTTGTGAATCTGATTTAATGCTTTGATACACACACTTACAGGAGGGCACTAGCTTTCTTTCTGAATACTTGTTTACAATTTTACAACGTCTTTGATTTCTCCACTATTTGGCTGAGGGCAGAGGGCTGTTTTATAACATCAAAGAACTATAATGATCTGGTCAGCAAAGTTCATCATTGGTTTATTACTCGAGTTGAATATTAAGCAGTTGAAATGCTCATATGGTGAAACATCTGATGCTTTTGCTTTTTATTCTCTAGTTATGGTGACTTTTCATGTTATAATACTCATTGTCTGTGTTTTGTAGATTTGTCATTAAGATTCTTCATGGATTTAAGTCTATTTCTATGCCATACAAGACGATAACTGCATGTTTTAATGGTTTTTGCTTCAGTTCAGCAAAATGATGAACGATGACAATCAAGATGCTTTTCGGAATGTCAGTCGAAAGCCGGGCCTGCAGATATGGACCATCAATGTGAGCAGCCCTTTCATCCCATGTCACCATGCATTTTAAAAAACGGGTCACATATTCGAGCTCAGATCTTACTTTTCTTTTGAGGTGCCTTTTTTGTCATCGTTTAGGACATGAAAATGGTCCCCGTTCCAGCCAGGGCCTATGGCAACTTCTTCGAGGGAGACTGTTACATCATTCTGAATGTGAGTGTAATGCTAGCTTGTAAGAGCCTGAGCCTGAGATTGTTTGTACCTGTCTCTCCTCACGATTTAATGACTGTTACCAGATAAGCCAGAGTAGAGGATCGGTCCTGTCCATTGACATCCACAACTGGATAGGAAACTCCTCCTCTCAGGATGAGCAAGGTGCCGCCGCCATCTACGTCACCCAGCTGGACGAGCATCTGGGCGGGAGTCCAGTGCAGCACAGGGAGGTGCACGGCTACGAGTCCCCAAAGTTCAAGAGCTACTTTAAGAGTGGCCTGATGTAAGTTTATTCTTTAAACGAGCGGGTGAGGAGGGCAATGAATGATTCAAAGAGTCATATGCGCTCATCTATCTTATGTTGTAATCCTCATGAAACATGGCTTACAGCTCTAATCCCTCTGTTTGAGATGATTATGACACAAAATGCATTTGTTTTTTTGGAGGATTAGCACAGAGAAAAACACTGTGTCCTCTTAACCCGCTTTATTAACCTTTTAAACACTGTAGTTTTTTTTGTGTCACTGTTACATAAATTTCAGAATTAATCTCACCATCTTTTCTGCCCATCCTGTTTGTGGTCTTTACCCTTCTTGTTTTATTACACTTGAACTTTGGTCATGTACACTAATGTGTCTGCAGCTACAAGAAGGGCGGAGTGGCCTCGGGTTTTAACCATGTTGACACAAACGCCTACAACGTCCTGCGACTGCTGCATGTCAAAGGGAGGAAGCATGTCACAGCATCAGAGGTTTGCCGATTAAAAATGTATTCAGACACAACAGGGTTTAGTGCTGCCTTCACAGCACCTCCCACTGTTGTCATCACAGGCTTCACACAGTCACACTTGGGAGGCGTTGGCTCCCCCATTTAAACAAATTATGGCATGCTTGTTGTCATAGCTGTCACTGTAGGTGTTAATTACCTAAGGAGTGCTGGGATTGTGTGGTATTTAATTGAGATTAGGAGGACACATAATGCCTATTTAGATACATGAGAATGATTTGAAAGTCCCCCCTAAATGATTTCCTGTTTATTTTTAAGGTTGAGGTGTCATGGAACAGCTTTAATAATGGAGATATATTTCTTCTGGACCTTGGGAAAGCCATTGTGCAGTGGAACGGGCCAAAGAGCAACAGGAGAGAGAAGCTCAAGGTATTCACGTGGAATGAACTGTACTTAAAGTAGCAAGATATGACCAGTGTGATGCAATCAATAGATAAGTTTCACATCAATTGCAGCCACAAGATGCCACAAAACTTTCTGTTAGACATTTATTAAGCAGCTTTTTTTTTCTTCAATTAAACTTTGAATGCTTGACATTTTTTATGATTAGGATTTTGCGTTCCTCATCATTGTGCAGGACTCATTATAGATGGTGGGATTGATTATAAGTACAATCTAAATTAAGATTCACTTTTATATAGATTATGTTTAAAGACATCTCTTCTTCTCTTCTTAATTTCCCAGGCAGTCTTGTTGGCGCAGGACATCCGGGACAGGGAGCGAGGAGGCCGTGCTCAGATCGGCATTGTGGAGGGAGGACATGAGACAGACTCTCCAGAGCTGATGAAACTCATGACTGCTACACTGGGCCAAAAGCCCAACCATCTGAGGGACGCTATACCTGACGACAAACACGACCAAATGCAGAACAACCACGTTAGACTTTACCAGTAAGGATGATACTGTTGAGCTAATTCGCTTCTTTCTCAAACCTTCACAAAATATGTTTTCCATATGACAACTTTTCTGCCCACAGTGTTTATGAAAACGGTGGGAATCTGGTGGTGCAAGAAGTGGCCACTCAGCCTTTAACTCAGGATCTACTGCACTCCTCGGTAACTTTCTTTTCCCTTCAAACATTTTCTTTTGATTGTGTTTCAAGGGCCATTATAGTCCCAATTCACTGCATTGTTTTGTTTTTTCTGGATGTCAGGACTGTTACATTCTGGACCACAAAGGCTCCAATGTGATGGTCTGGAAAGGAAAAGGGGCCTCAACAGAGGAACGACGAGGAGCTCTGAACAGGGCAATGGTGAGTACACAGTGAGATAAATACAAGCACAAAATAACTCTAAACATGTAAAAATATACATGAATAACAAGTTTGTTTGTTTTTTCTCCTCATCATGGTCAAGATCATCATTATCAAGTTTTAACATACGTGCTCAAAAATTTCCTTTCAGAATCTCTGATCATCTCTCATCATTTTATTTACCAGGGTTATATTAAAGCCAAAAACTACCCATCCAGCACCCAGGTGGAGGTGATGAACGAGGGAGCAGAGTCAGCCATGTTTAAGCACCTGTTCAAATCCTGGACAGAAAAGGGACAAACTAAAGGACTGGGTAAAACCTACAATGTTGGAAAGATAGGTAAGCTCTAATACTGTTGTTAAATGATTTAGAAAACATTTCATGGTTAATTAACATAGTTAGGTTTATGGAGTCAGAGTAATTGTATTAGTGTTCATTGCTAACAGTAGAATTACTTATGGTAATTTAATTTATTGGTGGTACCTCACAGCTAAAGTAGACCAAGTGAAGTTTGATGTGAAGGAGCTCCATGCGCATCCTGATCTGGCAGCACAGCAGCGCATGGTGGATGATGCTTCTGGAGACATACAGGTACGGAAAAAGACCTCAGTGTAAAGAAACAAAGACAAAATATACACTTATAACCACAGTGACATTGGCCCTAATGAGTAAGTAAAAAAAAAGAAACATCTCTTTTGGTCGTGAAAGGTGTGGCGCATTGAGAATTTGGAATTGGCTGAAGTAAACCCCAGCACATATGGGCAGTTTTACGGAGGAGACTGCTACTTGGTGCTGTACACTTACCAGAGATCAAACCGACTGCAGTACATCCTCTACATGTGGCAGGTCAGTCTCGTCACGTTCTCCTTCATTTTTCTGTGTTTTGTTCTGTATCAGGTAAATCCCGCTGTTGTGCTAATGGTTTTTCATCTGCTCTACGTCAGGGACGTCATGCCACTAGGGACGAGATAACTGCATGTGCCTACCAGGCTGTCAATATTGATAACAAGTACAATGGAGCCCCTGTGCAGGTCAGAGTGGTCATGGGGAAGGAGCCCCGCCACTTTCTGGCTATTTTCAAAAGCAAACTCGTCATCTTTGAGGTACGATTCTCACAAACGCTCACAGGCAAATGCAATGTGTTTCAAATGTGTGTGCAACTGAAAGGTTGAACTGCGGGAAATGCATTGTGTTCCAGTTATGGTGGGATTATTATCTTGACAGGACTCAAAAAGAGCAGAAAATAGTGACATGAGCGCGATTTTTTCTCTGTGTGTTTGTCTGCAGGGAGGCACAGGCCGACCTAGTGTGGTAAACCCAGAGAGAGGTCCCAGGCTCTTCCAGGTGAAAGGGACCACCGAGATGAACACAAAAGCCACCGAAGTGACGGCGAGGGCGTCGTCCCTCAACACCAACGACGTGTTCTTGTTGAAGACCGATCAGATATGCTACCTGTGGTATGGAAAGGTACGCAACCTGACACTGGGCTGTGTAACAGGCAAAAAAAAATGTTTCGAACTCTTTTTAAAGAGTAAAAACACTAAATGAAAGCACGTTTGTTTGACGTCTGCAGGGCTGCAGCGGGGATGAGAGGGTGATGGCGAGAGCTGTGTCCGATGTGCTGACCAGGCAGGACAAGCAGGTGGTGATGGAGGGCCAGGAGCCTGCCGACTTCTGGGTCTCTTTGGGCGGAAAGGCCCCCTATGCCAGCGATAAGAGGTCAATTAGAACAATTCTGAATCAGTGTCTTATGTTTTCACCTCTATACAAATGCATTTTTATTAGAATTTTTATTTTCTGCAGAAAGATTTATCTGGTTGGTTAGATATTTTTTCAACCACATCCAAAAGGCCATTTAATCATATTTTGAGCCATTAATATGCTTAAACATAAATCTGCATCTGCAGAGTGTTACTGGATTACTGACAGATCAGGGTCAGAGGACTATACAGTCATTTGTTGTCAGCGAAAGGCAACATCCCGGAAAAGAAACGAAAAGGAAACCTTTTATTCAGTTTATTCTAAAAAGCTTAAAAAAGTGTGTTGTTTCAGGCTTCAGAGGGAGGAGCCGTTTCATAGTCCTCGCCTGTTTGAATGCTCCAATCAGACGGGCCAGTTCAGGATGACTGAGGTGTATGACTTTGCCCAGAGGGACCTGGATGAAGAGGATGTCATGCTGCTGGACACCTGGGAGGAGGTGAGGGTTCGGTTTCTGTGCATGCATGCGGACATACACTCCTCGTATGTACAGTATCTCATCTCCTTCTTACCTGACCTCTGCATGTCTTCAGCTCTTCTTGTGGGTTGGAAACTTAGCCAACGAGCATGAGACCAAAGAGGCATGGAACAGCGCACAGGAGTACCTGCGAACACACCCGGCCGGCCGCGATCCCGACACACCTGTCATCTTCATCAAACAGGGACATGAGCCGCTCACCTTCACCGGCTGGTTCAATGCATGGGATCCTCATGAGTGGAGTGTGAGTTGGATTGCATGTGTTTGATCTCTCTCTGAGGCACCACAGAGGAATATTATTAATACACTAATACAGTGTGATCTGATCAAGGCACTACCTTTTACTTCACTGCATAAAAAGCCTAATTATGTCAATGAGCCACAAATAGCACATGAATGCTACAAATAATTTTGTGCAAATGAATCCATGAGATTAGTCACCTGTGGATGATCTGATCAATCGTTTGAATATGAAATGCACACTGCATGCCGGTTAATCCTCACTCCTAGTTCACTTGATCCTCTCAACAGGGAGGAAACTCCTTTGAGGATATAAGAAAAAAGATGAATGATGCGGCCTCTTTCTCACAGATCAGTGTTGTAAGTGATGGACGTACTCTAATCTTGATCCCAACTGACCAAATAATGAATCTAATTGATCCAACAACATGCAACAATGAAACTAATATACAAGTATGAATTTTCTTATATCTGAAGGACCTGAGCAACACTGAGTTGAGTAAGGGTCGTACAGAGGTAGATGGAGGTGGTTACAGGGCTCCGGGAGGCCCCATGACTTCCCCTCCAGTCTACAGGTCTCACAGAGTGGGTATGTCACCCAGATCCTCCACTCCCACCAGCCCACTCTTCCATAGAGCCCTGTCCTCCTCCTCCGGTAGCGGAGGGATGAATCTGGCCCCCGAGCTCCTCGTCAACAAGGATGCAAGTGAGCTTCCACAGGGTGTGGACCCCAGCCAGAGAGAGGTGGGTGTGGTAGAGCAGCAAATCTATTGCAAATGTTGCAATAATTTAGAATTTTTTATTTGCACAAAAGCCACAAGCATACATTAATGTGTTGGGAAAGCTGATCAAAGTCTCCAGTCAGAACACTGTTCGTGAGATCTGTATTCTGGAGTCTTTTGGTACTCAGCAGATGTGTTGTCCTACCAAAATGGAGTTTTTTGCATCTTAAGACATCTAATGTGTAGGCAGATTTTAAAAAAATCACATAGCTGCACAAAATGGTGATGTTTGTGGCTGTAGTGACTCACTGTGTGCAGTAGAGGTCAGACTAACTGTGTCCTGTCCCCTGATCTGACTGCAGGAGTACCTTTCTGATGAGGACTTTCAACGCTTGCTCGGCACAACTCGCCTGGACTTCCAGCGCCTGCCGAAGTGGCGACAGAATGACCTGAAGAAAAAGGCAGGGCTCTTCTGAGAAGGACCGCACGCCCGCATTACACAGAAGCCATCTTCAGCCTGCAGAACACAAGTCTTGAAAATTCAACTCCTGAAACTAAACCACGGCAGCATTCTGGTGTTGTTGGAAAAGGGGATCGGTTTATTTCATTTTAATATATTTGACAGTGATCAAACAATATGTTGTGGTGATTATAGATGTGAATTTAAACATTATTATGACAGTTATTTAAAATACAGTGTAATTTTAACAATGTGGCAAGTACTTTAAATTCCAATCTATTAATAAATACAAGTGCTTTGTAACCATCCATATTTGACAATTTACGCAGATCAAGTTTTCATTGTATTTTATCAGATAACACTAATTACTTGAGCAATAAACACAGAAAACGACCACTGGCTGAAGAGACTGGTTTTATTTGAGGAATAGTGCACATGCAGACAGTCTGTAACCCTTTTTTTAACAATACATTATGTTTTAAGCTTTGATATTTAGAAATTCACTTAAATGTTCCCCTCGTGTTAATAGTCATAAGGAACAAATGGCATTTCAGTCTGCTGTTAAACAGGACAAACACACAAAGAAAAATACCCACACATGGCCTTGTAGATGGAAAAAACATTTACCCTACTAGCATTAAGACATATTAGCAAAGCCCAAAGTGTCTGAATGCCTTTTTCCATGAGCATGATTTACAGTACGTTACCCTAAGTATCCTTAAGTCGAAGGGGATCTATGCAATAATAAAATATTGTTAAAAGACTACAAAACCTGAAGCTACTATGTCAAACTCACATTGATTATAATACTTTCTCCCCAGTTTATGAACAATAGTTGTATGGCTGGCTTTAAATAATACCTCCCCATTCATTCTTTCACCCACATTTTCATTCATTCTTGCTTTGTTCCGCTACAGGGGCTTTCAAACTCCCTTTTGAGTAAGGTTAAAACTACAAAGTCACAGGAAATGTCACTGACAACTGCGAGGCTGCAGCTGTCTTTGGCAAGGGAAAAGAGCGGAAAGAAAACCAAATTCTCCAAAAAGTCTCTTCTGAACTTGGTTAGGGTACATTTTGCTGAACTTTAGAACAGGACAAAATGAGTTGAGCGTTTGGAGGAACGATGGCGGGCTGCCTCTATGAGCCTACTTCGAATCCAGGAGCATGAGATGCACAAACAGGCCCGCAGAGGGAATGACGTCCCCACGCTTGGTGTGCAACGGCACATGTCGATATCCTGAAAAACAGGAAGCACGTTTAAGCCTTGTCAGCAAAGGAGGTGTAAGGAAAAGGAGAACGTCGGAAATCATGTTGTCAACTTAAAACTAAAAGCTGTCAAAGACCGTTTAGAGGAAATCTGGCATTTGATGCAGAAGAAACCTCAGTTGGTTTAGTTTCTTCCCTTTTGCTGCTTTTTCTGTCTCTGTCAACTCTTACCGCTCTGAACACTGGTGAGTGGCAGGCAGTACTGCCCAATCAGATCATTTTGGGAGGTTGTGTCATAGTCCTCCACCACAAACCGCACCATGGCCAGCTCTGGGACCTGAATGAGAAACTGGAATCTCTCATTCCACATTGGGTTGAAGCCTGAAAGAACACATACTGGGCCATTACTATGTTGTATATTTTAGGAAATCCATTCAATGAAAACCGAATTTAGGCTCACCGTTGTTTTCAATGTAATGCGTCTCCTTGCTGCCGTTGTCTGATGGGACCCCGAAGATCTCAACTCTGACCAGAGGGTCCACAATGGACTTCTGCTTGTCCTTGTTTATTTTAGGTAGCTGCTGAGCTGAGATTACCTGTTGGATTCAGAGACAGAATAACATGGATGAACGCCTCTGATACTGTAACACGTACAATATTTAGCAAAACGGGAATCTCTGTTGCAACTGCTTTCATTGCATGTGTAAGATAACCGAAAGTCGACTGCAGTCAGTCTTTCAGTCACTTTGAGATAGTTGATACAAAGTGATTTATTACCATTAAATGAATAGTACGCATGTAAACTACGACACTCGAGAAGTTTTTTGAGAAACAAATACTAATAAAGCATATCTGCCAACATTTCAATGCACACAGGAAGACGTGAGTTAGCTGTTTTAGCAATAAAAGTCCCTACAAAAACAGACCAATAACGGCGAAAAGTAAGCTCAGATAATTCTGAGCTTGGACTGATAGTGAGAGTGGAGTGGTTACTGACTTTAACTAGACAGCTATAATGTTCATGTTCATGTTCATGCATTTGGCAGACGCTTTTATCCAAAGCGACTTACAGGGTTGAGAGGAGTTGTATTGGCCGGGAATCGAACCCAGGTCAACTGCTTGGAAGGCAGCTATGCTAACCACTACACCACCACTCCTCATATACCACGTGTATAAAGTGTATAAAGTACATTAACTCATTTGGTACTTCACAGTTTCACTGTATTTTGTGAGAAAACACTTTGCATTACTAGGGAAGGTCTGAAATGATGCTAGGTGGAAGAAAACCATATCTATGTGGACTTAGCCAGGCTAAAATATGTGCTGTGAGGTAAACTCTCACCATGACATTAAAAGTCTTGCACTGTTGCCAGGGCCCCTTGGCAAGTGAGCTGGGGTTGAACTGAGAGGACAGATTCCTCATGAATTCAGGCTTCAGAATGTAGCCACAAAAACCATTTGGTAGAAACCGGCCCTGGTTTAGGTGCATCTCCTTGGAGGGAGTCTGGAAATTCAGCGCCACTAAAAGAAAACAAAAAAACCCCCAAACAATTCAGACAGAATTGTGAATGAAAATCTCAATTTAACTATTGAATGTGCATATGACAGGAAATCTGCATTGATTAAATGGAAAATCCTACCAATCTGGCAGCCAACGTTCCACATGGGCACTGGGTTATAGTTAGAGGAGTCGGTCCTGGAGCCAGCGGGGTATATGCGGCTGAGTTTGTCCATGTTGTGATGGATGTAGGCGGTGGCTGTGCGAACACGTTTAGTCAGTTACATTGCTGTCGGCTATTTTATTCTCATACCTTTGTAAAGCTGGATGAAGTGTTTACCTGAGGTCTCGGCCAGGTTTAAAGCTTTACTCTCCTTGAAGGATGACATTTCATAGAAGGCCTGGTTGTCTCTGGCATGTTCAAAACCATTGAAGTGGACGCTCTTACAGTAAATCACAATATTTGAGAGCTCTTTGGCAAGTTTAATCTTTGATTTCTGAAAATGAAGAACACACAGACAAACATCAAATCTGAGACAAAAACTAGCTTTGAGTTTACCTACAAAGACATAGAGGGCATTGCACCAACCTTTGGTTTCGCCTTTTGGCCATTCTCCTTACAGTCCGCTGCCTCGTCCTCCTCAGACACTGTGTCCTCCTCTATGGAGTTGTCGTTGGTGAAGGCTGCATCCAGCTTATTCAGCCGTTTTCCTTTGATAAGGAACTTGCCCTTCAGCTCCTGAACGCATACGCCCAAAGTATGTTTTGTAGTACAAATCTTATCTTATCACATTGCTACTCATACAATACTGGCATACAATATCGCATGAAAAACAGAATGCTGTGAAGAGAGGTAAACATTTCCAGGCATTCATTTAATCAGTGTTTCCTTTGTAGGAGTTAAGATATGTATTATAAATACATCTATAAAACATTTTTAGCAAATATATCTTATTAGTTAGTATTAGACGTATTAGTCTAATTCTAACAAATGGTCGCTGTCATTTACTTAATAGTTTGTTTAAATCGAGAGAGGCATGACTAAATAATAGCTTCTTAAGAGCCAGCCAATCTTTAATTTAATCCACAACTATGTAGGCATGCTATGCATGAAGAGAAATGACCAGGTTAGAGGTGCTTTGAGAGCAACAGCATTCTCTGAGGTGAGAGTTTAAAGAGGTTGTTCTTGCTAAGGCTCATGTGAGGACGGAGCCATGTGGAATTCCCATAACTGCTGTTTTCTGGAGAGAGAACTTTTCTCCTTCTACAGTTTACATGCATACTATGGGTGCATACATGCATTGAGCTTGTAGTCTCTCATGCTCTGTAGTCGGTTTTCCACAGGAAATGCACGCTTTCAAACCAAATGACTACAGAAGTTCTAAAAAGAAAGGTCATGAATCTACAAGAGCTCATGGAGCGCACATCTGCCGCCAAGGCCAATTTATTGTTCTCCAAAAGCAATCAGCATCTAAATTTAGCATGTGCTTCCTCTGCCTATGCCCCACCTCTCCACGGCATTTCGTGGAACTAGAACTGGTAGTTCTGGTCTCTCTTCTCTTCTTAAGTTTTTACTGTGGAGGACTGAAAACCATGTGACTGGGATGGAAAAATGCCATAAATTTATTGATTAGAGGAAGACAAACAAAGGAGTCTAATAATGTTTTAATGTCAGAGAACAGAGAAAAATACTCTTGTTCTAGAAAAAAAAACTCCCCAGACACAAGTTCTGAAGTGCTTGTGTTCTTCTTTATGTAGAAATAAAAATCCCTGCTGCTAAAAATCTCTCAAAGTAATTTTACTGTTAGCCTCGACTCGCAGGAAAATCAAAAAACGTATTTGTTCATTAATTAGAAACGCAAAACGTGTGTAGAAATGCTCACACAACAGGGACAGGCCTCATTTGAATCTAATTAGCTCCCTTTGCCAGACACATCTAAGAGCTGAGTAAACAGGAAAGTTACTAATCTGACAGAGTGGTTTATTAACTTAACAGGAATTTTAAGGGATGGTTCCCCTTGGATGGCTTTTTCAGACATTAACAGTGATGCGCCACACAGTGGATACAACAAGATGTTTTAGTGAGTTTGGACTCATGATTACACACCTCAGGTGAAGGGAAGTTTGAGGGCATGTTGTTTCCCAGAGGCTTTGTGACCAAAGCGTCCCCAAGGATAGTGATCAAGTGATGGGCCATGAGCTTCTGTTGGTCCACAGAGCAGTGGTTCTCCAGGGACAGAATCACTGGGTAGTCAGATGTCTGAGGAAAGGAGGAGATAATATGAAGCTGAAGCCTAGAGCCTGTCCTGTCTCTGTCAGCATAAGGCCAGAAATTAGACACAACAGCTGACATGAGCAGCCTCATAATATTCTGTGGCCATATCTCACGTACTTTGAAGGCATAGTCTTTGATGGCTTTGATAACGTCTCTGAAAAGCACTTTGGATGTGAGTGTGTAGCCATGGTAAATAACAGGCTCTCCGTTGGCTCCGTTCCAACAGTCCAGCTCCACACAGCGGCAACTCTTCATCAGCGCTCTGCAGGGGAAAAAGGAAACACGTCTGTACCAACTTCTTAAAGAGGGGGGATGCTTTCTTTATGTAAAATATTACATTTTAGTTTTAGTTTTCTTTGGGAACTGAAATTAAGAGCTTCCAAAAAACGTACAAATGCCAGAGCGCTGCTGATGGTGATTGACACAGGATGATAAACAGCTGAAATGTGAAGCATTATTGTTTACAATGATTTTGAATCCATCCATCCATCCATCCATTATCAATACCGCTTATTCCCTCATGGGGTCGCGGGGGGAACTGGAGCCTATCCCAGTGGTCAACGGGCGAGAGGCAGGGTACACCCTGGACAGTCCGCCAGTCCATCGCAGGGCCACATACAAGACATACAAGGACAAACAACCACTCACACTCACATTCACTCCTAAGGGCAATTTCCCCAATCTCCAATCAGCCTAACATGCAGGTTTTTGGACTGTGGGAGGAAGCCGGAGAACCCGGAGAGAACCCACGCAGACACAGGGAGAACATGCAAACTCCACCCAGAAAGGTCCTGGTTCCCCCGGGATTCGAACCCAGAACCTTCTTGCTGGGAGGCGACAGTGCTAACCACCACACCACCGTGCCGCCGATTTTGAATCCTTTACGATAATTTCAATTTCGGTAAAGAAATCCTCTCTTTATCTGATGTTGCAAAACGCTTACTTTATGTAGGCCTCTGTGCTGCTGGGCCCTTTGAGTTGGTCCTCCATCAGGTAGGTGTTGTGAGAGGACGATATGAAGTAATGGCAGAGGGGCTGCTTCATGTCCTGGTACACGGGCTTGTGCGCCGGGTTGAAGATTGACCCGTCCTCGTGCTGCAGGTACATCAGGAAGCCATCTTTGGTCATGTGCTTCCTCCGTTTTGCTGCAATGAAGGAAACGAGGTAAACACAACCGTTTGGCGATGGAAAGAGCAACGCTGAGAGACCAACAATCAGTTATATCTACCTGCTCCATCCATCTCGTATTTCTCGATCAGCTTGTGAGCGGCGTCCAGCGTCACCCTCTCCCTTTGCTCCTTTAGCAGGAAGTTCAGCAGGTCTCTGTCGCTCATCTGACCTTCTGTATTGGCGTACGTGCCATAGATCACATCTATCTCCTCACGATGTGTCAGCAGGTCATAGAAGTGCTCGATTTCCGAGCCCTCCAGGGAACCGGAATTTGACTTGTCGCATTTCTGTGCCGAACAACATTCAGACAAAAACATTCCCATTTATCAAGTATGCATTTAATGAGTATCGTTTTATGTAAAAACACGACAAGCTGGATATTGTGGTTCGTTGTTGAACCGTCTGAGAAAAGGAGCTCACCTTAAAGATGTCCTCTGCATAGGTGTCGTCTACTTCAACATTGATCTGTCTCAGGAAGTGCTTCAGCTCCTTTAGCGTCATCTTGTTGTCATCATTCTTGTCTGCTTTGCGCATGCAATTGATGATCCAACTGACATTTAGATGTAAGGATTCGGCTGACATAAAGGAACAGACAAGCCTCGGAACACAGACACTCAGGCTGGATTCCCTTTCAAGGGCTGTATTAAGGATACTGTTCGCTCTTCTGCTGGTGGCTGAGGTTTTGCAAGTTGTTGATGACCTTTTCCAGACTGGTGACCCACCGCTTTGCCTCCTCCACTGTGGGTGCCATCAGGTCCAGGTTCTTTTTGTGTCCCTTGAAGAAGATGGAGAAGCACCGGTCCTCGAATCTGGAGTCTGTGTACTTTTTGAGCCCCTCAGACTGGCGGCCCTTGCGTACAGATTCAATGTCATCGATGGAGACTGTTAAGAGACATCACAGCATATTAATTACTTGACTTAGCAGAGGTCAAGTCTGAACACCTAAAGGCTATACAATTGATCCCGAAATTATTTGAATCACATCCTGCCCAAGAGGTGCAAACATACCATCATGGAGCAGAAACATTTCTTAAAATCAACTTATTAAAACCATCCACAACATTGTTGGCATTTCAGTGTAACTCAGGGTCAAGCTAGAGAAGAGAGAAGATACTCTCCTACTTTCAGTGATGCTAACTTCTGTCTGGTGCTTCAAAGATAGGTAAATGTCAGACTATCTGCAGCAGTTTTCCCCTGAAGCAGCAACCTTCCCGAAGCATGTCTGTATCTTTTGGCAGCAGACTGTTTCTCCCAGTGGTTAAAACAGAGTTTTTTTTTAATGTCTTATCAACAGGAAGGCATTTGTTCCAGCATGGTGGCTCCCTTTAGTGGACTTCCCTCACAAGTCTTTATGAAGCACATATCTCTGAGCCCCTTGGGCGTTCTAGACAACATACAGTGGGCAAGAATGAACATGATTGGCTGTTTGAGGTTAAACTACAGCAGTAAAGCTGAGAGCTACAAAACTTTAATAAACCTGTTTATTACTGTTTGAACAAATGCCTGTTTTGGGGACAAAAGTAAATAAGGAATAACAGGCTGAATCACATTTGACACTTTTTGACCAACTGATTGAGAGAGCAAAATAGTTGAAACAGTTTCTCAACCAGGAAAAAACATCAGTCAGCAGTACCAGGAAGATTAAAAAAATTCCTGTGATGTACATTCCTGAGCAAATTATTCATATAACATTTCTAAAGAAAAAAGAGTCCTTTCTCTCAGAAATGTCCAGCTACCAAACACATTCCACAAAATGACAGAAGGTATTTTTTGCATCATTTTGATCTAATCCAATCAACAGTTCTTATGAAACCCCTTACGAAAGATTCCTCTAGGATTTGATTGCTTGTTGTCCTTGACTTACATTGGACACCTGAGCGGCAAATGGACACACAAAATACAGCAGGCGACATTTCTCTGATTTACTCCCTGCGTGAAGGCGACATATGCTAAAGGCGGCACGTCACAGTCCATACTTTGGGGGTCAGCTGTATTGTTGAGTAGCTTAATGTACGGAAGAGCATGCATTACCACGCATGATGTAATCACGCTAAATGACAACATCCGCCCTTGTAACAAAACCCCAAAGACCTGAGGCTTAGTTTAGAGGCCATGTGTCACAGCTGGCCTATAATCACAATGTTTATACCCTTTAAATCCCAAGAGCCTAATGAGCAGTGACTTTTTTCCTCTGAGAATCAGAAAGCGTTCGGGGTATGATGACTCTAAAGGTCAGACTAGAAAAACACTGATGGGGGGAGTGGAGAAACACACCTCAGCCTCATCCCACTGCTGGATAAACATTACCTTAAACACTCTCAGCTGATGGGGAGTGTCAGCTTAATCTGTGCGTGCGCATTATCGCCAACAAAACTGCCCAACGCAGAGGTTGTGAAACTGGACCAAACCCAGAAAATCCCATCTGGAGACACTGACCACAGTGTCAGAGGCACAAGAGCATTGCTTGAATACCAGAGGAAATATTACACAAAGAGAAGATTGTAGCAGGCAGACAAGGTTCACGCTGCTGTTTACGAAAGTCTTTTCTCCAAAGGGTGAAATAGATGAGATTCACTTGTCAGCAAATTTATTGGGTCAGGGGTTGAGTTAGCTATGTCAGCATGTGTGTGCACACACCCTTTAAAGTCAATTTACGTTTGGTTTGGACGATATTAGGACCTAAACAGATGTAAAGGGGAATCACGCACAAAATACTAGTTGGGTAATAAATCAGTGAGATAAGAAACCCTATACTTATTTATTTCTTAATACAGGCCAACAAATTCAAATTCACATCTGATGACTAACAGATTGAGATTTCCGGGTCATCGCAACCTTTAGATCTGCCATGAGGTTGTGACTCACCCAGAGGGGAAATAAGTAGCACTGTATGCCTTTGAAAAGTAAGATAATAAACTTGCAAACAGTTTGACCTAGAAATAAATTCTCAAATTTGAGGGTTGGGTGAAAAACTTTCTGATTATGTGAAAAAAAGAGCTCTCAGAATAAAAGCCTGCTGGCGCCAACGAGACATTTGGCTGTTTGTTTTTTCACAGAGCAGTTTGGGAAGTCTTTCTAGGAAGCAAAATATAAGAAAAGTATTAGGCAAGTGACTAAAAGGAGCAACAAGGAAACTTCAAACAAACAGACAAAGCATATATACACATAAATAATCAGTTCTGCAAACTTGCAGGCTCACGCTCTCCTACAGTCATGATCATAGGGCCTTAAATTAACCTTGCATGTCCCATTTTAAACTTTGGGAAGAAGCCAAAAAAACAGCAGAGAGACCAATAGAATAGTTTTGAGCATGCAAACTCCACAAAAAAAGGCTGCCAGCCAGGAGTTGAACCGTGAACCCTCTGATTTACAAAACATGACATTTATACGGGTAATCGTTCAATTTTAGATGAAGACACATTATCCAGCAACAGGTGTTGAGCCGTAGTTAAACCCTGACAACCTGGTTTAAGGAGGGGTGGAAAAAACACAAACTGTCCCCACACTGTGTTACCTTAACCAACATACACTGACTGTGGTTTGCTCTCAAATACAGGAAAGCAATAAAACACTTATTTCTGTAAGCAAAGAAATGCGTGTGAACCCTGAGCCAGTCTGAAACGGTCCCGTTTAACCCTCCCCTAGCCTTAGGGTTTAGGTTAAACACGAGAGCAACACTAGAGGTGAACACAAGTGGAAGGTTAAAGCATCTTGTCTGTGTTTGTTCAGGTCTCAGGGTCAGAGGCAGAGGTTATCAGCACTGGCAGTGGTTGCTGGGATGGGATGGAACCCGAGCTATCGGGGGTCCAGACCTAGGTATCAGATCACTGGACAACAACACAAAGAAAAACTCTTTCCCAGACACGCAAACCAACAAAAAAAGAGTGAGGAGGGATGCTGTTGTGGGGTGTTTCGCCTTCTCCACCAGCTATTCTCAAATATGAGTTTCAATTTGTGTGTGTGTGTGTGTGTGTGTGCGCATCTGCGTGTTTGTGTGTGTGTGTGCACTCCAAGGCCAGAAGCTTTGAGAGGCTGTGAGATATGTTGGCCCAAGCTGAAAAACCTCATCTCACAACACTTTTCCCTTTTTTCCCATCGAATCACCAAAACACACATTCCAAACGTCCAAACACATGCTGTGGAAAAAAAGCTGAAGACACTCACAGGTCCCATCTCGCTTGAAAAACTTTTTGGACTCGTGCCACAAGGTCCTGCAGTCTTCCTGCAGTTTGTAGAAGCGGTTCTTCTGCCAGGAGTTGGAGCGAATCTTAACCAGGTGCCCCCCATTCAGCAGGAACTGGAGATCAGCATCCCCCTCCAAACCTGAAGGAGAGTGGACAGACGTATGTTCTCAAACAGGGTCAGGAATCACAAACAGGGTCGTTAGACACAGCGACCAGGCAAACTAGCGGAAAGTCTTCAGAGGGATTGTCTTCCTACTTCTCATTGTTCAACTTGGAGAATCTTTGGTCCTGGTAATCACTCTGACCAAGACAGCCGATTAAAAAAGCAGTCTCACTCTGCAGGACAATGATGGTCTGATGAAAGATGTTCACAGCACGGGCTTCATCATGTCACCGGTGTCCAGATTTACCAAACGTTACTACAGTAAAGCCCTTAAATAAATTAAATAACCTTGTTTCAGCAACAGCTGTGGATAAATGAACATTCTGGGATGTCTAAGGTCGTGTTTGCATGCTGACATCTGCTTAGACATCTGCTTAGCCCGCAGTCCAATTGTTTCAATTCTTTATGCCTTTTCATGCATAATCAGGCAGCGAGGTGGTGAAGTCTTTGCTGTGTGTGTAGAAAGTTCATGTAAATTAGCTGAGGAATAAGCAGATGATTTCAGAAAGGAGATGCATATCAGCACTGTACAACAGAAGATTAAGAAAGATAGTATCAACAGTCTCTATTTCCATATTTGTAAACAGGGTTAGGAAGCATTAGCGACTAACACTAAGCAGCGTTGGCACTATTTCAGCTAGTAAAACCCTAATTTGGTATTAAATGTGAGTCAGGTCAAACTTGTGATTTGAACTATTTGTCTTTTTCTCAAACCGAAACTGAACCTGAACCCTTTTTCCAGTGAGGCCTGTTCTTTTGCGTTCAGCCACAGAGTGAACATTGCAGTCTTAAAGTCGAACACTGTCATAAGCCTGTCCACTAAGTAGAGCACTGTGATTGCTGATTGAAGCGTTCTGGGAAGGGTGTGTGATATCAGCTGGAGGAATGATTCATAGGTCGAGTTATGACACTTTACGAAAACATCATTACAACGACAAATCCCTCAGTTTTTCCATATGCGAGGCCTGTCTGGGTGCGACTGGACTTTGCACAGTGACCTGAAAACATCATTCCAGACGAAGAGCACAGAGGGAGAATCAGCAGAGAGCTGAGGGCATTTAAGGAGAAGGCACTGACTACAACGCTGTTGGGAGTGGATAAGGCTTGTGGGCAGGATCACAACATTACAGACATTTTTTCCACATATTGGACCACAAGCTCACCAAGAGCTGTTTATGAGTCTCTGACTCCTCTGCAGACGGGGAGGGGTAGCGGGCACCAGGGCTGCCACGCCGCCCCTGCTCTCTGGAAGCCTGTTTTTCACAAACTGGACACTTCTACCAGACTGATAGTTGAATAAAGCAAGAGTTTTCAGGAGCCCACCGGCTTTATGAAACAACAACTGCAAAGAATGTGTGTTTTTGTATTAGTGACACTCAACATGGCTGAAATGATCAAAGCCTGCAGTGTGTGAGCATGCTGTAAGGCAGGCTAGGGCAGGAGACTTCCCTGAATGAAGTTTAAATGATTGCTTTAGGAATGAGGAAAAGGGGGATTGGGCTCTGTATTTGGATATAGCCGAACAACACTCTGCTTTTACAGGATTTCTTCAGAAAGTTAGAAGAGGGCAGGTAGCGACATGAAAGAGATTTGAGAACAGAAGCACATACATCGAGAGACAGTCCGCACACACACACACACACAGCTCTGATGCTCATCTGAATGAGGTTTGGTGGTGTCTACTGAGGTTTGAGCTGTACTGAACCAAAACAGGGCAAAAATATGGGTTATAGCCAGATGACAGCTGTTGACAGTAAATTATTACACCAGGAACTAAAAAAGTTCACCAAGAAGCCTCATTGGGGTCATTTAGGTTTGTGATGTTGTCTGTGTCCACTTTTGGAAGACAAGAATGTTCCATATCTAATTATTTTCAACAAAGAATGTGTGTGACACTTATATCTGGACTGTTTGGAAGAGTAAAAAAATGCACTGCCCAGGGCGATGAATTCCCCTTAAAACACACAGCCACGCACATCTGTTCAGTCCAAGAACTCCTCGCCCGTTTCTATGTCTATTATGAGTAAATCCAAGTTGTCCAAACCTGGTGCGCGCGCGCCCCCCGCTTCTGTTGGCAAAACAAAACCACGCGCGCACCCCTCGCGCACCCATTTTCACCTCTCCTGCGGAAAGTGGACTCACCGAGGCGTTTTCCATTCTCCTGCGCAACTTTCTTCAGGTGCTCTTGGAAGGACTGCTCCTCGGAATTTGTCCTTTTCGGACGCTTATGTAAACAAGACATGACGGACTGACTTTTCTGTGTGGAACGGAGTCAGGCCGGAGTTTAAACTGGGATCGGTGTGGAGGTTGAAGCGGGCTGCACGCAGTTTCTCCCCCCGTGGGGCGGGTCCAAACACACGCATAGCTCTGTAATAGCAGCTGGAGTCCCTGCAGGGACCGGTGCAAACTACCCAAAGTTTGGACAGGACTGTGAGCCCCGCAGGGGGAATGTGGCTTCAGCTGAGTTGGTAAACACTCCCAAAAAGGTGCCTGACTCCTTCTGATTCTGACAGTCGTTTCTCTCTCCAACAGCGATACCTCTTCCAATTAGAATAACTGTCCAGTTGTTCAATTAAAAAAAGGTACAAATGAAAGTTTTCATATAAACTCGGTGGGGAAATTGTATCTCATCATAATAACTTGGTATCTATGAGATACTAAGTCATAATTATGATATACAAGTTTTTGTTTAGTTTTTTTCATCAGAGTGGCTGAATTGGGCTTCCATAGGAACGTCACCTTCTCTGATTCTTGACAAATCTGAATCTTCTCACGTGTGGTTCACAGATTCGTGAGCTGGGAAATCTCGCCATCATGTGGGGAAAGCAGAAACGTTAACCGATACTATACTCCCCGTGGCTTGAAACGCGTTTTTCATGAGATTTAAACAAGGTTGAATGGCATTTATTTTTAAAAATTTGATCCAATGTGTTTATTGTATCATCTGTCCAGCTCATTCAGCAGCAGGACAAACTGCAGAACAATTGGATGATGTTAGAGATGTTTTTTTAAGAAATCAATCTAAAGAACAAAAAAATATAAACAATTTTGATGTCCCATGTTATTTTGAAGCAGGAGCCCCACTCTGAAGACATAGATATATAACAAAGCTGTATATACTTACAAATATACCTGAATAGAGAAGAATTTAGGCAGTAAATCTGTGCCTTGTTGCTGACAGACTCACCATGTCGCCCAGCTTTGCCGTTTCGTTCCATCCTGACTCCGGTAAAAATCACTGCACAGCGTGTGAAAGCCTCTCCAGTGTGTGTCAACTCTGAATGGAAATGTCCCAACTGTGTAACTGCTCTTGTCCTGAACCTCTCTCGTCCAGCGTGGGGGGAAAAATCCACCTCCCGGGCCCCTCTGAGCTGACCCACACCATGCACACTGAGTACCTCAGTTTCCAGTGAGCTCTTATGAGTTCTCAGTCCACACCCACTGGAGCACCGGTCTGACAGGAATAGTCTGCTGGCTTTGGTGACTTTCCGTCATCCATTTACCTCCTTGCCCATGAGCTACACCTTTGGGAGGAATTTTACCAACACATCCTTAAAGCAAACATTTAAAGAGAGAGAAAACAGTCAGTTTCACGCTGGGTACCGATTCAATAATGTTTTTGTGTGACTTTATGCGACAGCTCGGGAATGATTGAATTTATTTAGGGTGTTGCCCTGGGCTGGCACAGACCTGCCTTTTCAGGTTGTTATTTTGTCTCCACCTCTCACCTCCAAGCTTTTTAAAACCTGTTGCACAATTTGATCATGAGCAACATAACACAGTGTCTGAAGAGACCAACTATTAAAGAGTTTAAGACTTAAATTTTCAGTCCCATTTGATACAAAAGAGATTTTTGCTGGAAACACTTAACTAGGCAACTAGTTAAACAAAGCAGGCAAAAAAGTTACGTTTCAAACAAGTTTTGGAAAGGGTTGGAGTTAGAAGCTTTGACAAATGCCTCCTTGCTCTTGTTATTTGATGTGTGAAAAGAGTTCCTTCTGCCGGACGTTTTGTGGGGAAAAAAGTTTGACAGCTCAACAATGAACTCTTTTAGAATCCCGCTTTGACACCACATGAGCTGATAGACACAATAAAAAATTTGCCGAAAGGTATCCTCTTAAGTCTAGACCTTGGAAAAAGAAACTGCTGGCTTTCAAGTGGAGTGAAACATAAGTAGATTAGCTGAGTGGATGTCTGACTTATTTTTCAGTGATCAAGAGATTCAATACTCAATTCAATAATTGATGGAAATGTGGCTTGAGGCACCGCTACAAAACAAAACTGACCTGCATGTGATTACCAAAAGCAGCAAGTACGACACCAGTGTGAAAGGGATGCTCTCCACAGTGTGGACAAGAGTAGAACTTACATGATGCAGCAAATGGCACAAATCAATTAAAAAATGCACTAACAATGGGCTCAATTTGCCACTTTTTCTTTTTTTAAATCATAAAAAAGTGCATACACTTAATTTTTATATCATGTCATAAAGGATTCTTGCCCGTTGACCACTGGGATAGGCTCCAGTTCCCCCCGTGACCCCCCTTGATGATGGATGGATGGATGGATCCCGCATAAAGGTGCAAAAGAATACGAACAGTGTCACAAATGAAGATATCTTGTAAGATGTAAACTTTACTATCGACAACTAATTTACTTTTTGACTGGTTAAAAGTTCTGTTTGAGGCATTTCAAGGGTAAACTTATCAGGCCTTTTGGTTGGCCTATATAGTCTTTTAAAATCTTCACAGCTGGATTAAATAAATCCATTTGAAGGCAAATATATAGGTTCACTCTCCAGCTTGCAACTAACATGTAATTATTTCTTGATAGGCGAGAAATATCTATAATATTTGTTTTAAGGTATTACAGAAGGCATAAATAAATAACTGGCTTTTCATCTATTCTATACTAAAGAAAGCTCTTGAACTGAATCAAGTCATTTACAAGGAAAAGCACTCTTACGTAATTCATCAAGCTTTGTTATGGAGGCATTTCAAAAAGGACTGATATGCATCTTTAAACATCGCGACGTAAATCTCTGAATCTGCACTCGCATTGTTGTATAAATTAACAAGATTGAAGTGTAAATTAACAAAAATACACCCTCCCAGTCACAACAGACAGAATTCCACGTGTATTTGCATGTTGGGTGTGTTTGATGCGGAGAAAAATAGTGAAGACCGCTGAAGCTGAGAGGGAGAGCTCTCCCCTGGTCTCACACTCAGTTTCCGGTGTTGTGCGAAAAAGTGAATGTTTGCGAGAATCTGATTAAGCTCGCGGGAGCGCGCACCGCAGCTGCTGAGCGATACCGTAAACTTGCTTTTCTCTGGATTAAACGGTCATGACATGCAGATACACACAGTTGCATTATAATATAGGCCTTACTAAATTATAATATAGGCCTAATTAAAGATTCGAAAGCTTAACGTTTGTCACATAACGGCAGTTACGTGACAGACATGTTTCGATACTCGGTCTGATGACTTTGTGTAGCCCTGACATTGGAGACTACACTACAATAAATATGATTCACTGGAGGGTTTTCGATAAAGATATGATAGCTTTTGCAACGATCCTCGTGACTCTGCATTGTTTCTTATCTGATCTGGCCGTATACAGCACGAGTTTCCCATGTTTCTATTTGTTTTGCAGTTTTTAATCGGTTTTCACCTGTCAAAAATTGATTGAAGGCACAGTATAGTCACTCAAAGGTTATTTCTACCTAAATATGACTAGATTTCCTTCAGGAGATGCATAATTTAAAGATATGAGCTCACAAAACAGCTTGGAACTCTTTTAAAGGACCATTACAACACAAAATAGCCATTTTGACTTGCAAAAAATGTATTAAAGCCCAAAT
>CAJRST010006668.1:12112489-12279114 GCA_907169785.1 Menidia menidia
ATTTGGGCTTTAATACATTTTTTGCAAGTCAAAATGGCTATTTTGTGTTGTAATGGTCCTTTAAAAGAGTTCCAAGCTGTTTTGTGAGCTCAGATCTTTAAATCATGCATCTCCTGAAGGAAATCTAGTCATATTTAGGTAGAAATAACCTTTGAGTGACTATACTGTGCCTTCAATCAATTTTTGACAGGTGAAAACCGATTGAAAACTGCAAAACAAATAGAAACATGGGAAACTCGTGCTATATACGGCCAGATCAGATAAGAAACAATGCAGAGTCACGAGGATCGTTGCAAAAGTTATCATATCTTTATCGAAAACCCTCCAGTGAATCATATTTATTGTAGTGTAGTCTCCAATGTCAGGGCTACACAAAGTCATCAGACCGAGTATAGAAACATGTCTGTCACGTAACTGCCGTTATGTGACAAACGTTAAGCTTTCGAATCCTTAATTAGGCCTATATTATAATTTAGTAAGGCCTATATTATAATGCAACTGTGTGTATCTGCATGTCATGACCGTTTAATCCAGAGAAAAGCAAGTTTACGGTATCGCTCAGCAGCTGCGGTGCGCGCTCCCGCGAGCTTAATCAGATTCTCGCAAACATTCACTTTTTCGCACAACACCGGCACAACACCTGTTGGGAAGCTGAACTTTAGCTGTTGCCATGCGACCATGTCCACGCAAACATGGCCGACAACCCGTTACGACCCCAGCTTTCATTTAGCGTTAAATAAATATACCCTGAAGGTGGCTAAACGTCAGGGCGATAGCAAAGCGTTTTTATAACGTTTCAGGTAAGTTAGCATTCATTTCCAGCAGCTGTCAAAGATGCTGGAGGAAACAGACCCAAAGGAAAAACTGCGTGTTGACCCTTCGGTGAACAGCCACAGACCCTCTTCTGGAACCTCGCAGGTATGGTTAAACATGGCCCTTTCGAAATGGAAAGACTGGAAATAAAATATAACTGCGCAGAAAAGAGAGAGAAAGAAAAAAAAACTGCTCCCAACCCTTGTATTACAGGACATTTCTCACATCTTAGAAAGCATTTTTAAGGACGTTTACACCAATGACACGATTGGGAAAGACACCTTGTCAAATATTGTCAAGACAAAAAGTGGAAGAAGTGCCTTTCTTGACAAATATGTTGAAGAGCTTCAACAGGTAACCAAACAGTGGCCGACTGACTTTACAATAGGCTAAAACTTGAAATGATGCAGGCTTTTCTTGTCCTTTGTCAGGCCCATGGTGAATATGAGCAGCGTATAGAAGAGGCAGACATGCTGGAGACTCATATCATTCAGGCCAGAGCCCGGGCTGCAGCTAAAGAAAGCCGGGCCTTGGAGACCATGATGGAAAATCTGAAAGATGTTCCTGATTACCAGGGCCTGTTGACAGGTGAGTCTTTCTCAGCCGCTACATTAGTAGTATACTGATCCCCGCCTACCTCAGTGGATCATACTTACTTTGAAAATAGCAGGAATGTTGTAATGTTATTTATCATATTACTATCAATATCTCTTTTCAGTCAAATCAGCCTTCTCCTGGTGTGTAGATGAAGAACTTCTAAAGAAAAGCAATCTAATATCCCCAGAGGACTACTTAGTAACTACACAAAAACCCCAAGTAACAGCACCACGAGCAGGTAGCGACTCTCTGTAGTGTCAGTATGAAGTTATTAGCGGCTGTGTTGGGACTCAGTATTTCATTTGATTTCTGTTCATCAGTTAAACCCAATCCCACAAAACCCACCATCTCCTATACCATGCACACATCCCGTGAGCCTCAGGATGACGGTTACACACTGATTGTGAAAAAAGAGAAGGCCGTGTTAGAAATGGACGAGTCAAAACAAAGCTTAACCAATGAATCCTGTGCAGATACAAAAGAGAGAAACACTGGCTTCATAGAGGTAAAAAGAAAAAAGAGTGATACTTAATGTGCTGCTTCTACTGACTCTGCAAGCTGTTGTTATATCATTTCAATCCCAGTTTGTAGTTAGAGAATGTATTTGAGTATGTGGTTTCAACCATAAGCATCCGGCAACAATATTCTGTGTATTTCAGAACCAGCACCAGGTCAAACCCACACCAAAGTGGAGGAATGAGCTGAGCAAAAAGGATCGAGCAGAGGGATGGAAGAAGCTCCAGAAGTTGAAAGAGCGACAGAGCTTCCTACGCAATCCACGCTTCCTACCCCCAAATGCACAGCAGGGGGGTATGTCCCTCCTTAGGCCCAGACCGAAAGGGAAAACGGAACATGAGAAAAAAGGCTCTCAAGAACGGAGGTAAAACAGCAGGCAGGGCCTCTTTTTTGATTATTTAATAATGGACATTTTCATCATTTTATCACAAGATAACAGAAACGACTCAGGATAACGACAGAGTCCATCCCTGGTCTGGGTTATAGTTTGTGAAATACAATAAGTTTGAGTCAGGTAGTCTTTCTTCAATGCTGACATGAAACATGAGAGCGAACAGCTGTACACCCATTGTGCCCATGGAGACTGATGTAAGCGGATCCCTTTTGTCCAACATATTATACCTAGGCTAGATAGGTAGGCATCGAGAGCACCACAGTGTCTGATCTCATCCAAACATCGCCAAAGCATTTTTTCCCACTACTGTAATACTTGAACTTCTGAACAAATGTAAGCATTGGCCTCTTATAAGGGTCTTCACAGAACTAAGAAAGACAAACACTGACAGGAGAGGGTCATCTGAATGTGATGTAAGCCACAGCTGTCTGACCTGTTATTACCTGTATTGACCACAAAGTTACAGATGTGTGTGCATGGACATTTTGACCAGAGTTTGGGTTTGGTTTGATTTAAAGGTGGAGTTTTTCAAAACTTAATTCCTAAATGGTCTGTTTAATCTTTAAACTGTTATAGCTGTTTTTATTTCCTGAAAGCTCCCTAGACGATCCTCCCCAGATATTCTTACCAAATCCTTCAGTGGTGCTTTTTACTGACTACGGCGTGGGACATTTTTACGAGGTTTGTTTCAGTGACTTTCTCAGAGAGTGTTGCCATGAGAAATGCACGGTAATATGTCCTGTCCTCTGTTAGACTACACTGGAGCTAAAAAACGTGACTTCGTCAAGCCGCCATGTCAGAGTCATCCCCCCAACCACTCCTCACTTCTCTATTGGCCTGGGTGAGTTTTCTATGGTTCTCATAATGCTGCGGAAGTTCAGCCCAATTTAAATGAACAGCTGTTTGTAAAAAAGAGACTGTCCTATGAAATGTGCTGACAGGGAGGTTTCCTAGTGAAGGTGGCATCGTTGCCCCGGGGATGAGCTGTAAGTACACCCTTCGTTTTGCTCCGGACTCCCTGGGAAACTACGAGGATTTTGTAGTGGTGGAGACGCAGGATGAGAAGCAACTTGTGCCCATTGAAGCCAGGCGGCCTCCCCCTATACTCACCAGTAAGTCCACAGTCTTCTGGGAAATCAGAGTTTTTTTAATTTAACTGTGTATTTTTTTAATCTGGTTTCCAATTCAAAGCAGTTGTCCTTGTATACATCTTTAAATCTCAGAATGAACTGGGAGACTTGGCTCCCTCTGCTTTGAATCAGGTGCAAAGTCATTTGAATTTTAATGAGCTGGTTTCAACAAACAAATTCAATTTAATTTTAAACAAATCAGAGGCGTGTATATGTACTTGTAAAGGTTACAGTTTACGCCTCAGCAAAGATGTGATAACAAACTCAGGTTTTTCATTTCTTAAGCTTTTTATATCTGAAATATATATATTTTTTTACTTCCTTTATATTCTGTAGAAATAATTGAATAAGTTTTATGTAAGGTTTGTTTTGAGCTTTTGCCCATTTGTCCCATAACACTCTTTCAAAGATTAAATTTGGATGTACTTGACACAAATATAAACCTCTCCCTTATTGTTCTGCAGTCCCGAAAGTGCTTAACTGTGGCTATTGCCTGGTCGGCGGAGTAAAATTTGTTGAGTTCCTGTGCCAAAACGTTGGATTCAGCTCTGGAAGTTTTTGTATCATCCCCAAGAATCAATGGCCAGCGTCTAATCTTCGGGTAAAAATGTATTTGGTGACTTAATCGGGCCTGAAAAAGTACATCAGAATTGTTCAGAAATGTACATTATTTTTTAAGAAAAAAGACAAATTGGCAATAATGTTCTAATAGACATTTTATCCTCCTTTTTCGGAAAGTCTGTATCCAGCACGTATTTTTCTGAGCAGCCTCCCTTTGCAGTGGGTCCCTCCCTGTTTGTGCTGCAGCCTGGGGAGGCCACTATTGTAGAGGTGAGTCAGTTAAGTGGATGTGTCTCTAAATTTAATCTCAGTGGAGGAATAATGTGGTGCCTCAGCGTTCACTGTTGTCTGGCTGTGTGACCGATTCAAATAAAAGCAGCTGTCATTACCATGCGCTTCCACACAGTGAAACCAGTTTAAAAGGCTGAATGGACCTTCAACAGGCTTCCCAGCATTGATCAGAACTCCGTCAGAAAAAATGCTTGGTGTGCTTTACATACCTTTGTTTTGCAGGTGGTTTTCTTTCCAACTGCAGCAGGGAGGAGCTGTCAGGTTTTCACTGTGGTCTGTGACAACTGCCAGGTAAAAGAAATTTCCATCGAAGGTGAGTCGTTTGTAAACTTTGCAAGAAGTTGTTAGCTTGGTAATAAATTTGAAAATAAATGTATTTTTCGTAAATGACTGATACACTGAACGATGTGTGTGTGTTTGTGGGTTTCCCAGGCGAAGGCCAGCTGATTGCACTTGAGCTTGTGTCTGGATCAGGGGAGACAGAGCTGCCCTTGGTTGGGGAGGTGTGCGACCTCACAGCAGAGCATTTTGTCCGTTTCAGCCCCTCCAACCCCTGCTCTGAGCAGCAGAAGGTGCTCATCATCAGAAACAATGTGTAAGTGCTACTCCTCAGTCAGATTGACTACATTGAATTTGTGTTTCCAACTTATTTCTCTAAAGTTTTCTCAGAGATCACATCTAAATTATTGAAATAAAAAGTAATAATTCTTGATACTTTTCTACTATAGCATAAATACTTCTAAAACCAAACACAAAGTTTGAATTTTGAAATGGAAAATACAGGATGTATGAAATGTCTGTTAGTAGAACAATTACTTATCTTTAAATAAAAATAGAGGGAACTTTACAACTTTAGCCCAGACTAGAAAAAGGATTTCTCCTCTTGGAGAATTGAAAAACAAATATTTTTTTCTTCTGTCTTTCTATTGGGGATGAAGACACTTGGAGCTCCCTTTCCACTGGCAGATCGTGAAGCCCAACCTGCACCCGCTGCTTCCAGGGGTGACTCCTGATTCTTCCTATATTCAGTGTCATCCGGCCACAGATGATGTTTTCCACATCAGCCCCTCAGCAGGACTCCTTGCTCCCTGTAAGGATCAAGGGTTTCTGCTCACCTTCTGCCCAAAAGAAGTAAGAGGATTTAGAGAAGACCCCTCTTTTCCACTGGTTCTACTTTATCTAAGGCTGCGTTTGAGACTTTTTCTGCTTACTGAAGTTGAAGGATTATCACAGTGTCTGCCACTTGGTCCTGAGGGATGTCCCCCAGCCTCCACCAGAGCTCTGTGACAGCAGGTAGATTTATTTGCAGACAGAAATATATACAGGAAATGGAGTGTGAAAATACAATTTAAAAAATGTTTCACCAAATTCAAAGAAATGTGACATACCAAGCTCTGAACTATTTGTCTTCCTCTGTTGGAAAGTGTCCTGCAGCCTGTACAGTCTGGCTCCAGGGTGAGCAATGTCACCATCATGGAGATAGAAGTCAAGGGGTCTACAGAGCCGTATCAGATCCTCCTGGAGCCTTATGCTGTTGTTGTCGTCGGAGAGATTCTTCTACACACGACCATTCACAGGCAGTTTAAGGTTATTAAAAATACTTTTTTCTCTGGTTTGAACAGGTGAGGTCAATTTGAATATTTTTTTAAGTTATTGATTAATTTTATGTGTGTTCTGTGTATCAAAAAGATGTGGAATCATAGCAAGACCTTCATATTTTTCAATTGGGAGAGCTTCAGCAGCAGCTGTCACATGATAAAAGTGGAGCCATCTGCTGGTAGAATAGGTTTGTCTCACATTAAATGTGCTTTGTGGCCCTCCTGGGTCTCGCATCCACATTTGGCTGTATTTTCTTCTTTTTTATTTTTACTGTCCCATCAATGTGCTTCCAGAGGAGAATGAGTGTTTTGATTTCGACCTTATCATCACTGGAGGTAAACCGGAGAAGGTTGTGACCAGTTTGGTGTGTAGCATTCAGCACCACCATGAGCCTGTCGTTTTAGCTGTGGAAGTTTCCTTTAAAGTAAGATTTAACTTAATAAAATATCACTACTTCACTATGGCTTGCTGCTCTGATATAATTTGTATTATTTGTTTCTTTACAAGGGTCCCACAGTTACTCTTAGTGCTCCCAGTGTGGACTTTGGGCTTGTAAAGTTTGGGGAGCATGCTCAGACCTCCCTCCTCCTCTCAAACACCAGCCCGCTGGAAGCCTATTGGAGGATAGAGGAGACATTTAATAACCCACAGGACCGCCCAGACACACAGGTACCCTGCTCTAATAAAGCAACTCCACTATGTTGACTTCAGATGAGATGTAGGATTACTGATTCAAGTTTCCATCTGCTCAGATCTTAGTGCAGCCATGCAGAGGTGTTCTGCCACCTCTGGCCTCCTGCAGTGTGGACGTCCTCTTCAGGCCACATTTCTGCCAGCAGTTTGAGACGGACCTGGAGCTGGCTGTGGAAAATGGAACTGGATGGTAAGAACACAAAGAAAAGTGTCACTGATGGCTATTTTCCTCAAGAGAAATTAGATTTTCTACAATATCCACCAGTCTTTGGTTGACATGTAAAGTGTTGTGCAGAATCAAATTCTTAAGGAGTAATGAGGAGGATTTTGGAGTTTTAGTAGTGTAGCCATTTGTGTTTTTTCCTAACAGCCACATGTTGGTGCGAGCAGATGTGCAGTCCCCTCAGGTGTGTTTGTTAAACTGCAAACTGGCCCTCTCGGAGCTTTACATTGGAGCTCCCAACAGGGGCACCGTAACTCTTTTCAACCAGACTCTACTGCCGTCACACTTCACATGGATGGTATGTTCCTCAACTTTTAACATTTTGCTAAATATTCAATCAAATCCGGTTAGAATCTTTAAGATACTTTGGATTCAAATACATTTTTTTTAAAATTATTATATATTAAACACAACAAATGAGCAAATGTTTAAAGACTGCTAGTCAGTGGTGTCATTTTTATACTTTACTAAACAGGCTCAGCTTCAGGGTAAACAGGCTTCACTGTGCACGGCCAGTTTTGATCCCATCTCTGGTATTCTGGGACCCAATGCACGCATGGAGATCACAGTTGATATAACATCTCTCACAGATGTAGGTACCAGTTTTTATCTTTTTATTTTTTTTTTATTTTTAAATTTAGTTTTTTTATATCATGGTGCTTTAACCTCATGTTGTCTTTGTTCTGTTAGTTGGAGTTGAGTGAGGTGGCTGCTTTGTGTGAGGTCCAAGGGATGAACTCACCTCTTGTTCTTGGCATTGTAGCTCCCAGACCCAAAAAACTCAGTGTGTCATACTCTCTGCCCAGCGTCAGGTAGCAAACCTGGCTGAAAGAGATGTCTCTAAAAATCGAGTTTTGTCAATTTCCACACACTGAATGATTCTTTCTTTCTGTTTTATGTCCCTTTTAGTCTGCACCAGGATGATTCACCACTGGTGCTTGACTTTGGAGATGATATTACTCTAAAGAGGACTGTATCCAGGCAGTTTCTTATAACCAATCAAACTGCTATCCCTGCACCTTTCACCATTGAGGCAGAGTACTTCACCTGCCATGCCTCAAAGCCAAGTAGTCAGTCAAGGAAAAGGTAAGGCAACCAGCTGACTGACTTTGATAATTAAGGATAGCAGAAGAACTTTACCATCAAGGAGAGATAACACGTGCAGCATCCCGTTTGCAGATTCACGTATGTGAAGAGTCCCCTTCAGTCTGCACAAGCAGAGAGAGCCCAAGCAAAAGCACACAAGGGTATGTCTGAACTGCTCATCAGCGCTCAGTCTTGTAATTTAACCGCCGGTGAACTCCAACTCTACTGGTTCATTGTTGTCTCTTCTTTATCAGAGTTTGTGAGCAACCTTTTGGCAAATGGAAAAGGCGCAGCTTTCCTTGCCCAGCCAGACTCAGGGATGCTGGGACCGTTTGAGACTCAGACTGTGTCTGTAACTGCGTACAGTGACATGTGGGGGGAATACAGAGATAACCTCATATGTAAAGTATGTTTTTGATCAAATGTAGTTGGATGTACATGACCGATATTTAATATATTATTAATTGATAATAACTTCTCCATAAATTAATGAATTCAATCTAAATCCTCTGTGTCTTTCCACCTTAAGGTTGGGGAACTCGAACCGGTGCTTATCGCCATGCAGATGACTGTGAAAGGCTGTCCACTCTACTTTCAAATGACGGGCCCACGAGCAGATGACCAGCACCAAGGACCAATCATACAGTCTGTCCATGGCCCAGTTAAATCTAATTCATCTCTGTCTATCAATATCAACACTATCTAATTTTTTTTTTTAATTTGACCTTCCTGTTAGCTTTGGCACTCACTTGTCTGGAGGGGACACGGTTTCTCGATCAGTTCACATTAACAATCCCACCATGTTTGGTAAGTGCTGATCTAACAGGAGCATCTCTGTCATGCTGACTGTCTGTTCACTCAGTAACAAAATCATTATGTGTGATCCTCCCCAACATGTTTTCTCTTCGGCAGACATCCGTGTGGATTGGGAGAGTTACAACATAGATCAGAATGACTGTAAACTGCTGGACGTCGTGGTGGCTTATGGAGACGCCTTCCCACTTAAAGATGCAGATGGCAACGAGGTGCTGAGTGGGGCACCGAGGCTTTCTGAAGCAGATGCACCCCCAGCACGGGAGGAGACTCTCAAGCCGAGCTCGGAGGGAACAAGCAGTTTCCTGAAAAGTGTCACTGTGGGTATATTTCACAGATGGAGAGAAGACTTATCACCTCTGGGACTCGCCTTTGAGATACGGCTGACCATGGATGCTCATAAATGCATATTTTACTATCCCACTGGCTCAAATCTGATGTTTTTCTTTTTATTTAAGGATGTGGAGAAGGAGGAGGATTATACATCTGAGGGTGAAGAGGAAACCTCCCACTTTCCATCCCCTGCAAAGAAAAAACTTTTCTCTGTTTATATCAGACCTCACCTGGGCAACCTCTCAGATTACCCCTTCTGTGTTACACCACAACAAACAGTTAAATACTTCAGCCACATACGTCATTTCAGCTTCTTTTACACTTGGACTACCTCATTTGACTAATGGCACATTTGATTTCTGTGTAAATTTATCTCAAGGTGATTCCAGCAAGGAGCAGTGGAACTATCCATGTATCCTTCACCCCTTTGACTCTGTCTGGGGCTGCTTGTGAATCCAGATGTGTGGGCTTGGCACTTGGCTTCATGAGCCTAGACACTGAGGTAACATACTCAGTGGACCAAACAGTGTGTTTGGAAATGAAATCCTAGAAAAGGCAAAAATAGACTGTTCCAATGGAATTTATTCCCCCTGATGAGCGGTTGTGTGTGTTACAGATGGCTGCTTGTGTCCCAGGTAAAGTTGGAAGGGCACAGGGTTTGGATTTAGAGCCTGTCAGAATGGATCTACTAGCAGCCGTTAAGCCAGCCGCGTAAGCAATTACATTTAGACTATTTATGTGCCCCAGATCCCTCACGATCCAGCTAAATTTATGTTTCTGAAATTAAAATAAGCTGAGGTTAGGCAAAAGCAGCTCAGAGGTGGTCTGATTAAGCTGCATATCTTCCTCTTGGATTCCCGTTGCTGCAGTCTGCTGGTGCAGATGGAGGAGGATGGCGGGGTGCTGGAGTTTAACGCCTCAGCCGGTGATTTACTGAGGGCAGGATCAGACAAGGAGGTTGGGAAATCTACAACAGTAATCACCAGCTCATACATGAGGTATTGATCTCAAAGGTGTACGGTGCTCCGGAGCAGTCATTGGGTCTTTTGTTACCATTGAATTGACCAGCTCTCGGAGCGTGAATTAGAGATTACGCAGACCCTCCAGCTGATCAACACTTCAGAGATGCCCTTACACTTCAGTCTGGAGACTCAGCCGCCATTTTCAGTGCTCAACCCTGGACCCAGCCTTCTGTCCAGCTCGTCCAGCATCCCTCCGACTGGTGACAGCCAGCCTCCGGTGCTCCGACCACAACGGAACATGCGAGTAAGATCAGGGGTGCCGGTATATTTAAAATTTTGAGATGTTCTATTATTCTTAGGACTAATCGCCACTCTTGTCCTTGCTCCTAGGTGAAGGTGGCCTTCCACTGTTCCTTGAAACTTCTGGATCATGCAGACCAGGCGGAGGTGAAAGTCCCCCCCGGGGTGACGCTGATCCACAATGACAGTGGTCTGAAGAAGCTGAGGTTTCAGAAAAACCTTGTGATCCGCTTCAGTAACAACAGCCATCTGGTTAGCGATAAACCATACAAATGTCTATTGTTTGGAAGTCATCACAAAATCGGGCCTGTGAGTATCTTCTTTCTTTGTCCAGACAGTGCCTCTACGGGCCCATTTGGATCTACCTACACTGAGTCTCTCTACTGACTGCCTCAGCTTTGGCTTCTGCTTTGTTGGACACACACTAACCAGAGAAGTGAACCTATACAGCCACGGAGCCCACACCTACTGGAAAGCACTAACAGGTGACCACACCACCATCTCCACAGCCATTAGTAATCGTTTTACCCTAAAGGTTTCAGTCATGATTTACTCACTGTCTTTCTGTGTTTAGAGTCAGATGAAGGTGACTCTCATGTGTTTGGAGTCGCACCAGACTTTGGGCTGCTCAGATCCAAGGAAGCCCGCGGGACCCGCTGTCGACAGTGTCTGCAGATCAGCTTCACTCCCAGGTAGTAGTCACACCCAAAGAACACATTAATAATAGATGAAAAGCATTAATGTTTGGCTACTGTATTCAGAACAACTCAGGTTTAGAAACCATTTCACATCATGTGTTGCAGTGAGGACAGAGAATTCAGGACTGTGGTGGTGATCCAGTCTCCTCTGGTGAAGACCCAGCTCACTCTGCAGATTCATGGAGCGGGATCCTTTGATGAGGCGTACAGGTCAACAAACCAGACCGTGTAACATCACAGCCACCAAGTTAAAGCTACGGGAATTGCCATCCATAGTAACTACACTGATGAGACTGACTATATTTATTTATAAATTTCAGTCAACCAAGCTGAACTTGTGGAAAACTAATTTTTACCACTAAAGCGTTTCTGTTACTTAAAAAAAATGTATTTGATGATTTTCAGCATGGGCCCAAAGTTTAATGCACAGACAGGAGTGTTGCAAACACTTAACCAATAAGAGACAGGTGAAATGTTCAGCCCATGAACAGTGCAGAAGTCTGAAGAACACTGCAAGAACCCCCCCCCAAAAAAACAACAACCAGGAAACAGTACGAATACAAGGGAAAGGGAAATATACTGGGAGGCATAATCAGCTAAAGAAACACAGTTGTAGAGGAACGAACAGAATAAAGACCCGAGGGAGAGTGAAAAGCAGGCTGCAGAACTGGTTGGGATTTATTAGGAAGAAAATAAAAATACTCCACAGTGAAAACATAACGAAACTCAAAGCTGCTCCGGGGTAAAAACTTTAGGCTGTGTTCCGAACTCCTGAAAAGCGTTCCTGTGTTTATGAAACTGCCTCAAAAATGAGCTCCCATGTGTTCACTTGGACACCATGAGATACAACCAGGAAACCACAAGGGGGTAAAAAAAAAAAAGCACCATTCCCCATGGATGAGTATTAGAGGAAATGTATCCAATGATTTTCTAAGAAATGAGCTGCACTTCTCTAACTGTTTACAAAAGCTGCTGTCTGTATTCACCGGAGAGTGTTATCACCTGACATGGGGGCTGCAGGATGGCCCACAGCAATCAATCTACAGCTGGAATTCTCTACTGGGAATGACAGTGTGCCGGAAAGGAAATCCGCTTTTACTGTAACTAAATTAATACAAATACTTTAGAAAAAAGAAACGCATGACACGTCACAATATTTGGGATTTTCTCTGGCTATTGCCTGCTTTCCAAATCGTTCAATTTCTAAAAAGTCAGTTCCATTTTTACACCCTGTCGGACAAAAATTTTTTTCAGAACAACAGCTTTTCAGAACAGAAAGGTCAGAAAAAAGACAGCTCGAAAGATAAGCCGAAGTATGCAAACATTTTCCTCCACGCTAAGCAGCTTGTTTTAGCACTGCAGGGAACCGAACAGCCGTTAGATGCCTGAAACATGCACACACAACTCCACAGGGCCCAGCACACTCATCGCAGACCTGAGGTCATTAATAAATGTGGAGGTTCTTCTACCACATCCAGAAATTCTGCTGAAGCTGTATGGCTTGTGAATCCAACTTTGTATCCTTATCCACCAGAGTCAATCAGTCCCTTGTATTTTTGCCTGGTGCTAACACGAGTTCTATATTTATGGTGATAAGTGGAATAGAACAAAAAAAAACTCCTCGTTATATAAAGCTGACGATGAGGGCATCCCTCTTCTCTCTCGAGTACTGGGCCCTTTCTGGTATTTTTAAGGCGTCTCTGGTGATGCTGCGAAGCCACCGAGACACACACACAGCCGCACACACACAAACGTGGACACAAGCTGTTATCGTTCATAACGTCTGCGTGCGAGTTTCGTCCTCAGCACAATTTAGGAGTACAGACATCTGCAAGCACTGCAAATCCACAGAGGGATGCAAATTTCCTATTGATATTCACCACACTCAGGCAGGGCTCCACAGAACAAGGGCATGTCTGATCAGAAGAAAACAGCGCTGCGTGGAACTAACGTGAAGCGAGGGAGGCTGGGGCCAAGCTCGGAGCAGCGCTTGTTTTTTACATCATCAGAGCCACTTTGTGACTTTTTTTTCCTTAAAACATATAGCCTCTTTCCTTAACTCCACGGTGCATATGTTGAGAATATGTAAAGTCATATTAAGGGCCTCCGCAGATCCAATTAAAGAGCTGATTTGGTTAAACATGATGACATGAAGTGTTTGGTGAAATATTAATGCAGACATTATGAGATGATTTTCAAAACCCTTTAATAAATATCTTAATATCATAATTGTGACACAACACAAAAAAACACATCAAATCCTGAAAGTGATAACAAATTAACTGAAAATTGATGCTGATCCTGAGTTTGATGGCAGAAAAAAACTTCAAAATAGCTCAAACGTTGGTCATACGAAAAAATAAACAGCAGGACAAAGGTGCACCTTAGAGAGGTAGAGCCTCTCAGTGGTAATGTTCTAGAGCAAAGCTCAGCCAAATATTATTTAATGATTGCTCGTGATCTTGGTTGATGTGAGAAATCAGGCTACCTCTGGAAGTGATTCACTTTTCCAACTAAATATGTTTTTTGGAACATAAAACAGACTAAATAAATGATTGAATAAACAATATAGCGATCACATCAGTTTTGTTTGAACCAAATGAGTCTATTGTTCTGCTGAAAATGGACAGGATGGCATCAGAATTGTCTGTGGATTGATTTATTTTTTATATCAAACATAAAAGACTGAAGTGGCCCATATGTGTTTACTGTGGGACTCTGAAGCCAGTTTTTCTTTGTGTGGAGGAATCCCTGTCAAATCGGGAGGGGGGTGGAGGGATTTAATTCCCCTTCAAAGTGACTTAATCAGCGGGTAAAGCTGTGGGTTGTATATTCAGCTGTTATAGCTCAAACAACCAAGGGATATCTTCAGTGGAGGGACCGGAGCATGGGGATGGAGGGCCTGTACTGGCTCCAGGAGTCCACCGGGAGGCGGCACTCGCTGCGTTTTTGCGCACCGCGGCCTCGGTAACGCGCGGCCGGAGCGCGTCACCGCTTCCTGGAGCTCACGTTGCTGCTGACATCAGAG
Organism: Menidia menidia; assembly: GCA_907169785.1. Lineage (NCBI taxonomy): Eukaryota > Metazoa > Chordata > Actinopteri > Atheriniformes > Atherinopsidae > Menidia > Menidia menidia. Next base: position 12,126,527 of record CAJRST010006668.1, read on the forward strand.
GCGCAGCTCGGGGGGGAAAAACTCAGCTCAGTTCTGTAGTGTGTGTTGAGACAGGCAAAGCGCAGGTCGGGGCAAACTTTCCTCTGCATCCCGTCGGCAGCTGCAGTTTCTCCTCCTGCGTAAACACGACCTCCCGCTCTGGATTATGCTCCTCTGAGACCACAGGCGCTCTCTGCCCCGGTCCAGCTTGTTCACGTTTTTTGTTTCTGCGCTACAGCACTGTTTCCGGATTCCAGTTGACTGTTTTTGGGAAGGTTTTTCTCGCATCTGTCGGATTTTCCCCGACGTCCATTGGATATAGAGTCCTGCCCAAAACCCAGTCAGCCTCAGAAATCCTGCAGCCACCGCCAGAACATGGACACCCTCATGCAAGGTAAGACTGTTGTTTTTTCCTCTGCCGTATGGTTCCTTATCCGTCCCTGTTTCCTGTTTACAGCTGAATTAATGCCATTGCGTTAAAAAAGAGGCTCATCTGAGCTGTTGTTGATGTGTGGTGGGTGCTACAGTGAACAGGCATGAACAAAACATTCTGACAGCAGCCTCAGTGGACAGGCCTTTTTGCAAGTGGAAACTGTTACTTGGACAGCCTCCAGTGGGTTTCCAGGGCTTTGTTGTTTCTGAAACGAGGCTGAAATTGTACAAGCCCCTAATCAACCTTTACAGGCCAAGCAGCTTGTTTTTTTGCTGTTTTTTTTGCATATCTTTGTTTCAGGAGGAATTATCTGATGTATTTCCTGCAATAATGAAAGTTCAGAATTGATTGAAGAGGATGTTTTCCAGTCCAAAGTGCGGCTTTCACGTGGTTTTAACAATGTTAGACAGCCTAAACGGGAGATTTGTCTGATTTTCTTAAATGCTTGCGGAAGCACTCGTGGTTTGTTGAGGTTTTATTGTTTCGCACGGCCTTCCGAGACCTCTGAGATTCACAGTGATGGACTAGACGGCCTTTTTCTCGAGAGGAAGAGTCCTTAAAAAGTGCACCTTGTTATTGTTTCCACTAACAATTGTCTTCTGAGTCCCTGATCAGCAGTAATCAGCGGGCTCACGCTGAGGCTGTAGCACAGCCAAAGCTGTGGAGACGCAGTGTTCCTCATGTATATTTCAGCCGGCGGATCTCTGAGCTGTGGCAAATTAATTTAACCAGGCTTCATCTAATGAAATCAATATGAGATGCCCTCTCAAGACGGAGCCGGAGAATTGAACTGATGGATGAGTTTATCAACACTTTGGTAGCCCCCCCCCCCCCCCCCCCCGGGCTCAGGAATAGACTTAGAGCCAGAGAGGAACTGTCAGCTGGAAACCGCCCACAGATAGGGCCGGTGTTTCTCTGGAAGAGCAATCCAGCGAGCCGATAGCAGCCCTGCAGCCCACAGATGCCACCAAAGACAGATAAAGAGAGGCATTAATTGTGTTTTGGTGATACCAATAAGGAAGGAGGTAAGGGAAGTGAGGGAAGAGAGGACTTTGTCTTTGAAGGCTGACTTGTTGCAAAGGTTGACAGGATAGGGAAAGTCTTGGGGTTTGTTTTTCCTTTTTGAGAGCGCATGCAAATGTGTAACGGGCCACAGATCCTTCTCATGCAGGCTATTTTCTTATCCCAAACCGGACTGCTGACAAGAACAGTAACTCTCTTTAATGCCCTGCCGTCGAATCTCAGGACTGGCGTCAGCGTGAGGCCTGTAGCCGAGCCTTAAAACGGGAGGAGGGCTCCCGCACGCCGGCGGCTCTGCAACATCCGTGAGACCATTGCTGTTGTATGCTGGATTCACAGATGCTTGCCAAACACCCACTGACCAGAAAACTCCCGGTCAAAGGCCACAGTGAATCATACGCAGTGAGTCATTTTGGTCTCTGGAAGGCCTGCTTGAGACGTTGCCTGTTTGGAATAGAAAATACAGGACAAAAAAATGTACCGTCAGCTGTGGGAAAGGAGTCTGTCTGCCAGCCTAATTTGATTGAAAAGGGCATTGTCATTAAAACGCTTGTCAAACATGCAGTGTTTTTTATTTTCCATTTGTAAATTCCCACATTGGATGTTTAATTTGCGTCAAATTTTCATAACGGTGCGCATTCCAGTTTGAAGCGGCACAGTGGGATCCAAAGCTGAGGGACGATGAAGGATTATTGGCTTTGTGATTACCCTCTTCTGATGCTGCAAGCTCTATAAAACCCCTCTAATTTGGGCCATAGTGCATGTGGCGTCATGCCGAACATCCTTTTAGGCCAAAATGATACTGATTTTGACCCCATTTCCACTCAAAGTTTCTTAAGTTTGGGGTTTAAGAACTTTGATTCAGAGCTCCTATTCAGTATGCTGACGCTGGAAAATAAAATGGGTGGAATTATTGGTGAGGCCGAGATGCTTCGGTTCGGTTTATTGGCATCCGGCCGCTTGGTTTCTCAACAGAACCGTTGTACAAACATGTTCTCTGTTGGTCGACAGGCAGCCTGAGACGATCAAAGGAAGTTAAAGGAGGCATGGAGACAGCCATCTGTCTATGCAGCAATCCTGCCTTTTGATAGACCGGAGAGAGAGGTTTCATTTTCGAATGAAGGACTCAGAAAAGCCTTTGACCGAGAGACGCAAAACCTTCAAATGGATGTGGAAAATTTCCGTGAACTTGCACGGCACCGCGTGTAATTACTGTGTCGTAACGGGGAGAGAGCCAGGGGCAACACAGCCGTGGTGTGCTCTGAAACCAGCCTGCAGCTCAGCAGAATGTGGTCAGAGGGAAAGAGGGTCGGAGGGAGTCAGTCTGGGTCACCTTTTCTTTATCTGCGAGAGTGCAGTGAGGTCCAGCCCCCGCCGCTCCAGAAGCTCAGAGGAAGTTGTCCCGATTGGGCTTTGTCTGCGCGGCCCGTCTGGCTGCGAGGACAATGCCATCGGCAGCGGCGGAGCCCGAGGCCTCCAGGACAGCCGGATAGACGACATACAGGCAGACTGGGTCGTACAAAAACACCCAGCACAGCCGTGTGTGTGTGTGTGTGTGTGTGTGTAGCAGACAGCAACAGGCAGGCACTGCGGCTGTGCTCCTGCTGCTCCTCATGTATTTTGTATGAATACATAAATAAAAAAGTGAGGCCAGTTTTTAGAGACGATAAATTAAATCAGCGGGGGAGGAACGAAGTCATGAAATTGCTTTTTGATTTTTTTCACCGCCGCGTCCCCGAAGCCTCCAAAAGACCCTGAACCGATGCACCCGTCATGGATAAGTAGCTGCTTTTGCAAAGCTCCGAGATTCTGCGGCTTCCTCGTGACCCACAGCCGTTTTTCTGACCGACTCTCCGTATGGTGAAAATGGGCTCGAGTCTACGAGCCGGGTCTCCGCATGGCTGCGTTCGGGTGGAGAAACACAATGAGCGAATGAGCTTGTAATAGCACGTCACCTCGTAATGGAAAAGACAGCTTACTTTACAGATTGCACAGATTCCTCTCAGTTGGGCTGCGGGGGTGCGGGCGACCCAGGGAGCGGGGTGTATTGTGGAACGGCTGGGGGATAACTTCATTCCTCTGGCTATTTTTAGCCCGCGGTGCGTGGTGGACGGCGGCCGCAGACAGGTCAACTTGTGTTTGAGCTAATGGAGCCACGGCTCTGTATGGAAAGCGTCCTGGAGCAGACGGCCTACCACTGGACAGAGTTAGCCAGATAATTATACCACTCTGTCCTTTTGGAACCACGGTCTCCTTGGAATAGCAATTTTCCAGAGCAGGGCAGATGAATTATGTGCATACAGCTGATAAGATATTGGCATTTGGGAATATTTATTGCTCATTTTACATCCAAAGTTAAGAGCAGTGAGTTGAGCTTGACTCTATGAGAAGCATGAATGGGACAGAAAACGGTGTCTTCCAACATGCTGCTGGATGGCGGGCAACGCGGCCTGTGTCACGTTTAACAACGCCCTATCCCCATTGGCTAAGAAATGTTAGTGGAGTCCCGGTTGAAGAGGCAGACCAACCAATCGTCCATTGTTGCCCTGCCAAAAACGTGGCTGTGATTCAGAGCATTTCCCGTCTCCAGACGGTATCATCCAACAGATTTGCACGTGGCCCCTTCATGAGGAAGCTCTCCCCAAAGGGGCCGGATTGAACTTCTGTCAATTCGGAGGCCATTTTGAAGGGAGGGCATTAGTCTTCCCTTTAAAAAAAATTCTAACTAGAATGACACGAGCCTTGGAACCACAGCAGAATATTTTTTATCGATGCTCAGTCAGATCGGAGCGCTTCCTTTTTTTCAAACTGTATTTAGTTCTGAGGTATTAAAAGTGTGCCGGAAGACGTGGACTGTAGATAAAGTCAGGACAGACTCTTGCCCTCACTATCTGAACGTCTCACAGAGGGAGACTCGTGACACCAATGTTTGTTTTTTTGTTTGTTTTCCTTTTTAAATTCACGGTAATATCATTCAGTTGCTACTTTATCATGATCACATTCACCCCAGGGGCAAAACCTTCGTTTACTCAGGGGAAACAGTTCAGCATTTTCTGATGCTGGAAGAGGTGTGTTGGGGATAAACCATCACACCGAGTTCAAAGTCACCTTTGTCCCCCATTTGTCTGATTCCCGGTTTGCAGGGCAGCAGATTCAGAGAGGGATTGATTTTTCTCTTTGACTATGAGATGATCTGCAGTAAAAAATAAGAAATAAAAAGCATAACAAATGGTGGCGGCGCTGCGCAGCATGAAGAGATCTGTTTACGTTCAGTCTCATCTGCCTTTCCTCCAGCCAGCCGTGCACCCGCATGACAGCCCGTTTCCAGCTAAAGCAGAAGGTGCAGATCCGTAAATAATGGCTTCTCCTCAAAAGGGAGGCTACTTTGTTTGAAATAAAACACGGCTTTTGGTGCCAAATGACGGGGGAAAACCCTCTCGGAGGGCTGTGGGGAAGGAGTCATTAGGCCTGGTGTCCACCGAAGAACTTGGCCTCGAACTCGGCTGTAACTCCTGCGAGACAAAGCAAGGGGAGCCAAGGTTGAGACAAATGAGGGCTCGTGCCCTTGTGTGGAGTGATGTCCTCCCGCTCACTCTTTCCAAATTACACAAAGTCCTCAGGAGTGTCCCCTCTCAGAAAGCCCTCAGCAGACGTACGAGTGAGCAAGAGGACGCACTATTGTGTTACTTCCCAGAACCGGTCGCTCTAACCCCTCTGACTCACGAGCGGTGGCCACGGCACAGTCTTGGCCGGCGTTCAGTGGAGAGGACACCCCCCCCCCCCCCCGCCGCTGACCTTTTTATAAAAAGAGTAAGTTGCCCAAATAGCCGCGGTTCGCTAATCACCCCTCGCTTCCGGGCCTGGTCACAGCTCGCGCGGCGCTGTGACGTCAGGCGGCAGCATTGTGTGAGGCCGCGCGTCACCTGATCTTATCACGGCTGAGGGGGCAGTATGGAAATGGCCCCGCGCAACGGCCAGCGAGTTTAGATGTCCTGGCTCTGCCGTCTCGGGGACCTGCTGACCTCCGCCGGCATTTGTCTGGAGGGGCAAACGTTAGCTGATTTCCAATGTGCATAAAACAAAGCTGAGAAATGTTCCTGTTCCTGTTAAGATCGTGTGGTGGGCCTTCCTCCCCCAGATGTCAAAACCCTCCTGTAAATGGCTAAAAGCCCGTTGAGCTGTGTTCGTAAGCAGGTTTTCCCTTTCAGAGACGTAGGCGTCTGTCAAAAGGAATCCTCCAAATAAAAAATAAAAAATCAGCTGCCGGGCGATCCTCGGCGGGTCCTCTGTCGAGCGTCCGTTTGTTGGACCCGTTGAGGCCCTCCACATGTGGAGCTCGACCTCTCAGATGGTGTTTTCTCCGGGACTCCACGAGGATGATGTCATGCATGAGGTCATCCAGCCCGGGCCAGCAGGCAGCTGGAGAGCAGAACCAGGGCTCTCTGCTCTAAAAAAGGGAGTGTTCCCCCCTTGGAGACGAGGGGCCTACGTCGTGCTGTTTACTCGGTTAGAGGGTGACGTGAGAGCCGAAAGGGGTCAGAGCTGGCTCTCCAGCACGCACATCTTTTTTCAATCACTCCAGCCCAAATACTCTTTCAGTTTTAGGGTGAAGGAGTCCGGCTCGCCTGGAGTTCCATCCTATGCTGCCTCATTTTCTGGTTAACTCTTGCTGGTCATTTCACACGTTGGGGAGACATGTGGACGTCTGGGGTGGGGGGGGGGGGGGGGGTGGCCCAGCAACACGGGCGACTGGCGATTTAGCATTTGATCTTCCACCAGCGGGGCTGTCCCCGCCTGCCAAGAGGTGTGTGGAGAACTGGGCGGGCGATCACTGGCCACCACTTGCCAGTCGTCCTGCTGGGCGGAGGGGGGGGGGGCTCGCTGGTGGGCCATCTGGTGGCTCGCTGGCACGGGACTGAGCCTCCCGTGTGTGCGCGGCGCCGGAGGACCACCTGTCCCGCGGCCCGCTCCTCGTCCCTTTTGTGTGTGGTCAGCGGCAGCAAACGAGCGGCCGCAGAGCTTCAGAGGGACACGTTTCACTCCGCCATGCAGACCACGCCACCCTTTGTCAGTCTGCTCCGTTACATCGCAGTAGATTGCGCAGGACGCTGGGGGTGGCCGAGCAAATCGGAGCAGTTAAATGGGCCAGCATGTGGAAACAAACGCCTCTCTTTTACTTAACATGTTTATTCTATAAAACAATAGATGTAAGAAATAAAGACGCCCCCCAGTAAATATTTAGCTTTGGTTTATGATACATTGTTTTTTTCTTAATTGTATTCTCTGTTTGGTAAAATATTGTTTTTTTTTTGTTTAACACGTTGTGTTCTCTCATGAATACTTCTTAAAAAAATTTTTTTTCTATTTGCACCTACTGTATGGCCTTTTTAATTCCTCTATGGCAGGCAGAAAAACCAGGGAGGGCTATGGCCACAAAATCAACTTATAGTGATGTACCTGTCTCCCTCGTTCCTGTTCGTATATATCCCGAAGCTTTTGCCTGAAATCCATCTGCAAGTAGGCTGTTGCAGGAGCCAGCTGTCGGCCTGAAGCTCCAGCTGAGGGAACACGTGCATCGTCTCCTAAACGGCCCCATTTTTCTCCCCCATGTTTTCTTAACTGTGAAGAGAGAAGCAGAGGGTGTCATGACTAAAGGGTTTTTGTCTCTTCTCCGGTTTTTTCAGCTACTCAAAGTGTAGAAAAAGAAGCTGTTGCATTTGCTCTTTAGAAGCTTTTGTGCTCTCTACCTATCCGCACTCACGCATGACGGCCGGCATCAGAAAAGAATTCTCCACTGATGCCGTCTGGCAGATTTTCAGATGAGCAGAATTACCAGCTTCAAACGCAGTTCTTGGCTGCTGTTGTTCTTAAATGGAGGCTTCAGCCTGAAAAGAGCCGGTTGAAGAACGACTGACTGAATAACAGAAGTGGGGGCAGTGGTGTGGAAATAGAGGCTTTGTGTTGATACGGCCCCTGCATCCTGTTTTGTCATCATTTTTTGTGAAATCATAAAAACATTTTGCGCCGCGGGCTGAGGGGAAAACGGCACATTTCAGAGCGTGTTGAAAACTTATTGTTGTTGTTTTGTTTCTTTTGCTCTCAGGGTGAAGTCTTCGTTTTTGAGAAGTTGAGCTCTGTGCTCGAGTTCAACAGGGTCACTTCCTGATGATGACAGTAAACATGGGTGAGTAGCGGATTGCGGTGCACCCTGTACATACAGAACCATACCCACCACTCACGCTTCCTCTGAAGGGAGGAGTACCAAGAAAAAAAAGCCACGTGCAAGCAGTTCTGTTCTCTCATTTCTGTAGCCTTAAAGAAGTCCTCCATTTTTGACACTAGGGTTTATAGAATTAAAATTGACGAAAAATAACCAGTTAAGCATTTATAAAGCTTTAATGTATATATATATATATATATATGTATGTTCACACCTACCAGATGTGAATACAAATAAACTAGGTGGAAGGACGGAACCAAAAAAAAAAGAGTCACGTAGCCACAGACTTATTGTGTCCTTCCACACAACACAATGTCTCCTTTGACACATTTGCGTGTGTGAGACGTAAAGGCAAGGAGAAGCAGAGAGCTGAGCCTGTTGCTTTGTAAACAAAACTCAAACTATCAGATCAATATCTTTTCCCCATTCTCCGCATAAAGAAACAACATGCATCATGAAGGGCTGCACATTTTGGGCCCATTCACAGTGTGATCCCAAAGCATTATACATTTTTATTTGTTTTTTTTCCACAGATGACGGTCTCCAAAATGGACCCGGACAGCACAGGAGCACACAAGGTAAAAAATTTGAAATTACATTGAATGCTTAAAGAACACAAACAAGAAAATGGATATAACTATATTAATATAACATAAATGGGATAACGGCTATATACATTTATTAAATGTGTATATTACAGTGTATTTACTGTTTACGAAGTGTACATCTAAATTGTTTGTGCATTTGAATTTGGGACGTGCCATTATCTTTTCAAAGCATACCATAACAAACAGAACGAAGATTAGATAAGGCATTCATTAATCTTTAAGTACATTGTGGCGTCTAGAAAAACAGGTTCTACTACAAGAATGTCCAGTTGTGTGAGTATATGCATACCCCCCCCCACCCCCCGGCAGCGCCCACCACCGGTGGCCGGCGTTAGCATAACCCGTCGGGGTGCGTCTCATCTGGACATGCGGCACCAGGACCCTCTCGGCTTTTGCAGCTGCGTTCACTTTGTCCTTTGGCCGTTGCACAAGAGTACAACAGGAAAGATTCCAGGCGTTTTACGGCTGCAGCATTGAAGCGCATGCCAGAGCCGCGGACAGAAAGGAACTTTGTGAGGACTGAGTCACCTCTGTCTCATGGCTGTGGGGTGGAAGAAAAATCCATTTGCGATATATGAGAATTTTCTGAATGGAAAAAAAAAAAAAAAAAAAAAAATCCATGTTATTTCTCCTTTTGTAACATCTCCAACAACTCCCCGTAGTTTTCCTTCGTTTTTAGGGGGCGGCGCCGTTGGCTGAAATGCTCACATGTAGGAAAATGTTATTAATAGTTAAAAGAAACCAAAAAATCAAATAAGAACGCGTGATAAATCATAGTTGGAGCATATTTCCATTAACCTCTCATTCTTTCGTCACTGCGGGGGAGGCGGGGGGTGGTAATGCAAACAGTTTAGGGCTGAGAAAAGGAATGTGTCTCTCCTCACATACTGAATGAAGCAATCATCAATAACTCATCTGTCGGCACGGACCTTGTGCAAACAGGAATTATTCAGCTATTTTCACACACCTCCCATAGCTTACATTACACCTGAGTGAAACCGGGGGCGGTTCATTGTTGGGTGTGTGTGTTGTTGAACTGGCCGTGCGTAGGTTGTGCAGGGACGCAGGCTTTCTGCTGCTTTTGCTAGCTGCTGCCTGCTGTGCATCAGAGGTTAGGCCCCACTGCTGCTACTCGGGGAGAACACGTTTGGTTTCAGCTGCTAATCCTGCCGGATGCCTTTGCCATGATGTGTCTCTCGGCGTCAGGAATTCCCCTCAGTGTCTTCATTCAGGCAGCTTGCCTCACTCATGCTGGCAGGCGCCGGCCTCCCGGTCCTTTCACTGTTTTTAGGAGCTCGGGGGCCGCACAGCCGGCCCCTCAAAGCCAGGGCTGCTCTCTGAAACGAGCCAGAGGCAGTTTGAACTGCAGTTACGGGGGGAAAATCTCCATCTATGTCAGTTGTCTCTCTCTGACTGGAGTTCCTGCTCCATTCCATCTCCTGCCACTTTTGCACCCAGCCAGGGAACACAAAGAAAAAAAAGAAGAAGCAGAGTGATGATGCAATGCACCACAATCAGCCTTCATTGTGTAATGTTGCTCCCTCGGCATGACTTCCTGGAATTCCCCTCTTTTTCTTATGCTAGTCACTTTTCCCCCAGAATCCAAGGAAAGCTCAGGAACTAAACTGCAGGTACCAGAACCCGTCGGCTGCACGGACAGGATCCTTGGCCACATTGAGGTTCCTGAAGCCGTTTTTTTGTGGGGCTGACTCTGGCGGGGGCGTGACTTTGGTGTGTGAGCTGGTTGCTTTCCACTGTGCTGGTGGTTAGCCTTGGCTGGCCCCGGCCCGGCAGTGGCCATGGACCAGGCCAGAGTGATGTAATAACTTCATTTAGAAGCGAGCTCTGGGCACCACCACGCATTTCTCACACTCTCACTCCCCCCTCCCCCTCCTCCCCCTGCTATTATCCATAGGTTACAGAGCAGGCCTTGGAAACACACACACACACACACACACACACATAGAAACACGTGCAGGCCTCTGTTTATTTTGTATCCTTGACTGCGAGTGCGAAGGAGAGTCTGGAGCTCTGAGCCTGTGGAGACAGAACAGAAACAACACACGTCATCAGAGAGGCTGTGAGGATGGGGAGTGAGGACAGATACCACTGAGGCCGGGACTGAGTAGTTTTTACTAACAAACACACATTATATATATATATAATGTGTGTTTGTGTGTGTATGAAATACATTTTCTTGTTTTTGAACAATTCGAACAATGGAAATATTATTATTCAAGCCACACATTAAGCAATAATAAACACCATTATCCATCCAAAGTTCGAAAGGTGACCAAAAAGGGAGAAAAACAGCTATGTTTTTAAAAAATAGATCATTGCATCAGAGTGGATGTGGAAAAGCGGCGTCTCGCCTTGTGTCTCCATCAAAAATCCATTAATTTCCTGATGTGGAGTAGCAACGTGGTTTGCCCAGATCTGCTTTAAGAGCAGAGGCAGTGATTCAGTTCCTTCCTGTTCGGAGCGGCCGGGCCCGGCCGAGCGGTTAGTCACCCGCCGCGGCTGACAGCTCACGCTCTCTCTGGCCAAGCTTCCTCTCTGAGCCCGAGCTCCAGGTTTGGAACTGCTTTGATGGACGGAGCCTTTGTGCGCTTTGTTTACACGCGTGCATGTTTAATCGGACATAATTGTCACCAAACCCATTTAGATTTTGAGTCATATCCTCAACAAATAAAAAAACTTCATTCCAGTCTTTAGCTGCTGGGTCTCATGGCTGTCACTTCATAAAATTACACCAAAGGTCAGATCTTACGTCAGGACCCTTTAAGAGGGCCCAAACTCTGCTCCTCCAGTAGTCTGCAAAACCTTTTGCTTGTCCAAAGATCCTTCAGATAGGGGATAAATCCAGTCGCCACGAAAAGCACTTGACTGATTTGTTGTTGGTTTCCAAATTGGCCGTCACCATTAAGTTGTTTGTGTTTAATGCATTCCATCGAAGTTTAGACTGACAGCAGAATGCACGCTAAGCACAATTTCTAGCGGCTGTGTGTTACTGAGGACCGGATTGTTTCTGTGGCCTGTGCCCTCCAGTTAAGACTGCTTCTGTGTTTTCTAAATGCAAGGGAACGGCCTCGACTCTGACAAACACCTAACATTAGCTTGAGATTGCTAGCTGGATATCAAACAATGTGGGCGTCCAGTTTAATACACAGGAACAGAAAAAAAAGGAGGAAAATGGTGTGGATATCCTCTTATTCCATTTTGTGAAATAAGAAGAGGCTTATGAGTAAATGTCAAAAAACCTATTTATGGGTTTTTATCAAACATTCATTGAGGGTTTACTTTGCTAAGAGGTTAGTGTGTTTTTCAAGTTTTGGCTCCAGAACCACATGAAGGCATCGAACGAACTTTGAAGTTCGGCCTGAATTTGGATGAGACTATAAATGGTGTCATCACACGGAACCTGGCTGTAGTGTTTCTGGAAATAACACCTAAACAGGAAGACTGAACCTACTGATGGGGCCTCGGCGCTTGTGCTTCACTTGACATTTCTAGATTTATTTTAGGAGCCGGAGCTTTGATTTTTGACTAGTTGTTGAAACATTGCGCGTGGGAGAAAGCCAGATTGGAGCATTTGTAAAACGCTAATTTGTCTGGTGACCCTGGGCTGAACCCAGCCTGACCCTCTGTCTGTGGACAGCTGGCCGTTCTGGGGCACTTCGGACCCCATGTGCCGCCCTCGTTATCCACAGCAACTCCTTTCCAAAACTTCACACAAACACCAAATTTCAGTTATTTCAAAGAATGTGGTTTTTCGTGTGTGTGTGTGTTTTTATAAAGAATGTGCTCGTCAGCCTTCCGGCCTTTAAGGCTGGAGGCTGGAGGAGGTCAAATACCTCACTTTTCTGACATGCTTTAATAACCAGTTCGTCTAATATCTCTATTACTGAGTTCCCCTCGCGTTTGTGTTACGTGCTGAGGAGGCTGTGCTGTGACAGAAGTGACAAAATGGAACTCTGGCTTGACGCTGGTGAGATGTTGATCTCTTTGAACTTTGTCAGAATGAATGTGAAGGCACTGATGAACACTCGACCTGGCAGATTTTACAGATAAGGTCTGAGTTGTGAACATAGAACGCCTCTGACTTTTTCTGTTGTTCTCTCAGGCCTGCAGCCACTTTGGGTCTGAATCGCTCAGAATTTGACAAAAGAGCCGCTTGGTTTTCGTCTGATTTCTGTTCCTGAAGTATTTACGCCCATATATTGAATTCATGATGAAATATTTAAAGCTCCAGGCGACTTTGTTTGCCCTGTGCGACAGGCGGCAGAAAACCCCCTGGCGTCATTGAGCTCCTTAGCACTTTCACATCCTCAGCGGCAGAATACAGTTTAAGTAAGATCAAATCTGTGGCATCAGATTTCCTCACTGGATTCATGCCTGAGTAGCGCCAACGATCAGGTGAGATGTGTCTGACACAGTCATGTAGAGGAACCGGTGCTTTCTGTTTTGTTTTTTTTGAAGAGCACATTGCTCTTATTAGGTAACAGAGAAACCGCTGGATTGTTTCCATCGGTGGAAACATCACAGGTGGAAAGAACACAGGAAACGGCGGACCAGGTGTTGCCTCACTGCTTGGTCTGAGCCAAGATAAGCTTCAGGGCCAACCAAATGACAGGACCATCAGATTAAAACTCGTCAACAACATTCCAAACGCAAACAGTCCCATCGGTGCCCCGTTTTATCCAGGGGAGGACGCCGAATGCCGAAAGTTACAGCGCTTAAGAGATGTGTTTCTGTATGAAGTCTCTCTCTTTTTTCTTTTTTCTTTTTTTTAAACTGATGTGCATCTTCTGCCCTCAGATGACGAGGAGGCGCTCAACTCCATCATGAAGGACCTGGCAGCCCTGGGCCGCTGCTACAGCCAGCAAAACAGCCACAAGCCCAAGAACAGGACTCTACTCTACAGACAGGTGCGTCTGCTGCCCCCCCTCCGCCTCTGTCCGGCCTCTGTCCGGCCTCTGTCCGGCCTCTGTCCGGCCTCTGTCCGGCTGTCAGTTTGATGATGAAGCCTTGTTGTTGTCTAGCTGGAGGCCTTCTGCTACTCAGAGCCGAGCAGAATATGATGCGATCCGGGGGCCAGTCTGTTGCACCTCGTCTCCAGAAATCGAACACGGATTTGGGCACAAAGCGTGTTTTACATAAGATGGGTTGATTCATTTTCAGGAATTTTATGAAAGTTCCTGTCAAACCCTTGAAAGCACACACCTTTAGAATCAACTGTGAGTCATGCGCCTTTACTGGGACCACATGTTTAGGCAAACAAACCTTTACAGCCCTAAGACCAGGAGGACCTTTGATTCCGATCCTTTCCTTCTGGGCTGAGATAAAGTGCGCCAGAGCCCTCTTTCCTTTTTTTGGACTTATTTTGCTGAGCAGACAGTTTAAGTCAGGTGAAGGTCGTGCTGTAGTATTGGAGAGGACAAAAAAAGCAGCTTATTGAGCCAAGTTAAACTACTGGAACTAATTTGAGAGGGTTCACGACCAATCGGAATTTCGAAATCTACTCTGTAAATCAGATGCTAGACCACACTTTTGCGCCGATTTGGGTTTCGGTGGGTGATTTAGTGGTTTGCAAGAGCAAATTAGAAACAAAACTGACAGATTTTTGACAGCTTGCCACTGTCCTTCACTTTCTCATGCTGGGCCTCTCTAAGCCACCTCGCGCTGCCCTCCTAAGTTGCTTCCTCGTTCATTTGTTTCCTGCCCGGGGAATGATAATTGGCGAATCTTCTTAAAGCAGCAGTGTTTATGATGGGACATAAACAGACGGAGAGGAGCAGAGAAGGTTTCCGCTTAGGGCCGCCGTTTTCCTCTGTGAGCTGGGGTAAACCCCCCACTTTTCACCCAGTGGCCCGCACTGATACGATGACAGTGTTAGTTTATCACAATGACCTCACGCAGACTTACAGGCTCCTCCAGATTCCTGCTCCCTTTGGTAATGACTTTGAGGAGAACACAGGCAGTAGATTGTGCCATGCCATCGTTGGAGCCGATCGGAAGGATAATGTTGTCTTTGTATTACACACAAAAGCCACAACTGTAAACAGCCTTTTGATGCTTTTTGTCATTTAAGTTCCACGACCAGTTTATCACTTTCATTTATTCAGCTCGACATGTCCAATATACAACCCTGAATCATTTAAACTTTCCACTTCCATGACTCCCCTCTGTTGTTATTGTTCCTCTCTACAGGATTTAAGAGTGAAGCTGGAGCATGAGAGAGAAAAACGGTATGTTGGAACCTCCGTCCGTCTTGTTTTTCTACTCTTCCGTCCAAGCCTTAACTGTGTAGCTGGGATCCTTTTTTGTTATGCTTTGCCACGCTTTGCCATGCCTTGGATTTTGTGTCTGAGGGAGGAAATCACAGCTACACGCCGGAGCCGCATAAAGAGAGGGAAAATTCCTCCTTTGACATTTAGCTGAGGCCTCGTGTTTCAGGCTCGCTTTAAGAAAGAGAAGGAATACAGAGGGCTGGATAGAAGGAGGGATCAAAGGGATAGAGGGTGTGCCAAGTGTTTCAGTTTAGTGTCCAGTCTTCCAGGCACTCCCCAAATGAATATTTCATAGTTTCCTTGTGCTTTCTCTCTGCCCTCCTCACCCCTCAGCGTGCTCTCCTCACAACAGCAAGCTTAAAAAGAGAGAGCAGTGTTAGGGAAACTGTATGGGAACAGTCTTTCCAGGTGCTTTACATCTGGTTTATCCTTTGGGAGCACCAAGTGTACATAACAGATCTTGGGATTGGAGACTTTAATGCAAATACATTTTTCAAGGCTCGTATTGCAGACCATCTCACCCATGCGTGGATGCTTGTTGAGCCTTGTGTTTTTCTTTCTGAGAGACGTTTGCAGACACACTTATTCATGATTTTTTACATACCAGTCAATATATAAAAACTTTAAAAGCTGCGTGAGGGACAGTGGATGGAAATAACAAGATTTGGAAAAAGATTGTCTTGAGTTTTCCAAAAGCACGAATGCGACGCAATATGAGAAAGTATGATTCGAGAGTCAAATATTTCATACATAAATGCAAACAGCAGTTCTTTCCCAACCATTATTTATGTGCACGCTCATACCAACACAGGATTATAAATTCTTTAGAAGTGTTTTATATGTCAGCACAAAAATCCCTGTATGAGGCTGCCAATCGCATTGTTTAGTCCTCTCACTTTAGCCGGAAATAACAGTTTAGCTGGAAAGTTCATTTAAGGCTGAGTGTAGAAGTTAATTTAGGTCAAAGTAAGTTTGGCTCACTTGCCTGATTAACTTTTGCTTCTGCTTGACAAGGAGCATGGCCTCTGCTAACTAACAGGCAGAATACATCTTCCCTTTTCTTTCTGTGGGTCTCTTAATCTCCGTTCTTTTTGGGACGCAGCTGATATGCACCTCCTGTACAACTCTGTATGACACGTTGACTCCAAACTAGTGCAAGAAAACATGCGTAATATACTTCCTCTAAAAGGGAAATGGGAAAAGCAGCCAATACAATTCTTATTTGCCAAGCCGTACCCAACTCTGAATAACTCTTCACAGGGAGGAAAATGAGAAGATGCCGTGTGTGCTGTTGCGCTGCAAAATAACTGGGGGGGAAACTGACCAGAAGCTATGAGAATAATTGCCTAGAATCACCAGAATATAAACTAAAATAACAAACATTGGTAGGGTCATTAGAAAGCTGCAGGCGTGCGGGAGTGAGAAGAAAAGGGAAGCAGCACGTTTCTCCAGCAGGCTGCAGCTTCACACTGAGCCTCTCCACTTTTTCACAGCCCTAATTGGCTACTGCTGAGACAGAGACAAGTTTTTCATGTACCCGCCTCGCTGTGTCTCTGCCTCCCTCTGTTTTCTCCATCTCACGGCTCTCTTCTCTTTCTCGTCACGCCGCTCTCCTGGAAAAGGACTCTCACTATGAGAGGAACCATTTAGAACAGGAAAAGACAATTCCTTGTCATCATACAAATTCTCGTCTTCTGCTACCTCTTAGCTCTCCCTGAGATAAACCGCTGACATTTGACTTCAAGACTTAAAATTCTTATCAGTGCTCTGAGTAAAATATTGATGTCAAACATAAACATCGGTTAGCTCATATATTCATTAGAAGGGGCTAAAATCAATATGCTTTCATACCAACAAAGACTATAACGATGTGTATGAGAACGCAAATAAGCTTCATAGAACATTTAGCGTCTTTCAGTTCATTTTAAGATTTTTCCAAACTGTTTTGATTAGTGTTTTTCAAAGAGAAAATCTCTCTAATATCCCGTGTGCCTATACAAATTAAATTAATCGTTTGAAGATGAAATTGTCAATAAACATTTAGCATTAGCAGCAAAAAAAATCAGGTTTTAGGGTTCGTTCATGTTTGCATGTCTGTTGATTAAAACTTTCATAAAAATCTTTCAGGGGTTTACGTGTTTTTCATCTCTGAAACAGGTTTTTATGAAAGTTGTGAGCTGTGGCTCTGTGGGGGAACAAAAGCCTTAATGAAACAGAAACCCTTTAAAAGCTAATAAGACACCAAACAATTTTCTTTCCAATAACTAGCTTTTAGTAAGACACAGCTGACTTTAACAGCCCTTCTTATGAGTGAATAAAAAAAATAGTGAAGTATCAAAACTTTCCTTTCATTATTGAGAAAACTTCAGAGATATCTTATTGGCAGTATAAAAAGACAATATAACTGTGCAGAACCAGCGTAAATAACATGTTACATCTGAGCCGCTTCCACCGCACTCGAGGTATTAGGAGTCCCTGAGTCAGGATAATCGTGTTGTCCGTCCACAGTGCAATAAAATTGGAAGGTCTCTCTTTTTATTGGCACGCACTGAAGGTTTGGGGCAGGAAATAGGAGCTGCAGAGTGTCTCTGTCTTCCCCTGGCTTGGGCTCGGGGTATCCTGCCAGAGCGCCAAGGAGCAGAGCCAGAGCTTTTTTCTTTGTGCGTGTTTGCCTGTGATTTTGTTCACGGGGAAAAAAAAAAAGGGGAAATAGAAAGCGAGTGCGCCTGGATGTGTGTAAGCATTCTTTTAACTCGTCAAATTATTTATTTTTTTCCCCCTGTGGCTCAGTGTGTGTCCACATGCTTGCTCGCATGCAGAGGAAGGAAATCCATATCTTTTGGAGCAGCATCCTCGCACCACCCCCCCCGCGCCTCTTCTTTCTTTTTTTTTTAACCCCTCCTCCACATCCCTCCAGCCCTTTATCACACACATCATCAACGCTAAATCTAAACACAGACAGAGAGCGTTTAGCCGCAGCGCTGCTGGCCTCTGATCTGCTCACCCTCTCTCTTCCCAGAATCCTCTCCTCAAATGAGCAGACCAATGAGCTGTCATTAAGATAGGAAGAGCGGTGGCCTCTGATGAGGAAGTGATGGGATAAAAACAAGCCCTTTAATCAGGATACTAGACAGAGATAGGGGGTCTGCGGAGTCTACGAAAGCAGAGCGCGAGGGGAGATGGTTAGGTTGAAAAAAAGAACAAAAAGAGGACAAGAAAGACTGGAGAGAAACTCTCTCTCTTTATTTTCTCAGGCTGTCTCCTGTATTTTCTCTCTCACAGTCTGTAAATATCTCCCCGCCTCTGTATCTCTCACTCCGTCACTCTTTAAAAGAGAGGGGAAAGACACACATCCTGCTGCTTTTGCTGCCGCTCCAGACCCCCCCCCCCCCCCCCCCCCCTTTCCTCTCAGGAAGTTTCCCATCTGCCTTTGTGCTGGCTTAGTGGAGAGGCCCGGCGTTGTTGAAACAGCAGCCGATGCACACACTGATTGGAAAACACACTCATGCATGTCGAGTTTTACAAACACATGAGTCCACGTATGCTCTCTCTGCAACACGGGCCGATAAGCTCTGGCTGGGACGGATGGGCCGAGCGGAGGCTCTCGCTGGTCCCCCAAAAAAAGGCCTGAGCGGATAAGCTGTGACATGCTCTACATTTCCATCAGGGGTTTCCTCTGCTCTCCGTTTTCATCGCATTGATTCATCTTCCACCAGCATCTCGCCGTCTTGGCACACTCCTCTCCTTGACCCTGCTGACCTACCCATTTCTCTTCCCGTTGCCATAGAAACGCCATCATAGAAAGTCTGACGAGTAAATTCTCGCCTGCTTTTGCAATCCCAACAAATGTCAGAAAACCGGAATGACCGGAATAGAGAGGGCCTTTCACACTCGCCCGTTACTCAATACTTTCTGCCGTGTCTGGAGGCGGGCAGAGCTTCCCCCAGACACAACAGAAACTTCTTCCTCTGGTCTCTGACTCTGCTGGCCTCCTCTTATTTTTTCTTCTTTTCTTTTTTTTCTAGAATCATCCCCTTTCAGAGGCCGCTGAAGATCAAGGAGCTGCAGCAGAAAGTGACGGAGGCCTTTGGCCAGCAGATGGACATGTTCTTTATGGAGAAAGAGGCAAGACATTGACAGGAGGGGGGGGGGGGGGGGGTGAAAGCAGCTGGGACTTGGACTTCTTTACCACTTGCAAAAGAGACATTTAGTCCTTTTAAACTTTCCAAACGGGTTTAAATAAATGGAATAGGGAAGTTAAGGTCTGTAGTCACTAATGTGAGCATTTCTAATGATGTTTTTTTGTTCCCTATTGTGGGCCAACAAATGAAAATGAGCTCTCTTATGTGTCTGTAAATTTCTGTATGTTGGGAAATATATCCAACCATAAGCATAAACATCTGGTGTAGTGACGGCCTGATCACTGGAACAGTGCAGAACATTGAACGCTTCATTTATCAGTTCTTGACCCTCTGTTGTGCAAGTTTGATTCATGATTCGCTCTTTGTAACTTTCACATGGTGGCTTAATAAATATAAAATAATCGCTTGGCGAGGGGATAGTGTCACTCTGAGTTAAAAAAAAAATTTTTTTTTGTAGTTGCCGGGCCTTTCAAAAGCCAAAATATTTGGTAGTGCTGGAAATTCACCTGAAAGGAAACATGTGAGGCATAAAGCCGAACTAAATTCTGCATATTGATGAAGTAACAGGCTCTTGGTAGCTTTACATGTCCATTCTGTGGCTTCTTATGGAACAAAGGGGAGCGAAAGGTCATGTGCGTTTTGCTTTGTGGTGCTTTTAGTTGCTGCTGCCCCTGAAGAGCCAGGAAGACCTTGATCAGGCCGTGCTGACTCTGGGCTGTGGTTCTGGGACCAACGGGCTTCTCAGGATACTGCTTAAGACCCCCAAAAACAACCATGTGAGTCAGTAGCGATGCGTGCAAACATTTGAGTCGGGTCTTTTTTTGGTTTTTTAACTATATGCTGTTTGAATTAGTGGAGACAGACTCTCACTGATGTCATGCCCTCCTCGTTTCCTGCCTCTTGCCCTGCTCCCAGTTTCTACAGGTGAACGGCAGGGACAAACAGAGCGAGATGAAATCGTCGCGGTCGCTGGGAGATCTGAAGGGGTCTTTGCTCAAGGGCTCCGAGAGGGTGCGCAAACACTCCACAGGTGAGGCCAACAAAGCGGTGTCGTCCTTCACAGCTTCAGCCAGAGGCTGTTAGATGGAAACGTGTACATGACTTCACGCTTGAGAGGGGGCGGACATAAAACAAACAAAAGCAGGTGGGGTTACGGCTCAATGCTGCTGTTACCAGGACTCCTGACTCAGTTTGTGTGCCATTGAGGATGACTGCACAGAGATGCCTCACAACCCCGGCGGCGGTCGGTCGTGGGGAATGTTAATGGATAGATGAGAGCCGTGTTCGTTCAGAAGAGACGATGCGAACGGGAAGTGTAAGCAGAGAGGCGTCACGGCGGTGTCTGTCCTCCCCAGCAACCATCAGCACACATCTTCTTCTCTGCTCCGCTGGATTTTTGTCACGGTCAAAAGTGCGGATCTGAAGATGCTGATGGCAAAGTTTGACGTTTTAGAAAATACAAAACATATTTTTTTGTAGTTTGAATCTGTAGATCTTTGTCAGAAAAGACAGAATACAAAACCCAGAAGGGTGAAAATGCTCCTCTCAGACTGATTTATGTTACGTCACACTATGGGAAATAACTGCTCTCTCTAGCTTTGGTGGCACCCGCTTGATGTTCTGGTAATGCAAGGTGAAGGTTTATTTTGCTTTGCGGAACAGCAGGTCTCACATGTCTGTAGCTTTCCCCGTCCTTTATATCGCATCTGTCCGGAAAGGTCAGCGTCAGTGGGACTCCGAGCCTCGCACACCGGCGGAGACAAAGCAGGGCTCGTTTTCGGAGGCGCATTTGCATTTCTGAATAGTAGCTGCGATTGCTGTCAGCTCCTATCCATCTGGCGTCGCTGCCTTCGCGCCGATGCTGTCACTGTCCCGGGCCATAAATCCCAAGTTGAGTTTTTTTTTTTTCTCCTACCGGATCCTCCACCTGCCTTCTATAAGTCTGGAAGGACGGGGCTGAGATAAGTGGAAGCAGAGGTGGCAGATAAGAGGTGACAGGAAAGCGTCACAGTGTATGGTTAAGTGAAGATGTGATGTCAGCTCGGACTCCTCGGTAACAGCAAGGGGGGGGGGCGGCGCAAAATGTGAGAGATGGATAGAAATTGAAGATCAAGGAGCTGGAATTTTTGGCCCTTTGACGGCTCATTCCAGCCATATTTTATGAATTTACACCTGTCTTGGTGCCTTTCGGCCGTCAGCTCAGCCAGTGGTGGTTTCAGTGGGTCTTTTCAGTGTTACAAGGACGAGTGCTCAGCCTCTGCTGCAGATCAGCCAGGGGAGCGTTTGTCACAGTAATAGAGGTGAGAGGTGGCAGCGCTGTGGTTTAGTAAATCATCTCTCGTAGTCGTGACTCTGTCGAACTGGTATCCATGAATAACGCGGCGATGCCGTTTTCTCCCCCTTTTTTATCTCTTCATTCCCTGCTGCTCAACCCTTTCCCTCTCGCCTTTACCTCTTAATTTCTGCCCTCGTTCTTGTCTCTCATTCCCATCCGATCCCCGTCCTCCTTTTTCTCTCCACTTTGCTCCAATGAACGCCACCTTTCCCAGGCTCCCTCCACACAGGCCGGACGTCCCCGCCTCCAGGCAGTGTCCCAGAAGAGCAGCAGCAGATCGCCCGCCAGGGCTCCTACACCAGCATCCACAGTGAAGGGGAGTTCATCCCAGAGACCTCAGACCAGAATGTAAGGGTTTATGCACATGGTGAATGCCCAATGCTTTAAGAAAACAAAACAAAATGACGAAAATGCTTGTTTGAGGACAGTCCTGTTAGGTCCACTGTCGGCCTGTTTTCATGTTAAATCTAGATGGAAAGTAGTAGGATTACGATTGTAGCTCCCATATCTAACTCTTCTGATTATTTCATTGATTTCATCCAGCTTTACAGTTTCTCTTTGGGCTCTTGGCTTATTGGAAATTAACCGTACTGCACTTTGAGTCAATTCCCTGTGAATGACCCTTTTTAATTTGCCGCTTTATGCCTGCTGATATGTTTCAGTGGAATACATGATTTATCCTGTTATCACAGGATAAAAACTGATCCAGTTGCTTACTTTTAAGGTCATGAAATAGTATTAATAGAATGAATTCTTCTTTCTTAATCATCATGGTTCCAGGGTGATTATATTAGGATTTTGTCTTTATTTACCCATTTAATAGACTAAAATCTCTTTCTTTTATCTCTTCCCATTGGTTTTAGTTGTTTTTGCTGATGATACCGCCTTAAGCTGCATGATATTAGCTTTTGTAATCAGTTTTTTTTTTATATACTTCAGCGTAATATCATTTTAGAGCCACGGTGACTGTACAGACACTGTTCACATGATTGTATGCTCTGTGACCTTGGTTTGTCAGATGCTGGATCCTTTTGGGAGTGCAGACAACTCACTGTCAAGCAGCTGCCAGTCAATAGACCAAGCACTGGACAGGTGAGTCATCACACAGTGTCTGTACGTGTGTGTATGTGTGGGATTTATGGCCAACGTCTGTGTGGATTTATGGTCAACACATTCATGTTGCACGGCATCGTTATGTACATTCATTTGAGGCCGGGGTTGCACCGGAGGTCTCGGGTGAGCGTGCGCTCTGCAAACACGCCCAGAGCTCCTTACTGCTGCTTATAAACGGTGCGAAAGACAAGCCCAGGTCTTTGACCCCTCCCGGGCTCGCTGCGTGGAAAAGGAATCAGGTCATTTAGCGGTTGCCATAGAGACACAACTCTTATCTGGACGCCCGGATTCCTCTGTTATCGCTAAAGCCAGGAAAGCAGTGACTGAGTGGGAGATGCGACGGAGCGAACAAGAACACGCGGGATGAGAGGAAAAGCTGAGCCAAAAAAGCGAGAAGAGTGTGAAGTGGAGAGGACTGAATCTGAATCAAAGGGGAAAGCACAAGTGAGCGAGAGAGCTGGGGCTGTTGGAGTAGGACGGAAACAGTTCTACCTGCACGGGGCTTATCAGGGCTCCGGGCTGCAGAACAATGGCAGGAAACAAGTGCATGGAACTTTTCCCTGCGAACGGGCATGCGTGCCCCTTATCCAGGGTCTCGTGGCCCCGCGCCGCCCTGTGGTCACCAGAGACGTCACTCTGGCGGCTCGACGGGACGAGGCTGCTTACAAATGGCCGGTGAGGGTGGGAGGCTTTTTTTTTGTTTTTGTTTGGGGGGGGGGGGTGGGGGTGGGCGCACATTGCATACTAAAGTGTGCAATTGGTTTCACTGCCTGTTCAGCAATGCAGCTCCACACACTTTTTCCTCTCGCCGCTATTGAAAAAATGACAGACATGTTCTCGACTTCTTGCTTTTCCAAATGAGCTTTTAAAAGTCAAATGTGAGCAGCGAAAATGAGCCTGCCTGGCCCTGCAGCTGGAACCAGACTCTGTTTTGAAGATAAGGGGGATTTCCGACCGAAACAGTGTACGATTTTACAACTTTCCCCCTGCTCTCTTTGTGATTTCAGCCCGCCTTTCTCCCAGAACAACCGTGACAATAATTGCCTGAATCTCAACTATGAATACAAAGGTAAGAAAGGACACATGTGCAGCAGTTACTCCAGTTTATTAAGAATTCCTCTTTGCTGCTGAGCTAATTTTCCTGCTCATGCGCCACATAAAGCTGGTTTATTATCACGTTTTTGCTGTGGTAATAATAGCCATGTTTAAGTTTGAAGGGAAAAACGTGTTCCTCTCCAAGTGTCTTGTGGAGGAGATAGGACACAAGGAGACAAGGCTATTTTTTTCACAGAGCTTTATCTGTGAGTTTAGGCAGGTCGGTGTGAACGTGGTGAACATCTTGGTTGTTTTTCTTAGGTTTTATGAGGAACTGAGTGGAGCTTGATAGAATCTTAAACTCCCCTAGCGCTATCCTCCCCACACTCTGTGGCCCCTTTTATTCGGTCTTTTTCTATACCCTTTGTCACTCAGAACATCTCTCATCTTTATCTCTTTTCTTTAACCACTTCTTAATAGATGCTGCCTTTTCATGACCGCTTCTCGCTTCTTGAAGCCCCCTGCTCGTCTCTTTCTTGTCCCCTGGGTCCCCGTCTGTTCCCTTTTTCTTCAGAACGCAGATCAAATGGCGCAGCATGACAGATAACGCCACACTAACCCTTTTGAACTCAGCAGTTCTCTCAATCTGCCGGTCCCCCCTTCCCTCCCCACAATGCTGTAAATTAAAAAGAAAAAACCTGGACTTATGCACATTGTGTACACAGCCTCATATAGCTGCAGCAGCACTTGAGGACTCTCCTGGGCGCTCGTGCACTTGCTTGCACACCCAAACGTCCACACACGCGCGCTCCCAGATGTAGAGCTGTGTGGCCCTTCCTGCCGAGGGCTGCAGTGTTTGTTTATCATTCCCTGTGAGTAGATTTTTCCTCTCCGTCCCGTGCTGCCAAACACAAAAAATAACTCCCGTCTCCATGGGATACGGCCGCAAAAAAACAGCGCGAGGGGAGGCAATCATCTGACAGAACAGCTGCTTTCAATTGCGAGTGGCTCCGCTGCTCCCCTCTCCGTGCGTGTGCTAAGAGTGCCGGCGCTCGCATGCGTCAGCGGCGCTCCCCACCTGCCTGTAGTTACTGCTCCGCTGCGCTCCGAGCGGGGGCTCAGCTAAGCACTCTGGGGCTGTTTGCAGTTTCTGCCTTGGCTGCAACGAGCCAGTACGACAGCTCCACTCCATGTGTGAAAGGCCGCGCTCGACTTGTGCCTGACCTAACACGCAGAGATGAGCAAAAACAGAGTGTGTGTGTGTTTATGTGTGTGCGTGTCAGATGTGATTTATTGAAAAGAAAAAGACGCCTGAGAAGTGTATGAACATCCCCGCTATGAAAGAGGTGCTACTAAAACAGGTTTAAGTTGACAGAATAAGACCAGTTGTTCACACTTTAAGAATTCCTTTGCTGACACAACAACTGCTCCCTCTTTTCAGGCCGCAGTGGTAAAGGAGGGACCTTCCCACGCCAGTTCCAGTTGCCCAATCGCAGCAAAGATTACGGAGATCGTAAGAGACCAGCTTTACTAGAGGAATAACAATAACACCATTATTGCACAACTTTTAAGAGAGATGTTACTATGTCTACAGGAAAACACAGACACACACACTCGTCTATCATCGAGCGTCTGGCCTGGTTTTTAATGGCAGCCTCCTCACATTTTACACTTCCGCATAAGATATTGTGGAATAACATTGAGCGCGTTCACATTTTTATTTTTTTTGGTGCAGAATTCTGCACAATGAGTGCAGCGCAGCTGCTTGCAATTGCTTACTCAGAGGCTAACCTTGGCTAGCAGTGATTTACGTCTCCCTGCGGTGAACCCGAACTTGTATAAAAACACAGAGCCCTGCTTCCTGTCTGAAGGGAAGCGGGACAGAGTGGTGAGAGGCTCTGGCCGGGCCCAAAACTCTTGGTCGCTTTATGCGCAACCCAATGCGAAAGTGAGGGTATGAGCGGCCTGGAGCGGGCAGACGGTCACTGACGTCGAATGGTTGTGTCCTCAGGTCGCAGGACCCTCCCGCGCAGCTTCATGCCGCAGGAGAACCTGTTCCAGCTGGTTCCCTCCAGCCGCACGCGCAGCTATAACGGCGACAGCACGCTGCAGTACAGCGACCTGCGCTCGCTGGGCAAAAGCTGCCAGCGGGGCACGACCAAGTGTAAGTATTTCACCAGGAAAAAAAACACAGAGCAACACACTCCAGACACACACGTAAATACTGATGGATACCAAAGAAATCCAGTCCCGCCCGATCCTGTTGCTCTTCCTTATGTCAAAGGGGCATCAAATGTTCTACTGCGGTCAGTGACAGAAAAGATCGTTGGCCCTAAAGAAGCTCAGCATTTTGACCGTGACGGCTAAAAAAAAAAAGGAAATAAAAAAAAGATTTATTTTTCAGTTGTTTATTAACTCCTTTATCGGGCCTTTGTTTAAATGTGTGTCCAAGGTTAAAAAAATGAGATAAGATTGAATAAGTTCATATGAGTTTTGCTACAAAGGATAGAGGCAAATTAAGGATAATGTTTTCCACTAGCTGTCAAATCTATTTTAATTCTTAGTTCTACGGAATCAGAAGGAATAGAAGTGATGTACATTAATACTGTAAATCACAACAGGCATAATTCCCCTCTCCTCAACCAGATCGGTCCGTGTCTTAAGCTCACTGATGACATCTGTCCTCATTAAGTCTCTACGTGCCGGTTGCCCAGAAACTGTCTTTGTCAGGCTGCCAAAGCTCAGCTCAGCAGTCTGTGGTCCACGTCCCAGTCTCTGGTGTCTCGCTCACTCACCCACACACAACCAAACAGTTTTATCACAACCACAAAGAAGCCTACTAAGTCCAAAACAAAGTCTTAGAGTCTGGGCCTGAGAGGAAGCGCGCTGCTGGGATGATCTTTCTAGGTTCTGACAACTTTGAGTTGGCGGATTGTGGTTTGACGGCCTGTCTGCGATATGTAGGGTTTCCCCCAATCTGCGAGGGCTGGCTGTGGGAGTTATTTAGTAAATTGTGGTGGATTTGACGTCTTGTCTGGTGAGGTTTATTGTGAGTTACAGTTTACAGCCTCAGTGTTGGTTTACTCTCAGACCAGTATATCACGATGTCGCTGTCTGTCTTCGGGGGCTTATTTGTGGGTTTTCATCTGGTGTTGTGTTTCTGCAGCACCGCGGGCGCCAGTCAACTGGCGACAGGGAAAGCTCCTGGGGCGAGGGGCGTTCGGGGAGGTCTACCTCTGCTACGATGCCGACACGGGCCGCGAGCTGGCCGCCAAGCAGGTGCCCTTTGATCCCGACTGTCAAGAGACGAGCAAGGTGAGAGACGTTCGGCCAGAGGGACGCCACATCTGTTGGGAATAAGGCGCCGAGCGTGTGCGTTTCTGGCGTGGCGCAGAGTGATTTTACGGTCGGCGCGTCAATATCTTTCTCTGCAGGAAGTGAACGCTCTGGAGTGTGAAATCCAGCTGCTGAAAAACCTGCGACACGACAGGATCGTCCAGTACTACGGCTGTCTGCGGGACCTGGAACAGAGAAAACTCACCATTTTTGTGGAGTTCATGCCTGGGGTGTGTATATTTATGAGTCCGCTGCCTGTATTTCTGACTGTTTGAGTTGCCTGAGCTGTTGGAAAGGGTGGATGTTTTAGGATGAACATCAGGTCAACATCTGCTTGATGTCAAATCATTTGAAAATGTCACCAGCTGCCAGCAAACAGGCTCTTAGTGGATAATGTGAGCAGAGCAGCTCATTTTATGAGATCGTTTTCTCACTAAATGAGCATTTTAATGAGGGACTGTCGCCTGTGGACCCTGTCCTTGAGCCTGCTTTCAGTATTTCCTGAGAAGTGTTTTTTCTTGTTTTGTTTTTAATTTCTCGGCACCGTTGGGTGTCTTAGTCACACATTGTCCGAAAACTGGAAATGTTTATGTTTTAGCGGAGCTGGCGGAGGTAAGAGAGGAGTTGACGAAGCCAAGTCCTTGTTTGACTGTGCGGCGCGGCTGCACTGCTGTTGCTGACCGATAACACTTGAGTGGTCCGGGGGGGGAGAGCGGATGAGGTGGGAAGTGGCCGACCCGCTCAGAGGCAGGGAGCCTCTGAGGTGTCTCGTCCAGGGCTGAAAGTGAAAAGGGAGATGTTTTGTTTTCTTCTAAAGTGCGTCACAGATTTATTGGATCAGCTCCTCACTCGTGAGATTTCCTCGAGGAGCAACGTTAGACGGGAAATGAAAGGAAACGCAGCTCTGGGGGCGGTTTGGACACAGTATCTGGCGCACTTCTTTCCGCTTTTTGTGTGTTTGCATATTTGCTTTTTTGGACTTGGAAATTGGCTGGAGGTGTGTTTTTCCAAACACCAAAATAACTCCACTCCAGGGTGTCAGTGTGATTACTGCAGCCGCTGCACTTTTTTCAACCCCGCGTCCACAAGTATTCACGAAAACTTTGTCCCCCTCTAATGTCATCTCTCCAGGGCTCAATAAAGGACCAGTTAAAAGCTTACGGAGCTCTTACGGAGAAAGTGACAAGAAGATACACCAGACAGATCCTCCAGGGAGTCTCCTACCTGCACAGCAACATGATTGTACACAGAGACATCAAAGGTAACCAAAACTCCAAACTAGTGAAGGGAAGAACAGACTTGAGTTGGGTTAATAACCCGAGAGACCCACACATGAAATATATCATATGTCTTAAGGTCACTGTTGCAGAGAAAACCTCAAATTCATTCACGTTATCCCAGTTTACATCCCATTCCATTCGGTAATTTGGAATAGGCCTGGAAAAAAGGGGCTATTTTGAACATCCCTTTGAGATACATTGGGCTTCACGCTGGTGAAAATGGCCAGCCTAAAAATGCTCAACACCGGATGGTGAGGCTTTAGTTCTGCTGCCCGCAGCTCTGGGAGACCTGCTTCGTCAAACCTCGGCCAAAAAAGAGGGAAATGTACCGTCTGGTGTGTGTGTGGGGGGGGGGGCAGGAGATAGTGGGTCACACGGGACACAGCCAGGCTCTGTGAGGGCGAGCGTGGGTGGGATTTTCCACTTAGGATATGCTCTGCGTGTGTAAAATATGGCCGGAGCACAACAGCTCCCCTTTTCGCAGGGAAAGAGATGTCAGCCCTTGTGGTTTTTTGAGCGGAGCTTGGCATAGCAGCCGTGACATTACACCCGTTTCTGTAAACGTTATGTTCCAAAGAGTCACAAATATTAATGTCTGATTTATGCGAAGGCCCCGCAGCCTGCATGCTGCGTGTGTCATAACTGTGCAGACAGAGGAAACGGGCTGAATGAGTGAGCTGTAAAGGTTGCTGTTTTTGTCTCTCGGTGTCTACTACGCAGCCACCTAATCCCTCGGTGGGTGTGGAGGCCGAGTGGCAAGTGGTGCACATTAGTCACTGATCAAACAAGTGGTGTGCCCCGAAGGAAATGGGATGGACGCGGCTACATGTCGGAAAAATGCAAAGGAAGGAGGAGAGAGGGTGTCGATGCTCTGTCCGCCTTGTGTGGAGCAGTTTACTTAGTATTTGAGTTTCTGATTTGTGAAAGCGAACTGGGCAGTTTCCCCAAAGACAGGAATGTAAAGGAAAGATCAGCTTCGGTATTTGTGGAGTTTGGCGGGGGTGTAGCATGACGTCGGGGTGCAGCTTCAAGATCTCCCTCGGTAATGTAGAAAATATCTTAGCCCATATCTTGGCTTTGGAAACGTTAACCTTTCCCTTGAAGTCAGTTGACGCGCTGGCACAGAGACTTCACGAGCACATTAACTGTACCTCCAAGCTCTATACCCCTAAAACGAGATTGACAGCCCTCCGGAGACTCCTGAATAACTGAGCTCATTTTGCTTTGGTTCCACCAGGTGCTAACATCCTGAGAGACTCTTCAGGGAATGTGAAGCTTGGAGACTTTGGAGCCAGCAAACGTATCCAGACCATCTGCATGTCTGGTACAGGAATCAAGTCTGTCACTGGCACCCCCTACTGGATGAGCCCCGAAGTCATCAATGGGGAGGGATATGGCCGGAAGGCCGACGTATGGTAAGAATACTATCAGACTGAAATAAAAGGAGTCAGGCCCAGAGGGGATATCAGTCTCTCCTTTACAGTAAATGCAACTAAATAACCTCATGGGTGCACTGCCTGTAAATAAATGATGTATACTCTTCCTGAGCAGTTAGTAACATGAGAAATACTGACTTAGAACAATGTTGGACCAATCAACAAAGAGGACTGTGCAACATATAAAGTGTCCCAGTCCACCACAAATCTAGACATCTATAAAATTCAAACTACAGATGAAAGCATTTATGAACAAAATGTCCCAGTTTAAGTGAAATGTTGTAGTTTAAAGGGATGCTTCATGTTTTATATTCAGCACTTATGAGCAGGAGTCAGTGGTAAAGAGTTCAGTTTGGAGAACTTCTGAGAACTTTTTTTACTATGTGCTCCACTTGAGCCTTAAAAATATCACAGGAATCTAATTGAAAATAGCAAATTATTTTTCAAAAATGTTTCTAAGCATAACTAAATTCTTTTTGTGCGTGTGTTTTTAGGAGTGTCGCCTGCACTGTTGTTGAGATGTTGACTCAGAAACCTCCCTGGTCAGAGTTTGAGGCCATGGCAGCCCTTTTTAAGATTGCCACGCAGCCCACGAAGCCCCTGCTTCCAGACGGCGTGTCCGAAGCGTGTAAGGACTTCCTGCGACAGGTCTTTGTGGAGGAGAAGTGGCGGCCGAGTGCAGACGTTCTGCTCAGCCACACGTTTGTCCAGGGGAGCTTCTGAGGCCGGTGGACGAGCGTCCCCATCCCCTGTCCCCTGCCCCGTGAGGCCCCCCTGGCCCCCGGCGCGCCCCCTCCTCTCCGGCCCGCCTCACTCCCCGGGTCCCCTTCTCATCGCCTGGTTTCGGAGCTCAGCGACCCTCCAGCTGTCAGCCCTGTCGTCGACCACCAGTTTCTGCCTTGCCAGGACCCGCGTCTCTCTCGCCAACTAGCTCAAACCCAGACTGTTCTCTGAGAGGCGAGGCCGAGTGCTGGCCGGACCTGCAGAGTCCTCCCAGGCACCGTTCTGTGTTCCCACATGAGGGGACTTGGAAGAGGGCACTCAACAGACTTGCATAATTCAGAAGGCTCTCCGACAACAGGAGCAAGAAAAGTGGCCAAAGTCAGAGTCAAGTGGTGCCTGGAGCTCTCTGGGTCTCACTTTAGATGCATTTACTGCTGCAGAGGAGTGTCTCTGAACAGCGTAGACACCCTGATAGACCAATTTTGACACCTTGAGATTGGTAAAATATTTTTGTACTACACACACCAGTTCATCTTAGCAGATGAGATTTCTATTGTCACCTTTAAGAAACTGTACATGTATTTTTGTCAACGCCTTACAGCAAGAATTTGTAAGTCAGAATGTCTTTTTTTCTACCATCTTCGAGGGTTGCCCTTTCCCGGCTTTCATAGCACTCACAACCCCATTAAGGATTGTCAACATTGCACTTTTGATATCATGCATCGAGACATTTACACATGCAAGATAATCTGATGGAGGAGGAGATATTTTTTCTAGTTGATGCATTTTTATAACGTCACGTGAGAACTGTATTCATATATAAAGATAAAAAGGAAACCAAATTTTTTTGCATTAGCGTGCAACGTCTCTTAAGCAATACCAACACCGCTGTTGGGGTCACGGACCTTTATGCCACTGTTGTTTGTGGTGAGCCTCGTTCCATTTACAAGTTGCCAAAGAAAAAAAACAAACAAACAGACGAGACAGAGAGCTCAATGTTGACATGCAGTATTAATCGTGTTGGACTTGTCGTCACCTCAGAGCCCTGCAGCCTTTCCTGTCTTACGGCAGCTTCGTGCACACCGGCGTGCTGCTTTAAAACCATCATGAACACATATTAAAGAAGGCGCCTTCTTTATGTTTTTCTTTTCTTTCTTCCGTAAGCTCAGTTTGAATCCACCCACAGCAGGCCTTCCTTGAGCATGGGAATGGCCACCATTCAGAGGGGCCACCTCATGACCCCACAGCCCTTCTCATTTATTTTCTGTAGTCAGCAGAGCTAAGGTGTGGCATCGCAGATCATCTGAAAGCATCAGGATGGAACTAAACGCTGGATTCTTGTGACATGGGGACGAGGAACTTCCGCTGTGGGCATATCTGAGGAGTAGTGATTAGCTGTAATACGGTGGCACTAAAGGAATGATCAAATCTCTTTAACCCTAGTCAGTGCCTTACTTAAATTTGCTTGTAAACACAAATGTTCAACTGCCAAAGTGGAGAGCTTCCTAGTTAGGCGAGCAGCTGTTCAGTAGAGAGCACATCCAGGATTTGCTGAATTTTTTTTATATGGAAAACTATTATACTGTAAATACATGTTGTTCTGCACTTTTATATTTCTTTTACATTATATACAAATTTGATGAAATAGCTACATTATACTGTAGGCTGTACTGTGATCTCAACAAGAATACGGATGAATGTCTCTTTGAGAGCTGGCAGGCAGTATGAAAAGACTGGGAGGCTTTCGATTGGGACAGAATATTTTTTGTCTTAATGACAAAGCCTTGAAACATGAAATGTATCAAGTCACTGATCTTTTGTACATTTAACTTAATAAATTGAAGGTCTAAGACTGTTTGGTGTGTGATTTACAAAGGTTTTTGGAAAAGATTTGCTTAAATTATTTTTTCATTTCAGATTTAACATTTCAATCAATTACACGTCATGATTTTTTTACATTCACAAATAAGCTGCATTTGGCTGCATTTAATTGTTGCAATGTAAATGAATAAATAGTAAATAATTAGTCAATGTAAAATGCTAATGATGAAGAGTGAAATGACTTGCAGGGCTATAGAGCTGAATAAGCCTCCGGCTGAACACACATTCTTTATAACTGCTATGTTTGCAACCTCTGCAGAATTCTTTGCACAAAAAAACTAAATTAGTACAGAAAATATAACAAAAAAACACATATCCCCTCATATATGTGTAAACTTAATTAACTGAAAATGGTCTTATCCTTGATTCATAGGATTTTGTAATTCTGTTTTCTGCAGCATTAGTGACATCTATAATTTTTGAGTAAATTGCCAACCCACACAAACCCATCTAACTGCACACCTCTTGATTTAACACAAATAGAAAAACAATTCTGTATACATTTTTTCTTGGCTTTTTTTTTTGTTGTTGTTCACCAGAGCAGCTGTTAGAAAACATCTTACAAAACCTGACGTTTTGTAACGTGTCTGAAAACGTGACGGTCGCGCACGAGAGCAGCAGCAGCCGCGTAGACAGCACGAGGAGGACTCAGACCAGCGGCGCGAGGACAGGAGCGTTTTCTCCATTTTAAAAAACGACTTTTGCTAGTTTTTAACCGAATCGCCATGTCTGCCACGCGTACAATCATTTGTTTGCTGAGAAACGACCTGCGTGTTCACGACAGTGAGGTAAGAGTATGGAAGAGTATGGAAAATGAATCCCGGCTGTGCTTAACTTTAGCCCAAAAGTATTACATTAATTGAAAAAGCATTTGTAGCTCTCTTTTTTAAATAGATAGTTGTCTGTTTTTTAAGTAGTTTTTACCACGAAAGATTTTTACATTTGATAACACTATCGTTTTTACTAAATTTATACCCAGCCAGCAGAAACCAAGTGTTTACTTCCGGCTCAAAATCTTCAGAATAAAAGCGTCGTCTTCATAATAAAATGCTGTTACCCGGCAATAATGTGTAAGGTCAAATTGCTGCTTCTTTCTCTGTTTATTTCCTAATCAAATTACAAATACGTTATAAAAAATAATTTTCGTTATTATGATTAATGCAATACCATTTACTTCAGGTATGCAGATAAAATTGTTATTTCATGTTAGTTTACAAAAGTTAAGATGTAAAATTCAAGTATTGCTTTGTGCGCTTGTTATATTTTCTGACATAAAATTCTCAACATGCAGCTTTTCCACTGGGCTCAAAGAAACGCAGAACACATAGTCCCTCTGTACTGCTTCGATCCCAGACACTATGTGGGAACCTACAACTACAATGTGCCGAAGACTGGGCCTTTCCGTCTGCGCTTCTTACTGGAGAGTGTCAGAGACCTCAGAAACACTCTTCTCAACAAGGGCAGGTAATTCAACTATCAACGAGCATAAGTTACCTCCCCTAAAGTGCTGAATTCCTGAAATGTGTTAATGAGGTTAAAAAGAGGGAAATATTGCAAAGTGTTATTGAAACTGGTATTGTAGCTACAGTACTTGTTCCCTGCTTTCTAGGACTGAATTAATACACATGTGACAGGATCAGGACGCACCTGGATCTAAAGGGGGTCATGTTTACATTAGCATGCCTGCCGCACACATTGTTCCCATTACTTTTTCCATCTAGCCAGCCCTCTAACCAGGATGCAGCTTGCCTGGCACAACAGACGCTGAAACAAATGTGTGTGTTGATTTGTGTGTGTGACAGCAATCTGGTGGTGAGGCGGGGTAAGCCAGAGGAGGTGGTTGCCGACCTTATCAAGCAACTCGGCTCTGTTAGCAGTGTGGCCTTCCACGAAGAGGTACTTTTGTGTCCTCTTCTTTTTTTTCCCCAACAATTTTCATGCATCTTTCTGGTGACTTTGACTAAATTTGACATTATTATTGCGTTGAATTTCTCAGGTTACTTCAGAGGAGCTGAATGTGGAGAGAAAGGTGAAGGAAGTCTGTGCTCAGTTGAAGGTGAAAGTTCACACCTGCTGGGGCTCCACACTGTACCACAGAGATGATCTCCCATTCCACCACATGTCCAGGTGAGGGAGGATATTTTTGCACATTTGTTTGACAAAGCATTTCTGCTATAAAAACTCTGATGGGGCATTTTTTTTCTTTCACTCATTAAGGGGCATATTGTTTAGTGAGAAGTTTTAGGAATGTTGTGTCATATTCCCTATTGTTTTTTTAGGCTGCCTGATGTGTACACTCAGTTCAGAAAAGCAGTGGAGAGCCAGAGCAGAGTGAGGCCTGTGTTCCCGGCCCCTGAGAAGCTAAATCCCCTTCCCCCTGGGCTGGAAGAAGGAGCTATTCCAACCGCAGAGGACCTTCAGCAGCCTGGTGAGCAATCTAAATGTTTTTATCTGCTAAGAGCAGATGGGTTCATTCATCCCGTCTCCGTTCACATATTTAAGGATTTACTTTTGATTTGCCAGGTTGATGACGCTGTGTTTGAATTTGTGCCGCCAACGCACATTTGTGCACACACAGCCCACACAAACAGTTAAACTGCTGCACGCTGTTTGCAGTACAGAGCCGCAGATTGCTCTTTGTAGGCAGCATCCTTCGGCTCCACCGTTCAGAAGGCAAACTGCTGAGCACAGATGTCTTCATTAAAAGTCAAGATGGGTTCAGAGCAACTGATTATCCATGAGTGTGATGTGATGACTCTTTGAGTCTCAGTGCACGTGTGGGGATGTGGAACATGCTAAAATGCTTTTGCTGCTTACTCGTACAGAAGCTGCTGCCGATCCTCGCTCAGCTTTCCCCTGTAGCGGAGGAGAAAGCCAGGCTCTCGCCAGACTTAAACACTATTTCTGGGACACTGTGAGTGCCACATCCATTGGAAACTGATATTTATTAACATTTCGTGTGTTATTTAACTATATTCTATGTCACTGTAATAACTGTCTGTTTCATAGGACGCAGTTGCATCTTACAAAGAGACTCGGAATGGCTTGATTGGGGTAGATTATTCAACAAAGTTTTCATCTTGGTGAGTATAATTGAATGTTTGCAGGATTGGTTTGATATTTTAAATTCCATTCTGATTAATCTCTGATGATATGATATTTGTCCACTGCAGGCTTGCGATGGGTTGCATTTCTCCCAGGTATATATATCACCAAATCAAACAATATGAGATGGAGCGGACGGCCAATCAGAGCACCTACTGGTCAGTATACTTACCTCCACTCGTGTGCTCTATATATGGCTCTGAAAGTCAATAAATCATAAAAAAATTTAAAGAAAAAATGATTATCATGCAGGGTTATTTTTGAGCTTTTGTGGAGGGACTACTTCAAGTTTGTTGGTGCGAAGTATGGAGACAGGATGTTTCAGATCAAAGGTAAAAATCATGCTCTAAAGTAGTGACTATGATAATTATTAGTGCTAT
Organism: Menidia menidia; assembly: GCA_907169785.1. Taxonomy (NCBI): domain Eukaryota; kingdom Metazoa; phylum Chordata; class Actinopteri; order Atheriniformes; family Atherinopsidae; genus Menidia; species Menidia menidia. Next base: position 12,161,843 of record CAJRST010006668.1, read on the forward strand.
TACTTTAAATTAACCTAACGTTCATATCATGATCTTTTGAACTCAGGGCTTCAAGACAAATCTGTGCCATGGAAAATGGACAAGAAGCTTTTTGATGCATGGAAAGGTTTGTTTGAACAAAATCTAACTTCACTGTTTTGTTCACCGTCCGTCCTCTTAGATTAAACTATGTGACATTTTCCCGTACAGAGGGGCGCACAGGGGTGCCTTTCGTGGATGCCAACATGAGAGAGTTGGCCATGACGGGCTTCATGTCCAACAGGGGGCGGCAAAATGTCGCAAGCTTCCTCACAAAGGATCTGGGCCTGGACTGGAGGATGGGAGCCGAGTGGTTTGAGTACCTCCTGGTATGTGGCGTTGCCCAGGCTTGAATAGGAATTCAACAGTTACAGAACATATAAAACACTGAGATGTTGCAAGATTGTTGTTTTAATATCTGTGGTGAGATGTTTATTTTCACAAAAACTTCAACCTCTTTATTCAAACGCTTCCCCTATAGGTTGATCACGATGTGTGCAGTAACTATGGCAACTGGCTCTACAGCGCTGGTATAGGAAATGACCCCAGAGAGAACAGGAAGTTCAACATGATCAAACAAGGCCTCGACTATGACAGTAACGTAAGTACTTAAGGAAAGTTGTACCGTTCACTCTGCAGTGCAACCAAAAAACAAACACATTTTGTGATGGGTTTTGAGTCATGAAGACAAATGTGAAGAGATTTTAATTTTTTTCTCTGATCAGTAACTTATTGCTCTTGTGCCTGCCTCAGGGTGACTATGTGCGGCAGTGGGTCCCAGAGCTGAAGAGTATCAGGGGCGCAGACGTGCACACACCCTGGAACCTCAGCTCGGCCACGCTCATGCACGCTCACGTGTCCCTGGGCGAAACATACCCCACCCCCATCGTCATTGCGCCCGAATGGAGCAGACACTTTAACAAGAAACCGGTAAGTGTTCAAGAAAAGGGAAGTGGATTGTGAGAGTGAAGGATGTTACTTTTGATAGGTTTTTCCTCATAATGGCTGCAAACAAGAGGTGGAACAGAGCTACATTTGTTCAAAGGCTGAATAGATGATTTTTCAGATCTCAATTAAACCAAGATTAATGCAATTTTTGATCATTACAATAAATACAATGTGACTAAATATTACAAATTGTACATTAATTTAGCATAAGCACTATACAAACTTCCTACACATTTTTTTTTTATGTTTTAGGAGCTGAACCTGTGTAGTCAGGTCAATGTTAGGGAATAATTTTCTGCCACCTTAATTATTTAAGTTGTAGATATTTGATCTCAATCTGGACATATAAGAACAGACCTGTCCACGAGTTAATGAAGGGATTTAACTCAGTTAGGAGGAATAATTTTTCATTCTACCATAACAATGTTATAGTTTAGGTATAATAAATTATTTAAGGGGGAAAAATGCAATACTAAGACAAATAGTAATTAAAACCATTATTGCCTCTGTGTTTGAATCTTACTGCAGTGAGGTTGACGAGTAATCTACATGGAGCTTCCTAATTGTGAATAGGGGATTTGCAGTATTGTCCACCATGTGGACAGTCCCCAGAACAGTGTTGGACTTTTTGGAAATAAATGTTATTTAGGCATTTATTCAGAAGGATCGCTGATCTGATTGATTGATGTGTGTGTTTTGTAAATCTGCATTTACACTCAAAGATGTATTTTTTCTTTTTTTTCAGAGTGGCACGGGGCCCTCACCAAGGGGGAAGAAAGGCCCATCTCATACTCCAAAACAACATCGGGACCGAGGCATTGACTTTTATTTCTCTAAAAGTAAAAACCTGTGATCCCTGCAGAGGTTGGACAGTCTACCTTTACCCGTAGTCTGCTCTGTGGAATCGGTGCTGGACTTTTCTTATATGTGGTGTTTTATGGAAACTATCAGAACAGGAAATGCTGAAATTACTTGAACTGATGCCTGATGTACCTCATCTTTCAGGGGGGTGGTTTCCTGCTATGCAGCTGTTAGAGACATGATTTGTTTTAATCAGTCTTACTGATCCAAACTGCTCTTGTTTTCTACTTTTCTCTTGCTATTTTTTTTAACTGTAGAAACTTTGTTTGTGACGTGGTTGCATGAGAAAATGCAAGATAAGGGCTTCTTTTGTTGAATTTCTTTGGTTATTAAAGTATTCCTGTATTAGAACACATCTGAATATAAGGGAAGTTATTTACACTTTCTCTCTCTTTCTGTTTTGGTATGAATGAGTTCAATTTGAATGTTTATTATATTGAATTAAACAGAAAAGAAGAGAACAGTTTAATGAATTTCTTATTTTCAACACTTCCCCATAGTGGACACTGTTTATTACTGTGTTTATTAACCATAATTTGGGATCGTGTTTCTGTAGGACGTCGTATTAAATTGAATTTTAATCTAATTGATCAAGTGTATTGTTGTCCAGCGGCTCCGGTCAGCCGTCAGACCATCTCAGACCATCTTCCCCTCGGTGTGACGCAGTCAGGGAGAGGAGCTCTTCTCTCCTCACTTCCTTGTTGTGTGGAGAGGCAGGCGCCAGCGCCTATTCAGAGCGACGCAAACCACAAACAGCGATATGTTTGCCTTCGTCCCTCTTTAACTAAAGTCCATCTTTTTCGCGGACAATAGCCGCCGACATGGCCTGCGCCGAGTCAGACGTGGACTTGTGCTCCGTTCCTCTCGTGGCGCTCAACGTGCGGGTCAGGAAAAAGTTGGGACTCTACCTGAACCCCAAGCACACGGTCGCCGCCGACTGGATGGCTGTAGCGGAGACCATGGGCTTCTCTTACCTGGAGATCAAGAACTACGAGGCGTGTAAAGACCCCACCAAAACCGTCCTGGAGAACTGGCAGGCTCGGACCGCCGACGCGTCCGTGGGAAAGTTGCTGTCAATTCTCAAGGAGGTGGAGAGAAACGACGTTGTTGAAGACCTTCGCCCCTTGATAGGTGTGGTTCTCTCATAGTAATACGTTCTTCTATCTTCTATTGAAATTAACTTCAATACAAAACGACTTAAAGGTCCGTAACTAACTTACTTGAAAATAGAAGTTTGGTCCTTCGTTGTTTCCGTAATAACGGAAACGGTTCGCATCACTAGAAGCTCGAATCGGTTCGGTTTATTTGGTCCAATATATATTAAACCGCTTTAAACTATGTTAGCAACTAAAAAGTCTCCTTACTTTCACACTTCATCGAGAGAGCTTCGGTTTCCTCAAATGTTGATATCGTGAATATAATCATCATTAATACAATACAATGAACCTTTCCAGTTTCTTGTATTATTGGCTCTCATGTGTGTGCATGTCCTTTTCTGTCACATTCTTCATAAATCCGTGTTTGGATACCAGATGACGATGTCAGGAAGTATTGTGAGAGCCTGAAGAAGCAAGCTGAGCCTCCTGTTCAAGTCCATGAAGTGGACAGCTGTGTCCCCCGCACCCCAGAGAGGTTTGGCCTGACCACTGAGGATGACCCTGAAGGTCATTATACTTTGCAATAGCCTTACAGTAAAAACTCACTTGTTACACATGCTCTACATAATGTTTAAGTCTGCTGTCCAGGTGTTATTGATTGAATATGTAATATTAGTTATGTAACGCATATAAACGAAAAAAAAAAAAAAATTCTGTAAGAAGTGTTTTATCAGAGTCTGTGCACTTCCTGTACGTTTATCTAGAGGGAAATCGAAATAAACTGTGCTATTCAAAAATTGCACATAAAATCATGTAAGACAAACCAACAAAAATGCAAACAGTTTGTTTGTAAAACAAAACATATATAGTTCCCAGTTTTCTCAATGTTGACGTATTTGCTTTTTTGTATTCAGTTTAGCTAGAAATTGTAGATGCACAGCATTTCTGACAGCAAGGTTATTTGTTCAAGTCAGACTTGAGATTGAAATCGCAGAGTTTTTTTTTGTTGCTTTCAGTGGTATTGCACAGGAAAATGTTAGAAAGGCTCCGCTCATAATCTGACATTTGTATCTCCGGTGCCAGTAATATGTGAACGCTCCTGCCCATGCATTCATTAAAAAACAAACCCTGTTTAATTCCACTGGAAAGAGTTTTGCTCTATTTTGGTTCCACCTGGTCCTGGATGCTGCTTTTGCCCTGCTTACCCCGACACATAAATGAAGTGTTCAACTTAATCGGCTTGCTTTGAACCCAGGTGCCCCTGAGATGTTTGATGCCTTCATCTGTTACTGCCCGAGCGACTTTGAGTTCGTCCATGAGATGATCCGGGAGCTGGAGCAGACGGACTACAAGCTGAAGCTGTGTGTGTTCGACAGGAATGTCCTCCCGGGCTCCTGCGTGTGGACCATCACCAGTGAACTCATTGAGAAAAGGTGGGACTTTTTTTTTACACTTAAACAATGACTTAACAGAACACAGCCCGTGAAACCAGGTGGGGCTCTGAAACTGACTCAAAATTTGTCATTATGATGTGAAAGTTTAACTGATTATGGAAGGGTAATTAGGTTGTAAACTATTTGATTTTTAATTCAGATATAAGAAGTGAGAAATTAAACCATGGGAACCCTCCTCAAAATCCCCCAACTTTCCACTTGTATAATCCATTCTGTCACTTTCATTTGTCCACGTCTGCTTCGGTGCAGGTGTAAGAGGATGGTGGTGGTGATCTCTGACGAGTATCTCGACAGCGACGCGTGCGATTTTCAGACCAAGTTTGCTCTCAGCCTTTGCCCTGGTAAAGTAGACTTATTGATTTCAAACATCTCAGCTTATTTTTCGACAGAAGATGGCATCTTTTCTGTTTCAGGAGCGCGAAGTAAACGACTCATTCCAGTGGTGTACAAGGCGATGAAAAAGCCGTTCCCCAGCATCCTGCGCTTCCTCACCGTGTGTGACTACACCCGCCCCTGCACCCAGGCCTGGTTCTGGATCCGACTGGCCAAAGCTCTCTCGCTGCCTTGATCAACCACCAGGCAGTTAATGTTTCAAAGTGCCTTTGCCATTAAATTAAATGGAATATATCGACAGTGCCCAAATGTCACAGGATACAGGTCCAAGTACAGCTTGTAATCCACATTTCGTTGGCATTAGAACCCACTCGTGATTTACTTTACCTATTAATAATGCAGTTTGGATTTCTTTTAGGATGACTGCATTTTGTGTATGATCATCATAAAAGCAAAGCTACGGTATCAAATATCAGCACGGTTTTGACTGTATCACGCTATTAGTTGTTTGTAAGACTAGTCAAATGGTTTTGCCTGAGCATATATGTATGTGTGTTTTGCTGGAAGCATCTTTTTTTTACATGTAAGAATAGATTTACTGCAGTCTCCGTCAAAGGTTTTGTATGCGTGTTCAGCTCACTTCCTCTCATGAATGAACTTCTAGATTAAATGTAAGCAAATGAGGAAGAGATACTGGGATTGAGAACATACATGGTTTAATTTCTTCAATCTTACAGCACTGTTGATTTTAAATGTTCATTTGGAAATAAATGTACTTTTTCTAGGATAATTTCTTATTTGTACGGTTGGCTCACATGATGTCATAAAAGCACAACATGTCCTGAAATTCCTCAGCATGACTGAAAGTCCTGAGTTTGTTAGGTTGCGCCACCAGCAGATGTCTCTCACGCGATGCTGTAAAGAGAAACGGTTCAATTGGCTATAAAAAATATCCAATCTGAGGGCACCGTCTATGTCACTGCCCAATCAGAAGGCAGACCGATCTGGGAAGTAATACTCCTCTTTAAAAAAAACATACATTTGACGTATATACCCTAATTTTAGCTTTTCACTGAGATTCTGGTTGATAGTCTCAAGTCAATGATTGACTCCGTTACTATGAATAGGAAAGGAGTACAAGTACTAGTTTGTTCGGTGAATGAGTATAATTTTTTATAGCCTGCTGTGCTTACTTCGGTGATTGAAACACCAATAAATATGCAGCCATTGTGGAACTCGTCGGTTAATTAACGTAAGCACACTTCGACAGCGGCTCGCGGATAAATGAAAATGAAAACATACATTCACAGATGTGCGAGGGGCTTTCTCTGTACGGCCCCGTGCTGTGTGAATAGCAGAAACACTGATACTTCCCGCATTGCCTGTTAACAGCAGCTAAAAACCCTTCCTCACCAGACCGACTGCGATTACTTTCCCCCAACTGACCACGGCAGGACTGCGGCGCTCGCGCGGTGTACCACTTTCAATATGTCCGCCACGGAGGTTCACATTTGCTCAGGAGGAATGCGGTAGGCGGGGCTGCTAGGCTAGTGTCAAACTTTGGGAATGACAGGAGTGCTGCAGGATTCGAAAAGAAGGGGAAGTGTCGCCCTTGTTGGTTCTGTTTGGATTACTTTGACTCATTTTTCCAAACAGTCTCGGGATTCGTCACCTTTCTAGAGATAGTTCGGTCTGAGCAGATTCTTCAGCCATGTCGGAGGACCCCAACTCCCAACCCTGGTCCATCAACAAAGATGATTATGAGCTACACGAGGTGATTGGTATGTGATCATTAGCTTGTTAGCTTAACGTACATAACCGGCACTATGTGTATTTCTTGCTGTTAGCTCTCTTAAAGCGCGGCTTACAACGGGGAGGCCAGCTTAATGGCTTTCAGGTGAAAAGACAGACGAGCCATTCTCCTCCTCTTTAGCCGGGGTTCAGTCAAAGGCGTTTGGCAAGTTAACGACCGAGCCGGGCGGTGTTGTGACCTGGAAACAGTGATACGCTTCCACTGAGAGCGTTCATCCTGCCCATGAGGGCTGTTTCTAGGCTAAAAAACGAGCCTTAGAAACCTCGCCGGGAGGCAGGCTCCGGCTACGCGCTGGAAAGTGACTGATTTCACGAAATGCGTCAATATCTGTGATCTGTCCGCATGATACTTAGTTGATTGTACTCAAATGGACTGGTGAGGAAGCGGTTCTGGCTGTGTAAGACGCAGCCCAGCCGGCTGAATACTTTGTGATCCTCGGTGATATGGCACAGGAAAGACTGCATTGTAAAGGCTTCAGTATCAGCCGCATCAGCCGTTTTCTGCTCCCAGATAAGACGGACACCGAAACTTGTAACGATTGTGTTCACGCCCATCTCCAGAGTTAAACACTCGAGATAATGTGCTGCAAGTATCTTCCCTATCTACCAATAGTTTTGGACAAAAACTGGTCGAAGCCAGGCCTGAAAAGTCAAAGTCTTAAGTTATTGAGAGGAGAATACAAATGAAGTTTTCAAATGAAAACACTGGTTTGATTATTCTGGGTGATGTAATCTCATATGAGTTTATTAAATTGTCAATACTGTTGTGGAGCTGGTTTGAACTGTTTTGTACAAGTGAGATCATCTGAATCTGAGGGGTCCCATGATTAATGTCAGAGGAAAAAAGATCCATTATACTATTACAAGTTTTTATGTTGTTTATTATTTTTTGTTTTTACTTGCTATTAGTCAGACTGAGATAATTTGATTATTTACCCCCCCCCCCACATTAGACTGTTAGAATCCTCAATGCAAAATTAAAGTAATGTAGCTTTAAAAAGTAAGGACAATACTTGAAGTGTAGCAACTTTTATTGCAACGGTTTATATCAAATATCACTCAGTGGCGTCAAAGTTGCTGAACTTCTCCAGGGTGGGTCTTTCATTTTGGGTAGTTTACTGCCAAGATGAATTTAGCTATTCTAGGGTTAGAGGAGGTCTGTTTTAGAGGTCTTTCGGGAGGATTAATCAGCACTATGGGCCCTCTCACCTCACGGAAACCTGGACAAAAATGAATTGGCACTTCTCTGCCTCGCTGCATCAGTGATGCTGTTTTTGTTTTTGACCCGGCCTGCCATTATAGCTTGTATAAGTAAAGTTTTTGTAAATAATCGAGGTGTGGTCACCCTACTTGTACAGAAATGGCTTTTTTGAAGAGTGCGAGAGGGGTTATTTTATTTATTTTGGTTTACTTAACCTGACTGGTGTGTGTATCTCCGCTACAGGAACTCTTTGTTTTGTACAGCAAGCTTTGTTTCTGTACTTCACAAACACTTAAACCGACTTCCACATGTCCCCCCAGTTTTTAGGAAAATTTAGACCCCGCCATGCCATTTAGCATGCTCACAGAGTTAAAGCCCTCTTGTAAACCAGTGCTGCCACATTGTGTTTAGCTCCCATCGTCCACACAGGTTTGAGAGTGCTAAGGCTATTACAGGGTTGGACTCCACACAGCATGCTTACTTTACAGGAGTTTAGGGCACAGGATCATGATTATCAACTTATCTGTGGAAATGATTTGTGCTGTTAGCCTAGTTTATTCCCCTCATTTTACAAATTGGCTAAAGCTGATTAGAGGTTGTGCTCTTTAAATCTGAATCAGGTTGTTTTTCTTGTCCATCATCTAAATAAGCCCGACCCTCTGTGTTGGTCTTCATCTCCAGTGTCCTCATAAACACACAAGAAATCAGCCCTCCCCCTTAGCCTTCCCTCATCTTAAAACGTATGACCTAAATAACAACATTTATTAAATTGCTGTAGACGCCCAATCTGAGCCTGTTCAGACCTGACGCAACAGGTTTCCGGTCTGATGGGATTCTGCTACTTCTCCACTCTTTAAATATGGATAAAGATTAGACTGGTATTATTTTATATCAAAGCTTGGAGGTTTAACATCCAAAATGGTTTCTATTTGCTGTTTGGGTGAGAAATGAATGATTCAAATGGATGCTGACACACATTTTCTTTTTGAAGTTGTCATTATTGATCTTTGATCTGATGTTTCAGCTCTTTTGGATCATGTTAAGTCCAAACAGATATCCATTAGCAGCAGTAAACAGAGAGCAGGAGAAAGAGTACGCCAAGCTCTCGGCCCCAAACCCACCTCTCTTCTCCACCCAAATACATAGATTGTTGAGGATGGCTCTGCAGACCCATTTTGTCCAGCAGACCTATTGTTTTGGGAACTTCCCGAGGGAAAGAGGGCTTGTTGTTTCATGGTTCACACCCACTCTTTTTCACCCCACCGAGCTCTGGATCTTACTGGACCGAGCTTATAGGAAAATAGTGCTGTTCCCTCTGTTCTTTTTCCAATCCTGAATCATACTTTGGATCATTGGTTTTGGCAAATCTAGACTGGAAACTTTCTGCTTCCACTTCTTGTATCCACTAGCAACCACGTCTCCTCCTCATTACTTGCTGTGTCCCTCAAGCCACTTTTCAAGACTCCAGTAGCTGCTGCAGCAGTGTGGAATCCTTTCTGCTTTAATGTCCACTCCCCGGGCCGGGCCGGGTCCCATCAGGTTTTTAAAGCGCGGCATCTTGGGCAGCTGAGGAGTTCCTGCTGAAAGGCGGTGGCTGCTACTTGTGTTGTTGTTATGTATGGCATTTCTCATTTCGCCATGGGATAATGTGTGGAATGCCCAACAGGTATGCAGCGGAAATGTAATAAAAGCAGACTGACGTCGGGCTCTAAACTGGCCCGGTGAGGACAGGAAAGATGACCTGGGAGCCCAACTGCTGCACAGAGCTCACGGAGGCAGATATTGACGACAGGCCTCACACTGTGGCCGGCTCCACCGGGGAGCCAACTCCAGGCTAATCCGATGAAGAAATATTTGAGATGACTATGTGCCTTCTCTTTTCTATCCTTACCTCTGAGCACTGGCGTGAAGCCTCGGGGTTAATTGTTATTAATCAGAAGAAGGATGCTGAGCATAAACATGTACATGGGGCACATCTGATGGATCACAAACACTACACAGCAGTTGCTCAGTACTGCTCTGTGTCTTTCTATTTTTATGTTATAAGCTTCATATAAATGCAGCCGGACTGGAGTAATCTAAGTGTAGATTCCCAAAATAGGGCAAACAGGTTAGTTGATGGGTCAGAAGGACGGGCAGCCTTAAACGGGGAGGTGGACCTCTGCTCTCTCATGCGCTGCCAGGGACCCCGTGTCAGGCCTGATGTGTTTGGAGGAAACATGCTTACAGCAAACACAGGCCACTTTTTCAAAAGATCACGGCTGTTTTGGCAATGGGGCCGAGCCGTCTCACACCACCGGCAGCTCTTCGGGTCGGACCGCCTGAGACAGCATCACGCGTCTTAAAAACGACTGAAACGCAGGTCAAGATGGCCTCAAAAAAATAAATCACAGTCATAGCCGCATTACAGTTTTATTCGGTTTAATCTAGTCTGGTCAGCGCTGGCTCTTGTCTAATTCCTGGGAAAATCTACAGAGGCATCCACGGAAAAGCTGCTTGTTGGGGATTTTAATGTTACATTTGTGGGAGAATCTATCTTCTCCTCTGGGCTATTTGCACTTGCAACCAATCTGAGATGCTGTTGACTCTACAAAAATTAATTTGAAATAAACTGTAAACACAAAATATGTCATGGAAACAAAACAAGAATGCTTACATAACACGTCAGCATGCCATATTTTCAGCTGGCAGCTGGTTAGATGGCCTTCATTAGATTCTGCCTAACGAGGTAACTCAATACGGAGATTTAATTGAGTCATCCTCCTCCAAAACAAGCATGACCTTGTTGTTGTACATCTGGAAATAGCAAATATCAACGCAAGACCTCAGAAGTGTTTGTTTTCGTTTATGCGGCTGACGATAAAAACAGCTGACACGTTGATTTATTAATTGTCCCAGCAAAGAGAGCGGCGTGAATAATGCAGCCTTACACGCCGCTTTCATGTGGGAGCCAGCCTGCTCAGCTGACTAGATGTTTGCCTGCGTTCTTCAAAGCCGCGCTACCGCCGCAGAGCCTTCCTCTGTGCGCGCGGCTCCATTGTGTGCTTCCTCCCATTCAGACGGAAAGGCTGTGATACCGCGTTGTCTGTGGGAACAATGACGATGTAACGGTGTCTGGCATGATTCATATTCTGAAGGAAACGGGATGCTCATGTCTTCTGACCTAATGTGAGGGACCTGTGGACCGTCTCAGGTCGGGAACCCTCACGTTCCAGCCACGCAGAACGCATTAAGCCGCTAAGATTGGGTAAAGAGACTGGAAATCTCTCCTGGTGCCCGGCTGGTCCAGCTACTGGCTGTTTATTTGTGTGTAGGAATTTACACTCGGGCGCGTTCGGGGAAACCGGCTCCCCGTGGACATGCCCTGCCAGAGCTCCACATCGCTGGCCCACCTCCAGAGGTTTGTTTGGTATGGATGGAGGCGGGAGGGGCCGGAGAGTACACTTACAGCACCTACCCCACACCGTCAGTAGGTGCCAGTTAGTAGATGGTGCCCACGTCAGGAGGTGGGATGCTCATAGTGTGCGTTCACTCACGATGATTAAAATGGCCCCCGCTGTCTGTCAGTTAAAGGAAATTGTAAGGAAATTGCACTTTTATTAGATTATTGAAGAGAGTATGAGTTTTTTTTTTTTTTAATCAGGGTCCATATATTAAATAGATTTTAGCTGTTTGTTCTTTGTGACATAGCCTGCGGTGATAATTACCCTGTAAAAAGGCAGCTGGATTAAAGGAAAAAAAAAAAGGAAATTTCCTTGGGAACAGTGTTTCTTTTTAATTAAAATCAGGATTTATTTTATTTTTTTAAATAACGCTGCTTAAACTTCAGTGCACCTCCGACTCAATGAAAACTCCAAACAATGAGCACCTTGTTAATATCTGGCCACGGCTAATATGAGTTCAGGAGAGTTTGGGAAAAGCTTGCTTGGGGGTGGGGGGGGTGTGGGGGCACCGACTCAGCACTCGCTTTACACTCACAAAAGCTCACTTGTGGAAGAAAGTGGGCTCACAGTGGTGCTCGGTGTCACGTTTGCAGCAGGGAGAACCAGCTCACGTGTGAGTCCGGGGCACAAACAAAGGGCAGGTACAGGGGCTGGGGGGGGGGGGGTGTTAGATGACCTCACATGTTACAACTGCGGGGTACATTTCCCGGTTTTTACCCCAGCTGTCCGTCAGTATGGGACTCAGGCCACTCCTGCATGCTTCACTGGGAGCTTTTATCAGCCTGGCTTCATTGTTTTTGTTGCTCTTTCATTAAAGGGGTTGTAAAAACGGACAGACTTTCTGCCGTGGCTGTGATCCAGCTGCCCACTGATCCCAATCCTAGAGCTGATTTAATGTTTCTACTCTGAATGTTACTTGTTTCTGAACAGCAGAACATTTGTAAATAGGAATGTGATTTTCTGAACTTCAGCCACCTGCCGAAGCCTCCTGGGGCTGAGCCTCTTTCAGCACAGCCACCCTCCTTCAGGCAGGCTTCATTAGCCGGGATTTGGGGAGAGCTGATTCATAATTGATGAACCCACAGTTAGCAAAGAGTATGACAGCGTTTAACCTTCTTATTCTCCGGTGGGTTTTTGAGGTCGTGGGTAAAGATTGTATTCGCATCCTGTAGTGGTATTGATTTATTCATTTTTTTGTCAGGAAGCAGCGTGAAGCACCTCCAGGTCACTAAAACCAGCGCGTTGGATGATTCTGAGCGCTGAGTTCAGAAAGTCTCGCAGCTGACTTCTCTAAAAGGTGTCGACACCGACCCTGCAGAGACCCACCAGGGCCCGCGTGGACTGTGTGGATTTGGAGTACATCCACTGAGCACGAGCCAGCACAATAAAAACAGCAGTTGCTGGATGCCACCTCCGTTCAGTGGGTGCACAAAGAGAAAACAGTCAGAACATTTCCTCTTCATTATCAGGCTTCAGTATATATCCACACTGCTAACCTTTTGATTTAAACAGACCCACCCTTTACCCCTTCCCACCAAAAGAGCTTCTTGAAAGTGACACATCACTAGTACAGAAAACCGAGTTTCCTTTGTGGGATGGCGTGACCCGACTTTGAGGAGGATGAAGAGTTTGAGCATGAAGAGGGAGCTTGAGATGGCACCGCCTCTTGGTTGTCTTTTAAAGACATAGTGGAGTGGTTGGGGGTGGTTTGGGCGGTGGATGAGAATGCTTTAGGGATGGAGGACTCCGTGGGGCAGCCAGAGGATAAACTAGTGTGAAAAACGACTGGGTAAGAACAAAGATGCTGACTCTGTCTTCCTCTGTTTCAGGGAGCGGCGCCACAGCGGTGGTTCAAGCAGCCTACTGTATACCTCGCAACGAGAAGGTGGCCATCAAACGTATCAACCTAGAGAAGTGCCAGACCAGCATGGACGAGCTCCTGGTAAGCCCCCCCGCGCCGCTCTGAATATGCCTCTGACTGGGGCTTCATCCAACGCCACAGCCGCTCAGCAGCACAAGATTTCCTTTAAGGCCTCTACCCCGTACATGTGGATGGAGTTAGTTCTACCTCTGCTTTTCATTAGGCGTCATCTCAGAGCCCTCATCCATTCATCCCTGTCGCTGCGAACACTATTCTAGTTGTTCTCCGAAGGAGAGCTCCACTTACTGCCAGGAAACTATTAGACCTCGGTGGGCCATGTTTCTGAATGCCCTCGTATCTCTCACCGCAGCTCAGCACACCGCTTTGTGACATGTGGCCTACGCTCCAGCTCTGACACAGAGGAAATGTAAGATGTCAAATAAGCTCCTCTGGATAGAAACGATGACATTTGTGGCTTATGTACCTGCAGTGTTATTACACTGTTTTTTTTTTACCCCTTTAAATATGTGTTTAAGCATGGTTAATGCTTGGTCAGGGTTTTTACATGAGCATATGTACCATATCTCAGGAGTGAGATGGATGTATTTCTCCCAGTCCATCAAAGTACACATTATGGTACAAATAATGCTACATCTTGGTCTTTTCTCCTTTACTGCTGCGATTACTACGAATTGTATAATGTACTCCTGAAACCCATACATATTTACATGTGTATGTAAATATGACCTGTTGGAGATGCATTTCGCGTCAGCTTACATGTATCAATGGTCAAATATAGCTTCCCGGTTGCTCGCTCCTCAGTGGCAACGCTAAACTGGGAGGAGACCTTTCCTTTCCCCACTCCTTCCACCCCCTGGATTCTGGGGATGAATCTGCTCCCAGATTCTCGGAGCGGGCGGTCACATGGAATACAGCGCGATCGGATTTCCTGCCTTGTGGCCCCCCCCCTCCCCTCCCTCCTTACAATTCCACAGCCTGCTGGATGCCCGCTTAAACGGCAAGGAAGCATTAAATTGAACCCAGATTGCCTATCTTATAAAACAAACAAACAGCAGCTTTAAAGATGGGATGCAGCTAGTTTAAAGGAGCCTGCCGGGCTTCACTCTTGGCTGTGAGATTGTTTGATGCCGGAAAAGCAGTAATCTGTCACATTTCAGGTTGCCACGTTTTAGTCGTTCCAGGCAGGAGTTTGGCTTATAGTGTGGGTTATGTTTCAGCTCGGAGTGACTTCAGAAAGATAGTAAAGCCTGTATGTAAATATAGGCTATCTCTGACAGAAGTCTGGACATATTTGTAGTTGATGATAAGACATCAGAGCACATTGTCATCGTGCGCTTTCTTTTCTTACTAATCCTGGTGGTTTTTACTGTGTGTGTACATGCTGCAGTGGGGTTGAGTCATAGTAAACTGCTGTGTGTGTGTGAGTGGCTCTGAGTAACCCAAAGTGACGCAACATTGCCTCTATAGAGGCCTCTCTGTGTGTCCCCCATCACTGTGGTTCTGTGGCACCAGTTTGCGACCCAGCACTCTATTCAGTTTCTCACAATAGGTCATTTATTTGTTGCTCAGTTTCAAAGTCCTCAGACTTGGCAAACACTAAATAGAACAAGCCTAATATAGAAATATACAAATGGCATGGACTGGTCTACTTCCTGGGAAATCGTTACAACTTAAGTAGGTTAAAGTGGCCAGAAAGCCATCTTATCCAGCATCATCTCAACCTACATGTTTGCACCCATCATAGGACTGGATGAGATCATACACACATCTCTTATAAGGGATTTGCTTAATCTTTTTTCTTCTATTTTACTCAAACTTTTGGGAATCTTCATCAACTCGAACTCGCTAAAGTGTTTGGTTAAATGCTTCTAGATATATATGTATATATATATTTTTTTTAAAGAAACAAATGAAAAAACCCTGTGTCCTGTCTGTATTCTTCATAATCATTTTGATCGATGAGGACCTTTGAGAAGGAAGAAAATGTAAGTTGCTAATTAAAAGTAGCTCACGAGCCCAACACAGATGGCTATTATCTCATTTCATTTTAGGCCCGCACAGGTTACCAGGACACCGGGGATGATTAAATGGCTATCTTCATAATGTAATCAGGATGTGGCGAAACCGTGAGTGGTGCAAAAGTCTCTGTGCATAGCAACAGAGAAGTGTGCGTGTGTTGTACTTTTGCTTGTTGGCTGGATTGACGACACAGTGCTAAACGTCTGCGTGTAGGCTTGAAGTCATCGCAGCACCCACCCAGCACCGGATCGCTGCTCGGAAGGCGCCTTGTAAAAATATGATTTTGATATATTTCTAGTCTAATTTGAAGCGTCAGACTAAAGGTTACACAAATTGGCGCGAGTGGTTTATGAGTTCGGGGAACACTTCCAGGATTTTTTGCAGCAGCTTAGGTTTACAACGACTTAATCCTGGAAACAAAGAATCTGTCTCGTTCTCACAATGAGCGCTGGCAAAGATGGGAACACCTGCCAACTGCCAGAACACGATATCCTCCCTGTTAGCCTATTGTTGTGCTTTTCGGGGTCTACCACCCCACAGAGCTGCGGTGA
Source organism: Menidia menidia (assembly GCA_907169785.1). Taxonomy (NCBI): domain Eukaryota; kingdom Metazoa; phylum Chordata; class Actinopteri; order Atheriniformes; family Atherinopsidae; genus Menidia; species Menidia menidia. Next base: position 12,177,462 of record CAJRST010006668.1, read on the forward strand.
GAATGACGGAGGCCTCCTAAAAGACTGGGAAACGATTAAATACCTCACAACAATAGTTGTAGAGAGGAGTAGAGTATTCCTGTTCAGGAGTTCGTTTTTTTTTTCAACAGCTCCTAAGGACTGTTGTCGTCCACATAACTGTGTGTGCTTAAACATGTCTGTACTAGTCACGGGCCGGTGCCGGTGTCTCATACACACTGTATCCACCCTTATTATGACTCAGATCATGTTCTTAACCCTCTTTATTTATTTTTTGTCAAACGTCCTCTGTATAATGAAGTCATTCGCCTTTGTGAAGGCACTGGCTGAGAACCACTCGCTCAATAGTGATGACTTCGCAGAGGAGTCACTCAGCCTCTAATGCACACTGTGTAGGCAAAGCTTTTATGCTCATGGGAAATCTGACTTTGATTTCATTATATTTGACCCAAGACATCTTTAGATCGATGCCTTTAACAAATCTCTTTAGCTTTTGAGTTTAGGGTCATGCTTAGGAAGGTTTGAGGAGCCCCTGGCATGGTTAAACAGATAGTTTCATTGAAACAAGTAGATTTAGATAAGAAAAGGAATCGCATTCTAATAAAAAAGCAGAATTAACAGAGGATGTTGGGGGTGGATCATCCTTAATGTCTGATTAGTATTGATCCTCCATGCTTATTTCATCGTACCATTAATTCACAATGAAGCCGATGACATATGCGTGTCAGAGAACCTGAGGGACACGCAGCCTGTGACCTCACCTCATCTCCAAAAACATCGGGTGGAAAATGAGAGACTCAAGGTTTTTAAGCCGCATTCCGCAATCAAGAGGATTTTCAATTTTCTCTGCTAAATATCACCAAATATTTGAACTCGTTAGTTCAGACAAGTTTCTCTATAGACAACAGGAATCTAATCACTGGTTGCTAATTTTACCCTCGGCAACATCATCAACACTGATGTCCTTGATGACTCTACCCACTGTGGTTTGCTCAAATCTTATTGTGTAGTCATGGGCTCAGGCATTTCTTAGGCATTTAAAGTACACGGCTTAAAAAAAAACAGAATCGGTGGCTCTGTTTCTAAAAGCCGGACAGATTTTTTTTTCTCCGAGGAAACTTGACTATCCTTGAATGACTTGGGGTACAGCGGTGAGGTGATGGATTAGACATCTGTGCCAGCATTACCTCAGCTTTGCTGCTTTCCAAGCGTACACACATACAACCCTCCCACACTTGCACACTCCTAGAGAACGCTTTAAAGCTCTTTAAAAGGCTCAGCACCGACTGTCTTTTTCGCCTCTGCATAGCTGTGCATTAAATTAAGGCTGCCTTTCTCTTTTCCGACTCCTGACGTCATTTAGATTTCCACCATGGCACTAAATTTCAAGAGCTGCCGCAGCATCAGCCGCATAAGCTGCAATCGTGTCTGCATTCGCTTTATGTCGTCCTAATACCACGTTGAAGTAGTCAGATAAAGTGTTTGGCTTCCATTCTTTTCCTTTTTTTTCCCGTTCATCACATCGAAGGGAAGACGTGGATTTTGCCCGGTGGTTTGTCTCACACTCACATAATCTTTAGAGGGCTCAGAAAATGTTTGTGATGCTGAATGTGTCGATATTAAAATTGTTTTCAGCCAGTGCCTCCCACATTAGACTGATGAAGTTGTTTTGCATGATTACGGTAGCTTTATCAGATTGAGAGTCTGTAGTAAAACAACTGAAAGATGTCCTGATTAATGGGCTTCTCTCTGTTTCTTTGCATGTTTTTCTTCCGACAGAAAGAGATCCAGGCCATGAGCCAGTGCCACCACCCCAATATTGTGTCTTACTACACCTCCTTCGTTGTAAAGGATGAGCTGTGGCTGGTTATGAGGCTGCTCAGTGGTGGTAAGTGCATTAATTTCGGGTGCTTTCCTTCCTCCATAGCAAATTAGAGGGTTCGGGGTCACAGATACACAAAGCTACCCTCATCATTTTCCAGAAAAGAAGAAATTATTGCCTGACAAGAGAAGCAGGATGAAGACATTTGGTTTGTTTAGTTAGTTGTATTGCAGGGGTCCACAAATCTTTGGCGTGGGCCCGCAGGAAGAGCCTGGATGACGCGCCCTTCGTGGTTTTTACTGTTGTGCTAGCGAATGTGACAACATGGATTCCCACTGTTTTCCCCCGTAAGCTGCAGCTCTCCCCGGGTTTGAACTGGGTGCAGAGCAGGAGCTAATGACAGAGCAGAGGTAATAACAGCCCGCATGGCACCCATGTGGCAGCGCTGCAATTAACAAGCGAGAGGAGCATGAAGAGGAGGCCACCGTGGAGAAAAAAATCCTCCAAATGCAACCGCTGCATCTGGATCCGATTGTACCGTTCGATTGTACTTGAACCTGCAACACACTTGAGCTGCAGTAGCTGTCGGAGTAATTTTGGGTCTTCATCAGCCTGTGTAGAGGAAGGAGTTTTGCTTCTTGGTGGTTAAGAGCTTCTCAGCGCAAATGGCACAGATAAAACATCTCCTGAAGAAGCACTGGGCCTAATGAAGCAAAACAAAGCCATTAATCTCCATCCACCCTGCTTTCCGTCGCACACGTTTGATTACACAAGCACAGTTTTACCCAGACGTGGGCACACACACACACAAGTCTCCCCGCTCTTCCTACCCTCCCTAATTCCTCTCAGGCCCCTTTTGTGAAAAGTGGCACGCTGGAACGGATAATGCCCAGGTGGCATGCCAGGCTCCCACAGACACACTTGAATAGCCAGCCCGCTGGCCGCCACCTCACAGCTGGGTTCAGGGCGTCGTGCCCGCCAAGCGACGCTCCAGCAGACCGCCAGTCTCGCAGCGGGGGCAGGAGCAACTTAAGATGGCCTCTCTTGTTCCCCTCATCCCAGTTCAACACAGGCCCTTGATGTTGAGTTTTATTATGTGGAGTAATTAAACGATGGCCGGGGCAGCGTCTGCCAGGGACACGGACCTAAATTATGTCAAGTTCCCAGACAAAGGGCCAGTCCCCGTCTCCTCCTGTGGCCCGACAGAGCGTCAGGCACCTCCAGCCTTCTACTGACGGATTTCTTCTGATTTTAGAAAAACTTCTAATGGCTTAAAAGTTTGTCATTCAGAGACCTGCAAAATAAGATATCAGATTTAATTTTGGATGGCTCTCGTTTGTGAGGACAGTTTGGTTCATTGCTTTATGTCACTCTCTTATGAGAGAAAGATGTCGGGCTACATGCCTTAGTACTTAGTCATGCTTATGTAGTAACATTTTTGCATTGGCTCCAGATGCCTCCATCAACACATGCAATTTAAACTATCAGAAAACTCTCTTCTCCCAAAACAGCTGTTACACAGTGACATGTCAGGATATTTTTCTCATTGTAGTTGGATTTACAATATGAAGAATGCACATCATTTGTTTTTAATTTAGCACATTTTTGACAGTTTCCTCATTTGTTCCAGAGGGAATATAATTTATTATCATTTTTCTGGTTCCGTGTCATTTTTCAGATTTGGCATACTCTGCAACCACAGCGGTTGGATAGTTTTGAGGTGAACGTCAAGATAAAGTGGATCATCATAAATATTCATTTCCCAGGTCACCCTCCGCTGTCGCTGCAGTTTCTGGTGTCGTATGTTTTGCAGCTAAATTAGAGCTCTACTGTTACGTAAGGGCTGAACCCCCCTCAGTCAAACCCATTGAAGGCCAAACTGGTGTAGCTGAGTTTCAGAGTGAGTTTGCTTCAGGCGTGGCGCTTTTCAAGAAATTCCTGTTCTGGACGTGACATGTGAACAAGAGTCCCATTAGAGTGCTGCAGAACCTGTCACTGAGTGAGTTCACATCGGAGAGACATCCACTGAAACCCACGGGGACAGAATATGAGTCATGCCATGGCAAACAGAGGATTGCATTCCTGGGAGATGAATGTGCAGCTTTCCCCGGCCCGCAGCCGCCGCCGCACACCTCAGCCGGACGCCACTCTGACAGCATTCCCAAGACATTCCGGCAAACGGCCGATTGTTGTTGACTAAATTTAACATGTGCAAAGGCTTTGCCAAGCTTGGATTCATGTCATATGTGGCTCTCCGCCCCAAAAATCCTGAATGGGAGCCTTGTTGGTCACTCCATGCTCTTGCCCACTGGCAAAGTTACCTTTCCCGGTCATAAAAGGTTTTGCTCAAGGCATTGTTCATCCTATGCCAAACTTTCTATCCTTACTTTAGAATTTCACCCATCCTTTTCAACAGCCCCTGCCGCAGTTTCCTTTGCCAGCTTCACTTGGCATTCCACACGGGCCTTTTAACACAGTTGGCACCAGCCCTCATGTCCTTCATCTGCTTCCTCACCCGCAACCCCTCCCCATCTTTTACTCTCTCATCCTGTCCCTCGGTCTCAAAGCTCCTGCTCCGAACAAAAGAACCAAGAGATTGTTAAGGGGACGTTCCTGTGTGAAGTGGAGTTAAGCAGAGTTTTTTTTTTTGTTCTTTCTTGAAGTCCTGAGAACGGGAGCGATTCGCCTAATCTGGCATGTGGCTGAAATGATGATATTGCATTTCCCCGAGTGTTTGCATTCTTCCTGATGTGCTCCAAGACTCGAGACTTGATTTCCTCACTATGATTTGTATAAACTCTTCCTCTGGGCCTTTAAACGGCCGCCATTCAAAAGCAGGCAACAGGTAACCTGGCTTTCCCGTGTGGAATGAACCTTTGGGTTGTTAATCTGTCAGCTAGTGTCAGCTTGCTGAAACAACCTAATGAGGCATGAAGAGTTCAGTCAGTAAGGGGCTGACGGGGCTGGCATTTAGGGGACCTCCGAAGGCTGCATCATGCTGTCTGTCTGTGGATCTCAGGCTCGCTTTTCCACCTTAAAGGAGACTTAACTGTATGGTAATCGTGGTTAGAACTCAATAGGACTACGTCTTTGATTCATTTGGTCTTCTTACTGTCCCTAAGAGCATTCCCTAATTCCATACCTTACCTTTTATTTTAAAAATTATTATTAATGTCATACCATCAAACACTATCTAAATGCGATGCTCCCACCTTTTCCTTGTCTTCCCTAAATGGCTCTGTGTTTTTCTCACAGTGCTGAATCACGTCGTTCGGTGTGCATCTTCAGGACACAATGAACCCGTTCAACTCGGCTCTGCCTCACTGTGTCTGAGTCTGCAGTAGCAGCAGTGTCTAGTCTCAGGTGGCTCGTCATCGTCTGCTGCTCGGAGCGCGGCAGCCAGAGCAGGACTGTGTGCTGCAGGCGAGGAGGGCGTCCTGAAACGGTCTAACGACCCAAAACCTCCACGTGGCCCAGCTGCCCGCTGTTCTCGCCACAGATCGTATCGCCTCAGATCGTCTCGCTTCCTGTTTTTTGTCTGTGAGCGCAGCACCTTGGGCTGCCACTCCTCCAGCGTCGGGGGACAGCTAGACGGGTGGCAGCGCGGCGTTTGACTCGATGTCTCGCTGCAGCACAATAAAGCTCCCTCCGGCAAACGGCTTTGTCCCAGTTCCACGCCGTTTTTCGCTCGTACGCCGAGCAAACACCGAAGCTCTTTTCAGAGACGTGCTCTTTATTCTATATAAAGTCACACAAAGGAAACGGTGCACTCACAGCAGTGGGACTTTTCATCCAGAGGGCTCCTTTATGCGGCGGGAGCCAGGATGGGGGAGACATGGTGATTTGTCTCTTTGGCCCTGAACAGGCCAGGTCAGTTCGTGGAGCCACAGCGGCTCCCTATTCTGTGAGGACAAAGGCAGCAGACAAATGGGCACAAATGTTGCCCCACTCACCTGTTTTATACGCAGTCCTCACCCAGTCACGGGTCAGATTTGTGCCACTTTTAAATCACGTGAATTATCCTATATGATTATGGAATAACAGATATAGAGTCCATGTTTGCTCACAATATGATAACAAGCTAACAAGCCATTCATTCATACAATGAAGCTCATTTTATTTTATTTACACTTTGAATTTCTTAAATGGCATACATTTACAGTGCAGTACTACAAATGTCACGATTCCATACTTCTCTAAGATGTTGATTGCTGGATCGTTGTCTTGGCTCTCTGACATTTCTGTGTTTTCAGCAAAGAATGAAAAATAAGCCTGACCTTCTCAGTTTGGCTTTTTTTTTCTTAACAAGCATGCGGGTTTGTGTGTTTGCCAGGTTCAGTGCTGGACGTGATCAAGCATATCATCTCACGGGGTGAGCACAAGACCGGCGTCCTGGACGAGCCCAGTATAGCCACAGTCTTAAAAGATGTGCTTGAGGGCTTGGAGTACCTACACAGGAACGGACAGATCCACAGGTAGGCTGGTCGCGTTACTGGAACAGTCAGAAATCTAACACAGAGGCTTCACCACTATTAAGTACACATGACCCACCTGACTTTCTCCTCTCTGCTGCTTTCCCGCTAAGTTTCAAACCACAGTTTCAGATTATTTAGGAATAAATTAGCATTTCTGATTAGTAATGGAATATTTCCATGTAACTAATATAATTTTATGTTTGTGATACACAGGATTAATTCTGATACTTAAGCTCAATGAGACGTACTTATGGAAAAACTTGGCCACTCTCTTTGTGTTCATTAATTTCCTAAAGGTCAAAACACACTGCAGAGCAACCGCCTCTATTATTTTATATGTAAGGCAGCCATTCACTCCAGCCAGCTCCTCATCACGCAGCTGCTCTGAGCCCCCCCCCCACCCCCCGCCCCACTCACAAAAAAAACAAAAAAAAACAAAGCTCATTGTTACACCATCAGCTCCCTGTTTGAACATCCTGGCTCCCACTGTTTCCTCTTCTCGTGTTTTGCTGTCCCTCCTGGTGGAACAAATGTGTCTTTTTTTCCCTTTTTTTTTCTTCTCTCCCAGCTCTCTTTGCACATTCTTACTGCTGCTTAGTATAATGAGCATATACTGGGAAGCTGAACAGGAATATAGTTTCTTAATTTTCATCCCTGTGTGCTGACAACATGTTTGAGTAACAGCTCTGTGTGGCGTTTGCCTTTCGGTTGTGCCTGTGCACAAAGCCCCGCTGTGGCTCAGAAGCTCACTGCGCATGCTCACAGTGTTCTTCTGCTCTGCTTTAATGTGTCTGTAATGTAGACGTTATCACCACCTACTGGCTCAGCATGACCAATTCAGCGTTTACGGGGATAGTTAGTCTGGATGGAGATGTCTTCAAACACAGGCAGAGACATCTGTTTAAAGAGATCTCTCGAGCTGTTTCATAGAGGCTTTGGTGTGATATCTGCTGGGAGAAGCTTTGGAAGCTTTTGGACCACAGCTGGAAGCCTCATTATTGTAGGGAGCTGCTTATCATGCTCCATAGCCATACATTATGTTGACTAATCACCAACATTTATTATCAGATATGTTCTGTTCACATGATCCTGTAGGAGAAAAGTCTCCTACTGACTGTGAGGTTTAACTTGTGGTTTTAATCTGGTTCTTAAGCACAACAAACTCTGAACGGTCATGATATGAAGAAGCTCCTCTTTATGCTGCCAAAAGACCTCTAAGTAGTCAGGCCACGGACAAAGAACATCTAAGAGCTCCTGGAGTGTTTTGTTCTGGGACGTCAGCAATAAATCTTTTGGGCCCTGTGGGTTGAGGGGAGGGTTTTCACATTTGAGTTTTCTTCCCAGAGATGGAGCTGATTAGATCCCATCAAAGTCAGAAAAACGAGGTTTCCCCCTTCACATTCCCAAAGAGGAAACGCCTCCCCGCTGTACTGTTTACAAGAAAACATCCCTACATTTAGAATAGGAAAAGGCAATCGGAGCAGTACTGATCCAGTGTGGCCGCTAACTGTACGTGCACAGGGTACAAATGCTAATACTTTACACGATAAAGGTGCTTTAGTGTATATAGACCGTAAGATTCTGCTTTTCTGACACCACATCCCAGTTGTTTTTCCTCTCACGTCACTCCACGAAGATTCTCACACACAGCCTGACGTCGGCAACCAAAAGCCCCAGTTTTCAGTTGACTCATAATCTGGAAGGAAAAAATTCCCATGTCTGTCAACATCCTAAACATTTTCTTACTCGATGTGAATGCCGGGCTGCAGACACCAGCACTGTAAACATGTAAGCAGTGCTGCCGGTAGTGGAAATGTTATAGGTGATCGGTGTACGGTGGCACGTATTTTCAGACGGCCACTTTTGCTTGCATAGGTCAGTGGGATCTTTACAGGGTAACGGCAAATGTTCCACAGGAACCCTCAGTGATCAGCTTGAACCTAAGACACAAGGATTCAGTTTCTTTATTGATTGTTTGATTGGTTTTTCTTTTTTTCCTTATGGAGACCTCAGAGAAGCATCATTAGATCATTACTCCACTGGATCGCTTTGTGTCGGAATGTCGGTTGTGATTTGTTAGAAAGGAAATATGAGGTCATCTCCCAGCTCTGAAAATCCCTGACCCACTGAGAGGAGAGGCCACTGTCAACGGTCTGCTGCTACGTGCAGGGCCCCATGTGTAAGCCTGGTCATATGAGACGAGCCTCATGGGCAGGGCTGAGGAAAGAGACCGGGGGCAGATGCTCCGTGTCACATGCTGTGTTACATCCAACACGGGATGGCAGAAAAGTAATTAGTGAGATGACCTGATCTGTAGACTTAACCAGAGACATTCCCCACATGATGACCAACTGTCCCTCCTCCTTATTCACAGCCGCTTGGAAAGTCGTGATTTGAAGGAGACACTCGTCTTCCAACTTTAACAGCAGGTAGATAATACACATGATCAAAATCACATCCATCTGCTGCATCGAAGAAAGTCAGCATCCAGGGTTCTTGTTTGATGTACTTGTTAGGAGAAGGCTGTGTCTGTGAGCAGAAATGCTTCTAGTGCATTTGAGGAAAGCTGTCCCAATAGAAAACACAACAACTAAAGAGGAAGACGTGACAATTAAATGCAGCACTATGGAAAAAGATATCAAAATATAATTACAAGCGGACGGTAATTTTATGGTCAAAGAGGTTCTCTTAAAAGAAAGGAGGTTGGAAAATGTATTTGATCCTCATAGGAGACCCACAAGGCATCTAATAAACCCATTTTTACAATCCTGTTAGGGACACGGTGAGCCTGGCACCAGGATGTTATGTCTTAGGAGGTGACCCGGTGGAGCTGCAAGGTGCACGACTGCCAGATGAGAAGGATAAATCTCCCTGACAGTTTCATAAGTCGGCTATTCCCACCTGGCCACTAGCCGGCCATTATTTTACTACGTCATAAATATGAGAAGCCTCACATATCCTGTTTAGTAGTTTTCTGTTTTTCAGTGCCTTTTGCAGAACAACTTTTAGTTTCTGGTCACATTGTATTTAATTTAATTTGGCTTATCACGTCTGGGCTCACGTAAACGTGAGCCCAGCGCTTTGGTAACATAGCAGGAAAAGTACAGGGAGTCGGGACAAGGATATTTTTTCCTTCCCATCTGCAACAGTTTTTCTTTGAACTTGCATGGTGCATTGTGCCCCCTCCTCCTCTTCCTCTCCCGTGAATGTTAATGACTGTCTTCACTCTGCAGCCTTGTTCCCAGAACATTGCAATCCGCTGCAGTGATCCATGGCCTCCACAGTTGTTGAAAGAGTGCAGAGGGTGCAGGGTTGGCTGAAAAGTATCGGCAGCTAGATGAATATTTGCTGTGGAGACTATTTCAAAATTGTGTCTGCACTGTAGTTGCATAAAACAGCTTTTTACTACTAATTCGATTTAAATTCTTTTTGTGGAATTGGGTATTACCTGCGCAATTGACCAAAGGTACGCTGAAGACTGTGGTTGATTAGAAGGTCGTTAAATAGGAGAAATCCACACCTAGTTACTCCATAAAATAGAAAATGTGTCTAAAATTTTGAGGGTCTTTTTCAAACTGAATAGAGAAAAACAGACATAGAAACATGAGGTTTCAGTCAATTCTTTATTTTTCTCAGTGAAATAAATTTTTGTTAAAGTCTTTGACATATTCATCTATTCAGTGCCATAAGGCTCCTGTCTCAAGCAACTGAAACAAGACTAGAGGAACAATTATTAAGATCCCCTTTTAAAAGTGGAATGAAAGCAGCTCTCCTTTTAAACAGTTTTGAATAACGGTTCAATGGAACTGTTTTTGTAATCCTGATCTCCAGGTTCACAGGCAAGATTGTTTTCCCAGTGTTGGTGAAAAAGATTAAAAAAACTCTCCTTTCTCAAATAACAAAAAAAACCCTCAATAGATGATTTCCAACACCTCCCAAGTGTGGCCACCTATTAAGATTGCAGTCTTCTGGAACAAGAAGGTAAAACCTCATGTGGGCCTTGATAAATGTGGTTATTTTTGTGTAGTTGTGGGAGAAAAACCTCTGCATAAACATAGACATCTACAAAAGACAAAGTCTCAGAAACTACAGAGCAGCAGCTCAGTGGGTTGATGCAGAAGCGCCACAAGAGCAGAAGTTCCAGCAGAGGTGTTGCTGGATTGCCTTCCACTTCACAGTCGAACCAAAAAACTGGCTGCTGACTGTCGGTATCACACTGAGATGGAAAACCTTGAAGTTAACATAGTCGGTACATACGCTCACAAAAAAATAGAGCGAATGAGTCACAGGGAACCTTTCAGCCCCAAACATCCATATAAGTTAGATCATTGAAGTTCTTCTGCGGTTTTGTATGCAGAACAGGAACCGAACAGCTGTGAAGAACCATTTTCATACCACCATTTGTGCTGAAACAAATGTTTTTTGGCCGTTAACTTGATTAATCTCAAGCGTTAGACAGTTTATATTCTGATTGGCCTTGTGGTTGATTTAAATACGCTTAAAAAAAAACATAAATCATCGGGTGTCTTCACAAGCCTTTCATCTATCGTTGAATCAGGAACACAAACGCTGACCCTCCAATATGAGGCTGGAGCTCAGGAGGAGAGAGCAGTGGACTCTGTTCCCCGGGGCCACATGTAGAAAAGACCTTGGGCAAGACACTGAACCCCCACGTTACTGAGCGGTGTGTGTGTGTGTGTGTGTCTGTGTGTGTAAATGGGTGAGTGGCATGTAGTGGAAAGCACTTCATAAGTACAGTCCATTTAGTCTATATAGCGCCTGACACGCTGCTCTAATGTTCCTAAAGCTACTTATTTTTCCTTTCTACTCATATTGTCAGATGACACATTTGCAGAAGGGGCTTTTTAATTGGCTCCTAGCGAGCTCACTGTACATCATCAGTCCAAGCTGTGCAGTGAATCCCAATCAGCAGACGACATGAGGAGGAAAACAAGGGGACCTATTTTGAGATACCCCCTTAATTTCCATTCCGGCCCCAAGTGGCCCAATTCGCCTCCTCCCCTACAGTCCCTAAAAAGCAACATCTCAAATGACCTGATGTAAACGGTTCCTCTGGTACATGCTAGCATAGGCAGGGGAAGAGCATGTTCTGTTACACCAAGCTGCACGCGTAAAATCCTATTAGCTGTGCAGCAGCCACAGACGGCAGAACACGTCACAGAGATGTTCAGACATCATTTCTGCACGCGGTTGGACAATTTATTGGAAATGGATGTCTTATTTGTTTTTCATCCCCCACTTCCCTCCCTCTGAATCATCCTGTGTGTGACAGTAGTGTAATTAGACTCGTCTCGGCATGCGTGGACATCAAAGTTTTCCCATATAAGTCACACCAACAGCTGTTTCTGTCTGCGCTGATTACTGACAACCTGCTTTTTAAAAATGTTTTGATGATATCCTGTGCAGTGCAGTGGGAACCCCCACGTCTTTCCTTCAGCCCGTGCTCCTTACTTGACACGTATACTGGCCTCAGCTCTGCAGAACCAACCGTTTGCCTCTTCCTGCCCTGGCCGTGTTGACTGTGTAAATTACTGGAGCATTTCTCAGCCAAAGTGGCCTCTTCACACGAGTGTGCATCAGCACTTTAACAAGGACCCGATCTGTTGTCTGCAAACATTTCAGCCCCTTTAGCAGATTATGTGTCTCCAGCAGTCTCCTTGTGAAGGCTGGGCTCTTAACTTGTTGCTAAATGAGACTTCAGGAGGAAAAAAAAAAAGTAACCTCTTTGAGCCACACATGTTTTTAATTGTATTTGAAGTTTTAGCGGTTTTTTTTCTCCCAACCACCCCAGCAGTGGCTGCATCATTCAGTCCTCCTTAACCTGATGTGTGGTTTGCCTTTTATAGTCTGTTTGAATTTAATTACATGCTCACGAAAAGGAGCCTTTGTTCCTTTAAAAACATGTTGTGTCTCATCTCCAAACCGATCTTCCAAAGGTCGCGTGTTCCTATCTTTCCTTCTTTTTTCTATCTCTCTTTCTTTACGTTTTTCAGTCTTTTCTTTTTACTCTGTTTGCTGAAATGACCCAGGAGCGTTTATCTTTCCCCTGAAGCAGCAGACCTTTGTTTCATTGCCCCCGTGTGGCAGGAGCAGGTTTAGACTTCATTTCATGGTTTATTTCACCGCCTGACATTAAGTTTTAAGACCTGTCAGAGATTAATTTGTGCACACCGAGTCTCCTGAATGCCGCTCGGGGGCCTGTAGCGGTTAGTAGGGTCTGAGCTTTGAGCTCCTCATCCTGTGCTGCATTCACTCACTATTTGGGAGTTTGGGAAGACAGCGAAACGGTGCGAGGCTTCCTCTGTGACACCGCTGCTGTCCTCACGTTTGTGTCCTCAAGTTTCTCTTGACCCTTCATCTCTGTCTGCGAAAGTCTGTTGCTATGACAACTCTGCCTGGCTAGCGAGATGGCAGTATGCCCGTGTGTGTGTGTGTGTGTGTGTGTGTGTCAGTCAGACAGCTGTCCCTGTTGAATCCTCTTATTACCACCAGGGCAGGCGAGCGGTGAGGTACAAATTAACTACAGATTGTACATTGGTAATAAAGCCCGAGTAGAAATTAGTGGTGAAAATTTTTGATTATTTTTGTTTTACGAGGAATGAATATTAACGGCTCATTTTCATCAGAACTTTGTGCATTTTACAGAGATCTTAAAGCCGGAAACATTCTCCTCGGAGACGATGGATCAGTGCAAATTGCAGGTATTTGTGCTAAAAATCAGGTGTAAAGAAGTGGATATTCAAATTTTTCTGCTGGCAATTCTCTGCTTTTAGTCTTTGAGTCGAGTCTTTAGTCTTTTGTCTCGTTTTCACTTCCCCAGACTTTGGCGTCAGTGCCTTTCTAGCCACAGGAGGCGACATGACCCGGAACAAAGTGCGCAAGACATTTGTGGGAACGCCATGCTGGATGGCCCCAGAGGTCATGGAGCAGGTCAGTCCTTTCCGGCCTAAAAAGCTTCCTGTTACCGATCGCACGTTCCTTGAGTTTACAAATCTGTGTTGTTTGCGCACTTCTTCAAACTCAGCCTGTAAAAGCTGTAAAGAAAAAATCTCAAAAAGGCTTGCAAGAAATGGAAAAAGTAGTATTTGATTAATATGCATCTCCCCCTTCCACTAGGTGAGGGGTTATGATTTTAAAGCAGATATATGGAGTTTTGGGATCACGGCCATAGAGCTTGCGACAGGAGCGGCGCCTTATCACAAATATCCACCAATGAAGGTACAGAAACCCAGAGGAAAAGAAAAATTGTGACTGCGATTGATCAATTGATCAATGACTCTTGAACAAAGCAATCTTTAGCAATCTGGTGTGTGCAGGTTCTGATGCTGACGCTGCAGAATGACCCACCGTCTCTGGAGACCGGCATCACGGACAAGGAGATGCTCAAAAAGTATGGCAAGTCCTTCAGGAAGATGATCTCCTTGTGTCTACAGAAAGAGCCCGAGAAAAGGTGCACAGCGCGTGGGGTTGCCATCAGTTCACCAGCAGCACAGATTCTTTCTTCACAATAACTACCAGTGTCAGTGTTCATTGTCATTGTGCTCTTTTCCAGGCCAACCTCCTCAGAGCTGTTGAAGCATAAATTCTTTCAGAAAGCAAGGGTAGGTGTTTAAAGCCCCTCTGGACTTTACCCTGAGTGGGCCGCACACTGAGTCAGCATCATCCCTGTTTTTGGCCGCAGCCGACGAGCAAAGTTCCGTGCCCTAATTAAAACTGTTTATTCAGGGAGCAGACTTTCCAATGAACTGAAGAGCAGCGCGCTGTAGAATTAAGTGGAAAAGATGAAACCCTGAGAGTGTCAGTGTTTCTGACCTAAGCTGAGGTCAGCCCTCATTAACGAGCATGCAGAGCTGCTCCTAACAAAGACAGGGATAAGCAGTCTGCCACCAGCCTCTGGCTGCCCAGTACCATAGCAACAGGAGCAACAAGAGTGCACGCTCAGCAAATCTGAGGCTCGGCCCCGACGACTGCAACATTTGGAAATAACTGCAGGTGGCAGGCTTTGTTATCATTTGAAAATGGAAACCTTTAGGCTCCTATCAGCCAGCATTAAGGGATTTAAATACCTGGCATTTACCATATCATTGTTTATATAATGTACACATAACCAAATGGAATTCTTGATGCTAGCTTTTCACAGCAAGAATGGTTGAATGACAAGATAGAGACACAGAAACAAAACAAATTGTGAGAAAAACATGAAAAGGTTTGCTGACCAGACATTCCAAGGGAGAGTGTTACCTTTCAATAGTGTGGTCACCACAATTTTTACACGAATGTTTGCCCTTGATCTGATAACGTGAAGCCCTATTAAAAAAAATCCTACTGAGCTGAGTGCTGAATCTGACAGGCAGCCAAAGGGATGATGGGCCTCAGTACAGCTCATGCAGGCTCATACTTCTTGAAAATGGAGAGCTTAATTGGAAACACAATTAATAGTTGCAAAGGATTGGGAATGACGCCCGTTTGTGTTCCTCTCGCGACAGACCCATGAGTTCTTACATGAGAAGCTACTTCAGAGGGCGCCCACAATAACAGAGAGATCAAAAAAGGTAGGACGGCGGAGGTTCGAATCCACTGAATGATCGCAGCCACGGGGAGGTGGGCTGAGCTGTGTCACTCCCATGTGCCCCCAGGTACGTCGGGTGCCAGGCTCCAGTGGCCGGCTGCATAAAACGGAGGACGGCGAGTGGGAATGGAGCGACGACGAGCTGGACGAGGAGAGCGAGGAGGGCAGGGCGGCCGTGGCAGCTCTGAGGGTGAGAGCAGGCTGGCCGTGGGGTCCTCCCGGGCCCACGCTGACACTCACACTGTCACGTCTCCCAGTGGCTGCACCGTGTTTAAAATGTCATTCTCGTGTCTGTGCAGTAGCATGTTTGTCCATTGTCTCTCCACTGAGTCTCCCCCTGTGTGTGTATGTTCTGTCTGACGGCCAAGGAGCAGCAGGGGAAGCCTGTTAGTGCCCCCAGGCGACAAGTGCGCTTCTCCTACCCACTCGAGCTGCCTGCACCCAGGGTTGTTCACTTGCCACCAAAATACAGATGGCATTCCCTTAACAAGGAAGGACTCTCATACGTTAGCCAGGGGCCAGAGACAGCTGGGGGGAACAGAGAGGCAGTTAGCCGGTCAGTGGTCAGGGAGCGGGACGACAAAAGAACCGTCGGCCGTCGTGTTAAAGAATCTGTTGGAATATAGATTCGATTTTTTTCCTCCTATTTACCAGATAGATTTTATTTATTTATTAATTTTTCGCTTTTCACACCTTACCACTAACTGAGGAGGACTAATGATTACGCAACAGGGCTGTCAGAAGGAGAGATTTACAGCTTAATTTGCGTAGAAAAATGTCAGCGCAGCACTCTGCATGCGACCGAATCGTGACCCACAAATCATCTATGACAGGATGAATGAGTTTGTACAGCAGATGTCTCTTTAAAGACTGATTCTTTTTAAGTTGAGAAAAGTTTGTGGTTTCACCGAACCATCAGGCAGTGGGGTCCCCATAAAAGTCCAAGTTCGGTCAGAACTCCGACACTTGAATGTAGAAGAGGATGATTGTTTTCTCCTGAGAGTTAACTTTCCTGGAAGCCATCTGTATTTCCGTTCCTCTGTCTAACTCACCTTTCTGTACTGACCAAATGCATTAATGAAAACAAGGCAGTCTACTTATCAGCTTTGAAATGATTTTCCATTTTGTTATGATCAAGGAGTCAAAATTAGAATTTCTCACTTTTGTTCATGCTGCTTTTCAACGGGCTGCATGCAGGCAAACTGAGACGTAAGGTCTACATCACGTTTCCAAATTTCTGTGAGCCGATGTTCAGTAGCTTCAGTTTGTCATGTTTTGTCTATCAGTGTGAAAATCTCTGAAATGAAAGCTGCTGCTCAGAGGAGCCTAGCGGAGCGTCTGCACACTGTCTGTGCTGTAGAGATTAGCACAGACTGAATGGATGCTCTCCCGTGATGAGTCAGGCGTCAGACTCCACAGAGATTCCTCACATCTGCCCAGATGCCACGGCTTATTCTCTGTCATGTCAGTTTGTCTTCATCTAGCCTGCAGTTCTGCTCCGTTCTGCTCCGTTTGTCTCTGCCTTCTCTGGACTCGGATCAAACTCGGCTTGTTTCTCTTCTCAGTCCATCCGATTGACTCGTGAGACCTCCAGCTGATTTTGTATTGCACTGATAATGCTTTTCTGCTTTTCCTACTAAAAACCGAAGCTGTGTGCTGTGTGCTGTCACTCGTTTACATCTCCATCGTGCTCTGCTGTTCATCCTATCACCAGTCCTGATCAGCCACAACAACCTTTATGTGATTTTGATGTTGTGGCTTATCGGTGTTTACAAATTGAATTAAAAAAATCATACCAACAAACACTTTTGTAGATTATTTTTACCTGCTAATTCAGTCTCTTAATTCACTTCCAATTCTTAACCACATAACTGTATAATTCCAGCAATATGTGGTCATTTTTTTACATTAGATCTACTCATTCATTTGCATCATTGCTGGGGGTGGCTTTCATACAGCCAGAAGCAACAGAGAAAGAAGCCCCCCGAGCTTCCTGTTACCAGCACCAGGTTTCGCTGTTTCACTCCCTTCTTTACTCGGATAGATAAAATTAGAGGGAAGTAAACGAGTGAAGCTTTTTAATCCCATGTTCTTTGCACCAAAGCGTGTCATTATGCTTTGCGTAAGCATCACAGTGAGGTTCTGTTTTTGACCGTCTCTTCTTTTGTGCTCCGCCAACAGTCTCCAAGAGTAAAGGAGGGATCCCAGAACTCAGAGGTGAGCTAGTTGATGGAGTTTCTTTTTAAAATAGGGACGGAATAAAGTCTTAACGTTTGGACTCGTTGCTGAAAGGTGAACTAAGCAACCTGTTTCTGCTTTCAGATTTTCCAGACTCCTGAGCCTTTAAGTAGTCAACCCCCGCCGCCGGCCTCCGGCCCGGCTGAACTACCTCAGGCTGCAGGCCAGGTTCCCCTGCAGCCCACTCCAGCCAGCACTGCCCCCGCCGCCGCTGCTCTCACCCAGGTAAGTCTGCCCACCCCCCCACTCACTTCCCACCATGTGCTTATTTTTATTTATCTTGTAGCAAAATGATAAACAAAAAGAGTTTAAGCCTGACTTTGTTTTGACAGATTCCAGCTGCCTCCAGCGACGTTACATCTCCCATTAGTTTGGTATTAAGGTTAAGGTATGTTATTAAGAATCTCAAGATGATTTGTTTGGTGTTCTGACGAATCGATGTTACACCTCATTTGCATTCATTTCTTTCCTCCCTTTGTGCCCTCAGAAATTCAAAGAAAGAGCTTAATGACATCCGCTTTGAATTCATGCCGGGGAGAGGTGAGTGGCCCTGAGAGACGCCAGGCCCTTTGCTCCGGTTCTGCCTTTGCGTTGGGAATTCTGAATGATCAGTTATTGCTTTTTTCCTGTATAAAATGTAGAATTCACACACGCATCAGCACAGCTACGGCCTTTTAGTGGGATAGTTGATAGTGAGCAGTTCACAGGCAATCAGAAAAAGGAGGGCACAGGTGAACATTTTGTTTTACCTCATTCTGCGAACTGGCTTTGTACTAAAGAACACACAGTGAGCACGTACCCAAAGGTCTGAAAGCGCTGATCAAAACTGCATGCGGTTTAGATTTTTTTTTTTTTTTATAACCCCAAATATTTGTGCATATGTATAATATTTAAGAATATGAAATTGCACCCGTTTATTCTGTCTTTTACGATTGTTTTCTCTTGTCTTTGTCTCCCAGACACAGCAGATGGGGTGTCCCAGGAGCTGGTGTCAGCAGGCCTGGTGGACGGGAGGGACTTGGTAATAGGTCAGTGGTGCTTTGCTCGATTTCCAGGTCTCTGACCTTTGAGGAATTCTTTAGGATCTTTGGCCTCTGAACAGCTGTGTCTGCAGGGATGAGGCAGTTTTAGAAGAACCACTTTACAGCGTTTGAACATGATGGCGAAGAATAATTGTATCATCTAATGCCTTTAAGCAAATGTGACCATAAAATGCCTTGCATCTCAAAATAATAAGAAAAACACAAAATGAACTTGTAAGATAGTGAGTTTGTTAAAACACCATCACAAAGTTTCTGTGACATTTATGATAAATAGCTGCACTAAAAAGATGGTCAGTGTTGTTTGGGAAAGGATTTTGTTTTGTTTTTCAAGGAACTGAATCATCATTTCTCCTTCCAGTTGCTGCCAATTTGCAGAAAATAGTCGACGAGCCTCAAGCCAATAAAAATGTCACTTTCAAACTGGTGAGTCTGATGCTTTTCACAGGCCCTTCCGAGCTTGCCTTTAAAACCAGCGTTTAACTGTCATTTCTATCTTATAACAGGTTGTTTTTTTTTAGAATAACTCATGTAGTTATTGATTCACTAATATCCCAAATCGGGATTTTAACATTTTGAACCATTTTCTGTTGACAGGCTTCTGGAATCGAGGCGTCTGAAATATCAGATGATGTCAAGTTGATGGGCTTTGCTCAGCTCAGCATCAGTTAAACCGTTCTTCTACCTGGGACCGTGACTTGCCTAAAAAATGTGAAAATAATAAAAAAAAGAAATCGTTTAAAGCATTTTTTTTTTCTTTCAATGGCTGTAAAGAAACCACTACTGCCAAAGAAAAGAGTACCGTTTTGCCACCCATAGGATTATGAAATACCGCCTCGTTGAATCGGGCGGTCAGCTGAAGTAACAGAACCTGCAGTGAGAGAATCACTCGAGAAAAAAGTTTACAGTGTATACATAGAAGGATGCAAGCATCTGCTACAAACCGTCTCCATTCACCGTTCTGATCCCCCTCCTTCTGTTTCTCTCTAATATGTGATGCATTTGCACAATCTGAACTAATGCCCTCGAACCCTGATAAGTGTAACAATGCCTTATTTTCATCAGAACTACTGAATGCACGTTTCCGGGGGACAGCCCCAGTGACCATATGGAGCATTATGTTTTCCCAGTTGCACAAATGTGGCTCCAGGTGCCAGTGTCAAACTTTTTACTTCATCTTTAAAGAAGGTGGGCTGCACGTACCCTTGAGCTCAAATATATCTCCATCAAGTAATGCCAGATTACTGTATTTCTTATTTGGTGTGTGTTTCTTTATCTTCAATGCGAGGTTTGTTTATATCGGCAAATCCCATGAAAGGATCGAAACCAGCAAAGTTTGTCATTCTTTGATCTTTAGGCCAGAAAAACCAATTTGTTCCTAATAAAATGCATTGTGTCATTTTAAGGGATGTGATCATTTTTCATCAGATGCACACAGATGCTGCGTGTGCAGGGGACTATTTTCAGCAGTGGATTCGTAGGCTGACTCAAACTGAACCACAGGGGTTTGTTCGTCTCAGTGAAGGTTGCAGATTTACTTTGGAGACTGAGGTACAATCGGATCAGCAAAAATTTTAATAGCTATCAGTGGGTGTGCAGACAGGATTTGATCATTAGTTGTTGGTCTTTGTCATGGGATTTGTTGACAATAAAATGGCAAAACATTAACTCAAGAATATTCCAAAATAGTTCTAACCTAATTTTAGTGACTCCGCCCTTTAGTAAAATTCCAAATTTCCTGTCAAATGAGATCAGAATGAAAATCTGGTTGCATTTTTCTGCCAAATCTACCTTCTTGTGATTATTTACTGAAGTAAAAAGTTATTTTTTCATTTTTTTTTTGTGACAGCTGCCACCACGTTTTTTTTATCTGTCTGGTATTAGTTTGTGTCTGTTTCCAATCGGTTTCAAAGATTCTTTAAGAAAAAGTAAGACTTAAGTGCATATTTGTTTATGTGGATGAGAAAAAAAAAGGACTTGATTTCAGCTTTAGTGTGTAAATAATGGCGTTTGGCTTTGATTTGTTTTTCTACTGTGTTGCACTCTGCCTTTCTTTTCCCGCCTCATGACTCGACGGTGGCTCGGAGTGAGACGAATCCCCTCATTTTCCCAAGACGCGCTGCTGCTGACTTTGTCGCAAATTGATGCTCGTTTTGCCTTCCTGCTTCAGAAACCTTCAGCTGTTGATATTTTTGCCTTTGAGGAGTTTGTTTGTAACTTACCTTGGAGTCACCGCTGTCCTCGTGCACTGTTGAGTTTTCCCCCCAAAAAGCCTCCACCTCTCATAAAGAAGACTCCAAGTGGAGCCTGCTGACCGTTTCCTGACCTTCCCACCAACACCTGAGCTCACGCAGCTGCTTTGACATTCTTAAGTTGTGCAATTGCAACCGTTTGATTCCACTGAACCCAGAAGAAGATCTGGGCTTATCGGTACAGATGTTGCACATCTGCTGTCTGGATGTTTTTGTGCTTTAACCCACATTAAGACACAGTCCGATGATGATGAAGGTTGATCCACCAGACTGTTTCAGTGTGCAGACACGAAAAGCCAGCAAGGTTTTAGTATTTTTAATTTGGTGTTGTGACCATCCCGTTGCCATATAAAACTAAACTAAATGCATTTTTTTCCCTTGCTGATGAAATGTCCAGAGGAAAGCTTTGTGTCTGGATTAGGACGATGAATTACTCGAGCCTTAAAAAATGACCAAGTGTACTCTTGAGGTTTTTTTTTTCCTGTTACTTTGAGCTTTTTATTCAGACCTTCAGTGTGTTTGAAATGGAGCGAAGAAACCCCAAATAAATATACACCAGTGCTCTCCCTGATGTGGAAGCAACAAAGTCGGCCAATAGTTTGATGTCACTTTTCAGTTTCATCAAACTGCAGTCTTCGGTGCCATTGTCCAAACCTGTCCTGACAGCTGGCAGGACAAGGATCAGTGTGTGTGTGTGTGTGTGTGAGATCTGAGAGAGAAGTGTGTGTGCGTCAGGCCGAGTTTTAACAGAGATGAAGATCTATTGATTTTGTTCTCATCCCTCCTTCAGCATTCTCCTCTGTCCCGCTTTGGCAGTCTCATAAAACTGTAGCAACTAAACAGATGACCGGAGCAAAGACATGTTTCTCCAGGCAATAAGGAATCAAGGCTGTAACACATTCATTTAATTTTCCACCTGTTCCCTTTTTTCCAATCATCCATTAGCTCTTTTTTTTCATTTTGGAGTTCAAAGCATGTTTCTCTTGATTGTTTTTAATCAATAAAGAGCAAGCATATCAGCTTCTTGGATTAATATTTCTTTTCAGCATGTACACCAACACCTGTAATATTTTTTTATTGGACAGTGGATTAACCTATTAATTGCACAATCGATCGTACACTAACGGAGGCACCTGAACTCACCTCTAAGCAGCATATTTGTTGCATTTCGGGATCTTTTCTCCCATCATGAATATTATGTTATCCAGTGTTTGTTAAGTCTCTGCTTAAAGTCCAAGCTTTCTAAGGTCTGTCTTCGTAACAAATGACCATGTCCCCTAACACACCTGCCCTGTCGACATTTTACAGTAAAGCTGAAGAGAAGATGTGTAAGAAAAGAAGTGATGGCATAGTCTTGTGTTTCCAAAGACCACTACTATGAGATCTTATAAAAGTGAAGAACAAAATAGCAAGATTGCATGGACTTTTCATAAAGGGTGGGCAGGTAATGATGTTTGTCCTTAAATTTAATTAGATTAAATATTTTCTTACATCTACAAATGATGTAGAATAAAGAAAAAGATGAGAGATCTTTTTCCAGGATGATCCTTACTTTAGACTGTTATTCTCCTTTGTAGCAAATGAGGAATTAACTTTGACTTCTAACTTAGATACAAAGGTTTCCTTTTATTCGTACTAAAATAAGATGTCGCACCTCAACAGTGCTGTGAACCGCTCAAATTCATTTTCAGTAATTGGTGTAGAATTAGCATTTTACATACACACAGATCTGGAAACCAATGAAGAATATGTAGTGAACACCACAGGACAAAAGCATATTTGATTTAACACCTTGTTCATGTTAAATGATTATTAGCAAATGTCAAAGGAACTGAACGGCTTAAATAAGATTTATATCAGACCGAGTGTTCCTGGGAGTCATCCAGCGTCAGCTTTCTGGCTTTCTGTCCATGCATGAGGAGCCCATGGAGGAAGCATCCATGGCTGTGTTCTCGCAAATTTTGCCACTTCGTGAGTTACATCCTGTTAATCCAAGCTAAGATATGTTATCTCTTTTTTATTTTTAGGATGTCTCACTTTTTTTGCTTTTTTTCCTTATTTTTCAGCAAACATCTGAGACACACTTTTTAAAACATTTTGAAGAGCAAACATTGACAGATACTGATATCATGTCATACCTTCTGCTTGCTGTAGGTGCCCCCACTTAGTTATTATACATACACACAGCACACATCAAACCCTAACCTTCAGACGCAGAAAACCATAGACTATGTATTGATCTGTTCATGAATAGAAACAAAACTGGATGTTAAATATAGTAATAACATACTTACAGCACTTATGAAAGTGCTTTTAATTCTGATAATGAGATCAAATGTCATAAGATGCCTTCAGTGACCTGTTCAAAATGAACTAAAGAAACGTGAATAAATGACTCAAGGATTAAGCAAAACACAAGGCACATAGTTAATAATAATTGGGCAATGCTGGTGTTTTCTAAAGTCTCCTTTGTGTTTCACACTTGAATATTCCACTTTATCTCATCAGTAAGATGAGGCCACCCAAGCCTGTGCATAGTCCTGATCAGCGCCTTCTTATATGGGCCGGTAATATTACTTATCAAAACATTCTCCTTCAGTATGTGACACCCTAAGAGTTTGCGCAAACTAGTGTAAATTATCAGTAATGCGATTTATGGACGACCATAAACTTGTAAACGCACAAATCACTCTGCTACAGACCCACATCGTGTTAATCATTTCAGAGTAAGTGAAAACACGTTTAGAGGGACAGTGTCCTGTGGCAGAGCTGTAGGTGTGGCACCCCATAAAATGACTATACAGTGTAACCATAGCAACAGCTGATTGCAACAGCAGACTGTTTCTAGGGTTACATTCTGCCTGATGCTGTATTTAGCAGGATTTAATTAAAAGCCTCTAAAATGAGCTGGGGGTGGCCATACAGGGACCAGGAGAAAAAATTTAAAACACCTGAAATCTCAAAGTGTACAACAAGCACCACAAAAAAATCTGCCTTTGCATTTTATCTAATTTCATTAATTCATATACCCATGCTGTTTGTTCTGGATTCCCTTTTTCTGATTGAGTTGCATTTGATTTATTGACTTTACTTTTGTGTTTACAGATCTGGCAAGCACAAAAAAAAAAAAAAAGAGGAACGGAAGTGTTAAGTATGTAGCCACAGCTAGTCGAGATGAGACTTCATTTGACTGTTATTCTTTTTGTCTGTTCAACTCCCTGGCATGTGTAAGTCTACTCTAATCAGTACACTCCAAAGATCTGATCTTTATGGGAGAGCTGTCTGGAAAAGCTATTGCTCATGAAAGAAAAAAAATCACCAGAAGGCACGTGGGAGACTTGTCATTGATATGGAGGAAAGTCCTTATGTCAGATTAATTCTTTTGGCCATCAAGGGAAACACATTACCACTCCGTAGCCTTAGAACACAACTCCTGAGTGTAGCATGCGTAGCATGGCAGAGGCCACGACACGCAGTGAGGATGTTTTTGTTTATCAGCAGCTGAAGCAACCCTCAGATATGTCACAGCTCAGAGATTGCTGAAGAACGGCATTAAGACCCATCAAACTTCTAGGAGCCGAAAAAGCAAATGGGAAAGAAAATGGCCTCAGCGTATTTTACTCTGATTAATGCAAAAAATGGCTCTAGAAATGATCGACATTGGTCAAACTATTAAATGCATTTGTTTCAAGAGAAAGACAAACAGATTTTTCTAGATTTATTACAGAAATAGCACTTTCATACATAGAAATAGACTACACTGTATACGGGATAACATAATTCCGTAATGAAAATGAAGAGATTATTTGAACTGTTTACAGCAAATGTACAGTACATACAAAACTATAATGCAGAATAATGCACAATCCCAGTTATCAGTGTACAGCTTTGATGGGAGTGACAATAAAAAGATTGTAACAATAAAAAAAAAAATGATTGTGACACTTGATGCATCTAGCTGCAATCTAACAAATGGATGTGATGAGTGCATCAGCTGAGAGGAGGCCAGACATTAAATAAACCACGGTCCAAAAATCACATTTTTGTGCTTTTTCCCAATTTGCCCTCCTGGACGAAACAGATTTTCTCGTAAGTTTCATCTGAAGGTTGTCTGAAATGGAAAGAAGGTCAGTTATTGTGTAAGTTAGTTATTGAGTTAAGAATGTGTCTGCTGTGGGATATTTTGGAAACTCACGGGATCTCGGCGTGGTCCTGAAGTTCCACATTGCGGGTCTCCGGCAGCAGCACGCAGAGGCCCCCGGCAACGATGGGGACGGTGCCGTAAATCAGCATGGGGATGGTGTGATGATAGACGTCCAGGAGCCGGATCAGAGGCGCCAGGATGCCAGCCACGCGGGCACACATGGAGTTCAGACCTACGCCGTTCTGCCTGCCAGGGACAGAGCTCATCAGCGGCCTTACCCCATTTAATCTCCCACACCTCAAGGTAAGCCCAGTTTTGGCCCAGCAGAGTCTTACCTCAAAACCGTTGGGTACAATTCCGCAGTATAAACGTAGACGGTGGCAAAACTGGCTGTGGCAGCAAATTTCCCCAGAACAGCTATTACCGTCACAACAACTGGAAGATCTGATGGGCAAGCAAAGACATACTCATATCCAGAGACAACAGTCCAACATTTCTTCTAGCTAGAAAACGAATGTTGGAAAAAAAAGAGTCACCTCTTGGTATAGCTAGAATCCCAAGACAAGCCAAACCTCCGAGGCACAGCACCCCTCCCTGACACATCTTTCTGCCAAAGCGCTGCAGGAGAGGCAGAATGCCCAGACGGGCGGGAAATTCCACTATCCCAAAGATGAACTGTGTCAGATAAATGTCCAGACCAAAATTGCCCACATTCAGGCTGAGTCCGTAGTACATCAGGCTGGTCGCAAACCTGTAAAGTGTTGGAAAAGGCTTCAGAGACAGAGTAAAAAACGGTGGGCTACATGAGGCAGCGGCTCAGGGCATAAGCGAACACTCACCAGGCACAGCTCATGATCAGAGCCCGTTTCCTCAGATACGCCAGCCTGAAGATGTCCAGCATGGTTCCTTTTTTGGTTGTGCCCTCAGCCTCCAGCTAAATATTTTAGGTGTGATCAGTACATAAAATGCTTTCATTGTATCTGATTTTTGCTGGATGTGGTGTGTTTTGAATGAAACTTACTTTTTCCAGAAGCTCTTCGGGTACGCTTCTCTTGTTTACTTTAGCTGCTTTCCGGATTTCTTTTATGGCTTCCTCCTTCCTACCCTGAGTGATGAGCCAGCGAGCTGACTCTGGAAGAATCCTAGTTGACAGATAACCCCGGGATCACACACTGAAATGCACATGCTTTACTACCTTTACTGCGTCTGTGATTTTGGTTGCAGGCATCTAATGTGGCCAGAGAGCCCACTGACCAGTAGAAGATGCCCAGGACAAGGATGAGAGGGCTGAAGAGCACCAGCTGCAGGATCCTCCAGTTGCGGATCAGATAAGCAATACCAGACAGTATCATCAGCCCCAGAGGGTAGAACGCGTGGCAGATAATGGTGCAGAGGGCAAACTTTGAGGAATCACTCCATTCTCCACCTTGAAAGGTAAAGACCAGATGGAAGAGGCATTACCTCTGACATCGTGTTCATTTGATTAATGCCTCCCTGGTGCCAGGGTGAAGTGCGTTTAATCATCACACATGGTGAAATTCCAACATGGTACCTACCTATGACGAACGCATTGGCAATAATGCCAGAAATTGAAATGCCGCAAAAAAATTTGAGAGCGATGTAAACGTAGATGTTGGGGGAGAAAGCACAACTCACTCCAAACACCAGCAGCAAAAGGAGTGAAAGCAACACAACAAAGCGTCGGCCAAACCTGTGAGGAGGAAAGGAAAGGCAGAACTGTGAGCAGCTTTGAGCTTTGACTTTTCTCAGTATTTCAAATTAAATTTGGATTTAACAGAGCATCCTGCAAATTCACATTTATTTGATTTCAGAACAAGGATTGAACAACGAAATATTATTTTAAAGAACATCTAGAATATTTTTAGTTCAACTGTGGACAAATTGTGTACACACCAATGTCTTATCTCAATTAAATGGATTCAAAAACAAGGACAGCTTGTATCTCTTGATCTATGCCAAATGGGCTTGTCAGCAGTTTAATCATCTCAGGAGGGGAATGCTCAGTGACACTGAATTACAGATCTGTACCTGTCAGCCATTTGCCCCAGCACAAACGCTCCAACCAGAAGCCCCGCCATGTAGATAGACTGTGATGCTTCAATCAGACTGCTCCTGTCACACGCCAGGTGGAACTAGCACCAGGAAGGAAGACAAGCAGAGAATTGAACTGGTTATACCATGCAGGACTGGGACATGTTTTCTTTTTCAAATCAAAGAACTATATCTGAGATTTTTCAACACTAATGGAGGTGTGTGCTGGTCCCATTTTTCATGGGCTTTATAAAAAGTGGGTGTTAGCTTTCCAGTGGGAAAAATAAGGATTTCTATTATTAATAATTTCAAATCGACCAATGTGCATCGGCCCTTTCGATTTTGGATGTTTCACTATTTAACCGCAAAACTTTTTTTAAAAAGAAAACAAAAATTGCTCCAAATTTTAGTCCTGAGTCATGACGAATGCGGTACTTCCTTCTATTTTGCCATCAAGCGAGATTAAAAAGTTCATGTGTTACTTTTACAGCTACTTAGTAACTTCATCACATGCTCAGAGTGTAAAGTCAGCACTAAGTTAGTGTGAGTCAGTAACTGAGGGCATCAGAACACACAGCTGATGGAGCCATATTATGAATATGCATATTATAAATGTGTGTATATATGTTGTATTTTCAAATAGCTCAGAAAAACCGTGTCTTACCTCTGTTACGATACTTGAAGCGCCTTTAGGAACTTCAAAATCAGTTCCATTCACACATTCTGTTGTGGTGTTGATTCCATACTTTTCAATAGTTTCCAGGCTCAGATCTACCGGTGTGAACATTTTACAACTTTCCAACCTTCCCTCGCTGTTCACGGGGATGGTGAGATTTCTTTTGGCTTCATCTGTCAGGTTTGGTCCACGCTCCAAGATCCAGTCAGTGTTACAGTGGTGTGGGAAGTTCATGCCAGTAAACACCTGGCCGATCACGTCGAAGGCTACAAAAATGCTGGGGATGCATAATGCCGCCACCAAGCGCTTCTGAAACACGCCGAACTCCCCGATCTCCTTCAGGATCTGCCCAAAGTTGCTCATGTTCCCTGCCGAATGTCCTCAAGCTGCAGCATCGATCAGACAGTGGCCGGTTTGAGCCAAGCTCAGCCGCTAACAGTCAGCTTTACTCTCATCCTCCAAGTTAATATTTAAGCTGACAATCACTGTCCTTTGTGTCAATCTAATAACAGACAGCAGAAATACAGTCTCACATGTGACTCATCAGGTCTTACTCATTACATCAACATGACAACAGGCTTTCCGAACCTGATTAAATCAAATGAAAACAGGTCTCATAACTGTGGGTTGGAGTCCTGAACCTGACTCTTATCAGGGCCTTATCAGATCAGAGAGCTGCTCCTCTCTGATTTGCCACAATCATAGATGGCTAAGTGCCCGATCACCCGAGATTTAAATAAATCCTCCACAAACCAAATGTCAACAGGTAAATCAATCACATATGATTTACGACCGTTAAGCTTCTCTGCAACTGAAACGATACCCTGAAGTGAAACCACTGAGTAGATTAGATCTTCTCAAGTGTGTTGTAGTACTCTGTTTATTTTCTTCTTGAGGATTTCCTCACAAACCTTTCACTACCCTCTCTTTACATCAGAAAGTGAAACATGCTTGCAGGATCCTCCCCCATGTTTGTATTCATGCAGCTCGCCGTCAAACTTGCAAAGTTCAATTCGAAAGCTCATTAGTATATAATCTTCCTTTTTACGGAGTGCACAGATAACCTTTCACTCTTTGTGGTGTAGTTAAGGGCGTTGAACTCAGGGTCTCATAAGGACTTGCATGGGATACAGTATGTTATGTGTTTTCAGGGAATGTTTGATCAGTTCCAGGTAGCAAAAGTCAGGCCACTTTTTTCTGGTAGTTAATAGGCGCAATGTGGGAATCCAGAAACACAGAATACAAGACTGCTAGATCAGCCTTTGCTTTTTACACAAACTGGACACAAGAACAAGCCGGAGTTGTTGTAAAACTTTAGTTGACTAATAGATAGTGAGGACAATTTGCTTGAAGGGACTGAGCCATGGAAAAATTTAATCCTGAAACAGTTGTAAAATGAAACTTTTGCTTGAAAGAAAAAGCAGATTTGGGAAATTCTAAATGTCTATGGGCACATGAATGGGAAGTTGAGTGTTTGGTTTTATTCACTTTCTGTACAAACATGTCCCTGCTTTCCTTCATAACAGGTTATCAAATTACAAATATTTTACACAAATAATTGAGATAGGCAAGAATGTGCCAGCTTCAGGTTTGTTTCCATTATGACACCATTATGAGTCCAAATATATTTAACCTTTTCATTTAATCATTATCTAATCTTTAGAGAGAGAAATAAAAACAAAATTGTGGGATGATCTCTTAGAAAATGCCGAAAAAATGGATCTCTGATTCTTCTTGGATATGTAATTTTCCCATAAATAAAAAATCCAATCATGATACCACTTGAAAACACTGTGGAAAACAATTATTAATTTGTGTCTGTAATCATAATAACAAATAATGTAATTAGGTAAAATTGCATGAAGGACGAGGCGTTGATCGCGTTACATAGCTGCACTTAAGTAGCCGTAACACTCCTTTCCACACCCACAGAGCATGAACATGATGTGATGGTGGGACCGTCACATTTTCTGTCTCGTCTCAGCCACCATCTGAAAAGCTGTGAAAGCAAACAGATCAATCTTAAAGAATGGGCACTATCACAGGGTGATTATTAGATCAGAGCGACCATCTACCCACACAAAATACTCACCTTTCTCCTAAAAGTCAAATTCTTTAAGCCTCAGACTCATTGCTCCCCACGCCGGTGTTGTTCCTCAGAAGCCAGCGGTTCTTGTGTTGAGGGAGCCCAAATCCCTCATCGTAATTTCCCTTCCGTTTGAACAGTTGTTGGTAGTGAAATATGCAGTAGAGTTCACCATTTAGAGGTGCATAACTGTACATGCTACAAATGAGCACAAACTTGTTAGTAACAGTTCAACCTGTGCTCTGCATTAATGACTGGAGGGGTATGCATTTTGCAACTTAAACCTTGTTTGTTTTTCAAATTTGTTCAAGGAATTCAGTATCCTCAAAATTGAGCTTTCTTTACTTTCATAACTAATTAAATTAATTTGAGTTCACTTTTTCAATCAAATATCTTTTAGGTAGCTTCAGTTGTTTCACCAATTTCCATATTAGTTCTATTTTCTATTTCAGGTATGATTGTGGTCCTACAATTCCATCTAGTATTTCCCGGTTACTTCATTCTTCAGCTTTGTTCATAGTAAAATTCCTCATTGCGGCATGTGTTGTTGTAAGTGCCATGCACTTAAATAGTATTTGCAAGTTTAGAAATGCATGATTTTAGATTGGGTGTAAAGTATCCCAGTCTAAGCTTTTATTGAAGAATGTTTGAAAATGCAGTCTGTGTGTTAAACAAGCATATTTGCATGCTTTACAGGCATGCTTTTAGATGTATGTGCAGTACTAACTAACTATGTTCTTTATAGGTGAAAATACTGGGATATGTTTAACAGTTCCATAAAAATGGCTTGATGTTAAAGAGGAGTACTACTGTCACAAACATGTGGTTGAATAGAAGCTGTAAACAGACCGCACTGAAAGTTGTCGAGCTACATTGGCAAGGTGACAAATTAATCTATATCTTTGTATGTTCTCTGTTAACTTAGTAGTTCTTTAAATTTGTGATTGCAGGTGATTTTCTGAAAAAAGTTTTAATATCCCACCTTAATTTTTTCTTGCATTTTTTACAGCAGAAGCACGTTTTGTGAAATGTGTGTTTGCCCGCCGTGATTTTCTCCATCTGATAAACTGGCTTCACGCATGCCGAACACATCTCCTGACTCACTGGCTGAAACTGATGAGAAAAAAACCAGACTGAGCATAGCTGAAACCAAAACATGTATTTTCACAAAAGGCACTCAGTACAAAGACAAAGGACAACGCGAACACCTTTGTGACTGAACTTTTGAAGGTAGACGTGAAATACAGGTTCAAATAATAAAATCAAAGGTTTATAACAAAAACAAAAATCCTTAACTAATAGTAAATGTATAAATAAGGTAACAGTGTAGCTAAGATAAACTCATTTATTTGCAGATAAAAACATATACATGACTGCTCTCCCCTTATGGAAGTGAAAGCTGTGAGAATTCAGCTACTTAGGTGCTGGGGGTATTCGTCTGATTGAGAGGCAGCTGGACCTTGGGGTGAGGTGCGACCTGATAGTTGGCTGGGCTGATGGCGGCCTGACTTGTGGTCGGGGTTTCAGGCAGAATATCGACGACATTGGAGGTTTTGGAGGAGTGAAACCTGTTTCCAAAGTTATCAGCCCTCTCATAATTTTCTGTGATTGTCCCTGCAATGCTGTTGCCTTCACTGTCAGTTTGCACCTGCAGCACCGTGACCTCTCGGTTAGAGCTTGGAGGGCTGTGATTGCACTGTCTTTTCCCTTTCTTTGTGGGGACTGTTTTCCTTTTTTGAGCCGGACTGTTGCAGGTCACCGTCTTTGTCGTCCTGAATTTCTCCTCGGGTTTGGGGCTCCGCCGACACGCGGGGCACATTGTGGGTTCGGGCGGCGCTACTCCTACTTCATTCCTCTTTCTGGCTGCAGACTGAATGGAGATAAATGCTGGAGACGATGGAGGACTTGGTCTTTGTTTACTAGAGGACACTTCTGTGCTCTTTTCCCCCTGTGAGGTGGAACTCCCAAGTCCCTCCTGTGTTTTTATCCTGCTCGAGCCAATGCTAATTTTGCTGATATTACCAGAAGATGAGGGTCCTTGCACAGCTCCCAGGGACTCTTTGAACAGACAGGATAAACCTACAATGTCTGCGTCAGATTTCAGTGTAGACACAGAAAAAAGTGCCTTCCTAATGGCTTCCTCTATGTCCAAAAGCCTGGCTAACGTCTGCTCTTTCAGATTCATGATTTCCTCACTAGCTCGTTCAAGATCTCCATAAACGTGTGCCATCGAGGTCTTACTTTGAGTTCTATCTGCTGGCAATGTTCCCATTTTTTCTTTTGTGTTTTCCACTCCAAGGCTTTTTTGTTTTTCCTTGGAGACCACAACCCAGTCGGGAACAGTCTCAAAAACCCTCCGAAGAGACTTCACATCAACCTCACTCGTGTCCTGCTCGATTTCTTCAACCCGGCTGAGAATGCTCTGTAGCTGCTCTTGCTTTCGTAGGTTATCAAAAATTTCCATGGCCGTTGTCATGTTGCCCCTCATGATCTCATCCATGTGAACAGAAAGCCGCTGTCGACGTTCAAACTCTGTCTCCGTTTGTCCTTTCCTTTCCCTCATCTCAACTTTGCCTCCCTGTTTTACGTCTCGCCCCTTCTCATCAGAGGATGACTCAGCTACATTTAGTTCTGCTGGTGGATTTGAATGTGTCAATGCAGTTGCATCCCCAAAGCTCTTTGGGCTTTTACCATCAGTATGGACCATTTTTACCCGTTTTGGCTTTACTGGGGCTGTCCTCTTTACGGCTGTCTTTTTACCTCCAAATTTCTGAAATGCCTCTTGGAAATCCAAAGGGCTTTCGTCTGTTTCGTTCATGCTGGCTGGTTCTTTCTCAGGGCTCTGCTCTCTTAGAATGCCATTTATCTCCTGTTTCCCATTAACTGTGCTTTCATCTGTTTGCTGACTTTTTGAGGTAACAGGTGTTGTTTGGATTTCATGTCTTGCCTCAGTTCCTTGCCGCATCTGCACAACCTCACCTGTAGGCTCATTTCTTTGGAAATCGCCGCTCTGATTGGTCGATTTAAGCACGGCTTGTTCACATTCATCGCGACAGGAATTTGACACTTTTGGCAATGGCTGAGAAAGCTGAGGAGCTTTTTCTTTACTTTGCACAGCATCATTTTGGGCTGCCTCTGGATTTTTATTGTCGATTGTCGCATTTCTACGTGTTGGTTTGCTGGTTCCCTTTTTCCTGTGCTTCATCTTCAAATGTTCTGGTTTAGGTGGAATTGCTGGTTTTGGACCAACTGGTCTCTTATCAGGTTTATCTGTTTGTGGTGGAGGCTCGCTTTTTGCTGAAGTCCCTCCTTGTATTGATTCAGGTTCAGTCACAGGCTGCAACTCGTCACTCTGAAGGCTTTGGGCAGATGCCAGACTTTGTGACCTTTCTTGATGGGGTTTGTTAGAATTTCTGTATATCATAGCTGCTCTAAAATCTCCTCTTGTCACATTAATGTTTGATTTTTCTAAAGATTCCATGGCTGCTTTAATTGTGCCCTGAAAAACAACTTCCTCTTCCTCCTCCTGTGTGGGTGTTATCGCCGAACCATGTGCAGACAGTTTAGCGGCTGGATTTTGTTGTTTTTGTGCATAATCTGAGTTTTCCTGGCAGCTGCCCACTGTTTTTACATTTTCAGATGTGTGGTCTTCATTGGATGGTTTATTATTTATGTGGTGCTGGTCAAATTCCTTTGGTTTTTCAGAGGATGAATAGAGTTCATTCATCCCTAATCCTGCACATGACACCACCATTCGGTTCACATTTTGTTGAGGCAGTTCTGTTCTTGAATCTGTTACATAATCTGACATGACAGGGACGCTGTGGTTCTCAGAGGATTCTTGAGTTGGGGCTTTATTTGTTTCTCGTATTACGTGGCAAAATGATTTGGCCTCCACAGTGGCCTGTTGGAGGCTATGTATAGCTGTTTGGAGGTCAGAAATCTCATCAGCGTCATTTGTCACTTCAGTTAGATCAGCTTGGTGCATCCTGTTATTAACAGTAGACTCATGATGGGGCACAACTTTCACTTTGCAAACTTCTTGCTCTCTGCCTGTAGTTTCCTCAAACGTATTCTTTACTTGGTGCTGACGGGATGCTTCAGTGCCAAACTCTGTAGAGGGCTGTCTTTTTCCAAGTGAAATAGGGGCAGATGGGATGAAGTTTTCCTGATCTCCAGAGAAAAGGCTTTTTAGTCTCTTTACATCTACTGGGGTCCACTCCATGCTGCTTTCCTCTTCTCTTTGCTCATCATGAAGGTCTTTGTCTTCCCCCGTAGTTGTCAGGCTTTCCTGTTCCTGAACCGTTGGCTCAGCCTGAAGAGTTTTTAAATACTCCAAATCTCCTTTTTCAATGCAACTCTTGAACAGTTTAACATTCCCTTTTACTTCAGGCCTGACTGACCCTGGGACAGTCTGATCTTGAGAGGTGTTTGGAGGGCCTCTAGTGGTCTCTGTGCCACCGCTTTCCGGCTCAGGTTTGCCATATTCTTCACCTCGCAAAGGGCTGTAACTCTTTACATCTTTCTCATCAAAATACCTAAAGAGGGAGTAAACCATGACTTCAGTATAGTTGCTTACATCCTCTTGAATGATCACTCCTTTCCTTAAAGAGTTGTCCTGAGTGAGAATGTCCTCAACAAGCTGCATCACATTGGCAGTTTTAGTGTCTTTTCCGGTTTTGAACTGATGCTGATGGACTGGGACATCCACTATCGTGGCCACCAAACATCCCTTGCTATTCTCTTTCAAGTAGCGGATTTGGGGTTTCAAGTTTACACGGGGTAGCATTTGGAGTATGAAGTTTTGTGCACCTCCTTCAGCCACCTCGTCACAGTCTATCTGAGGTCCTGTTTCTGACACTGTGAATTTAGCCTTTTTAGCTATCATTGTCTCATTCACCTCAATTATTGCCCCAGTTAGATGTATTTGCTTTGCATGGTAGAGGAAATCCAAAGTTTCCTTAATGTTTTCTACCATAGTCTCAATGTCATCCTTGTTCTGGTGCCTTATTTTGTCAAATGGCATTGACTCAAACAGATGGGTTCTGGTCTTTACGTTGGCAGTCACACCTGCCTCGCAAACTTGGGTTTTTGTAATATTTCCAATGGAATGCTCTCTCTCAATATTTGTGGAGATAAAAGGGTTATTTTTTATCAGAGCTGTGATTGTTTTTATCGCCTCACCACAGCTTACTGAATCAGAAAAGCTCGTAGCCTCATAGTTAAAGGGAGTTTCTTCAGGAGGAACCTCCTCACCACCAGAGCAGTCATTTTTAGTTCTTTGACCTGCCACATGGGAGCATGACAGCTGAGGCTTTTCTTCCAAATTAGCACTGCTACCTCTGTATATGATGTGTTGATTATCTCTGGAAGATGTTTCAGACTGCTTGTTTAGCAGCCTGACCGCCTTTGCGTCATCACCTGAATTACAAACTTTCTGTAGAGGCTTCTCTGGATTTGGTCTAGACTGACTCTCAAACATCCTCCTGGTAGCCTGAACGTCGATCCTTACCACCTCATCCTCACACTCTCTGTTTAGATCTGGCCCAAACTGGGCAGATTTTTCATCTTCTACGAACCCTTTGGCGCTCTCAGTGCAAGGCCCGTCCACTGTCCCATCAAAACCTGGTGCTGTTTCACTGAAATCCTGTCTTTTCACTGCTCCTGCCATATGGATCTTGGGGGTGCAGGGAGGCACATTGTTACTGAGGCCAGGGTTCTCAAATAACAAGCATCTTGAAAGAACCTCTCCCTCGTATCCGGTTTCACCAGCTGTCGCACTCTCAGAGCTCAAAATCTCAGCAAACTCCTCGTCCACAGCATCCTCCAGCATCCTCAGCTCGGGGTGGGTGTGCTTCAGGAGCCGCCTCAGCTCGCATTTCTGCCGTTGTTGGTACAACTTTTCTTTGGAAAGTTGGGATGGCACTAACTGTTGTGAGTGAGCCCCGTGGATGTCTTCCGTTCCCGGCGGACATGTCTGTTTAGGAAGCTGGTGGACATCATCTTTCCTTTGTTGTGAGTCTTCTGCCATCTTAGAAGAACAAAGTAATGCTCTTACTGTTTCATCCACTTTAAACAGGAGTCAGCCACCCTCTGGAAATCATGCTCCAAACTGGTTAAAAGATACTTACAGGAGCCAGAGCCATGTAATACCACCCCTCTCATGCTTGCTTTCCACATGCCAGGTGTGAATGGGTTAACCGGACCCCGAGGCAACCAGAGACAGTGAGCGCAACCACAACTTCAATCAAACATGCTTTTGTTGACATTTATTATCTGTTTATCTGTTAGCCATTCAGAGACTGAAATCATTGTTTTTCTGTTTTTGGAACAGCATGGTAAATTATATCATGATAAAAGTTTATATTAATGTGACAATGAAAATCAAATGCACATTGAACAGTTGCACCAAATGCACTTTCATGCACAAGATCTGGTGACGTGCTGCTTTACCTTGGTTAGTTTGGCTTTTTTTCCAGTTTCAAGAGGCCGATCTTGCTCCTGAGTGACAATAACAGTTAACACAGATCACACAACACAACAGAGACATTCTTTTCTGGCAATGGGGTTGTTCTATTGATCATAAACTGTGGCAGCATGTAATACTGAGACAATGTCCTGAAGATTTAGCTGTGTAACTATGATGTCTACATATAAATCCTCACGATCAACATCCTAATCATAGGGGATCACATCAATTATTACAGCTATCATCAAAATCCTCGTTAAAGGATAATGTTTCATTAACTGGGATTAGAGTGCAGCACTGTCAGTCTTTTCATAGACACTGTCTCCTGAAACAAGGAAAGCCATAACAGAAGGATATTTACCGGTTTAGAAAGAGCCTGTTTTGATTCCTGATTCGCCACTTTAGACAGATAGAGAGCCGACATCGCTTTCACCGACACAGACAGTGTCTCCTTGGTTTGGATGAAAGAACTGTTTCTGAAGTCGGCGATTGACCTCCTCTTTTCATCTGCAGAGACATCACACACACAGATTTATCTGCATGACGACATGAAGTACCTTGTACTGCGCAGTGCTTTAAAAGAGGGCTGATGAGAGATGTCAGATATCCGTGTTAACAATTTATTAAATCAGGTTTGCCATCTTTTTTAAAGAAACTTAGAACAACACAGGTGTCCCAAACTGATTGTTCGTGGTTACCAATTTGGGGTTCTGGTAATAACACTTCCTGAGCTGATCAGCTGTCATGTGCTTGGGTTATAAATGTACTTGTGGTGGAGTAGGAATGATACCTGACTCCTCTGACACACACACATGCTGTGTTTAAGGACAGGCGAGTCACTGCAGCTACGGTTGAATGAGCATAAACGGGAAAAAGTAAACAGACAAGCATCTGAATATTGTTTACAGTCAAAACTGTAAATCAGTTGACCGGTAGCAGCAGTCTGTCAGGAAAACAGACATGTGGGAGATGTTTACGTTTGGCAGTAAGTTCACAGTTACAGTATGTGGGACATATAATACTTAAACAGTCATAGAGACTTCTAACCGATATGTAGGCGATATGTATTTCTGCAGTTCATTATATTGAGATTTATAGCTTCATAAGAATGGGCAAGTTTCTGAGAATATCTGCAGTCAATCAAAGTGCAAATCACAACTCACAGAAGATAAATGACTCCCAAGTCTGTTGTCCCTGTCTTCTCAGTTCTTGAAATCTGTGTGAAATCAGTCTAATTACCTGTTAGTTTGGGTCCTGCAACGCTGCCTCTGTGTCTCTCGGGCGTTCCCTCTTTCTGTCTAATCCCTGCGCCAGAGACAACTGACCCCCCTGCACTTATTCAGGACTTGTTGCATGCATGCTACTATTTTTGTCCCACTCTGAAGTGGTCTGCCTGCCCACACCAGTTTGAGTCAATCACAGCTCCTTGCACAGTTCCATTCTTATCATCTCCTGCTTCGAGCCAAGTCATTCTGTTTTGCTCTATGTTATGTTGGATGCCTTTATGGTGTGACCACACGCATGTCAGGTATCTGGGACTCGAAATTTGGCACACAAACCTGTTTTGTTTCCAGTTATGGGACATGGCCAAACTGAATCCTGTCCTTCTTGGTAACGATATCTCATTACATATATTCGAATTATTATCATTGCCTACTTTTCACTTTTTGAAAACTTGACTAAAAACATATCTGTTCTCTTTAGTTTATACTTTCATTTAACTCACTCAGTATCTTTACGATGCTCACAAAAAATCTTTGGTTTTACTTGCAGTGTAATATCGTGTTTTTAATGTCTGCAGATGTGATATCAGTAACATTTCCTCATGATCTTAAACCATATTTCTGAAGCTTAACTACTGGCTTTTGACCTGAACGTGTAAATGATGGATCAATTTGGACGTTACAGTCACATGCTATTTATCACTCAGCTTTTTGTTCCGCTGCCAACCTGACTTCTCTCATTAAACTATACAATGCTTGAACATTGAACATAATCAGAACCAAAGATAAAGTCATGTGAA
Organism: Menidia menidia; assembly: GCA_907169785.1. NCBI lineage: Eukaryota > Metazoa > Chordata > Actinopteri > Atheriniformes > Atherinopsidae > Menidia > Menidia menidia. The sequence continues at coordinate 12,215,308 of CAJRST010006668.1, forward strand.
GTTACATTTCAAAAGTTTAATTCACTGCACAGTTAAGCATGCAGTGTTGGCAGCATTGGGCAGGTTAAAAAACTACTGTTGATGAAGGAAGAGAAAGATAATGTTGAACTCACCAGCTTCAGATGCTCTTATTTTTTCAAAATCAACGCCCCCTATTGTTTTTCTCCTCTCGATCTGATTTACTACCTGGAGAGAGAATTAACAAGTCACTACTTCTTCATGGTCTGACTTTCTGTATAAGCATCATCTCTTGTTTTGCAAAGTGAATAGTAGTTAACCTCATGCAGACAGTCAATAAAATTGTGAATATGCACAATAAGAACATCATTAAACCTGCAAGAACATGTAAGACAGGCCAGGAAACTTGTCTAAAAGCTTATCTGACACTTCATCACAAAATCAAAAACGTGCTTATCATGTAGAAAACAAATCTAAATGTAGAATTCAGAGTGTAAATTTATTGCGTTCAATGTAGAAAATACAGTGAAGGAGCAACAGAATAATTCTGATTTTGAAAATTCAACATTATAGGTTCCCAGAATGTTACTGCTTTCTTCATGCGCATGCCAGAACTATGTGATTGATTTACCTTTTTTCTTTCATGATCCTCTTTTGCATCTTTTTTAGTGTTTTTTCCAGCTGGTACTTTCTGTTGCTCTGCAGCAAGCTGCACATCCTCAGCCTCTCCATTCATCACTGGCACGTCTGCAGTGTGCCTCGGCGTGATGCCTGCAGCCTTAAAATCGCTCTTCACTTTGTTTTTTGCCGTTGACTTTGTCTCAAACAGAGTCTTAAGAGCCTCTATGGATCTGGTGGTGCTTTGTAGGCTGCCCGTTGATTTACTGCGGGTCAAATTGGCTTTGGCTGGAACCAGCTCCCTAACTTCATTTTTCCTCGTCGGAGACTCCAGATGAGTCCCTGTACTTTGCCGGGAAGGTGGTGTCATCTGAAAATTGATACACGCAGGACAGATGAGTCTGCCCGCGGGCATCTTGATTATTTTTTTCTCATGCTACAAAGACCACAAAAACAAGGTTACCTCACTCAGAGGTGGCTTTGTCATTCCTGCAGCATTACCTCCTGTGCTTGCACCAATCTGTGTGCCTACTTCCACTTCAGTTTGATACCTGTTGCATACACAAACATCATATTTTCACACACAGACAAACAAACAAACAAACAAAAAAGGGTGGAATGAGGTTATCTCCTACCTGGCCACTAACTGGGACACAGATATTGCCCTATCCCTCAGTCCTGTGGCGGTCCAGGCCGGCTTGTCACATGATGAAGGGATGCTTCTCACTGACTGTGTGCGTCGCAGGTCATTTTTCCACTCCATGGTCGAGTCTCAGGGGCGCACAGCCTAAATTATATCACCCAGCATGCGTGATAGAAAATCATTATCGCAATCTACTTCATTTTAGCTCCACTTCTAAGCCATTTTTTTTCATACACGACCAGTTTACCTGCTCGTGTGTAATCACTGTCACCAAATTATTGCAAGGATGTCACAGAGGAGGAAAACAACTGCTCAGCTAATAGATAAAGCAAATCCCCGGTGTAGTTACCTTACAGATGTCGGTCCTGTCTGTTCCCGGCAGCCACAGAGCTCCCTTCTGCAGCATCACGAGATCGGCACACGATGTGGAGCAAAGTCCTTTTTCACCCTCAATATGACTGACTGTGTAAAATGGTCTGTGACTGGCAAGCAATCGGATCATCTGCCCAAACAAAGGCCCATAAGGCAAAGTCCTGTCATTGTCTAAAATGCTGAGGTTGATTATTGCCATCTTGCTCTGTATCAAGTGTCTGTAACCATTATCGAGTTCTGTGGTTCCTGAGCTTTCAGGGTAATTGTTGTTTTCTGATTCCAGGTTAAGCCTCAGATGCAATTACTTGATGTTTGAGGAGGAGCCCATCATCCACTAAAAATAAATAAGATTAACTTCATTGATCCTGAGGCCCGCTGGGTCTTTTTACCATGAAAAATGAATCTTGGTAAAGAACAGTGTAGGAATATAGGCATTGTGATTAACTGGAGAGCTATTTTTTGTATCTTGTGTTATAACTTGGCACTGATTAACAGAAGCCCATTGGTTACAGATTTACAGACTTATAGTGTCATATAAGCATAGTTCACGACAGCTCATTTGCAGTGCAGGTGTCCAACATTTGCCTTGTAAAATCTAAGCTGGGCAGTTTCTGAATAATTTACCGGACCTAGTATTCTGAATGTGCACTTTACCGGAAGAACAATTCTGAAAATGTCAGCACATTACTTTTAATCTTATAATGCTTTATATTATACAGTATTTCATACATGCAGTTTCCAAAACCTTTAGCTCCAAAACCTTAACCTTTAGCTTTGCTCAAATACACCTGATACCAGCAGACAGAAGACTACATTACAGTTTTTATATATTACGGCATGGTTATAAATGTATATAAAAAAATAATTAATACATTTTTTTTCCATATTTTGACTCTAAACTCTTAAGCAGTTTCCTCCACTACATATTACTTTAACAGTTTTTTTGTGGGCTCCAAGTTTTAAAAATACATTCAAGTGACTGCAAATGACAGTTTTAATGTCTGAGACAGCAAGCAAGGAACAAGTGTCGAGGAAGTTCGTCTCCACCCAGGAATTCCAAGAACTCTTTACCCCGTGGTGCTAAATAGGAGCAGGTGGAAGATCTGGTTCCTCATGATCTTGCTGACATGAACACAAATTAGAAACCATTAGCACGCACTTTCCATTGAGCTTGACAGTTTGTGAATAAATGTATTCTATGGGGTAAATAAACAATAAACATAGCTTTAAAAGACACACATCAGTGTTGGTTTTAAATCCAGAAATGTTAATATTAGGCTGTTTTGATATCTCTGCCTACATGAGATTATATTTACTACAATAAATTATGCTGTTCTTAAAAATAGTTTAAGTTACATGACTATTTTGCCACTTGGGGGCAGTGGAGAAACCTGAAAATTTACATACATACACCATTTTATTAAATGTATGTTCTGCCACAAAAAAAAAGCTGATGAACATTTACAAACACTGCACACTGTATTTTAGACGTAGATGCTTTTTTTTCTGTCTTTGTGGTCTAACATGAAAGGCGTCACAACATTTAAAGTCGCCTTTCTCCTTTTGTCAGGGCACACAATTCATATGTACTCCCTTTGGTCTTGCTTTGTGTTAATCAGTCTTCAGACAAAGAGAGAGCAACAGCAGCAGCACACACCCCGGAGGCAAAAATGAGAGATTCAGCCTGACTGTCTCCCCCTCCTCTGCCCCTCCTCTGACTACAACCCTCATCCTTCTAAACCCACTCCTGTCTCCGTCTCTGTCTCAAAGGCACCGGGGAGATGAAAGGGAATATGCAATGCGCCACCATAAGACTGTGAACTGTGCAGCGTTATTAGGGGAAGTTTATTGACCCTGTCTGCGTTTAAAACAGGCTAGATGGAACCAGTTGTCTGTTTATGAGGACGACTGTTGTCTGGTTTGAGGGTGAGTTCATGTAATTGTGGGCAAATCTGACTCCAAAGAGGAATCCATTCAGAGACATATTGCTCGGTCTGAATATGACTGAATGTGCCTTCTGCCTGAGCATGCCTTTCTTTTACTGAATGAAAACAACCAGGAGGAGGGATTGACCTTATTTCTGCATGGCTTCATGAGTAATCCAGTAGGGGGCGTTAAAGACCATTACAACCAAAAGCTTTGTATTCCCTCACCACGCTCGGGTTATGCAGGAACATGATGGTGAGGCTATCTGCGGTCAAATTGTTTTGTTAAAGTGGACTAAAATAACACAGAAAATATCACACCAGAGAAAGTATGGCTTGGTAAGGTAGCACCAAATAAAAACCTGACCCAATTATGCATCCAATTATAGTCCAATGGGTTTGTATGCAGAACGTATCTGTCTGGTAATTTATTAGACAACTAAAATCGTTGTTAAAAAGCATTTAATTGTTTTATTTATTTATTTGCAACTTTTTTTTTCTTGGTTACTTTTTTCTTTTTCATTTAAGGATGGTTCAGAAGAGGACATTTGGACTCAAAGGTGCCTCCCAGACCGTGTGATACTGGTTTGATGCAGTGACAGACACACACACCACACCACGCAGCTCACACAGTCAGAAGTCATGAGTTTGTGGGCTATGGATAGATGCGTGCATCATGACATCGGGCGCATAATAGTGTGTGTGACTCAGCATTGATTTGTATGTGTGTATGATTCATGCCTCTGCCACAAGTGACTCTGTCCAACATGTAATTGAGGTAATCTTGCTGCTGCTCATTCAAAGCCTTTTCATAAAAACAGACTTGTTATTCATAAATGAGGGAGAACGCCCGTTTCCTTAAATAATTAAATACTATGGCTCTTGAATATTGCTAACAATAGGATTTGGCTAACGAGGGACTTTTTTCTCGCTTATTTGTAAGAATAATTTTTGCCACATTTTGAATATCTTATTTATTCATCATTCATCGTCATTTCTTGGCCAGCTTGCTTTGATGCCAAGAGGGAGTCCAATTAGTTAAAAATGTCCCATCTGTAGTTTAAATCCCAGTATTCTTTTTGGATTAAGATCAAAATATGCTCAAACATATAACAACTAATGCACTCAATATACTGTAGTTTAATGTTTAAAAAAATACTAACATCATTCCTGCATTTTACCATAGTGCCCTAACTTTGATACTTCCTGTTTCCATTATTATTAAGTGTCGAGATGACTTTACAAACACAGTGTCACACTTGCTTACTTCCCTCAGTCCATCATATGCTTTCCTAGTGATTTCATGACCGTAACACACGTGTCATGAATGACTCAACAGATATCTGGATTTTAAATAAAAACAACAACATCATTTCTAAAGAACACTGATGATATCTGAGGATCCTCCAACATGTCCATAAAATCTCAGTATGTTCTAATGTAAAAGCAAGAAGAGCAAGAGCATGTTATTTTTTATCTCAAAGTGTGTTATTAAGTGTCTTGCCAAATATGAAGAATGCATCAGGTCTTTTTTTTTAAAGTTAAATATGCTTAAAAAGAAAAGAAACCCTCTAACCTACGTTGTCAAAACAGATCAAACATGCTTGATGTCATTATTTGATACTTCCTTATGATATGAATAATTGATATTCTATGCAGGTTCAGGGAGAGCAGGCTGTTCTTGCTCTCTGTTTTATGTTAGATTTGAAATCAGTTGACGGAAAAACTAAGCCTGAACGCAGATTTACATGAATGTCAGAGTTGCTGGTGTTTGTAGAGGTGGCGGAGGATATTGTGGTGGCCGTGTCAGTAACTGACAGTGATATTTCAGTGCTGTTTCTTTTTTGTTTTTGCCTGAACTGATACTGAAACTTGACACAGTTTGCAAATGTGAAGGCTATCACGGTTCGGCTGAACAAGACAGTCGCTGAGAGACAGCTGTGACCACAGGGGTAAAATTTCAGTGAAATGTCTTTTTCAAGTGTTTTGAACAAGATTTAACAATGAAGTTCAGATCCTTTTTTGTCGTTCCTGTTTTTAGTGATAAAAAAGCAAGGAGGAGGAACATTGAGCATCGTAATTATATTTGTCCTTTAGCTAAGTTATGACATAAAAGGAGAAATAGAAGACCTAGAGGAAATCACCAAGCTTCTTTTCTGCATTTAACATTCATTCTATATTTAAAAAAAACAAAAAAGTATGACTAAATGATACGACGACGGCGGGGGCCATATTAAACTATTATCTCTTTTTTGTCTGTCTGCGACAATATCGTAAACACACTGTCCACTTTTTTTCTCTGCTGTTGGAAAAACCTGGTTTGGTGTTGCATTTCGCCCAGTCTGCATCTAGAGAACAGCGAAGGAAACCTAAGTAGAGAGCTCAGTATTTTTCTGTCAGTTTGTGTGCTCCCTGCCCGATGAAAGGATCTAAGTGGAAATGTACGCGCTATTTGGAAACAGCCTTTGGTTCAGCTCTCAGAGTTCAGGAACATACAGTCAGCTTCTCCCAACACATGGCTATGATTTGTCAGAACAGTCGCCCCCACCCTTTTCAAAACAGAACTAGTGGTAGGGAGCAGTGAGCTTTCCATATCCTCTCTGTGTCCCGCATGCTTTTTCTGCAGGTGTGCAGCCAGTGTGTTGCACCCCAGAGAAAACGTGCTTCAGTACAGCTGACTGGGAGTGACTACCACCTAATCCGTCCTCTTTCCTGTCCCCGAGAGTCGGCGCGGGCCCGCCTACCTCAGCATGGCCACGCACAGGCGGCGCTCGCTGCCATGCCTGCATGTGCTTGTGTGTCAGTGAGAGTGTATGTTTCACACGTGTGGCCACTGTGGAGGAGGCCGCGGCTTCTAAGCTGCTTTGCGAAGCTTAGGAGGGCGGCAGCTCCCCGGCCACTCAAACACGCCTGGAGGGGGTGACGACATAGCTGAGCAGAGAAGCTCGGTGCCCAGGGTTTCACATGACAGTGCCCGGTCAGGGGCAGCCCCTCGGAGGCTGAACTGTGCACCATCACTGACACAGCCTTTCTCTTTCCCGGCTACTCTTTCAGCACTAGCTAAATCTTTGTGAGTGCATAATTTGCATGTATTGAAATTGTCTCCCTTTTTTTTTTCTTTTTTTTTTTGCATTCGGACACAAATCTAATCGAGCTGCAGCATGCAGGAGCAGGCTCGGCTCCACGCTGGCACAGTTTGGCCCCTGGATGATTAATGGTGGTGCAGAAGTACAGTGCAGACACAAACGTGCAGGCAGGGCTGCTGCTTTGTTGTCTGTGCAGGACTCGCTGTTCGCTCCCCTGTCAATACCACACACCAACACGCACTCTCCCTCCCTGTGTGTTTGGTGCAAGTCGAGAGTTGGAATATCAGGTTTCCACTCTGTGTGCACAGTTTGTACTCACAGCTTCACCTTTGTTCCTCCTCTGTCAGCACGCAGCAGCAGCAGCACTGCAGCAGGCCACTCTCTGCCGCTCTCTAAGGATCACCTCAGCACCGTCACCGGCTGATCCCGAGTTGCCAGGAGATAATTATCACAGGGGGGCTAACGCAGCCTTTGTCTGCATCGGGATAATTGGTGACATATGAGCAACGACGGAGCCTAAAAGCGTTTAATGAGTTTTTCTTGGTCGGCGCTGGCGAGCTTTTGCTGGTCGCAGCACTCTGAGCGTTGTGTGTGGCTCATTCATGGTCTCATTCTGTAAAAATGTACGGTTGTTGTTCCTACAAATTCCCCTCAGCTGTGGAACCCCAGATGACCCTCCTGTGGCGCCAGTTAAGGGCTGGTGAAGGAAGGAACAGGAGGGAAGAAGCCTGAGAGAGGCATGACATAAAGCGCGTTATATGACGGAGCAGTCACATGCAGCCCAAGGACGGAAAAGCAGAATGTGTCTGTTTAGTTTCTCTGTCATTTCTGAGAGGGGAATTGCTCCTGTGTGTACGTTTGCCTTCATCTAATAAGCCAGCCCTGCATTTGGTTAATGTTTGCAAGTAATCAGCTGCAACAAGGAAGGAGCCAGTGGCGCTCTGTGTCTTTTGAAATGTGATCCCCTTTGTGAGACGTCACACAGCGCAGCTTCTGGAATGTCCTGCGTAGACAGAACAAACTCAAGCGGAGGCCAACACTTATCTCTTATCTCTGGCTGTGACACTTTGTTCTGCAATACCGTCAAATAAGCACGTATCTGCAGAACTTATCAGACACGAGCCACAATATTGAGATTTCATAGCCAAAGAAATTCCCTGTAGCACCTGGGATGTCATTTACTCTCATATGCATGGTCCCAGTATTATCAGAGCTCTTATCTCTCATTTTAAATACAGATTTGACAAATAATGGAATGAAGAGGAAAACTGACAGATAATTCAGATCTTCTTTGCCCCAGCAAATATCCCCTATTGATGCCACAAGAGTCAAACTTGAATTTGTTGAGAGTTGGGAGAGTATCCTGAAACCCTGTGTGCAGAATCCCCCTCTCCTACACAAGGAAATCACTGTGTCTGTGCATGAGTAACTAAGGCTTTGGAAGCACATGACCAGTACACAAATGAGCTTGAATTTAATTTAATTACGGCTAAATTGGTTGAGTAGCCCCTTGTTATATGAATTTAAACTCATTATTTTAGTCTTAACTGCTGTTGTGCTTGTATCATACGCTGGACTGGATATACTAACTCAACTGTCTCGCATATCATGCAATTTATTTAATTTCTAAGACAAATAATCTTTTTACTTATGTTAATGTAACTGATATATTTTTCACTCTCTAAGACTGTATTGCTGCCCAGACAGATTATAGAGGGGGTCTCTATAATCTGTTTTGGCTGTTCTAACCCCCACCGCTGGGGGCAGAGTTCTGCAGACTGTTCGCTTCTAAATAGCAACATGCTTCTCCTGAACATGTGATGTAGTTTTGATAAATATCAGCACACAATTGCAGCAGTGAGTCAACTTTGTTATTTGAAGCTGGTAAGCCCCCAGCTTCAAATCACAAAGGGACAGAGGTAGAAGAGGTGTATCCACCGTGCAGGAGTTGTGTTGAAGCAGAGCTGCATTCACTGTAAGTGTGTGAATATTGTAGTGTGAACTGAGGTTGCTCAGTCACACATGTGACGCTGTGCAACTGCACATGCAGAGTCCTACCCTCTTACACGAGGCAATCACTGGATATGTGTGCCTGTGTTTGTGTGTGAGAGAGCTATGAAGGCTGGGGAGCACATGACCGGGACTGAAATGATTAATTACAACCCCTTCAGCAGAAGTTCAGACAAAAAAATACAGTGTGCTTGCACAAATAGTATCTGTGCTCAGTACCCATGGTAACAATGATCATTACACTTTTCCGCTCATTTTATGTAAAGTTACTCCATTTAACATCGCCCGTGCTGTGTTTTTATCACCGATTTTAAACGATCGAAGATCTGTGTGTTTTTCTGCACATCTGTACTTGTGTGCACACCGTGATGTGCTACGCTATCCAATCTGAGCCAGTGACCCACTGTTTGCTCTTCTGAACAAAAGGATGGTAGGTTTTTATAACATCTGATTACTTTCCACTGTTTTAGAGTAAATAGGATAAATCTGGGTTAAAAAAAAGGGTGGCGGCCTTAGCATGAGCAGAGCATGGGTATGCGCACACACTGGGGGGAGACATAAAGACGTCATTGTTAGAGAGAGGTTGGAGGAATGATGACAGCCTGCTGGTTTTGTGTAGTTCTTGTGCGCTCTGACTGTACATCCCTCCACCAGCCCCCCCCCCCCCCCCCCCACCCGCTTGCACATCATGCCACCATATACTCTCTCTCGCGAGGCACAACTCTGGTCACTGTGGATATTAATACGCCGCTCTGCCACTGAGTGTGCTCAGCACAGGAGTGAAAATATCTGACAGAGACTATTTATAGACCCTGCAGGCGGACAGGCGGAATCCACAGCAACTCGATCCAGCCTATTCTGGAGTCGTGTTGCACAGAAATCACTTCTGCATAAAGGAGCTGCAAAACCCCGAAGCCGGGAGCAGTTAGTGGGAAATGTTTTATTTTTTGGGGATGTTAGTGGCAGTTATGGATGGGTAAAGCTGTTGTGGAAATAAAACAGGCACGTGTGACTGTTAAGGCAAGAACACATGCAATATTCAGGCAGGTGGGCACGTTTTCTGTGTCCCTCCCCGGTACATTTCAGATGATCACACACATGCAGCTGTGGGAGGGGACGGCACAGTTCATGAGAACTGACAACATATCTCCGAGGTTTGTATGTTTCTGCAAATGTACAGGTTTAGATCTCTAAAAGATATGAGCATAGTATGACTCAAACCAAAAGCAAGAGACTGTAGCATATTGTGTCAAAGGGAGGTGAGCTGAATGGACAAACCCTCATTTTGCTTTTAAGTGTCATGTTTTATCCTGAGACTTTGGACACAAACAGAGCAGTGGGGTAAAATGAATAATGAAAAGCATCTTGGGTGCATGTTGGCCTCAATCACTGTTGTGATTATGCAAAGACAGAGCTATCGCATATAGGAAACCTGTGCAGAACTGATTTTGCCTCATTCATCACCAGTGACATTTTAATAAGAGGTGCTTGCGGTGGGCTTGCTGCTGTGTCCCATCATAACAATTTGACTTGACTAATTGGGAATCCTTCCATTTTAAAACATGTCCATCCTGATCATACAAGGCTGCAAGACAGTGTATGCAAATTATTGGGTTTTGGCTGCCTGCAGCTTTATAGCCTTATGATGCTTTGCATTGTTGAATATTAACTGGAAGGTGAAGCCCTGTCATTTGTCTTGTAGAGGTTATGTCTGAGGCTTAAAAACAGAGGCCATTGCATAAAACTCTTAGACACCATCATGAACAGAGTAAATAATAAATATCTTATCGTTTTAATTCATTTCTCATTCATGTAACACTACTCAACCTGGTATACATGCTAATCTGAAAGGTTTCCCTCTTTACATTGATATAAGAAAATAGTACATTTGTTCGTATTGCCCTTCTCCTATCAGATTGTTTTTTTTTTGCCAGTCTCTCCTGGCTGCCTTGACATATAATCTAATCATATAAACAAATGCATAGAGCCAAAACATTTCAAGGTCAATACTATGTATATGCTATACATGATGTTACTCTACTTCCATAATGCTTTGACTAATTGTCAAATTCCAGCAATTTAACATTAGCTGTTGGTACATTGGTATGTGAATAGTACATGTACAGCACATATTTATTATAGTATTCATATATAGTACATGTATAGCACAGGTATAGTATAGTATTCATGTATAGTACATGAATGGCACATGTTAGCATAGACTTGAGGAGGGCGTGCTGTCTGTTCCTGAGAACTCTTGTCACAAAGCTATAATTTGGTCATATTCTAAGTTTGGTTACTACTGCTTGTTGTAATTATAGTTTGCTGAGTTTCACACCTCTTTTAACCCGGTAACTTTGTGTTGCTAGCAGAAATGCATTTGATGTTCAGCGTTTATGACACATCATAGTTGCCGTCCTCAAGGCCGGCCTCCTCTTCTTCTGACCTCAGCAAAACAGTGTGGTAACGTGCATGTGGGTGCGTGTGTCACAGCACCAGAGGAGTCAGACAGGGACCGGTGAACAGAAGGACTGGCAGACCGGTCGTCTGCTCGTCCGCTCCCACTCTTGCCAAACGTTGCCTTTTTCAGACTGCACCGTGTACTTGCAAGTTTGAATGAAGGAAGGAGTTTGGCTCCTGTTATCTGAGCGTGCAGCCTGAGCATGTGCGGGGAGTCACATGTTCTTCGCCTTGCTCTCTAAGCCTGTCTGCTCACCTGGTGGTTGCCATGGAAACAGCCAGACAGCGGCAGACTTTGCACCAGCCTCCTCAGGGGATTGTGAGAACACCAACGAGGTTTAAGGGGGAGGAATCTCTCTGATTAAAAAAAAGCTAAGCCTTCAAACTTGATAATTTTTGGGGGTTTTAAGTCTTCATTTTTTAGATTAAAAAAAAAAAAAAAGTTTTAATCTGAGATTTTAATGTGCACTTTTTGTCCTATTTTGTTAAGTGATAAAGTTTTCAAACACCTTTTAGGAGCTGAGTTGACATGAATGACCCACTGTGTGCAGCGCTGTGTTTCTGCTGAAGAATTTCAGCTCTCAGGAGTTTAGGACAAAGGAGGTAATGTTTGTGGCAAGACGCCTGATGTTAAAACACACATGCATTGTGGCTACTGAGTATGTCACTGATTATTTTGCGTTCTAAAAGGGGGCGTGGGGGCAAAAAGAGGTGCTGTTGTCCTCTTTTCCTGCGAGCTAAAGACGACCCGCAGCTGGGCCGAGGCACCGAGCGCCGCTGCCGCTTTCAGCACATGTTCTTGTGGTTTAGATTTTTTTTTTTCTTAATTGTGCCTCCATTTTATTATGCTGACGCTTGAATAGCAAGATGTTCCCAGCTTTATCGCACCAGTTGCACACTTCTCTCCTTTGTGTTTTGCCAGCTGCCCTGAGAGAAGGAGGGGGTGCAGCAAGAGGCGCGGGGTGGGGTGTGTGTGTTTGTGTGTGTGTGTGTGTGTGGGGGGGGGTCACAGCTGAATGTGTGTGGCATGTTTATGCAGACATGGGTTGATGTGTGTGGAATGCTCTTATCTGAATTTACCTTTTGAAGATGTTTGTGGTGTTTACACTAGTACACATGTTACTTTAAGTGTCACCTCTTATCACGCTGAATTGAGGGTTTTGTGTGAAACTGGGAAAAAATTTCAGCCACCGGTTATTTTTCTCGGGCTCTGCTTCTGATCTCTACTATGTCTGCAGGGAGGAAAAGTCGGCACCTCTGATCTGTCCTCCCCCCTTTCCCACCTTTCTTTAGCCCTCCCTTTTTTTGCTTTCCACCCTTTTCCTCCCCATCCCAGCTGCAAACCCTCACAGCCGGGGTGAACCAGGGAGCAGCAGCATGAATGGAAAAAGGAATGGGTAGGTGCTGATAGGAGGAACATAGAGACAGACCGTTAATGGACACACAGGAAAACCAGCAAATGCTCAGATACAGAGAGAGAGAGGGAGCGAGGGAGAGAGAGATAGATGGATGGATGGATGAGTGCTCTGAGCCTGTGGACCGGTCCAGCTGAGCCCTCCTTCCCTCTACCCATGTGGAATGACCACAACACAAACATGTGCAGTTCAACAGGATGCTGGGAGACACTTACATAAAGCAACTCCCATTCTTTGCTTGACTCACTCTCACATGGGGGAGCATGTGATGTATGCACTCCATGTTGCCGCTGCAGCTTTGAGGCTTTCTCACTGTTTTGTCTGTCACTTCAGATGGACACCGCTGAGCCACAGGACTACCAGACAGACATCCAGACTAACACCCGGTGCGCTCTCGCTGCTCTCCCTGATCGGCACGTCTGTGGAGGTTCAATGACCTCGTCACCCTAACCCTTAAAAACACTGGCTCTTGTTCCTTCTTTTGCCTTTTATGCCCCTCTCCCCTGACGTGCGTGTGTGTGTAGGGTTGCTGGTGGTAACCCCTCCCTCTCCCCCCGGGGCCTCACAGACGATGGCCAGAGGTCAGCGTGTGATGTGCAGCTGTAGGGCAGAGAGGAGGAGAAAGAGCAGGAGGTGGAGAAAAGTGCTGACTGCGCTGGAACGGCCACCCACGTGACGTCACGGTGGCGGTTTCAGCTCACAGCGCCGCGTCTGTGCCGGCCCCCCGCGCTGCATGTGTGGCGTGAGCAGCACCAGACAAACATTCACAACTACACTGACAGCACGACAGCCCGCCAGAGTAGTGACGTAACGTGGGCAGTTGATTTAGAGAATTCTAAAGCCAAAATACTACACAGTAGTGTTTGCGGAGCACAATCTTTGGCCCGTTCAGACCGTACAGTTTTAAAGGTTCTCTGCAGACAACGTCAGGCAGGGAGCTCTTTAAAGGATGTGATATTTTTACAGGATGTTTGTCAGTTTGCATGTACACTGTTAATGGGAATGCTGAATCACAATGCGGATAGGCTCAGTGCCCGCTGTGAATTCCCGTCCTCCTCTGCTTTGTGCTTTGATATTCCGGAGGCAAACATCAGGAACTTTTTCTGATAAAAAGCTTCTGCTGCTGGGAGCTGATTAAGAAAATCCTTCATTCTTTTCTTCTCTCTCTGCTCTGAGCTGTGTTAGACCATAGAGAGACAGGTCAGGGTTATCCTACTGAAAATATGTTCCATTAGAACCAAACCAGAAATACATCACTTTTTAAATACTATTTTTATCAATTTTTTTTTATATATAAAGAAACTGTTTTCAAGAGTTTGATCAGTTAAGTCTCAGTTTTCTTCATCAAGCTCTTTTACACGACAACACAATCCAGAAGCTATACTTGGAAGGACATTTCCCTCCTGCCGTGCCATGATTTGGCAGCCCGGTGCTGTAGTCATTAGACTGAATCTCCACACACATAGAATTAATTGCACATCCAGACCAAATTAATTTTCTGTTCTGGTAAAAAAAAAAAAGCAGCTGCATTGCCTCCTGTCACCTGTAGAGACACCACGCCATTCCACTCCCATCCCGCTTGCTGCGCGAGGAAAAGATCCCTCAGATTTTGATCCGTCAGTACACATTCTCTGGGCATGCTTCCCAGTCCGCAGATCGCCCTTGGCACCACAAGACATAGTGAGCGCTGATGCCTCTCTGTCCTTTATCTACCCCCCTGCAGCTTTGCTCCAGCGTGCCTCCACCGGCCAGAACACCGAGCCTCCCAGGCAAACAGTCACAGCACACAGTGAACTAGACGGATTATCTTTGTCGAGGGAAGAGATCGAGACAGATTATCGCATAACAGTCCTCACCATCAGTATTTCACTTGCTCCAGGCAACCCGGCACAAAGTCTTACACTTCTGCAGATTATTATCAGCAGAATACAGCAGTTAGCTCATTAGAAACGGGCTTTAACAAAAGGGTTTGTTCCAAGCATCCTTCCTATTATGATGTAGTACAGTAAAGATCAACCACTGATCTGTCTCTGGCAAATTTCAGACGTATCACTGAGATAATCTAATTTCTGGTTGTCAGGCATGAATTGTTAGGATGGGACAAAACCATGAATAGTTAAAAAGAAGGTGGAAATTGTGTAAGTGTCACCATTTGGTGACTCACAAAATGATCTAAATCTGTTTTTCTTTGTCATAGATCTCAGACAGTGTCAGCTTTTCCTCTTTTCTTGGATACTGTCACATCTGTCACTATTGAACAAGACTCTCCCATTGTAGCCATGACTGTCAGCATGTGTTTGTTTTTGGGAGCTACTGACTTAGAGTGATTTAACTTGGGAGGTCATAACCTCATACGTGCAAAGGCTTTTTTTTTCCGCACTTATTTTTTGTGTTTTCAAGGACCTTTTTTTGCTTTCACGTGTGACAAGTCATGTCAATTGTCTGGTGGGTAATGATAAAATAAATTATTCATGCGGCTACAGTAGGAGGCTCGTTCTTTGTATTTTCAATGGGAGGCACCCGTTGGAGTGATGCCTGCGTCGCCTCTGACCTAATCTAAATAAAGCACTGTCCCACAGCTTTGTGGCCGCGATTAATACAGTTCTTGGGTTTTTGGCAGTTGCAATCTGCTGTAGATTTATGTCACGGGTATTAATCATTTTGGTACTTCAGAGGTGGATTATCTTTGGATTGTTGCCATTTAGGGATAATTTATTTTATGAGCTGCTCTGTAGCTGTCGAGAGACAAGCCAACCAGCATGCTCGCTGTCACTGCCTGTTGACCTATATGTAATTTTTTTTTTTTGTTCAAATGAACTGAAAAATCCTTATGACGTCGCTGTTGTGAGTCAGAGCGTAGAGGCAGTGAAGTCATCCTGCATACAGTAGCCCCCGCTGTGTGTGAGGGGAGAGTGGCCTTATAGTTAACGACAGTAAAGAGTCATGGTGTCTCAGGCATATGGTTGCTGCGGCAACCATGACATCAATGCAGACATAGTGATGCATGAAAACTCTAATAGCAGGGGGCTGGTTGCTAGGCGACCCGAAGTCAGGGAAGTCATGGGGCAGACGGCCAAAGTGTTGTGAAGCGGGGGGCTCAGCGGAGGAACAGTGGGATTATTTTCCCCTCTGATTCTAATGCGCTGCGCTCTGATTTGAACCTCTGAAAGAAACCTCATCTCATAATGAAAACCGTGCTGAAACTTGCACTTTCAATACTCCTGGTAAAATGAGTGGCTTAGCATTTATTCCTTTAACATGATAAATGTGCAATTCCTAAGAAATAAAGACTACAATGTCTGATGTTAATGCACAGTAGCTTTTTCAGGGCAATTGCATGACTTTGCATTTTCATCCGTTTTTGCTGAACAACAGACTTCTTTTGACCCGTGAGTTCACTGCTATGCATTTGCAGCTATTGAATATATCCAGAAAGTTTTCAAAGCTGACTTTTAACCCAAGCCCTGTTTATCACCAACTCTACTTGAGTTAGAGGGACAAAACATAAAAGAACATTATCCCACCAGAAATTCTGTTATATTTTGGCTAATTGAAACAAGAATAAACTTAATAAATAATAAACTAAACAATTGACTTTTTGTGAGTATTAGTTGTAGATTTTAGGTGTAATGCCATCCCTTTCAATGAGTAGACAAAATTCTGACATAGACAAAGGTAAACAAGCATAAGAAGGGAGAACTAGAGTCACGAGAATTAGCTTCAACATAAAAACGTCAGATGGATGGGATATCGTTAGGTTTAGTTTCAAAGCAACAAGTCTCTCTCTAACTAGTGACTGGTCACCTCACTTCACTCAAAATTGAAAAAAAAAAATTCTACAACAATTGCCTCAATAAAATCATGTTATTGATAGCATAGAAAATGAAAAGAAGGACAAAAATAGAGAGTTAAAATTAAATAGGAAGTGAAATTGAAAGTCAAAAGACAGAAACATTAAGTGAATGAACATTCAAACATTCATGTCAACTCATTTTGAATTCCACTTTGACATCTCTCAACTATAACACTAGCTGCAATATTTTCTCTCCCAGAAAACAGTTTCTATTTTCTTGAAAGCAGCAATGCAAAAGTGAAACTATCAGAGTGGAATTCATTTAATGCACAATTTCTCAGCCACACCTGCCGACAGCGTTTAGAGTTTACATGAACTCTTTGCGCACTGGTGCTTCCCTGCTTAATTCAGCATCGTCCTGTGAAAGCCTAATCTCGCAATTGGTTAGGACCAGTTAGGGAGATGACGGCACAATCATTTACACACATGCTTTTGAGACTGATGTGCCTTCATTCCACATCTCTATCATCAGCAGAGCAGCATGTGGACACTCAAGTAGCATTACAAACTGATAAAAAGGCTTATTCGAAAACTCTGTACTATGCCCCACCACATGCAGAGCTCATGAGTTATGGTTATCATGGTACCAGAGAAGTGCCTGTAAACTGCTGCTGTGATGTACTGGGAAGATCCTGTTCCCAAAAAGTTCAAAGTGACGGCTGAGCTTTCAGAGGTCTCGCTTTTTTTTCTCTTTTGTGCTTTTTGAGGAGGAGGGCCAGCAGCACACATTTATCCACGCATAAACAGCTGAGCTCATCTAGAGGGATCTTTCAACTTCTAACTGCCTTTGTACTGGATTTTTATCTTTAGGTTCTTTTAATGGTAAATATGTAAGGGTGACATTTTGTCAGCTGTTTGTGAGAAATCGGAATTTCAATAGATACAATTTGGACATGATTTTAGTTACCATTAGACAAACAGCCTCAATCTTAATATGATATATAGAAAAATAAGCGTAGAAAACACAAACATTTTCACCCCAACTAGGCAGTAAATGGTCTATTATTTTTAGATGTATTTGTAGTGTTGGCTTCTGCAAATTTTAATGCATGCATTTTCTCTTTTTAAAACATCCTTCCTTCTATATTTGGAAGATAAATCCATTTTAAGCACCATATTTGTTTTTTAAAGAATTTATGCTATTGGAAAAAAAACATCAAATTATTTGTGCTGGTCTGAAGTAAATTTTGGGCCAGCCATGGACTTAAAACTTGTAAAGAACAAGGCGCAAGCATATGAGAATGGAGAGAGAGTGAGATTTATGAACTGTGGATGAGCTTTAAGACATCAAGGCACTAATATTATGACTCAGGATGAGGACAGCTTCACAATGGAAGATGTATCATGAGGTACTCTTTTATTCCCTTCTTCCTCTGGCTGAGCACATGAGTCATGCTCTGCAGAATAGTGCGTCGCATTTATGAATGAAGCCCGTCGAAAATTCTGAATTTTATTGACCTTATTAGAGAGCGGGAATCGTGCGTGCATTCACAGAGCTCGATATGCATCTGCGTTGATTCAAGTGTTAGTCACGGCAATCAAGAGGCTCTCAGGAAACCCATATTGGTGTAAGGAAAAGTGATGCAGGCAGGTGCTTCAGAATGAGCTGTTATCTTTATACTCTTGCGTCACCCTGCACAGACACTACCGTCATGACCTTTAGCTGCGATATTGAGGTCGGGGCTATTTGTATTTGGATGAATGTGGCAAACAGCAACACATGCTTGTCCCCATAAGTGGTAAAGGGTAAATAAAGAGAAGTTAAAAGAGGAAACAAGCTCACCACTGTGGTAAATCGGGGCTCTTATGTCATATCCATGGCTTCGGGTGAGCCAATTTATAGAAAGCGTTGCCCTTTATATCAGTGCTGAAAACAGTGAGCACATGTCACAGTCAGCACGCTGAGGTATTAGTGGCTGCTTGTTGATGTGGCCCCAGCTCACTGACTCACATACATGACCACAGAAACATGACCCCTGAATAGAATTGAGCGCAGTTAGACCAGACGTGGAGTTGCACTGGGCGCTTTTCGGTCATTGGAGATTTACTCTGAAAACTGCAGCGCCTTCTCAAATGTAATCTTTAATCTGTTTTGTGTCGACTTTTTCCGGGTTTGTGGCATACAGGAACAGACAAAATCCCAGAAACAAGTCCGAAGAGTCATATTTCTTTCAACTATTGTTTCTCAGAAACAGGCCTTCAGCTACGGGGGCCTTTGCAAATGAAAGGTTTTGCAATGAGTGATTCTGTTTGCCAGAGACCGGTCGGCTTGTTTTCGCTCTGAAATGTGATAGCCCCTTGGGATACACCACTCACTTTTCACCACCCAGGGACTTCTTGGGAACAGAGGGCTGCATCTGCAGAACAAACAGCGTGTCGCCTTCACTACCATCCTGCCAACTGCCCTTTCTCTGCTGGTTACCATGACAGCATGGGGAAAACTCCTAAAAGCAAAACATCGCTCAGAGTAAAAAATGATTCCTCAGTTGCTAATCACGCATTTTGAGGCAAAGAAAAATCAAGAGATGGAGCTATTTCAAAGCAACTGGAAAGTCAAAGACATTGGCTTGTTTCCTGTGGCAATGAAAACAAGTCTCAAAGGCACCAGGTGGGACCATAAGGTGAAAGGCTTTAACCCATAATAACGCACAAAAGGTTCAGCTGTTCCTGACTGATTGTTGTAACCTCTACAGTAGCCCCCACCCCTCCCCCTGTACGCTACTGGTGTAAGAGTTGCACAACACCGCCCGGTTTGAGCGTCAGTCGCCATGGCGATAGAATATGCACTGACAAGTATTGTAGTGGGGGGGGGGGGGGTTGCTCAAGTTTTTTGCACACTGCTAGTGGCTTAATCTGGAGAACAGCCTTGGCAGAGATTGACCAGGGAGCCTCTAAGTCTTGCCAAATGTAGGACAAAGATCGAGCAGTCGCACGGAGGAGGCCGATGTCTGCAGAGATTCAGCCGAGCGTGACATCATCCAGCCGATTTTGAGAGATGTTTTAAATAGATATGTTAGAGAAAGAAGGAGTACATGAGGGCACAGAGTATGCAATGACAGTGAAACTGTGTCATGCTGCCTGCTCAGCTCAGGGTTTATATCGAGTTCAGGCCCACTTCAGAGCCGCCCGAATGTCAGTGGGACTGACTCTGTGGAGCTACTGTATGCCTGAATCAAGCCTGCGTGTCCTCTGGCCCTGTCTTGGCAGCGTTTGGTCTGTCTCCTCCGCTCCCTGTCCTTCTCGCTGCCATGACTCATATGTGCCTCTGTACGCCCCAACACAGACGGATTCATGACTTGATGATTTCTGGCTATGCCGTGAGTCAGCCTCGGCACACGCCTCCTCCGTAGTGTTGTAGGCTCAGCCAGTGCTTGCTACCTCATTGCTTTTGTCATCAGATCCCTACGTGTTTGAATGCCTGACAGCTTCGATTATAATGCAGGTGTTGTGCGAATTTTTTTTTTTTAACATTGTATGTATTTTGCACAAAATGCTGTTTTTGGAGGTCTAAGCCATAATAATAGCCATGATGTGAATGACTGCTTTGGTACAAACCATGCTTACTGACAAATAATAGAAAAGTTTAAGACTTCCCAGGAATTTTTCTGTCTGTTTTCTGGTTTATCTGCAATGTTATTAATTATGTATTATAGTTTTTAACATCTAAACATCACAAAATTTAAGACTTTATTAAACTGAAACAGATATAAATATATTAATGTACTTTGACATGTGTTTCAAATATTTGGAAAGTGAGTCACTTTCAATGACCAGATGTTGTTAAAATTAGTACTGTTTGGACACTATTCCTTATTCATCAAGACAGTTGATGAATAAATGTTTTTTGATAGCATGTTTTGTTGGAACGGGAATATATTTAAGAAACAAGAAGACTATATTGTGAACCTTATATAGGTTGTTCTGACTGTACTTGGGTATGTGTGTCTAAAGACAAGCAGTACTTTTTCAACCTAATATCACCCATTGTTTTTTAAAGGTTTTAATCAAATGTTCCCAAAACCATCCTCAAGCCGTTGTTTTCATAAGAACGAACAAAACACCTTATCTCCTTATGCAGCATTGATAATGTCAATGTTTAGCGTTTAAATGAGCATGCAACCATTCCCAGCTATTCAGATGCAAACCAGAAGGGACTGTGTGTGTGACCCTGAGGCGTGTAGTTAGTGTGGGCTGGTGGGGCTAGCTGGAGCTTAAAGGTCAGGTCTTAGGCCAGTATTATCACACTGCAGCTGGATGTGACGTGCACACCGTCAGCTGCGTATGCAAACACACCCCGGCATGTGTACACCTTGTTACACAGTATACGCTCAGATCAGGGTCGTCTGGTTAATGAATGTCAAAAACCGGTCTGGGACAGCCTGCATGTGTTTTACTTGGAAAGGATTCAGAGCCTTTTTGTGGACAGTTTATCTTAGATACACACACCGTCAATCATGAGCAGCCTCCGTGTGTTTGTAGGTGTGTGAGTGCATGTCTTCAAGGTTTTACTACTCTCGGATTGCATAATTTGCTGATGTGAGCAAAGAAGAAGTTTGTATATTTCTGAAAAGGATGACTACAGACCAACACACCAAAAACAGACTTCAGAACCCCAAAACTTATATTTGAGCTGGTACTTGTCAGTTTCATCGGGGCATAAATTACATATGCGCTTTATCCTGATTGTTAGACTTTCATAAAGAATAATAACACATAAGGCAACACAAATTACAATCAAATTTAGCCAAGAAAAACCTCTGTCAAATTTGGGAAACCGTAAGCTGTTTCACATGAGCAGGCAAACTAAATCATCACTTTCGGAAATAAAATAAGCAGCCCGCTAGAATGTTGCCTAAAGTAGCTGTTTTGAGTGCTAAGGTTTCTTATTTCATAACCGTCTTTCAAGTAACACAGTGGGAGGTGGAACAATGATTGCATAAGATTTCTTCCAGCGTTGTTGCAGTAAATCAGGCCTCCCTGAGCTGAGGTAAAATATTAGTGTGCCATTATCCAAATGGTGCCGTTACCCCAATGATGCCAGAGAAGTGTGATCCCATTTTTATGAAGAGGAGCCACCACAGACCACCCTCTGCACTGCAAATAAAAGAAGTTTATGATCGCCTGTATATGGGCTCATCAAATGAGGCCTGCGTGTATTATTCATAAGATAACTGCTTATGAAAGGTATTGCAATCTTGTGGTTCATAAATCTGTGCAGACTGTCTGAATGCTGATGACTCCACTGTTTAAAACTCTATCGGCTGGGTGTTTCATTGTTCGCAGCCCGTGGCACCACACCTGTCTGTTTTCTCACATTAGCACTTTGGTTTCATGTCTCTGATGTGACTGCCGTTCCCGGGCAGTCGCCCTGCTCAAAGGAGTTATTCAATTGTTTCTTCTTAAGTGGATCAGCTTGCTCCCTTGCGGGTATGTCCCGGTCCAAGACGCAGGACTCCTCCCTGAGAGCATTCAAGCTCCTCTGAATCTCCCAATTAGCTGATCACAGAGAGGCAGGTCAAGGGTCAAGCTTCAAGGAAAAGGTCTCCTTTCTCCACTCGGGGCTGGTCAGAAATGACTGGAGTGGTAAAAGCTTATATTAAAAGCAGAACAAATATAACATGTGAAGACGCTTTTTGTTTAAATATAGCTTTGCATTGTCAATGTTTGATAAATTGATAATCTGGTTTTTAAGCATCCTTTTTCCAATTTGTGAGAACTCCAGCAAATATCCTTAATCCTTGTTTAGGACAAAATCCCTCCAAAATAACTTTTATTCTTTACCAAAAAATAATTCTGCCTTGGACTGGTGAATTCCCCATTCAGAGCACAAACTTGTCTGTGCTGGGAGCTTATTAAGAAGTTATGATGTGCTGGGGGCTCGCTGTGATGCCCAGACAGCCCAGGCGAGTCTATTGTGTCAGTCACTCTGTCTCCCTGGAGCTTGTCTGGTATGTAAACAAAGAGGTACCACACCAAAGTAGAAATATGCTCATCGTGACCTCTCCTAAAACCTGTGGAATGTGTGAATCACACACAACACACACAGGAATGTACGCCTCCACTTGTGAACACTAAAACGTAAACAACTTATCACAAAAAGAAAAAAAGGAAAAGAAAAATCAGCAGCTCTGGAATTTTCTGAATCCAATTTGCACATTAGACACTTACTAAATCAAAATGGTGATAACTAGTTGGGTGTTGGTGTGTACCTGAGAATTTAGAGCTCACACCAGGAAGATGGTCCCTCTACCTCCTGAGGTAGAACCGCCCCTGAGTGAATCACAAAAATGCACAACTGTCTCCACTGAATTCAACACAACTGTAAAAATCCCCTGTATACCATTTGTTCTAAAGGTGATGAAGATTTTCAGATTTGAAAAATTGAAAGATTTGCCCCTAATTATCCAAAGTGAGAACACTGCTGTGTGCTAGAGGCAAGACTGACGGCTCAGTTAAACTTGACGGGAACAAACATTACATTACTGTTGTAAAGAATATTTTGTGTTTGTTTTTTTTGTTTAGGGCGTGTGCACCACTGTATGGTGTGTAAAGAAATAGAAAATCAACAGTATAGGCGGTAAAGTCAGCAGGTCAACTTGTCCCAGCAGGTTATACAACTGCCCACCTTTACTATTTCCATTCCTTTATTAGTTTTAGCTTTCACAAAAGGTAAATGGTAAATGTGCAGATGTCCTAACTTTTATTTCTCATCTTATCCTCTGAATAGGAGCCTACTTGAGGGTTCAGCACCATCAGCTGAGCTCTGCGCTGTAACCACAGGACCCAGGACCACAAAGCTGCAGCCACTAATGCTGAACAGATGTTCTTCAGCTGCAGGAACGGGGTGAACTTTTCCCGCGTGTTTCACTCGGGCTTTAGCTCATTTAGGTTTCACCGCAGTTTATTCACTTGCTGCTGATCAAAACTCACACGATGACAATGTAAACATCCCTGTCCTAAATACACTTCTACAACAGGAGACAGATGTTTGTAGCAGGTGAGATGAACTCTGAAAGAGGATATGAGTGTGTGTGTGCGTGTGTGTGCGTGTGTGTGCGTGTGTGTGTGTGTGTGAGCGGTATTAGCCCTAGATAGTGTGATGTGGATTTGACCGATATCTGGTTCGCTCCGGTCACTTGCAGAGCAGAGTTGCTCCTGTGACCCAAAAAGCGTCTGACTGCAGGAGCAGCTCCTGTGACTAACCCGGCTGCACAGATGGGCTGCGTGGGAGAAAGAGGCTAACATATTTCAGAAAAATGCAAACGGGGAGAGATTTGCTTCTCTCTGAAAAGAACATAACCTCTTCTGTCTTTTCTCGTAACATAGACGTGATTTTCAGACAAACCGGAAGTCCTCCTTGGGCTGGATTTGCGTTTACCACAGGGGGAAATGATTTATAAAGTCATAAAGTAATCAGTGAGGGGGGGAGTTGGGGGGTGGGGGGGATCTTAATCAGCCATGGGATAGGAGAACATATGGTTGGCTGATTACACCAGCATTCACCTGCTGACTGAGATCGTCATCCTGAATTAAGATGCCTCGTCCCAGCAGGAGAGGGGATGGCATCCAGAGAGCTAAATGCAATAGTTAGACATGCATCTGCCTTAGCCCGCTCGAAATCCTGCTTATAATTCAGGGTCATATGGTGCAAGGGAGGCAGCTCAAATCCGCAACGCAATACAAATGTGGGTTACATAGTCGGATGAGTGTGTGTTTTATACAAGAGGCTTGTTACGACGTGTTTACGTAAGTGGTCCAGACAGTGTGGGTCAGTAGGCCTAATCCTGTGTTTGAAGAGTGGCTGTCTTATCCAGAGCCATTTGATTGACTTAACACCAGTCATTTGCTGAGGTGACCCATAAAGTAGCCGAGACTTGACTTTTTCTTAAATATAAGCTGACACATAGCTCGAACAATGGCTGTTTTCTTCATCGTGTGGTTCACTGCTTAAAGGGATTCTTTGGATAAGTGCTGCTTTTGGTGTTTTTAATGCCACAGCTTTACATCCAGCTTGATGATCTTTGCAAAGAATGAAATGGAATCCATGTTTTCATGAGCTTAGAGACGTGACAGATGCTATCACTCAGCTACTTTTGAAGTGATGTATTTAAGATGACAACATTTTAAACACATCAAACACATTAGTGGTTAGTATAGCAGTGAGTGTCCTTGCCTGTTACACGGGAGACCGGGGGTTTGATTCCCCTACGGGGAGATACACATGTATATATTCTACTTTGTAAGTTGCTTTTGATAAAAGCATCTGCTAAGTGCATAAACATAACATCCTTCTGGTGTGTCTCTATCTACACAGAAGATGAAGCTTTCTAACCACCTGTAAAGGTACAGTGACATCTCCCTAAATCTAACCATGCTTTACCCCAAACAACTGCAGTAAGAAAATAAAAGTAAGCCAGCAAGTGTAAAAACAACATTCAGGAAGAAAAATTTTGTGCAATCTTGTGCCCCTCAATTCACAGCTAAAGAAAGTCCCTGCAATGAACCCCCTTAACATTTTGTAAAAGGAACATATTTGGCCAATAAATAAACCTGAGCTGATTTTAAAAAGGTTTTCTGAAGATCACATTTCTAACATTTAAATATGAAATTAATTGAAAGATATGAATACAGAGTGTTGAGGAAGCACTCATTTGTCTTGCATAGATACTAGAGCTTGTTAAGTGGCATTGTTAGACTGAAAGCAGTGGCTGCCCTTCAACCTCCTTACGTAAACTTAGCTGCTCATTAAGAATTTAAACACTCCTACTGTATAGGCGCTTTTGAGCCTGGTATTGCAACACGCCAGAGCATGTCATACCTGTAACAATGCAGGTATTACTTGCCCTGCAAAGTTGATGTTTCGCTGTACACAGGAGGAGTTTTTGAAATGTAGATTCTTTGTGCCATTTATTTGTTTAGTACAGTGAACTCAAGTTTTCAGTTTCATTGCAACTCTTTATTGAAACGGCCGTGTCTCAGCTTCACAGGTCTTTCCACCTGCTTACATAACGTGGCTTCTGCTTTTTGCTCATACTGTCTGGACGCGGTGCCACCCAACCTTGATGATGGCTGTTGATTAACCAAACGGCCTTTTTTTTTTCAAATCCAGAAGCATGCTTTAAACTAGTTTGTACATTAAAGAAGCTAATCTTAAAAAAACAACCACTACACAGGTGAATTAAAACACAAGCAAGGGAAGCAAGAGGACTGTTTGTTTCCCAAATTTTTATTTTTTATTTTTCCTTTCAGCTAAGTGTTATACAGTATGGAAAAGATCATAATTTCATGAGTGCCAGTTGAAGTCACACTGGCAGCCGTTCAGCAACAGTTGCATAACTGTGCTTCAAAGTGTAACTTTGCTTGAATAACAGCCAGCATTGCTACAGTGGTTCTACAGTCGCGAGTGAGAAAAGTGTTGCACAATATGAGCGGAGGCAGAAAAGGCTGATGAGGTTTGCACATTGTCTCTGTTGTCAGATATCACCACTAAAAAGTGGTGGTTGCACCAGACCAGTTGGATCTGATGAAGCACGAGCTAAGAATGGACTTTAATGAGTTCAGCTTTCATACCATGTAAAAACAGTTAAACAATGTTTTATGTTCTGTGATGAGTTCTATGATTCTGTGTCTTATTGATGGATCAAACCAGGTAATTGATTTTAGCTATAAAGCAGTCGTGCAGACTATTTGCTGCTATGTGTACATTGATCCATTCAACCAGAGTTGTTAAAGCTGTTTGTTCCTGGTCTAAACAGCAGCAACAATTGAATCATTTCGATCTGTTTAGTCATCTGTACGAGTATTCTTCTTTTACGCTGAGAACTAATACCTTCTTCTCAGAATGACCCCTCCTTTATAAAACCTTCTCGCATTCAGTTACATGTCCTTTAGAGAAAAGCTCATCACCTCTTATAGCACACAGGGAAAGGCAGAGGAAAATAAGTAGGCCATGCTAGCATTATCTGTTTTTCAAGCTGTGAAGTTGGTTCAGAGCAAAGCTGGCATGGGCTGTATGCCTGATGGGACACGTCTGAGGTGGTAAATAGATGCTGACATGTCTTAATATTAACGTAGCCACAGGATGGACATTTTAGTAAAGGATTGTTTTCTTTCTAATACCCCGATGAACAAAATGTGAGTGTTGATCTAACGAGCCTTTCAGATTACTGTTTGTTTTCTTTGTTCTTGTATTTGATTTTTCTCGTGCTGTTTACAGTTTTCCTCTCCACAAGATTCTTCTTTTCTTATTCATTTTTTTCTTTTGACTTTGAAATTAATTTCAAATTGCTGCTGCTGCTTTCAGAATGCTGATGTGCAGGTACGGTGAGAGCTGTTCGACTTAACAGTCAGTCAGCAGATGGTTCACTGACCCCCTCCATATCTGATCAAGCTTTTTGGGACAGCTTCTCTGAAGATCTCTCATTCACTGCTTATTGTACCATCCAGGACTCTGTGTGATACGCACTGGCACAGATTCGGCTGGCTGCATGACGCAGTGCATGCATCTGTTCTCCGCTGATGTCTGAGATCCTACTGCTTAACAAATGAGGCAGAGAGAGAGAGATGCCTGTAATGTATGAGTCTGCTGACAGTGAGCAAATTGTGAGCGAAATTCATATATCTATAAAATACAGGGTGTTGGGGGGGGGGTTCATACGGGAAGGGACACTCTTTTGTTTCATAATCCTGATAATCTTTCTTAAATCCTTCAGTATCGGCTTGGATTAAGTATTCAACTGAACATCCAGCTGCCCGTTATTAAATGTTAAAGGGGCGTAAGCCTAATTAGGCGATGAAGTCCACTCCTGGGGCAGTCCTGGGTGAGAAGCCTTCATGCCGACGGATTCCCGACCACCATGCATGAGCACCATGTCTCCTGCAGTCTGTCTTAACCTCTTCCAGGGCTGTTTTTTCCCAAGGCTCAATTATTTAACAAGCTCAGCCCAGAGACTGTGCCACTAAATGTTGCTTTTGTTGCAGCCCTCTGCGGCTTGTGTTTATGCAAACACAGCTATTTTGTCAAGTCTTATAAAATGAAAAAACTGAGTGAACATGCAAGTGCTGGTATTTATTGAAGTGGAAGGAAGAGGTTCAAAGAGCAGTTGTGTCTGTGGGTCGGTCTCCGCAGATCTTAGAATTCAGTTAGAGCAGCCAGACCCACCTAGTTTTGCACACACAGTGCAGTTCTCATGACTAATATGGCACTCGGGCCCTTTTCTATAATTCTCACACATCCCTTGTTTCCAGGGAAAACCCGGACTAGGGCCAAAGAGTGATAAGTCACAGAAAAAAAACTTCCCACAATCACCTTTTTTCCATCCTAACATAGATACAATGGTGCATTCATCAGACTACACTCAGTGCTAATTTCCCTGTAGGCAACGTGCTCCATTTCACTCCCTGTGTCTGCTTTTAAAAAGCCACCCCACCCCTTACACATCCCTCAGCTCCCCCTCCACCTTCTTTACTTCCTCCTGTTAGGCAAAATGCTGATATGTGCGTTAGAGTGCTTATTTTTCTCATCCATTACCAGATTAATTAAAGTGTGGCTTTTGCCAATGCCCAGACGGATCCTCAATACTTCAAATGAGCTTAATCACCATGCACTCCCTAATCTTGGGCTAATTTAAAGAATTGCTTGGAACATACTGATGACTGGACTTTCCCAATTTTCTACCAGAGAGCTTTATCTGGAAAATTCCCAGAGTAGCTGACTAGTTCTGCTCCAGCACTGTCAACAGCTCAACTGCATTTCATGTCAAGCGGGGTTTTTTTGATGGGGCTTTTCCATTTGGATATGGTGCTTAAAGATTTCACTCTGTTCTGTGACATGTAATGCTCCCTGTGCATGGGGATAGACTTGTGTTTTGGGGAGATAGTGCACTGTGTGCAGCCTGCTAAGACACTGTGCGGTGTGTGCGTGTGCACACTGAGGCAGGCATTCTTGCAGCTCTTTGTTGTCTGCATGTCATGATGGATTTGGTCATTGCCAGCAGTGAGCGAGACTGACGCGGGAGCATGCAGTGTAGGAAAACACAAGCTCAGCCTATTGCATCTATTTCATAGCTCTCTGCAATAACCCTCAGTCTGATGTGCGGCGAGCTCACTGTAGGATAATTCAGATTAGATCAAAAACTGCATCCGTAAATCATATTACTCGTCGAGTGATATGCCACTTGCCTCCTCCTTCATTCATTGTGATTTAAACGGTACTTTATCTCCTCATTAACTACATAACATTATGTAGTATTTTAGTATTCCCATAGCTAAATAATCTAAATGGGTGCTTATTCAAATTCATATTATGCTTCTAGGCAAACTTGTCAGCGAATCCCAGGGGGGGATTCATTTGCTGAGCTTATGCTTTAAGACAATAAGGAGTCAGTTAAATCATTAATGGCCAGATGATTCTGAAAAGTGTAGACCTATTTACTTTAATATATAAAAGAAAGCTAAACTTTGTGTCAAGATCTGAGGATGTTCACAGTTTTTCTCTTGCAGTCCCACCTGGACACAGGCAGCTGCTCCCCCTCTGCTCAGGGGTCTCAAGGTCCTGACCTGAAGTCCTCCACTACTGCATATCACCACCTTTAGAGGGAGATTCTTAACCTATCGGGTTCCTATTTGCGTAAGTGAAACAGTGCAAATGTTCTTTGAGTTACTCTCGTCTCACCTGTGTCCCCCCCCTTGCTTGTACAGCAGGATGAGGATAGATTTGTTTAAAGCAGCAAATCGCTTGATTCATCAGCAAGGACAAAACCCCTATTGATGCCATCCATCTCTGACAATTGCAAAGCCGCCCTGAATAAATCACTCATCCTGCTGTAAACGTGTGAGTGACACGCATGCACAAGACACCTAATGGATCCTCGATGGGGGAAAATAGCTGGGGATCGACCCATTCTCCCATGCCTGTGTGTGCCCCTGTGCTTGTGTGTGCAGAGCGGAGGGCAGCAGTGGCCTTGTCTTTGGTTTCTGCGTGGTTGGCCGTGTTCTGGCCCGAGGGCAGCGCGGAGGAGAGAGTGGGGTCGCGTTCTGCTGTTGCCGGGCATGAGCTCCTGCTAGGCTGTAAACACCCCCAAGGCTCAGGAAGGGGGACAGGGGTATGTGTGCATGCCTGCCCCCCCCCCTCTCACTCTCTTCCCCCCCTCCCTCCCCATAAGCACCATCTGCTGTCCCACTACTGAGCCACCCAGGATGGGGCCTGAGGAAGGGCAGCTGGGGGTGCTGCAGGGGACAGAGGACCTAAAGTAGCCCCAGCCCCTCGGATGCACCGTGCTCAACAAGATAGGCTCGGATCTGTGCACAAAATCCTCGGTCGCAATGTTGGACATTAGATCGTGATTAACACAATGTGGAAAATGAAACGGGCTGGCTAGACTCCTGCTGAGAGCGGGATGGAATTACAATGGAAGAGCCGACAGTGCGGTCCTGCTTTAACAATGCAGCAGAGCGCTGGTCCTTAACAACAGCCACAGGGGGAGACGCTGATGATTGTTCATTAGCAAACTCAGTAGGAGCTTGCAGTCAACCAATCCACACAAGATCCTGGACTCTGCGCTTGCTTGCCGCCTAATCTGATGCACAATCGGTAGTGAAACAGGAGAGGATGTGATAGTAAAACCAACCAGTCGTCCTTTTGTTTGTAAACACTTATTTCATGGGACGTGAGCACATCTTTTCACAGCTGAACGTGTAAGTGTGACTGAGCACACAAGACTCATGAGCAGAGCCTAAAGTCATTAATGTTAATGTGAGCGTGCATCCCTCACTATTCCCTGCGAGACTCTATATATAGGGCTGTAATGATAGCCAGCTCCGGGAGATGAGAGTGGTGAATTAATAAGCCTTGGTAGAAGATCTCTGTACTGTCTCTAGACAATGCTGAGGCTCTCTGCGGAGAGGCAGCAGAGATGTTATATCTTTTTCTACTTCTCCGTGGAACTTATTTCTGGTTGAGGGAGAAATATTTCCTTTTTAGTAGGAAATGTATTTCCGTCTCACACTCGTCTTGAAAGTCTGAGTTCTGATTTGTTGATGAGTTGCAGTGTACCATCGGTGATAATATGATAAAATGTACAATGGGGTGAATATTCAGATTATTGGGGTGAAATAGCAAAAAGCCTAAAACTGATTTTAAAAAAGTGCTTTTCAACTGTTCAGTGTGAATAAAAACAGAGTGGAATCATTTGCAGAAACAAATCTTATCCTGCATACGAAACCTCTTAAATGTTGGCATACTAGGGTCTTGGAATAGTACGTGCCACCATCCAGATGGAACTTTTTCAGAAAAAGTCTTGCATATTTCAGCAGGGGTGCTGCATCTATTTGTTTAAAACTACAGGTGCCGGGATGTGATTTACACCTGTTGTCCAGATTATTCAACATCTGAAAACATTTGGCTCATTTTGAAATGCAAAATGTGAGAGCAGACTCCTGTGTGCTGAGCGGCCAGAATCACATGTCAGACAGGAATGGAACAACGTTCTTCCCCTAAACGTTCAGCAACCGGTCTCCTCTGTTCCCACGCATTTACAGACGAGGGGATGCCCCACTGTGGTAAACATGTCCCAGTCCCAACTTTCTTATGTGTTGCTGCGGATAAAATATTAAAATCAAGATGAACATTTAAGTTTCATGAAACATACAGATCTTTACATTCTGTTTTAAAGTTTGTGAGGGCTATCTATTTGATGACCAAAATGAAGGACTTAGCTAAAGGCTAAAGTACGCAGCTGTCAGGATGTATCCCAGTGTTACCTTCAAGAGGGTGTCATTTGAGGATAGGAGCCCACCCCCATGTTTCCACCCCTGGCGTCCAGCCTGAGAGGGCGAACTGGGAATAATATGCCTTAGTTGCCAGGAGAGATTGACTGTCTCGCTGTTCCCTGGTTGAGTGTAAGTCTGTGTGTGATGTGGGGACAACGTGCAGCCCTCTGGTTCTCAGAGCTTTTTACATCCTGTGTATTGTTCCTCAAGTTAGAGTCTCTCGAGCTTCACTTCCTCTGGTCTGGGAAACTGCTGGCAAATGCATTGAGTCTCTGTTAGCTATATGATATCCCCCATTTTTGCATGAGTTTGGTTGATGGATTCTTTCCCACACTTTTACTGTTGATCCTTCCAACTGAACGGAATTGTTAAATTGGGAAAACTACAAATGTTACCATGTGGACAAAATTGCCTTTTAAGTAGAAATCACTGTGCATTCACAGGTCAAACTGAAAATTTTAAGTCTTTCTTTGCCTATTGAATGGGGCAGTAGTTGGCTTCAGGTTGTGCGCACCCTCCTCCAACCCAGCCAGGCTGCTTCTTAATATAAACCCAATGTCTTGTCTGTTTCAAGTTGTCTCGATAATCTGTCGGCTGTGAGAAAAGAACATTGTGTTACAGTTTGTGATGGGAGATCTACATTTGGATTTTTAAGAAAGTGGGGGCTTTTCAAAATGTTCAGAACAGCCTGACCTTCTTCTAAAGCCTCCAAAAAAAATCCTGTTATCCAGTTGCAGTCTAAAGCACACCCCTCCTCCTCATCCAGAGGTCATGCCCCCTTTCTCCTGTTCACTTAAGTCAGTGATTTTATGACACAGGCTGTTAATTCAGACAAAACTGGGAGAGATGGTTTTTTCCCCCTAAGTATGAGCCAGTGTGCCTTACCAGGTATCTGTATACTACCATTAACATTCAACTGGACAAAGTCACATTCAGACGTTAATCAATCAATCAATATTTGCTCCTCTGTCGTATTTACAGCACACTGAGCCTAACAATTTATAATGTGGCCAACTGCTGGGCTTTCTGATGTGCGCAGCTTGTCCTTAAACGTCTAACAGTGAAGCACAAATGGGCAACGCTTCCTTTGTTTGATGGGCTTTTTGGTTTGCCGATCTTTAAGATGCAGAACAGGTTCTCCTGTTCCACTCAGAGATGAATGAAAGCTGCTCTGACTGTGTGCCTGAGGACGTCACATTCCAGGGTAGAACACACTGTCCTCACCTGGTTGTTTCCTGTTGACCATCTGTCTTAAACAATAATCTGTCTTGGCAAGATTTGTATTGAGAATTAATTAACAGTCACAAAGAAGATGACTGATGTTCATGTTTATTAGGAAAAACATAAGTTAGCAAAGAATTGAAGTGAATAAATTATGCAGCCATTTTTATCTTTTCTATTTAATCTGAATAAAGAGCCTGAATTCTATGTGTCCCACAAAAGATAATAGAATATAGATATAATAGATGTCATGTTTTCCACTTTGTTAGATAACATATTTTTTTTAACAGCATTATTTTTCAGAGGGTGACAGGACTGAAAGCAGGCAAGTCAGTTTTGGACATGGACTGCACAGCCATTAAGCTTTAATATGTGCAGAATCTATTTTTCCTCCAATTTAACTTAAAAAAATAACTTTTTGAAAAAAATAAATAATAATATTTTTCACAGCGTTGTGCAAATATAAACAAACGAAGTGTGCAAATGGATAAAATTGAGAATGTATTTACCTTTTATGTTCATTTTCATAATATCATTTATATTGATTAATTATATTAATCTTTTGAGTCGTAGTTTATTTAATTAATCATGGCTGTGAGAAAACGCTCTACTATTTATTTTCTTTAGGTCTACCCATTGCAGAAATATTTGAACCGAAGTGACAATTAAAACGAGCAGAAGTAGCTTCAAGAAACTAAAAGACACGCCATGCAGTTGGCTCTCAGCAAGGTATTTAAGCCTTTTTTCTCTACTGCCACCAGAGCCTTTTATTCCAGGCCTCCCACTGACTAGATCCACTCCAGCTCTTAGAGACCTTAATCATTTTAATATGAAAGCTGGTAAGTACCCCCAATAATCACTTTGATGAAACAGAGGACGTTTTAAACAACCCCCCACCACATTTCAGCTTTTCACCCCTGTCTTTCATCATCCTTTCATCATCCCAGTCCCACCAACTACAGCTTGTTCTTGATATGCTACGTAATTTACAACCTTTCCTAACTCCTTCTCAACTGATCTCAGCTTTTGGCTTTGTCTACCTTTCCTGATCAAAGAGAAAATCTCTTTAAATCTGAACTTAATTATTCTTTTTTCTTCTAAATGTTTTCCATGTGATTATATTAAGAGGCTGGTCTTAGTTGATTGTCACTCTCTAAAATAGCAACAAAAAAAGACATTTTAAATATATATACACAAACCAGCACAATGGGAAAAAGTGGGCTTTGGTTTTGAAGGGAAGACCTTTTCTAAATCCACAAATTGGATTGAATTACATCAGTGTAACACAAGTACGCTGAAATAAATGCTGAACACATGCAGTGTGTACGTTTTTATGTAGTTATATCAAGCTCCATTTACATTTCTAGGCTGCTCTCTGTTGTTCCAATCATTGCGGGAGAATCAATTTATTGACTGAAGTGTGTCTGACTCGGCAACAATAAGTGGCGACATGCTTCTGTTAGACTTGTTTGTATTTAATTTTTCCAGATGAGAAATAATTTAGCCAAGGGAAATTTGTTATTTTCTCACGCAATGCTTTGGATTACTTCTAAACATTTCTAAAACAAATGAATGGGTATAAATGATGATAAGATTAAATTAATTCTTTGTTGGTAGTGTCTGTTGTTACCAGCTTCTGTTGTTACTTCAGGGTCATTAACAGTGCAGCATTTGCAGAACATCACGACCAATGTGGATCCAGTTGAACATGTGCAAGCAGCATATTTTTGTATTTATTCTGAACTATTCCTTGATCAAATAGAGGTGAGTACTATCAGCTGCCTATCTTGTGAAAAACATCTTCAGACCAAAAAGAAAAAAAAATCACCTACTTTTAAAGTTTGCTTTGTGCCAGCTTGCGAATCTAGGACAAAGTTTGCCTTTATCTGCGGCTGAAGCAACTGGAGCAAAGTGGCAGAGACAGAGCTGGTGCACAGGCTGCTGTTCTGTTGCACAACACTGTTGTGCTCCCAGTGCTCGCCTAAAGAAAAAGAGCTCTGCTGTGTCTAACGACATGCGGACATATGAATCAATAATCTGTTGATGAAACCAGATGTGTCAACTGCTACTTTCAAACTGAGTGCAGGAGATATGACTCAACCAGAGGATTTACAGTAAAGGAGTAGTGCTTTATTTTCATGAAATTAATTTGAGGTTGAGGCTGAAAAAGTAATTCAGAGAAGAAAGCAGCTCTCTGTGGTTACATTTGCACCAAATGAAAGTAGAGTTTGCATCTCTTTACATTTTTACGGGACACTAGAAAAAACAAAATTTCAATTAGTATATTTTAATACAGCCCAATCCCTAATAAAGTTGCACAATTTTAGTAATTATCGTTGAAAATCAACCCATTAGGAATAATTTGTTATGGGGTTAAAGTGTATCTGTTCACGTAGTATCCACATATTGTGATCATAGCATTGCAAAATGTAAAGATAGCGGAACTGTTTTTTCTGTGTCTGCGTTTTTTTAAAATATATATAACATAAATCCGCTGGTGCAATAGAACCAAAAATAAATCTAGAAATGTGCTAATCAGATGAAAAGAGGGAAACAAAATCAAGCTAATAAGAGTAACGCTCCTTCCCTTTAAGTTATATTTAGTATTCTGATTGAAGTTCAGCACAACTTGGCATCTTTTGTTCCAAAAGGAATTTATGCATCTGCAGCAACACACTCGCCACCTTTCACATTTAATGGAGTGCAGTGCTAGAATGACAGTGATAGAAACCAAGTGGTGCAAATGAGTCTTTGTTGACTTATTTATCACTTCTTCTGTGTTACCTTGGTATCTCCCTCTGCCTTTTGGCAGTTGCACAGCCTTGTGGTTTATTTATACCACATCTCATCATTTATTAAAAACTCAGTCAGTGGGGCAGGCGAAAGAGCATTAGGGAGCAAAGTCGACAGGCTGCTCAGGAATCATCCTCCCCTTGTGCCAAGTGGGGCTCCTTCTGCCCTCTCTCTGTGTGCTGAGCGCCAAAACCCTGATACAAAGACAAAAGGAAGTTGGGCGGGAGAGCTGGACTTCTGTGATAAGTCAAATTTACCCCCATCCAAATAAGACACATGAGGGGTTTAAGGAATCTGGGGTTTTATTAACTTTTGGAAGGTTGTGCTTTATTCTTCTTGAGGGACTTTCAGTCATTGGCATCAGATGAGAAACTTAGCACACGAATCTTTGCCAAACAGACGAAGGATCACATGTGCTCAAGAATATGAAAACCATTAAACATTAGGAAAAGTCCGGAAGTCCGCAGTATATATCTATAAACGTCCACCGACATTCGTTTCATTCCCACTTCTTTCCAACTTTCTTTAGTCAGGGGTAGAAAGATTTTAAACTGTATTGACTTTTTTCCTTTAAGTAATTTCAAAATATATATATATTTGTTATTCTTAATCAACATGAAGCTCTTTTTCATAATGTGTTGGAAGATCCATAAAGATGGAGAAGAGAATGATGAGAAAAACACACAAAACAAACGATAATGATGTCTGATGGCTTTACAGTTTAAACAGTGTCCTAACTTTCTCGGGACAGAAAGACACTTGGAGTGTGAGCACATGTCATCTAAACAAGGACTCCTCAGCATTAATTATGATAAAATCTGGCTAAAATGATCAACTTTGGAAGAAAAAGCCATTAAAGTAAATTTAAGATAATCCATACAACAATTTATTATACAATTTCCATGGTGTCCTCCAGACAGTAGGAAGTTTCCTCTAAATGAAACAGAAACTGCTCAAAACCGTTGTATTACATGTAAAAAAAATCAGTTTTTCTATTAATCTGAGTTACATTACCCTGCAATGTTCCATGCATTCCTTTTCATGACTCCCTATTGTCCAGAGTACAATAAAAATTCTTAGAATTTTCCAAACATCAAGAAGAAAGTAGAGACCCTGTTGTGACCTTAGAGAGGAATGTCACACAAGTGTCAGTATCTCAGAAGTGCAGCTGTGTGAAAGGAAGTGGCTGTGCCTGCTCTAAACCCAAGTGGGACCTGTGACAATGGGCGAACTGGAGACATTATCTGCTCCACGCATGCAAATTTGGCTCCAACGCTACAAATTAGTCAGAGGAGCAGACGTAAAACAAACTTGGATCCTGCAAAAGGCGCTTAGCCTTTGGCTACCTCTGTTCTTTAAACACCCTGAACACCTGGTGCAGGCCACCAGCTTACCGTTTCAGGCATGCTTTCCCTGTGGTCCGTTGCTTCTGGACCTCTGTGGGCCTGGCCAGCTGTCATGATTGGCAAAAAGCTAAGGAGAGCCAGTCACCGACAGCATGCAGGAAAGTTTAAAAAATCGCTCTGCTTCGATTTGTTTATTACTCCTTAGTGTCATTTTCCAACAAAACCCCCTGTATTGAAAGTTATTTAACTCCATATGAGCATAGTCAAACCTTGATAACAAACAGAGAGCAGCTGCTCAATACGCCACAGCTTCTTTTGATTGAGTGGGCCACTGAAAGCAGGAAAAGAGTGATGTTGCTGAAGAGTTCATTAAAATAACTAACCTGGCAATTCATTCACTCCATCTGTAGAGGAGCTTGTTTGCCCCTAATGCATGGATATTCCCTGGCCTCCTCCCTTTGATCTGTTTGAATGGAGAGGCATCAAAGGACGCTGAAGGCGCTCCATATCTGAGTGTGTAATGAATGGGGAGTAATCTCATCATAAGGAAATTGTTTAACACACCACAGTTTTGATGGATAGCCACTCTCTGGATGAACTGCCACACTAAAATGTTAGTAATGACTGTTTTTTACCCGTTAAAGCCGCAACTGAAACCTATCTTGAATATCAGACTATTTCATTGCTCTACTGGCAAAGTGTTGAATTGGGATGTGACTGACAAAAGGCTGTCTGAGTTCTTTCTGTACAATGTGGCTGCAAGTTATCCAGCAAACCCCCAACCCCCCCTACATACCTGGGAGGCCTCCCCATGCCGTGTTCACATTCATAATAATAGTGTTACCTTCCCTTAAAACCTGTCTCGTACTACACGTGCATGGTGCTGAAGGCTACATGACGGTTTTACTCGAACATAACTAGCATGTAAAACTGGATAAAACAATGTTGTGAGGGGGCTTACACCATCCAAACTGTGGGACACTGTCAAGAAAATTCTCAATGAGGCTCAGAGTCGTAGGAGTCACAGTCTTATTCTTTCAGGAAGGCAACAAGGCGTCAGCACAGTGTTGTCTCAGGATTAAACAAAAGCACCAGCTATTCATACCTTCTGTGGGGCAAGCAGAGAGATAGAAATACTGGTGCTCGCCAGGGAAAAACAAGGATTTTGTTATTTTGTCTGGCGGGGCAGGGTTATCTTGTCCCACAGTGGAAAAAACTGATGCCTGCCAAAGAATGGGCTTTTCTTTGAGCATGACCTCTTGACACCAGGAGGACTGTGCTGCTTACATCCTAAATAGGATCCTTTTGCTTCTTAAATAGTGCTCCCTGATTTCATACAGCGGTATTTCTGGGTTGCAATGAGATCAGCTTCAACACCTTGTTGTAATGTCAGAGGTGGTTCCAGTTTTGGAAGAAAAAAAAGAGTGAAACCTGATGCTGTTGAAATTAAAACAGGTTGTTGTTGCTATTGTTGATGCTGATAACAGCTGTCTTCTTACTTCTGCTGAGGTAAGGAGAATAGCTGCTTTTGAGATTGAGAAAGAATTGGTAAGGGGATTTCATTTTTGACACAAGTGAAATCATATGTGAAGAAGTCAATTTGAAAGAAATTGTGAAAATTAAAAAGCATTATTTGCTGACATGTAACTCCACTTTTGCCTCCTGATTACGACATTTAAACATTTTGTCATGTTGCTGGTGATTGACCAGTAGTCGGATGATACTTGTGCTTTTAAAAATAAGAGTTGGCTCCTTCACCGTCTTACTATGGTTTTCTTTTCCTGAAAGTCTGTCAAGTTGCCAGGTAGCAGGCATGAGAAAAACAAAACACATCCCTAGTCCCGCCTCACATATTTGCACATCTTTTGAAGTTTCCACAGGTTCAGCAGAACTGGGAAAACGTACACAGGAGTGTTTTTGACAGGAAACCCCACCCCACATGTCACCCTGTTGACTTCTCACTGATTTTAAGGGCTTGGTCTTGTGCTTTCCAGTCTATGGTTTTACCGCTCATTTGTAGGCTGACATCATACATTCCATTTAGTGAAAATCACCTCCTGATGCAGGCACGCTAGCTTGTGAGTCTGTTCGGGTGATGTAAACCATGCAATTATGTCACCGACACCTCGTTGTCTCACAAACCTCAACACTGTTTGTGAAAAAGCCAAAGACTTATCACTTGTAGAATCCATATGATGTAATTGGTCTTTTTAAAGACTTTTCCTTAGCACCCTAAGTCGAAGGAATTGATTATGTATCTGTTGCACATTTTCTGGTTTTCCCTCATGCATTAGATTGGACATTGATTTCTGTTTTTGTTGCTAGCGTTGCTTTAATATCACAGCTGAAATGGCTTGACTAATGTCTGTAATAGTTTAGAAATAATTCAAGGGGTAGCATTGGGAAAGCCATTCAGTGTGTCTCCATTGACAGAGGGAAAGAGCCTTAGAATAACAGACTAAAGGCTGAGAAAATATTTTCAACTTTTGTTCCCTTTTTTTCTGTGAGAAACTAATGAATTTTCTTCCTCACTTAACGGCAAAATGTGTGTTCAACGTTCCCTGTTACCAGTTGCTGTTTTAACACCTACTTGCCGGGATTCCAAGGGATCTGAGTCGTACTGACCACTGACTGTAGACCACTGAGTGGTCAGGCACTTATCTGACTGGATTAGTCATGAAAGCAAATCCCTCACAATAACTGCACCAATTTTAAAATCAGGCAACAACATATGTGTGATTTTATTATTTCTGTGATTGTAAATGGGGTAAAGGGCTTTATTACAACACACCGTGGTCCAGTTACAAGGTGCAGATGGTAAATAAACATTGCAATGATCAGCATTATTGTGTAATGTGTGTGTCAAATAATATTGATACAAGTAAATTAAACTGATACGACAACGGATACGACAAAACCCTATGAATTAAAATTGTTCAACAGTAGCAGTTACATGTTAAAACATGTAAAAACACAGCAGTAAGTAGTGTGATAGTTGACAAATATCATGCTTTGAATCAAACATATAAAAAATTTTGAAAATACACATTATTCAAAA
This sequence comes from Menidia menidia, assembly GCA_907169785.1. Lineage (NCBI taxonomy): Eukaryota > Metazoa > Chordata > Actinopteri > Atheriniformes > Atherinopsidae > Menidia > Menidia menidia. The sequence continues at coordinate 12,254,835 of CAJRST010006668.1, forward strand.
TTGTATAAAATACACCATTTATCCCATTACAAGTCTCTTCACAGTCAACCTCCTGCTTTTGAATGCCTCATCCCGGCATTTAAAAGCAGAGAAAAATTTGTGGATGAATTGCTGAATTTGATGTCTTAATAACTAAGTATTTCATGATAGGAGGCACAGCTGAGCAAAAAAAAAAATCACAGGGGCTTTCCTTCAACTTGTTTTTTAAACCAATAAGCAGAACTCACTAAGAACATTTAGAAAATTTTCCAGTTCAGTACTTTAGCTTCAACAACATAAATTGAGGATGCCCCACGGAGAAAAAAAAATGGAATCGTGGTGCCCTCATTTTGATTTATCAGCGTACTTGTGTTTAGTAGAGTAAGAGGGATTTCTATATGGCCTGACACTGCAGCTGAGCCTCTTCATGAGATGCAAACTGCTACGTGCTAATGAAGCAACTGGAAAACCCACAAATGCTCACTGCCACTTCAAAGTCATCTTTGAGAGCGGTTGTCAGCATAACAGTGTCATGTTTGGTGAGACTGCATTTTCTCAGAAAGAGGTGTTTTCTCACACTCCTCAGAAGTTTTGTGAAACACACGTTTGACATTTTTAAAAAAAGCACGTATCTAATTGGTGTCAGCTCATATGATGTCATTTATGCATTTATTCAGCACATTTATTCAGCACATTTATTCAGCACATGTTGAAACTGAGGGTCTGTCACTTTGCCTCAGTCATTACAAGTTAGTCTAAAATAGAATGTAGCTGTAAAAGCCAATTAGTGAGCAAAGGCTCACTTATCATCTGACAGGGTAATCATAACTCTGTTGAACAAAGAACACTTTAGCTGTTTCTGTCAACAGTTTGTCTCCATTGTTTATTCTTATTCATTCAAATAAACAAAGTTTGCTCCATTTCTAGCACCTACCGTGAAATTTTCGTCATTAACATATCTGCTTCAGTTCTTTTGTGTACTGCAGGATTTGAAATGAGCCCTCCCCTCCACACCCCCTGCTGAGAGCGCTCCCTGGGCTGATCTGATGTGGGACCTCATGCAGAGCTTGTGTATCATGGTATTGACTTTACATTCAACCTGCTTACCCTTCCAGGACTTAACTCAGAGAGGGATCTCAGAGAGGGTTGGTAGCATTATTTTGCTTTTTGCAAAGCCTCAGGGAGTTTCAACATGTAGCAAGGATTTATGGATAGGCTTTGGGATGTGAATCTCTTTTAAGCAGTGATGATAAAATTCATATATGAGAAGTGGTGTTGTTCACTGAAACAATAGAGTTCACAATGTGGCACTAAGTATAAATTGACGACCCTGCTTTCATGTCGCTGCTCCCTAACACTCTGCCAGCAGAAGACTGTCTAGGAGCCAGAGCATTAGCATAGAAGCTAGACATGTCCACTTTCAAACTCAATCACTCGAGCTGTCATCTCTCCGCTACTCCTGCTTGTTGCTTTGAGCCCCTGCCAGGGCTAAGCCCCAAAATAACTACAAAATAATATTCAAAGAAATGGCTGTATTCCATAAAGATATCTCCCCTGCAAAGCTCATCCCTGTGCTGCGCTGTAATTGGGGTGTGACCTAAATATCTGACTGGAGCTGCACTTGAGCGAGTCTGCAGCCTTATTGACCCACATTTCAGGAGAACATTGGTAAAGCATCGCAGGAATCAATACATCACAATGTCCTTGCACTGGCATTACTACACGACATTGTCCTTTTGACTGTTTTAATTGCCATGGAGAGCTAATCATTTAGTTTTGTTCAGTTCATTAGTGTATGAGGGATGTAAACTGTCATCTTTTCTGCAAGAAACCTGTTGGCCTGCTGCACATTATATTAATAGAAATGTTTCATTTCCAAGGAAATGCTTTACTTTGAAATACTTTATATAAGCGTCAGAACAGCCGCAGCAAACCTCATACATTTCATTTGGACGAATGCAATTAAGTCTCAGAGTATCGTCAAATGTTTAAGATGAATTTGTATGTAAAACTCTTGCGGTTTAACGATTGCGTCTGTATTCTTCTCTGAGCTGTGACTAGATGAGCTAGTGTCTGATGTGTCTGCACACGCCGCTGATGTGATGGATGCAGCTACTCTGCATTCACAGCTTCATAATGAATCTGCTCTGACATAAGCAACGCTCACATTTCTGCGGATCCTTTTTTTGATCCACTTCATATGTCTGTACAGTTTTAAAGCAAAAAAGAAAAATAGATTGACTAAAAAGGTAACAGTATTATGAATTAATTATTTAGCGAAGACGATTTCCTTAAATATGGGCAGTAATACGCATGACTGCAAAAAACATGAAGGCCTTATAGATTTTCCAACGCATGAAAAAACCCTTAATGCTTTGTCAATAAAGAAGAGGCCGAACATTTTTAAAACAGTCTAAAGCTGAAATTAAAATTCATTAGTGGTATTCCCTGTGGTTTTGTAATTGATCGTGGCAGATCTACCTCCTGCGGATAACAGCCTCCTTCTTACTGTGTGCCCTCTGTCAGTGGGATTGATTTAGGACTTCCTCCACCCTCTTCTTTTTTGCACTGCCAACAACAAAAAAAACGTCTCCTGCCTGATACTCTAATGCTCTTCCTCCTCCAGGGGTAACCGGGCTTGCTTTGCACGCGCCCTTTAATTAGCAACATCCACTGGGTCTTGTAATGTCCATGAATTAAGAATTGTTTTGTGAGGAGATGGACTACACCAGCTTGTAAATTTAGAGACAGGGTAAAAATAAAAAATGAGTTTACAGCTCGTTGACTGAAGGTTTAATTACAAGGTTGTCTTTTCTGCAATGTTTGTCATTTGTTAGAACTGAAGGTTAAGTTAACTACAACTTTGGTACGCAGCGCTTGTCATGAATGAATGTTTTCTCCTGTATATTTTCTTTGACTTCATACATGGTAACGCGTGGTTAGACACAATGTTGATCATGACCAACAATGTGTCAAATAACACACTCTTTCAATTAAGTAGAGAAAAACAGCATTCTTGTAACAAGCACATTGAGAGTTGTCGGCTGACTGTCCTCCAGTGTAACAATGAAGTGAAGAGTTACAGCAAAAGGGATGTTGTGCAAAATGTTCATTTAAAAAAAACCAAAAAATGAAATAAAAAATAACGTATTGGAACAGAAAAATAATTCCACCTTGAAAAATATCTGCTGGAGAAAAAAAACAGACCTGTCACTTAAAGCCAATAAAGATTAACGCACTTTGTGTCACCACTAATGAAGCTAATTGTCAGCTTGTCTGTAAAGAATTTGGAGACCTGTGGAGAAATGTGTCCCCAGATATCAACAGAAACTGGCATCTTTCGGTTGATGGGAGTCAGCGCTGACAAATCAAATCCAATTCCACAACTACAGGCAACAGATACACCCACGTGGGCATTTCTACATGCTAACCCCCGTGATCAGTAATAACATAAGGAAAACCTGTGAGAGCAGCTGTGTGTGAACGGTAACAAAGGAGCACCACCCATTAGAAAACTTTACAAAAAGTGATACAAACCAAGAATTGTAAAATCCCTAATAAATCCCTTATAAAGCAGGAAAAATATCCGACTTTGAACTTTTTTTTGCTGATTTATCAGTCTCCTCCATTGCCAGTCGCTCTAATTGTTGTCAGACTATCGGTCATATGTTGTTCTCATGTTCTGTGCAGGCACATGGTTCAAAACTGCATTTTCCACTCGTTGAGCCTATACTCGCTGCATACTGAGATATATACAGCAGAGACTTGACAGAGGCTATTTCCAGATTGACTAGTTAGTGGGAGCTTTTTCCCTGAAAAAAAAGTAAATTAACAGGATGTTGAGTTGTGATAAGTTTCTAACAATTCATTCCGTGTATTTTGCCTCTCCATCACTCAGTGTTTTAATCAGATTTCCTCCTCATCCCTTTTCCTGTGTCCTTACATAACATCTCTGATGTACTGTGAAGCTTGATTATTTACACGTGAGCTACGCAGCAAAACATTGTCTGGGCTCCTCCGCTGTTAGGAAGTCGCTTTTTTCTGACCAGCAGCCAGAATCCCAGGCAGGAAATTGAGAGCAGAATCGGTGCCAGAGGGTGTGTGTGTGTGTGTGTTTTGTAGCAATGGGTGTTTTGTGGAGACAGCAAGTTGGACTGTGGACTTCGTCCCCCGCTCGGCGCCAAGAGGCCCACGCACAGGAAGCTTCAACTACTAAATACAGCTGCCCCCCCCCCTCCCTCCCCTCCTCCGTCTACAGGTTTCCACACATATATTAGTGAGTTACCTAATTTTCCTCCTCTCTGACGATTTACTGCTTCTCCGTCTTCCCACAGCTGTAGGTTCTAAAGAACGCACATCTTTTTTGCATTGTTCGGACTTGTAATAATTCCATCTGTAAATGTCCATGACCGTGATCTGACCTCTCTCAACAGGCAAAGCTCCACCTCTGTGGTGGAGACCCTGTTAAAAAGGAGACACGGTCTGTGGTGTCAGAAACAGGATTCTTTATGACTTTGGGGCTTTTTTTTCACATGTTGTTTCAGAGTAACACCCTTTTTAGCCTTTTGGGTCCTAACCAGGGCTTCTCCGTCAGCTTTGAGCATAATGTTAAACACTAAGAGGGAGCTAATCATTTTTTTGTCCATCTCTTTACAAAGACTTAGGTTAACAAGGCTTTCAACACTTGTTTTTTATCTAATCCCTAAACAACAGCCAAACAAACTGGAAAGGAAGCAGCTTTCTATCTGACTGACTTCATGTCTGTTTTGTCAGATTAGGCTGAATTTAAGGGAATAATGTGAATGTTAAATCCTAAATTTACACCAAAGGGAAAGTTGACGGACCTACTAGCAACAACATTGAGCCAGTCAGCTTCTTTTATCTACGATCATATTAAATGTTCGAAAGTGGTTCAATATAACATGAAAACCAGAACCGATCAGAGAAGAAAAACAACAACAACCTAAATAAAAAAACAACAATCATTTACAACCTAGTCATCAAAAATTGGAAACACTATCAAATCTGAACCAAAACAATGACATCTTGTTTATTATGTTTACTATGAGACATTGTGCTGTTTTTTCTTTTTTATAAACAAAATGGCACATCTTGAGTTTGATGGCAGTGACACGTCCAAAAGTTGGGACGATATGTGTTTATCCTGATGTATCATCCCCACCCCTTTAACAAATATTAATAAAAATCAGGGAAATAATGCAAGAGTATCCCTGAAAAATATATAACCTGGGTATATGTATGTATTGTTCTAAAAACATGTTTCTGCCTTTTAACTTGTAGCAGCTTTAAGGTTTTAAGTGTACGAATGACAAGCTGGGACCCTTTTATCTAAAGCCTGGGAGATCCAGTGTCCAGAATACAGGGCATAATTAATTGTGTACAGGACGCTTTATTCATGCAGAACATTTTTCCATTTTTCTTTAGTTGAGTTTTAATGAGCTTTGGTCCACAGACAATTGCAGTGTTTCTGGATCACGTGGCTTCTTCTTTGTGTGATAGAGCCTTAGAATGCATTTGAAGATGGCATGGCAAGCTGTGTTCACAGACAATGATTATTTGAAGTGTTCCAGACACCATGCAGTGATTCCCATGACAGAATCATGTCTGTTTTTCACATAGTGGAAGCACTGATATCAACTGCCGTCCCCTGGCTGTGTCTGTTTGGTACCACTTGGTTTACCAGGTTTTTGTTGTTTTGAGACATATTCTGTAAAATGATTAGGATGTACGGTATAAAACTGAGCTGTACAGTACTGATATGAGCTGTTGAGGTGAGGCGGATTCCAGAGTGGATCATAATCATCATTGAGCATATTTCTCTGAAAGTATTAATTTCATGTTACGTAGGGTCATGTGATATCTAATCCAAATTTCTTCAGTTTTCTTTGCTTTTTTTCTATCAAATCATTGCTTTCTAATTATTGTACTGAACATTTTTTTTTCCCTGTTTAGTGCTATTTTCATTTGATTACCTCAAATAACCAGCATTAACCTGCATAAACAAGATAATGCAGATGATGCTTTCCTGCATTAAGCAAGATATGAAACATGGTGTTCTTTAATGGAGAAAAATGAATGAATATTTTTTTGTTCTTTAACTTTAACATGCCCTGCAGAGGCTCTGTGAAGGGAGACAGTCGAATGTGGAGAGATCTGCATCCGCTGCAAGAGGTGGCATTAGAAGGAGATATGACCAAGAAGAAAAAAAAGATTAGGATAATATTAAAATGATCTAGTTAAAGCTCAACGGGCTGGAATAAGAGGATGAGCACAATTTAATGACTTTTTTATGATTCTGTATATGTGAAACCAGCAGTGAAGTCAGAAAGTACCATTTGAATCAGACTAGAATAAACTAGCAAGATAGAATCATATCAGGTGAAGAACATCAAAGTAAAGCAAGAGGACAGTCTGCTCCTGTCTTGTCTTAATGGCCTAAGAGGTCTGATCTGAGATCTGTGTACAGTTAGAATGAACTCAGTAATAAGTGGCTTGTCGTAATGTGATTAGAGATCTTTGAACTCTCACAGGGCAAGTAGGACCCCCACTTATGTAACCTGCTTCAGGAATCTTCTTATATGGAAGATATGTTTGGACAGCTCACTGACAGGTCAGCTGTCCAAACAATTTTTATGACAAGATCAGAACTGATGATGTAATCTGTTGCCATCTAATATTTCCAATGCGTGACTCAGGAATTAATAAAAAAAATAAAAATCAGTTGATGATGCACATGTATGTGTCAATGGCAAGTTTGTGCCTGAATGGCAGACAGAGAGATTCACAAACAGGTGACTCCGTGAGGCGTTTTTCATTATGATTGAGTTATGGGTGCGGAAAAGATTGCATATTATTATAATTATACGGTCTAATGAGCTGCTACCTGTGATAGCTTTTTTATTTTTTTTTTATTACATAAGCCAATCTCTCACAGAAGATTTGCAAAAGGATTTTAAGCTCTGAATGAGCTGAGGTGTGACGGATGAAAAGCGTTCGCAGTTCAGTGCAATGATGTTCCTGATAACGGAACCATTCTGAATGTTTTTCTGGTCGTGGCTATAATTGACGGGTGGCGCGGCAGCAGAGAGTCGGTAGCCAAACATGGAGAGAGTAGGCTCAGCTGTTTAAGGTACTCATCTGTTCGGTTTCTGCTGCCGTGTATTAATGGAGCTTTTGAGTGCTCCTGAGCTCTGCGGAGTCCTTATCCCCATCACTGTTGTGTAAAGAGAGGGAGTCTAATCCTATCTGGCCTGCAAATCCTCCTCTGGGGCCCAGACTGTGTGGAAACAGGCAAACCAATGCACAGGCGCCTGACTGGCCCTCTCTCTGTCTTTTGTACACTTAGTCATACAAGCACAGAAGCACGCACACACACACGCACTCTCAAGCGACACACACACACACACACACACACATTGCTGGACAGCAGCCAACGCCACTGCAGTCACAGGTGAGCGCTGTAGTTTACTGCAAACAAAGAAGGATTGTCAGGATTCTTTCCTTGTCACAAACTCGGTGGTGGAAAGTGTTGCCTGTTGTTATGGAGTGAAACCAACATAAACAAACTTAAGAGTATGAATAGCTGGAATAAATGCAAATCGTTCCTTTCACACAAGCACTGGCATTTTCTCGCACTGAAGAAAGAGCTCTGAATACGTGTGTTGCTGTCAACTTTCTGGCTGGTGTTCTTTTACAGTCCGACCCTTTTCCAGCTGATTATTACGCGGCGGCTAAGCAAACCTGGCTGAATGAAAACAGTGACCTCCCCTCACGCCCTGAACACGAGCCAGAGAGAACAGTTCTCTAATTGTTGCTTTGCTCCGCTGCTCTCCTTTGCCAGCCAGCAACATTATCCCTAAATGACAAACACACAGTGTTATTTTGGGTGATCCGCAGAACTGCAGAAGTCAGTACGATACTCCATTAAAAACACACAAATGATAGTCTGCCAGGTTTGGTACACAAATCATCCCCTGGAAATAAGCAGTGTGTATCCAAAGAGCTCTTCTGTTTATGTAAAAAAAAATGGCATCATTTTGCAAATAAAACCAAAAAGATCTATGTTTTGCCTCCAAATGGCAGGTTATCATTTATGATAGGTTTGTTGTGTTTATCTTGGATTGTGTGTTTATATTCAAACAGCTTTTTCATTTGAACCTGACTGGATATGAGATTCCTTTGGAAAATGTTAGACCAATGGTTCCTCTTCTTTATTGGACTTCCAAAGGATTGCAGTAATCATATCATATTGCTTTTGTGATGTCACTGAAAGCTTACACCTTGTTTAGTTTCAGCCAAAGTATTCAAAAGAAATATGCATGTAATAAGTTAGTTTAATCTTAACATTCGGAAGCTTCATATTACTGCTTTTCTCTTTCAGAATTTATGCCTGTTGCTGAAATGGGGGTAAATTAGTTATGAGTTAGTGATCCCATTTATGCACAGGGAGTACCAGCTAATGGACCGTTACCTAGCTTATGGGGAAAAGAGGTTGCCTGGCTTGCCTGTGTTGTTTATTCTTTTATTTATAGCTTTCAAAAAACACTTTTTATGATGTTCTCCCCCAATATGTCATCCTTAAAAATCAGACTAGTCGGAAAATGCAGTTGAGCCTGTAAATTGGCAGGTTTGAGGTGATCTAGTGCAGAAAATTACATTTAAGTGCAACATCTAATTTTCCAATAGTTTTTTTATTATTCTGAGTGTCACTTCTAAGATTATAAATATCAAGTGGTACTTATTTGCCAGACAAGAGTCCTCTCAGATATGATCTATGAATCTAAATATTCCCAGAGATCAAAAAAGTTCTCAATGAGGAGCTATCACCATTTTCTTCCACAACAATCCATCAGATGTTGTTGGTTTAAAATTACAGCCATTATCTATTTAAATTGTACCACTACTTCTGGGTTTATTTGGTTAAAATCAGTTCATAGAAATGTGTCTGATCAGAGTATTCACTCTTTTTTTAAAAGCTGCATCAGTTCATTTTGGTGAATGTTTAGGTTTTGTAGGCCTACCTTCTTAAAACAATACATTTTTTTTCCCATATTTTTATTATTATTATTATCCAATTGCCTTTGGTGAAAAGTAAATACATTTTTTTTCAAATGGAGAATTAAAAACTTTTTTTACTTTTTATACTACCACCAACCACACAAACTCTTATGTTTTGTCTTCTTACATTAAGGATCTGGGTTCCTGAAAACATAACACCAAATTCTGTAACCGGTATTTCTATTTCACGTACTTCTTAGAGAGTCTGTTGCCCGCAACTACCTCATTAGAGATTAGTTTGAATATTTGTAGCGTTGTTGTACAGTATGGAAAACCACAGCCTGGCCAAAATCATTCTGTTTGGCGAGCTGCTCTCCGGTCACACCAACACAGGAGTTTCACAACAGTTTCGATTGCCTCAAGTCATCTCTGTTCCTCCGTGTTGACCTCTATCACTTCACCACTCCGGCTGCTGAGTGCCGCAAGGGACTCAGGATCCACTTTTCTGTCTCTACTTTTCAAGACTTTAAACAAACAGACTTAAAGACAAAAGGAATTTTCAGAGAGTAGAACATTTGTCTGACCATTTTGTCCTGTATTAAGCACTTAGTTGATTTGGAGGATTGGTCTTGCTTTCCAAAGTGGGGTGAAGAGGAGGATATAATGCAATTATGATTTGTTGATCCGCAACGATGAGGGGATACAGCATGTACATAGGTTATATTGAAAATCGCATATATTTGCAGTACAGATCTGAAGATAATCGATAGGACAAAAATCATTCCATCACATGTCAGTCAATTTGCATTTTCAGTTAATCCCAACTCTGCGTTGAATTAGAATTCGTCTTCACCGATTAGCTCCCCTTTTTATTCCACAGAGGCTTATACTCTGGTAGTCAATCTATCTCCGCTCTGCAGAGCCCATAAATTGTGGCTAAAGAGGGTAGACAAACACAGGAGGCAGGCGGTGTGGGAATCAGCCGATTAAATCCTTTGTCATTATCTGGCAGGCCCTGCCAGCAGACATCTGCTTGTGAATGCAATTTCAGGGAGCACCGGGGAAACTGGTGTAACTTGGGTTAGAGGGGAAGCGACACACCCTGGTCCCTTTATGCTGCAAACCTGCACTTCATTAGGGTCTGAGTGTTCTTCCCAACAATTGAAAGCAGACCGTGTCGCTGATAGCTTTATCTTTTGGTTGCAAAAGGGCCCAGCCGTGAACCATCTCGTTGCCAGCTTCAGCAGCAGAAATATAACTTCCTGCATCCTGCTGTGATGTGTTCTGTAAGACTGATGAGTCAGGTTAAAATAGATGAAATAGTGAATCATGCTTGGAGGGAAATGTGCAAAAAAGATATCTGAGAAAGTCTTCTGTTTGACAATTCAGCAGTCTGAATAATTTGATTTACCAATCTGAGGTATACGAATAAGGTCGAGCGGTCAGTTCAAGAAAATCTCCTCTACAGGATGTATCAGAGAAAAACAACAACATAAAAACATTGACGGCTGTGCAACAAAGAAAAACAGGGAAAGTTGATCCTGTTTGTTTCTTAAAAGGACCATTGGAAAGGCTATGTGGCAAACAGAGAAAAACAGAGTTGATGGAAAGGATACTAATCTAGTCGTAATCCCCACAGCATCTGTCACTGATGCATTAATCAGACTGAAAGGAAACATGTTATTCTGTAATTCCTCATCTTATCTAAAGCCACTGTTGTTGAATTTAGCAGACTCAACTTGACTCGCAGGTATGGACCTTCTAGTTAACACTCGTCTTGCTTCTCAGTTTAAAAAAAATTTAACTGAAAATTTAAGGTGAATTTTGTTAATTGTACAAGTGGTTCACAGAGGATCGTCAAACAGCCTGTTATTAAATTATAAAAGATTTGCAGGCTGCATTTTTCATGTTTGTGTCCTCATAAAGGGCTTTTATTGAATTACTGCCCCTGCCATTCTGGTAGATGCAGGTTATTTGCTGAAGTCAGTCTGACACATATTATCTTGCGAGGGTTACATAGTGTTTTGCTATCTAATATCACCTGCCCACTCAATTCTGATCTTTGTAAAAGTCCCCCAAAAACTCCAGTAGGCTGGGGAAAAAAATCCTTTTTAATTTTTAAAGATCTCTCCACACAAATCTATTTTAGAAATGAGCTAAATGAGCACTACATGGCAACACTGGAGGGTTAATTAGAGTATCAGGATACCATTAGCACATTGATGTAGATAATTCAGCTCTCAGTTTGTCTGCCATTACACCTATTCTCACTAAACAAACACTCGTCATCAGTCGTACCACAGTCGTTACCGCAAACGACCCCGTGTGACTGACACCATGCTTGATAGATTCATGGCTAGTTGCCTGTGCATGTGGATCAGTTGTGAGGGGGATGCGGGCTGTGTATTGTTTAAATGATTAACAGTACCTGGAGGTGTGACGCCTCGGTCAATGATGAGCTCCTCTTTTAGTGCTTAATCAGAATGAAACTCCCGCTGTCCCTCCATATCCCTGAGCCCCATCGGTGAGAGAGTAGCTTATGTTGGGCCAATCCCATCGGGGCTCCCACCACCGGGGGGGTGAGTGTAAGAGGGAAACAGGCTGCAAAGCTCCATATATGCATACGCAAAGTGTGCTGCTGCCGTGTGATGCCACAAAGGGTTTGAGATGATTAGAGTGGCCACAACGTGCATCAAATCTCAAGCACATCATGGGATCTGCAGCCTTAATCTCTGGCGAAAGCCTCAGCTTTTCCGTGAACTACAAACAAGCCCTTAGACTCCTCCTAAAGACATAAAATGTGTTTACACAAGCTGGGGTCAAGTACTCAGCAGTGACTGGATTCACTTTGTTGTTTGTATTTAATCTTGCAACATTTTAGCCATGGTGGTGCTTTTTAAAGCATTGATGGATAGTTTGTTCCAAAAAGTCGACCTTCATTTACATATTTACCTCATCACAAGCAGCATTTAAGATAAAAACGTATCTATTTTATTGCCGAATGCACATTGATTATTTAGTTAAACATAAGTAGACCAATGATATTCATGACTGTTATAGCCTGTTTTCATAGATAAACTGACAGCCCTTTCAGACTTTTGTTTTCCGTTTCATCTTTGCTTATCTAGATTATTTTCATTAAGATCAGGGATCCGCTGCAGCGGAGAAAGAATTTGGCATCAGAGAGAAAACAATTAAACTGTTGCACAGTAAATTATGCATAATTAATACATTGAGAAATATTGTAACAGTGCAGTTGCTTTTACAAACAAACACACAAAAACACATTATGCACGGGCTCCTGACAAAACGAGTCCTGCTGCTGCTTGTGATGTGCAACTCCCTCTGTATTTCACCCACACGACCTTCCTCCTGGTACACAAATATTGCTCATTACAGGGGGGTTTATGTGCTCGATATAGCCATTGACCCTCAGCCTGCCTCTGGCTCCTGCCTCTTCCTTCTGTCTTCCTCATCTCCTCCCCTGTCGATGGCCAGTTACCTATGGGGCAGTAAATTACAGTGGCTGGGCTGGGATTAGGCATGAGAAGGGGAACGTCTGAGAGTCAGACCGGTGGAAGACGCACAGCCACACACACTCCGATTCCCACACAGATGATTGTCTCTTCGTAGGCCAGACGACTCTGCATTTTATGACTCCTCCTCCTCTTCCACCTGCAGATTGTACTATCAATCAATCTGCTCTCCTGCTTCTAGTTTTTATGTTTGCAGAGGGGCGGGTTCGAAAAATATTTATTCAACCTAATTGAAAGGACAAAAATACTATTTCTCTTTCATTCTGTTAAAGAAAGTAATTTTACACAGCAACACATTGGCATTTTCAGAAAGATGTTTTGAATGTTGTTGATTTGTTTTGTTTGTACAGCATGTATGTGCCAAAAGGAGCCTGCACTCTTAATATAGGGGGTGACCTCAGCACTGTCCTTTCCTCGACTCCCACTATAGACTGCGCACACATGGACTCGTGCTCAGGGCAGCTGATGGAAATAGACTTGCTGCAAGGATTTCTCTACCAAATGACCTGGAAAACACTGCCTGTTGGACTTGTGGGAAAATATGTGTAACTCCCGAACATCTTTGTGCACATGTCTAATTTCTTAGGACAACAGCATCATCCCCAGCTCACTCGTTTATTTAAATCCGATCCTGATTTTGCACCCTAAGGACTAACGTGACAAAAACAGGGATAAGAGCAGTTGAGGAGACGTAATTACCAAGACTATGATATATTGGAGAAACAAACTTGCTGTATGCCTAAATGCTAAACCAGTTCAAGAATGCTCTGTTGGTGTGGCTCCAAACTGTTTGGCATTCCTTTCCCAGTTCCCCTCCGCAGAGTGCTGCCAAAACATTTTAGAAATAATTCTGTGCACCTCTGTGAGTACATTTTGGAGTATCCCTCTGCCTCTTTTGTGCTGTCATCTCTCTCCTATGTTCCCATAAGCAGACATGCAAGCGTTCATTGTGTTTGCGTGTTTGCATGTGCAGCAGAGTCGGCGTGTGGGGTCTTTGTGTCCAGGAGTGAGAGACCTGCTCCAGTGATTAATGGGGTTCCTGTGTGAGGCACCGCAAGGCGCCGTACACAATCACTGCGCCAGACTGCAGCCCCGCCAGGCTTGTCCTTCACATAAGAAGAGAAAGGCGGGAAGGAGGGAGGGTGGAGGGGAAAATTTTCCCTTGCTGTCCTTTACTCTCTCTTTCCTTCCCTCTGCCCATCCGTCCTGCTTTTTTTTTTCTTCCAAAAACTATCCACATTGCTCCCACCTTTCCTACCCCCTCTCCCTTTCCGTTGGCCCCTGTCCTCTGTTCAGCACACTGTGGCAAGTTCATGCTCTCCCACACGTGCACACAGACACCATGTGAGGCTTTTAAAAGACACACAGGAAAAATAGAGAAAAGCAGAGCACACACAGAGCGAAATTATGAAGAAAAGAAAGAGCTGGAGAGCAGGGTGAGGAGCCTGAATCCCTCCCCCGACATCTCCTTCCCTGTGGTTTGGGTATGTGGCCCCTCTTCTCAGTGTTAAACAAGCCTTTTAAATAGACTTTAACCTGGGCCCACCCTCAATGGAGCCATTGTGGGAACGGATGTGTGGACAGTAGTGCTCGGTAAACACTGCTACTAGTCCCTTTCTCACATTCTGAGGCCATTCACGACCCAAAAGCCCAGAGGTTGTGCACTGGGGGGATATGTGTCTGTATGTGTCAGACTGGAAGAGGGAGGAAAAAAATAAAGTTAAATCATGGATGGAGAAGATGAGTGACAGTTGAAATTAAGTCATTCATGTAAAAAAAAAGAAAGAAAGAAAATCACACTATGCCAACAGACTTACTTTGTCAGTCAAGAAAATCAAATAACTTTCCTTGAGTGTGACATCGACCCAGTTGTTGCTTTTTGTGCGCATTACATGTCTCTGAACTCATTTAGTTAACCTACACGGGTCTCTGGCTGCTTTCATTATCTCCCCTTTTCCAGGGTGTCTAATTGGGCATCCCTGTCGTCAACGGGACACCTGCAGTTGGCCTTCATTTCATCGTAGCCGTGGTAACAACAAGTCACTGTGATGCTGAGCCTTCAGCCACTGCATCCCCCCTCAACCTGCTCCTCCCCTGCCAGACCCCCATTACCAGGGCCCTATTGTCCTCCAACCCCCCCCCCAAACTAAGAAAAAAATCCTCTCATTAGAAGTTATGTGGTGATTTTGTTTGACAATGGAAAACACTGCTGTGCAGCAAGATGAAATTTCAACAAGTTTTATAGTGCCAGTTTGATGTGCATACAAGGTATGCTCACAGTGAATTACATAACCAGGATCAGTTAAATTCTTGCAGTGTGAGGGTTTATAAGAAGGACGTGTTAAACTTTCAGTCTTTTGGAAGATTCCATTTCAGAACTCAGAAGTAGCTTCATATCAGAAATTTTTGAAAATTTTTAAGCATAATCTTTGGTATCATAAAACATTTAATTTGTTCTTTAACTAAACAAGTTTTACAAAAATAAATCATAAGCTTAAAACAACTTGAAAGCTTTGTGAATGGAATTAAAGCAATGTTGCGTGCCACTGTTTTAGTTCTCTTAACTCTGTCAAGAGTTTATCCATGAATGGGAGCTGGAAGCTTTCTCTGAATTCTTGAGAAGATATCAGCTCTCTGCAGTCATTGTACATTTCAGAGGCCCAGCTTGCTTTTTCTCCACATTGCGTCTTTGTGATATGATGCGCACTTTGAAATTTCTACCCAGACCATGAGAGAGGAAAAAAACAAAAAGGAGGAAGTGCTTGGTTTGTGACGGGAAACATGGCAGCGTGTGATTTCCCTCTCTGTGTAACAGTGAGTGTGACGTGACAAGGGACTTCCATTACATTCAACCGCTGTCACCCTCTGATACTTAGAGGTTTTTATCTTAAAGGTTTCTGTTTCTGAGAAACGCGTCCATAACAACACACAAAGAGTGTGACGGTGATATAGGAGCAGAGATAAATAACTGTAGAGGACATTAGGTAAACAATACATTTGAATTTAAACAATATTTACGTAATGGAAGCTGCATGCTAAATCATAGGTATGTTGTTCCTTATCAGTAACATGCTGAGCTCGATGAGCTTTTGCCTTTTCTTTGAAAGCACGTGAGCTGCATGTAAACATTTGAATGAGGAAGTGCTGTCGTCAAAGGGAAAACAGGCTGATGTGTGGTTTCACTTTAGTTGTCTGGCACTCATCTGTGCTAATATCTCTCTGTGCATTATGTCTTTTAGAGCTGTTGTCTGGCAATAAAGCACAGGCGGCCACGTATTGATTTCTTGGTGAGGCGGGGAACCGTCAGGAGCTGTAAATTCTGGAAGACATGTGTCCCAACAACACTGCTGCCCGAGCACTGACGGCAGTTTCACAGCAATTGAGGAGAGTGTGATGGCAGCTTAGAGGTGCGCAATGATCACAATGTCACTGTGATGAAGTGGCCATTTGAAGGGTCCCATGTGGAAATGAAGTTTACCTCAGTTCTGTGAATCATGCGCCCTGGTATTTCTGACTGGTGTGATTGGATGGACTGTCAGTCATCGTTAACCCTTTCAACACTAGATTAATGCACCTCTTTCATTCTTATCCACCCTAAGAGCTTAAATTTCTGTGAAGTGAGACGTGCTGTTATCTTATCCTCGATTTACAGTGGAAATTGCTGCAGTAACAGATTTAGTTTATCTATTTTCGGGTGCAGTTGTCATAAGCTTAAAGTCAGGATTTATAAACCAGTGATCGAGGCCTACTATCTAAACTTGATCTATTGGTAATGCCACAATCAGTGCATTCATTTTTATAGACACAAATATAAATGCCCCAATTCTTTATTCCCTGATTAACCTTATGTAAAATTAAATGAAAATTGTGTCACGCTCAATGACTTTAATGGTATAGAATTTCAAAGGAATTTATGTCGAGTGGGCCTCGTTGACTCATCATCCGAAAGGTCAAAACCATACTTTATGGGAGTGATCTCTTCATAACCATAGCAATACCAAGTAGTTTTCATGCCTGATGCCATCAATAAGACATAAAAGGAAACAGAAAATGAGTCAAAACATAAATTTGGCTCGGCTGACAAAGCCCTGAGACATTCAAATAGAGACTTCTGACTTGTTGAATGTTACAAACAATTCACAACAGTTTGACGAGGAATGTGGGGTATTGTCAAAATTGTGTTGCCAATTACTGCGTGCATGGGCTAGACATGCTGAATTTCAGGAATTTTATACTGTGTAGAAGGTTTAGACGCATTAAGGTGATGTAAATGTTCCTTGTGAACAGTCATATCATTCCTCAGACTTTTCTCTTTATTTGTTTTAGAAACCTGCTCACATGCAAGAAGGTAAAATGAACCAACAAAGAGAAGGTGCTGACCTTTGGCAGGCTTCTAAGTAACAGCCAGTTAGAAGAAATTTTAAATTTCTTGTTTCAAGAGAGGTGTTACATTACATAACAGGAATAGGTAGAAAATTAATGAATAAACTGATCTTTTTTAATAAAGAAAATAAGGTTGTTCTATTTTCTAACTTTTCAATATGGTTTCACACTAGCTTGGTTTACGTTCTTTGTTTGTATTGCAGCTCAAACATCAAAATATTTCCCGCCACCATCTTGTGCTTTAGGAACTTTTTCACCGTGTGTTTGACTACACGAAAAACAAGCAGTCGATCAATGGCTCTTAATACTACATCTGCAGAGGCTTTATTGTTTGTATTTAATTTTGTGCCAAACTTAAAGGTACCCCTTTAGCAGTAGCCTTTCTTTTCATGCTCTATCAGGAAATCAATAACATTATGTCGGAGGGAAGTCTGTAGCACATCACACCAATGAATAAAACATAGAAAACGCGTCCTCAGAGAGACAACCTAGAGTGCATTAGTCAAACAACCATGTGACATTGCCAAGCAAACAAAACCCAAACTGGCAGCTTTTCTTGCCCTAAAGCTAAAGACACATCGACTCATACAGAGGAACCATAAGACAAAACACACGTACTGTATGCAGAAGAGGACAGCCCAAACATAGCACTTGTTTGTTAGTGAATGAATGGAGGCATTGAAAATTGAATGTATCTTGTCACAGTCTTGTGGTGACATAGGAAGACAGCATAGACAAGATGCTGGATTTGTGAATCGTGCCTGTCTCAGAGCTGAACAGCAGATATGCATGAATGGGTCCTTGCCACTTACTTCAGAGTATCTCGAAGGTAAAGGGGGAATATGTTACTACAACAGTGGCCTTTGTGTGAACTATCCTTTGCATGTAAGAAAAAAAGGAAGAAAAACACACTCAAAAGTGAATGTTATTTCTTTGAAGTTTCTCAAAAATGGGCACATCGCCTTTGCACACGTCATTTTAATTGGGGGGCAGAGGAAGAAACTACACTGACCTCTCTTTTAATGGGCAGCTGATGATGTCATATCACTACACAGATTCTTTAGTCTCCAAGTAAACCAGCTCCTCTACATGCTGATTGGTTGACCGTCTGTGAGAGGGGGGAGGGTATTTTTCTTTCCCTCTTGCCTCTGGATTAATCCCTGTGCCTGAGTGAGCTCATCTCTTCTTTCTTTCTTTTTTCTCCTCTCTCCGGTAACTTTGATAATTGTTCATGATGTCCGGCACATAATTGCATATTAAACTGGATCATTTAGAGAAGTCTATTGTCATGAGTAGAAAATGACATGTGTACTTTGAGTAATCTTTTTACAGTTTTTCTTGATTGTTTACACACAAATATTGGTACTTGAAACACAATGACCACAAAATGTAACTCATGCACCAACCCCCTGAACCAATTCTGCTAAACTACAAGCACAATTCCTGCTTTACACTCAAATTGCAGTTCTAAAACACACTTTTTCCAAAACTCTACACACAATTGTCATGAAGAAAATCTTTTGTTTTCACAAGGAACACACTGTTATTCAAAACTCTAAAGTTAATTTCCCTACTATGCACACTGACTCCTCACATGGGCAAACACCTAACACACATGTTTCCACACAGCAGTCAGAGCTTTAGCATAAAAGGGCAACAGGTGAGCTCTTCTGTTTTGGAGCAATGGAGGTTGTAAACAGAGGCAGAGCCAGAGCCAGAGGAGTGAGAGTAAGAGGAGGACGATGGGGAGGACGAGGACGAGGAAGGCCAAGGACAATCATTTCTGATGAGATCCGAGCCACTTTGGTTGACCATGTGGTCAACCATGGCCTAACAATGAGGGAGGCTGGGCAAAGAGTACAGCCAAATTTGAGCAGGTACACTGTAGCATCCATCATCCGGACTTTCCGCAATGAGAATAGGTAAGAAATCTACTCTCACTACAAAACTGCAGTACTGCATATCAATACAGTACTCAATGAGTACAGTAGTACAGTATTACCTGTGGACTGTTCTGTAGGACATTGTGTTTAGAGTATTTGGGAAATGTATTCCTACACAGTATTTACAGTATTGCACTCTTTGTATTGCAGAACTGAAAGATTACCAACAAGAGGTGGACGGGGCCGTCTTCTGTCTCCTGAACAGGAAACAGAGATCATGAACATGGTTCTTGAAAATAACGCCATTACCTTACGGCAAATACAAAGAAAAACAATAGAAAACAATGAGATATTTCAAAATATTGATAGGGTAAGTTTATCAACGCTGGACCGTGTCTTGCACAGAAATAAACTGAGGATGAAGCAGGTCTACAGGGTGCCATTTGAGCGCAATTCAGAAAGAGTCAAAGAATTGCGATATAACTATGTGCAAGTACGTCCTATACATTCCCACCCTTGATGCATACTGTCAACATTGTATAAATCATACATATTTCTTTCTATTATATTGTAATCATAATGATTGTGCTTCACAATGGTGACCGCTCCATGTCTACTTCTGATATTGTCATGTGTGTTTCAGAGAGTCCTTGAGCTGGAGGTGGATGCAGTGGAGCACCAGTTCGGTTGGGATGTACACTGTGTACATTGTTTTGTGGGGAAAAATAAAACATGTTTGTTACAGTATATTTGTGTGTTCTGAGTATAAAAACAATATTCTAAAATATTTTACAACGCACTTATGTATTTAATGTCTGTAGTAAGTGTAACACTGAACAAAAAGTCATTATGATGAATGGAGAATGGTGTTTTACACTGAGCACATCAGTGTTTAAATGCTTTTTTAATTGTCTGTTCATATGATAGTTTGTGTGTGTCATCTGAACACAAAATGGCCTTTTGTGAAGAGATAAAACTGTTTTGAATGTAAAGTTTCATTTTGCAGGAGAATTGAAGGGTTTTGCCCATTGTGTGTGTGTTTGTTGGATTTGTGTGTAGAGTTCTGAGAATACGAGGCATGTTTTCAGAAAATGTGTGTAAACAATCCAGAAAAACTGTAACACAACACAGACATGCCAAATTCCTATTCTTGGGTTTAAATCCAATAAATTTGTTTCTTGGACGCTTTCTTTGTTTTATGTGTTTTCCTCAAGAGCCGTTTTACTGATTAAGTCTGGTCCGTCCTTATTTTCCAGGCAGTGATGAGCAGTGTCCTGAACTCTTCCCTGCACTGGTTGCCCTCTGCAGTGAAACCCAACGCCGTGCACCTCCATGGCGCTCATGTCTGGGGCCACAGGTGACCAGCTGTCTGCCTGTGTTCCTCTCCTCTGGGACAGCTGGAGCCATCAATCAGCTCCCCCCCCCGAGCCCTGCTGTGTCCGTCTGCCCGGCCCGAGCAGCGCAACAACAACGCCGGACAGCCTTATCTGTCAGGGGAACGCATGAATGGGAATTTGGACTCGTCCCCCGACTTCCACGGCAAGCCGTTCAAAGCTCAGTGGACGTTCTCGTGCGGTGACAGCTTTTTGAATCCTGCGTATCCATCGATGACTTTGGCATTCCACTCCAGTGCCTCAGTATTTATCTAAGAAGTAGTTTTATGATTCCTCAGATGGCCATAAACGGATACATTGTCGAGGCCACTTTACACAGCACGTGCAGTCACAGGCCCGTCTCCCTCCGCAGATGGAAAACATTGAAGCCCATTATTGTGCTCTTGGAGGGGCGTCTTCCACCATGAACTCTTTGGCACACTTTTAAAGAAAGTGGCCTTAATGTATTCAGGCCTGATTCGCAGTGGCTTTGGCACTACCATCCCCCCATCCTGCACTCACCCACCAAACACACACTGCTCTTTCCTCAAAGAGACGGGTAAACATGTGTGAGTCGCAGTGTTCTCTGGAACTTTTTCTTGTTTATCAGAAAGGGAATTGATGCGCCTGACAGCGAGCTTCAAAGGGCGTCACAAAAAGCATGACTTCTACCACCAAGACATTTCCTGTTTATCGAATGAGAACCTCACGGAGGACACTTCATTTAAGACCCAAACACTCACAAACACAAGACAACTTCATACTTGCCCACATTTTCTCGTTACGTAATGCGCATCTGTCCGAGCAGCGTTGTTGAACTTGTGTCAGTGATCTTATGTTTGCCAACTCGGCTGCTATTTTTAGACTTTGCACTGAGGTGAACCACAGAACCGGCAGAGCGACTGAGATTGTCTCAGAGCTCTCAGGGACAGAGGGCTAATTGTTGAGGTCGGTGATTATTAGGGTACTTTTTTTTTTTTTTGTGAAGAGAGCAGAATTCCTCAGTAATCGCTGTGACCGCTGCTGCTGTTCATGTGACCGTCGGTCTCCTCCTCTGGGCCGTGGATGGCTCATTGTTGTGACTTAAAGAGTTGCCGGGCGACAGGGAAGCGAGCTGGGTGGAGTCTGTCTGGACACCCAGACTTCCAGGCTCTGGCTGGAGCATTCACAAACCCTCACCTGCTCCATTGCACACCTTGTACACGTGAAAGCAGAATCATTCACGCGGACAGTGTCATTATCAGCACATGCAATGTCATCCAACGTAGCGGATAATGGTTACTCACATACTTCCTTATTCTTTTACCGTAATTTCAGTCACCCACTTAAGAATAAACATGATGTTGCTGAAACACGTGTGTGTGTATATATATATATATATATATATATATAAATATATTTTTTTTTTTTTTAAGTAGTAAGTGAGGAGCCTGGAAAAGCAGCAGAAAGTATATCTTATTTTCTTGCCTTATACATGAATACTTGACAACTTTCTTGGATTTTTTACTCGATTCATTCCTGTTCTATTGTAGAACATGCAGACAATCGCAGTCCGTCTCCTGACTGTTATTGAAGTTGAACCTCCGTCTCTTGCTCCCAAACAAATTACTCCTGTGTGTTTGTCAATACGTTAAAGATAAGCCATAATCTCATTATCTAACATGCTTATTATCACAAAGCTTTGTTTAAATGCAAATGTGTGTCTCCAGTGAAACCACCACCTCCAGAACAAACGACTGACATCAAGTAAATCTGCATGTTTGAATGTTGTTTGGTCTTATCACGGCATCGTTTCTTTATCTGCAAAGCTGCTGAGCACTCTAAGTCCTCTGGGTCTTTTTTCTGCTGTCATTCAGCTTGATGTGCTTGTTTTGCCATTAGGGGTTACACCTTAAACAGGAGTCTCCGGCTCAACCAAACAGTGAGAAAAAGGGGGCCTCTATTAGCAGGAGACAATTAGCATCGGGCTATGTACACAGCTTAGGGAGACCTCTCCCTAAATATCTGAGCAGAGCACCTGTATTGACATTGGCAGAACACTTTACCTCAGTGTTCAGGTCCAGCTGAGAAAGAAAGCAAAGCAACTCAGTGTGCTCACCGTGGGCAGCTTCACTCGTAAATACCTGAGAGGAGCTCAGCAGAGGAGGGCAGGGTGTGTGTGTGTGTGTGTGTGTGTGCCAGTGTGTCACTGCGGACTCCACATAAAAGTGTTGCAAATGGATCCCATTAGCTGTTACAACACAGGGGAATTTCAAATATTTGAATACTGCTGGAAAATTGTTTTATTTACTTGAGCGTATAAAGAAGCCTCTCTTGACCTTGGCAGTAATGGCTCCAGGGCCACGGACATGGATTCAGAGATATTGAGGTCAAGAGTCAAAGTCTGAGAAATCCTCACCAAAATAAAATCTCTTCAGTTTAGTCTGACATGTTATCTATTGGGCTATGTTCAGTTTGTTGGATCAGAGCAGATTTTCCAAGGAAATTCCCTCCCTGCAGCTAAACTACTGAATATGAACTAATCTAATTCAATAGAAGATTAACTCCCTCAGAACTTTAAATGACTAATTTTGGAAACAAATACATCTGCATAACAATTTTAGATGGAGTTTTGGCCTCAATGAAAAACAAGAACGTAGAGTAAGGCTTTTGGCAATTCACAATTCTGCTGCTGTACATGTGGCCAAGATTTTTTCATTAATTTTTTCTTGGCATGAAATAATATAGTTCAAAATTTTGGGAGCAGTAACTTTGTGGAGTCTGTTGTTGCCAAGCAACTGCTACAAAAAGAAAATTTACAAATCTGCCAAGCAAATGACCCCACATAACGTAGCATATTGTATTTTTTTTCTTTGTTCTTCTTTTGTTGATATGTTAAGATAATTAGTCCTGTGGTTTTTCTCTGTAAGCTCACAGAAAATATTAAGGCTGTGTTTTAAAATGCTTGTAATACAGCCGGGCTAACTTTGGGTGCATGTGTGGGAGAGGCCTGCAGCTTTGACAACTAAAAATGAAAACTAGAAACACTGCATTGATAATCTGTTGTACTGTGTCTTTACAACATGGCTGAATCCACAGTCTGTAGAAGTGAGGCAAGCTTTTGCTACAAGCCCAGCTTCAAAATAAAAACATGAAACGTGTACGTTTGTCCACATGCCCACATGTAAACTGCTTTAAATATGAGATATTAACTACTTCTGAGGCTTTTGCTCAGATTTTATTCCTAACCTATGAACCTTAAAATGTATCATCTCGAACCCCTAAACCACCACTTTTTTATTCTTCAAAAAAGAAAAGTTTTATACATCAAGACTTTGCCATGAGCGTAAACTTTAAACCTGTCCACCCTAAACTGTTTCTTGGAGAGAGCACAGAGAAGTAAGTGACAAATTGAAACTTAAACTGCATGCCTCTTGGAAGAAAAAGGACGTGGGGACTGTAAAATGCTTGTTTTGTTCATGTGAAACTGCAAATTTCAGAGCTGTGGAGCTATGAAGGCAGTTTCCATGCCTTACTGAGTCATCACAATCTCATGGAAGATCTTTCTGTTTTGTTCTACATAGGATACAGTTCCTGGACATAGAGTATTTGCTTATGTGTTTTTTTTTCTCAAACTACCAAGAGCGTTTTTACAATCTACAAGATAATAAGATACAAACGTTTGAATAAGGTTTTATAATAGTTTTTAAATGAATCTACAACTTGGAGGGGGTAATTCAGTTTTATTCCACGGTCATCTTTTCTTACTTGTAAAGCTAGTTTATTTTGTTTTTCTTTGTTTCAATGGGACAACAACTTGATATGGATCATTTCTGGAAATGGTCATAAAAAAATGAGTTTCCTCTGAACATCACTGCTGTGTCTTGCTGAGAAAAAAAAGTGAGTCACCATTTCATGCAGCTTAGTTAGTGTTTGCCTTTAACTGGAAATAAGCCACACCATACAGCATTAGTGCACCTCCCACGTTCAGAACGCAGATGATCTTATTATCTGTCCACCGATAGCACGACTTATTGGACTTATTTAGGTTTTTACTGTAACCGCCCATTTAGGGAGGAATCCTATCTATCTATCTATCTATCTATCTATCTATCTATCTATCTATCTA
>CAJRST010006668.1:12279124-12346771 GCA_907169785.1 Menidia menidia
TATGACACACATTCCGGGTTGGAGTGGGTGGGTCCGTGGCTTTTCTCACGCAGGTAGTGAGGGTACAGTAACACAGGAGGACGGGCAGGAAGCAGCGTGGGCAGCCTCCCTGTGTCACCGCCTGCGTCAGACCAGACGCCAGGAGGGAGTTTTCCACTGACGAGAGAGAGAGAGAGAGAGAGAGAGAGAGAAAAAAAAGAAAGCCTGCGCTTCTCGGCAGTCTGCTACAGACAAGGGAAGCGCTCGAGCTGCGGAGCCCCGCACCGCCCTCACCCGCAGACAAAAGCCCCCCACAGCCGTCTGCGTGCGGGGAGAAGCGCTCCAGAAGCCGGCCCGTTTGGATTACCTCCGCCGCCTGTTCCCCCAAAACGTTACCGGGCTCCCTGATGGTGATCGGACACTTGAATTTGTGGTGAGTATACGAGCAAGATTCGGGAGAGTTCGCCGCTGTGTGATTGGACGCCGTGATATATATTTGTTAGCCCGAGCCACAAGAAGCCAACTAGTTGGGAATATTCTAATTATTTTTTTATTCCTTGGCTCATGTGTCGGGGACATTTAAAGATCCTGTTGTGTGGCTGAGTGAGTGAGTGAGAGAAGCTCCGAGCGGTTATTCTTTCAGGGGGTTTTCTTTGTCAGATTTCTTTAGGAACACTTTGCATTCAGCAGCTTAAGTTGACGCTTCATTGTGCTGGCACGCTTGGACTGAGATAAAGTGAGCTGTTAAGATTTATTGCAATGTTTTGTGACCATTTCACAAGCCGGTGGCAAAAGACTGATAAAACACTTGAAGAACGAGTTGATTTTTTTTACGGCGAGGTTCCGATAATCCACTTTCATTCATTTATTGATTGATTTGGATGTTTCTGATCGGTGCTCGTAGTTTCTTTTTTTTTCTTTTCTTTTTAAAAACTACCTAGCTGGCGTACGGGGGGGGTTGCACGTGCCGCCTGTGCGTGTTGTCGGTTGTGGATTCGTGGATCGGAACAGTTTGATGGGGTCGGCTTTGTGTGTGGAGTTGCTCACCTCGGCGGCGCTGGTGCGCCTCTTGGAACGAGAGCGACTCCCGAAGGCACTGCATCCGAGCGCACAGCTGACAGGGCTGCTGTCATCACAATTAGCATTAATCACGAGGAATGATCGGGTCAGCGGGGGGAGACGGACACGGGGAGCCGGCTGCCCTCAGTGCGCGCGCGTCCGGCACACAATTCGCCACTGATCGATTTATTGGATTAAAAAAAAAAAAAAAAATCTTTTCATGAAGAATTTCAGACAGGTGTCTGCGAGCCAGGTGCGGAAACAGAGTGTTGAGCTCTTCCATTGTCTGAGCCAACAGTTTTCCCCAACAGTCTTCCGTCCTAACCAGTCGCTCTTTGGCGTAAGTTTGGGCCAGATGTGCAGAGGCGCGTGCAGGACCTTTGCCTTTACGTGCCCTCGCGCTCGGGTGAAGCTGCCCGTTGCGCTTTGTAGGTATGCCACTGTTGTCTGAGAGCTGTTATTTTTCAGAGCGAGTTTAATCGTCTCTCGCGCGACCTCACCCGGATCTTTTTTGGAATCATGTTTTCTGGAATTATGCTACAGAGGGCTGAATGATCCTTTGTTTACTGAGGGGCCATATAGCGCTGGTGCTAAGCATTTAATGTGGCCTGCATTCCCCAGGAATGTTGGAAGATGGTTAAATAGCTCTAATTTTTTTTAAACACATGTTTTTTTGTTTTTGTTTTTTTTTCTTGTTTTTTCTTGCTTGCACTTTGTATCTTGATCTCTTAGAAAATTATATATAACTTCACATGGAAACTCCTGTAAATGACACCAAGCCTAAAAAGGGTTTTTATGCGGTGTTTTAGGGGATTATAACACAAAACAAATATCACTCATGCTTTCTGAGCGCTTCATGTCCATCATGTGATCCTGTATTGGGTTAACCTTGCTGTGCCTGCAGCTGTCAGACACAGCATAGATAATCTGGATAGCCACTTCCTGTGCACTGCAGAGTGGGTTTCACAACCTCAGGAAGCATGTGCACAATTTTAGTATCTGCCTGCCCAGCTGGGAGAGGAGGCAGTAGCGGCAGAGAGCTGGGTTCAGGCAAGGTTGTCTGTGCCTGCTTCATTTTGGTCACGCAGGATGGCCCCACGCTTTTGTGCCTAGAGACGAGGGGGGGGGGAGGAGGAGGGGGGGGGGGGGGGGGGGTGCGGGTGCCTGCTGACAAGTCTCCAACACAGCAGCAGAAAGCTCCCATCTGGCTTTGTCCTCTCCCAGCATTCCATGCAGCAAGTGTCCCAGACATGAAGTACGACCCCTGAACTGACAACATCCTCCTCCTCCCTTCCTCCTCACACACACACACACACGCGCACACACATGCACACAGGCACAGCTAAAGGCTAAAGCTTAAAAGATTGTTTCAAGTTTGCTGTTGTAATTCTCGTACTTGCATATCTCAAAAAGAATAAGAAAATCAAGTTCAGCTTTTTTGTTCCTTTGAATTAGAAGTGAATGCCGGCTTCCACCGCTTGACCACCCATGTTTGCCTCGCACAACAAATGACTGGCATGCACGCTCCATGTGCAAGCTAATCCCCTGTCAGGTGTGGCTGCAGGAAAGGTGGCCTGCCCGGGCGTCTTAAGGGAGCAGGACTTTCCAGTGGTTAGCGGTAAAAACACATCTGGGTTAGATAGAGCCTGTGTTCTTCTCCCACTGTTTCAGCGGGAGTAGTCCTGCCAGAATGGAATTCCTGTGGCTTGGAGACATGACATTATTTATTTGTTTTGCACAATCCGTCCTCCTTCTTCCCACTACCTCTCCTTTTTGGAAACAGTGTGTGCACGGGTCGAAGCAGGGGAACAGAATGTTTCTGTGGCACGGTCACAGTGAGAACAACAGGCTCATAGATGAGAAAGGGGGGAGTTCTGCCCGCTTTGCTCCAGCAGGTGGAGCGCTTCTGACAAAGTGCTTCGGTTTGAATCATGTGCAGGAGTTTTTCCCCCAGCTGTGCGGGAGCAGGAGTCCAGCCCGCCGCCGGTGCCTGGGCGGCTCTGATCAGTTACCTCTGAGCTGGAAATGAGAGGCGCGATACCCCCCGAAGCCTGCGGGGAATGACCTGCCCAGACACGACTCCACACACGCAGGAAGACTCCCAGGCTCATCATTATCACATTTTATGAGCACTCAGTCAGTCACTCAGACACAGCACCGGGTTGTCAGTGTGCCATGTAAATGCTCTCGGCGGGCTAAGATTAGCACAACTTGACGCTCCCACCCAGGGTGCTATAGGCTGCAGAGGGGCTGGATGGGCAGTGTAAGGGGGCACAGCCAACTGGGACCTGCGCTGTGTGGCTGTAAGGCAGAGGGGTGACGCTTAAAGGGCTGCCTGTCCAGGGATCTGTGTAAATGTGAAACATTTTTTTGTACCTCTGATTAAATCTCTGATTTATTCAGTTAGATTTGTAACTCTATACTAATGCATTTTGGAAGGCATTGTACCCCCTTTTTTTCCCCTTCTTTTTATTTTAAGTTGCCTTTGTCCAATATGGTGAGCCTCATTAAGATATCAGGTTTATTGCTGTTTCGACCTTTGCACTTGGATGTAGCATTTGTTTACATCCATCTTTACATAATTGTTCATGGATGTTTTCATGAGACTGTGAAAGCTGTCCCCAGAAAAGTGATTCTGGAGTCACATAACAGCCTGTAGCTGCATGTACCCAGATAATCTCATTCGACTGACACAGTTATGCATATAACTTGAGCCCTGTAGTACTTCTGGTGACAAATCTCTTTGCTTGAGATTTATCTTCCCGACTCTATGACAACTGACTGGGGAGCACCTCAGTGGATGTGTCCTTTATCTGCCTGCCTGTGTGCAGTTGATGGAATGACAGCGATGCATAATTTAGTGCGTGCTGAAAACATGCTGTGCTCCCTCTTTGGCTCGGCTGTCCGATCACATCCATTCTCCATTTAGAGCAGACATTCACAGGCGCTGCCTTCTTGAGGAGCCAGCTCTGAATTCCTCCTCTTTCATCTTCTTTTTGCCCCTGCACCCTACACCCATTCGCAGCCGAATAATAAGCAATACGTTGTCTTTTTTTTTTTTTACCCCCGGTCTCTTATTCCGTCTGCTCTCCATGCTCTATCGGCTTTTTTCTGTGGGTGCAGCGGCTGAGCAGGCTGAGAAGCCCTCGATTGACTACATGCCGTCCCCTCGCCAGGATTAACCTCTCGCCATTGTTTCTGCCCGTTGAACAGGATTAACAAATCAATGTGTCAGGTAGACTGCAGTCAAGAGACAATGACCCAATTCTGACACCACTGTCCCCCCTGCCTCCCACCTCTCTCCCTCTCCTCCCCCTTCTGCCTCACTGCAGCTTTTAATTAAAAAGACTTTGCTTAGCTGGCTCTATGCACTCCCTTGAGGATGCCTCACAGCTTTGTTTTCCTTTTTTTTTTTTTTTTTTTTCTTCCTGCGAATTGGGGGTGGGAAATGATGGCAAAGTTAAGTTAAAAAACTAAAAAAAATGTAAGGTTAGCTCTCGTGTGCTCCTCGTTTTATTCCCACGCAGACATGTGAACAGTAAGCTGCTGCAGCATTAAGAACACACATATGTTGTGTGACGAGCGAGCACGAGAGCAACAGATGCTGCATCCAGGTGTTTGCAAATCGTCTCAGGGCAAATCCCCCGGTGTGACACGCGGAGCTGCGGAAGGCATTTGGAAATCATTTTGCACTTGAGTACAGTCATGGGTGGGAATTCAGTTGCTTCTTTTCTCTCATTGATTCTGTAACGAGGAGCACACTGAGACGGCCGTGGTGCAACAGAAGCCTGTTTGTTAGTTCCACAGATAAAATGAGCCGCCGTGACCCACTGCAAGGTGATTCATTCATCATACTGGCGCTGGGGACTACAATATGTGACAGCAGCAATAACAATAACCCCCTCCAGCGCAGCAGCAAAGCTTCCACTGACCATACGGAGGTGTCAGCCTCTTGCCCTTGACTTGGTCTCGCCCTTATCTCTGTCAAAAGGGAGCTCCGGTTTTCCATAATTGGCCCCTGTTGCATGCTGAAAATGACCTCCTGCTTGACTACCTGCTCAGAATTTTATTCCTGTTTTTCTCCTACGTAATAGCCGGAGAAGACACGCCCAGCAGGCAGGTCACACATGAAGTTGAAGGGCCTGTAGAGCTACAGAGCTTTTCCTTTGGCTCTTTCAGGAGCGGTGAGAGATGATGTGATTACTTAGGGTTTCAGAGCCTGAGCCATGTACTGTCAAATAACTGGAATCGTTAAGACTTAAATTTAGCCTTATGCAAAATTAAAGAAGGTATCAAACAAACTTACCTTTGATTGCTGGTAAATTATAGGTATTACCAGGAAAGTGTTTGAACAAACGCGGCTGAGGATAACCGAGATTCAGGGCAGATACACAACGTGCCGAAGCTGGAGCAGCTGTGAATGATTTGGCTGCAATTCCATCGACTGGAGACAGTTTGATGGTGAAATGAGCTCTTCATGGTTAAAGTAAAAGCCTCCTTTCCCATCCCACATCTTCGACGGGAGTGTCTATGATGGAACGGGGCCCGGCCATGTCTTCCCTCTCCCATCATTTCCCTCTTCCCTCCACCCTTGCTTGTTCAAATTTGCAGGGGCTAAGTCCCAAACTGAGATGATGGTGACCTTTTCTGCTTCAACTTCTACTTTTCTACACTTCTCTACACTTTTCGAAGTACTACATGAATCCTCCTTCTTATTGGAACACACATTTTTCATAACGGATATTTCTGTATTGTCTGTTTTTTTCTCGTGAAACTTGAAAAGACAGAACAGCTTTTTTTTTAGGTCGCAGAAAAAATAGCATACCTTTGCAAGAACATGAACTAATACTCTTTTTTTCAACTGCCTCTCTGTCAAAGGATTGATTGTTTATTTTTTTGCTGAACTAACAGAGCTGGGAAGAGATGCTCGCATTGAATAACAAAACACTTTGACTATGTGTACCACTATCTACATACCTTTACCTATAAGCATACGACTAGTGGAAAATTACCTGAATCTTTAGTCACTTTAATGTGACAGCTGCTTGAATGGATTGATCGTAATGTCTGTCGTTAGATGATTGGGTCACCTTTGTTTGGATTTTTCTATAATCAATGCATTTGCTTAGCTGATGTGATTTGCAAGAGGGTGAAGGGTCCAGTAATTGTTGACTTAGGCAAATGGGGCTGATTGATTGCTTCCTGTGCCGCTCTCCGCTGAGAGCAGCACAAGACTCGGATGCATGTGAGCGATGCTGTCTCTCACATGCTGGAGCGCAAGATGCACTGGCACCAGTGGCCCTTTAGTGTGTCCAGATACTTCCATGAAACATGCTTATTCTGCCCGGTCGCTTATGTGACTGAGAGCCTAAATTCTGTCTGAAGAAGTATGAAGAAGTATGAATAGTGTGAGTAGATCTCCAATAACCCCTGTCTTTGCTTCTCCCTTCAGATTGTTCACACTATCACCATGAGTGGGCCTCACAAGAGGAAGTTTGAGGAGGTGGATGAGGACCCATGCTACTCCACTCCCTCCCCCTCCTCCCTCTCCTCCGCCTGCTCAGGCTGGGACTCGGAGGGGGAGAGCTGCTACTCGGACACCCTGGATTCCACTCCCAGCAACCCAAGCTCCCCAGCAACGAATTTCAGCAGTGAGTGTTCTGTTAGTGTGGTAATAAATCACGGGAATAGCTGATGGTACATGCTCTTTTTTTAATGCATGCCCTCGCAATGTCTTCAGCATCCGCTGAAGCTCTAATAACAACCCATAAAAATAGGGGAGAGGTGAAGGAATTTATGCAGCTGGCAGTCCATGAAACACTTTGGAGAAATGATTTCAGACTTCTGCCGTGAATACCTCTTTTGATTTCATGCCCTAAAGCTGCAAGATGGCTAATCGCATTATGCAGTGACTGCTCACCTTGGCACCTTCCTCACCTCCCTCCTGGAAGCCCGCAGACAGTCGCGGCCTCACCTTACCTTTAGAGGCGTGGGTTGAGCAGCTTTGGGGTGTTTCTCTCTGGACCTGGGTGCGCCTGCTGGTCTTTAGGGGCCCTGGGGCCATTTTGCTGCGGGATTGTGTTGTACGGGAGAAGGGCAAGCCGTTGTGAGGTTTCCAGGATGGTGGGGCAGGAAGCCAGGAAGAGAAGCCTGGCAGGTTGCCAAGACTGGAAACACACAACGCCTTGTCTGAAGCCCGGGCGTGCACCCAGCACAGGTGCTGAAAGAGGTTTGGTGAAGGGATAGAAAAGAAGGGGGGGCTGCACAATCAAGAAAAGAGGCAAGCACACACATCCAGCAGAGCTTATAGAGTGGACTATTATGATCTGGTGTTTGTGTTGGAAGGAAAGTTGTTTGCCATTGTGAGGAGAAGGATGGGGGTTAGCCGCCTACAAAGCCATCTTAGCCAGAAGCAGATAGGGTGTCATTTATTTCTTGTGGATGTCTTAAGCCTGGCTGGATTTGATGGATGCGAAGCTGAACCTGGCAGTTCAAATAGAATAGTCAGGCTGTTTAACTCCGCTTGTCTGAGTTGAGGTAAAAGGTTACATTTTACTCCTTAATTATCACACCAAATATATCAATTTATACATTTTTTATGTTTGACTTATAGTGCTTTTGAGGCCAGTCATAATGCAGTATGCCAGAGTATTGCAACTTTGTATAGACAGAGGGACTCCAAAAGGAGTTCCCCGCCACATAAAGGACCACCAGATGTAATGGGGATTACCAGCCGTCTTCTTTACACACCGGCTCACATAAAAATGGTCCTGGCAGCTTAAGCAGGGGAAAAACTTACATGTCTTCAAGTGTGACTCAAAGTTGAATATTCCTGGGTGGAAGTGGAATTTATACAAAAGCTTGAATAATTGTTGGACTTTTTAGTTTTGCACATATGGTTCCACTTACATCCCCATGTGTTTTATGGCCTCTGTCTATGTATAAGTACAAAGGTAGCTCATCGATGCTGGTCCTGAATTGTTCAGCAGAGAAATGACCTTTGACATTGGGTCATTTGTGGGGATTGTCGGCTTCCAGAGAGAGCCGGGTGGTCAGGTTTTATTCCCGTCCACGCTTCCATCCCATCTGGCGGGCTCCGGCATTTACTCACCACGTTGTGATCCTGGCTGCTCTGCTTCCTCCACTGTGTTGGCCACTAAAGGGAAATTCCTGGGCTGGGCGTTTTTTTCTTTTCTTTTTTCTTTCACATAGTAGGACACGAAACAAAGCTAGATGGGTTCCCAGTTGTTTAGGTTTCATTTAACAGGATGCAATGGTGTTAGACACCTGTTATCAGTGTTGTGTGTGTTTTTTTTTAAAAAGTGGGTACTTGATAAAGGCTGTACAATAAATCAGAGAGGTGTCTTTTTACATGCTGTTCAGCAGCATTTGTAGGCATCTGAAGGATTCAAATGGTGGGGAACTATGCCATCTAGTGTCGCAAAAGAGTTCAACATCACCTCTGTCATGTTTAAAAAATACTTTATTATATGGAAGGCATGTTTTCTGACCCAGCCTTTGTCCATCCGCAGGAACATCCATCCTTAAGAAGTCGAAGAGAGCGCGGCGGGGCAATGTGACGTTTGACCAGGTGACGGTGTTCTTCTTCCCTCGGTGCCAGGGCTTCACCAGTGTTCCCAGTCAAGGAGGGTGCACTTTAGGCATGATGCAGCGCCACAGCGCACTCCGCACGTACACACTTGCAGAGTTTGCTGTGGAGCAGCGACTCCTGCGGCGAGTAAAGGTCCTCAATAGACTCAGGGAGGAGAAACTAGAAGCTCTCAAACTGAAGGTGAGATATGAAAGTCTTGCATTGAATTCAACTCACTCCCATACCCAATTACAGCAAATTAAGCATATTTGCATCCTTTGATTCAGTTGACAAAAAATGGAACCCAGGAAAGTGAAGAAGCAGATCGGCTGACGGTGGACGACATCCCAGAGCAGGACATTGACATCAGTGGAGCCAACCTGGATGAAGGTTCCTTCCTCCAGCCTTACCCGTCGAAGCGCCGCTATGCACTGCTCAAAGCAGCTGGCGTGAAGAAGATTGACAAGGAGGAGAAGTGGCAACTGCACGAGCTGAGGATCTCCAGGGAGAACTGTGGCTGTGACTGCCAGGGTTTCTGCGATCCTGAGACATGTAGCTGCAGCCTGGCTGGCATCAAATGTCAGGTAAGAATGAAAAAAACAATAAAAAAAACATAGAACATTTGGAAGTTTCTGTTACACTATAGAGTGTTTAACCACTTTCTTTTGCTTTTCGTAGATGGATCATTCATCTTTCCCTTGTGGCTGCACGAAGGACGGCTGTGGAAACGCAGAGGGTCGCATCGAGTTCAACTCCACACGGGTACGGACGCATTACATCCACACTATCATGAAGCTGGAGCTGGAGAAGAGATTGGAGGAGCAGTCCAGCACGGAGGAGGATGAAGAGGAAAGCACGACGGGCGCCGCTCCTTTACCGGCGGTGCCCTCCTTCCCCTTCAGCTCGGAGCTGGTGGCGGCCGGGGAGAACAGCTGCAGCAGCGACATGACCGACTTATCCGACTCCTCCGGTCAGAGCGAGGACTCGGAGGCAGGCGAGGGCCGGTGCCAGCATCAGAGCACCCTGGACGTGGACGAGAAAGGCCTGAGCCGCATACTTTGTTTCAGCGACACGGAGAACTCCTCGAGAACTAGCGGCGACGGCGGGGACAGGAACTGTCAAAACAAGTGCTGCACCGACGTGCAAAAACAGCAGCCGTCCACGGAGGCATTTAGCAGCTTCAGCATGGTGGACTTTGCCGACGAGAACGACAACATCGATGCGGCGCTGTTGGACTCTGAGGACGATCAGACGGACAATCGAGTATCAGCCATTTCAGAACTTTTGGACGAGAACGCCAACCAGGGAAACGCCCTTTTCCACAGTAGTAGTGTACCACGCACACCCTCTCCCACCGTGGATCGCTCTGCCAGCTATAACATGGACCTGAGCCTCTCCTCCGAGTCTGACCTCGAGTTCTTCGACGGCTTCCCTTGTTTGGGGCCAAGCTCGCTCTACAACTCCCTCAAGGAGTACGAGCATATGGACAACTTTTTTCAGTTCCAGCTGCCCAGTTACCCCAGTTTCCCGGCAGCGAGTGACCCCGGGACCTGCCTCCTGGAGTCTCTGATCGGCCTTTCAGAATCTGTCCCTGAGCCCCCCGCAACCTTTACAGACAATCAGCTGATGGAGGAAGCCATGAAATTGTCTGTAATGGAGTCTGTGAAAGTTTGACTAAATATACGTGGACAATGTAATTCAAAACAATGGTTTGGAAGAAGGCTAAAATGCACATAAGATGTCAACATGTTGGAGGAAGCTGTGATTTCCCTCTCGCCTAATAGATTCTCAGATTCCAGTCTTGCCTTCAAAATGTTAGCAAAGCAGTTTGGGATTAATCGCTGTGTGAGATGGCAGCTAGTGTTAAAAGTGAAAATCTCCAATAAGAAGAAATCAATTCAACCAGGCCCGCAGAAACCAATGATGGCTCTCAATTCCTAAGAAAGCTCTTTTAACCAAACCAAGATCACCAACCGTATGCTTGACAGGAATCAAACCTAACTGTGGCCAGGTTGGGAGCCTCAACACAGCTGAATGTGCACCTCAGGGATTTTTATTTCTAGCTTTTGGAGGCAGTATATGGTAACCTTGCTGTGATGGCCTTCATACGAAACCCGAGTCAAACTACAACAAAGTCCTGTTTGTGGTCCTCCCTTTGGGCTCGAGCAAGTGGGCTCCTGGCTGTGTTCAATTCTAAAGCTGGTGATTTTTTCCCCCCCAAAAGATCTAACCCAAGGGTCTTTCATGGTACAAGGAAAACAAAAAATCTTCTGTAAAAGCTCCTCGATCAGCACTTTATCTGTGAAGATAGGCATAGGCATTGTTTTGGTCATATGGGATGGATTCAACAGTTCAACGCTAAATTATGGAGTCACTTATTTATGAGCCTGGCAACTAGAATGAATGCTCACACCTAAAAGCTGTAGCTGTGTTATCTATATTGCTTTTGTTTAAATTATTTCCTTTATAATTTTTTTTATTTATTTCATATGAAGCCTCCTTTCATTCATTCAAGCAGCACTGTGGTTTGTTCACCGTTAAGTGCAATCTTCCTTCCTTCTTTTTTTTTTTTCCATATCGCATTAAGGCATTGTTACTGGAAATGGGACCACAAGTCCATCAGAAAGTATTTAATATCTATTCTCTTATACGTTTAACATTTTTTAAGTTATTGTGTCGGGATTTCATTAGTTATTTAATTTAAGTCATTTTGGAAAACACATGGGCTGTTGTGAGGTTTACTGGATGTGCCTGTTTATCAGGGGAGCCATGCCTGCCAGTGGTGTGTGCACAGTGCTTCCATTTAAGCTTTGGGACTGAAAACTGTGGATTCTCCCTAATCACTGAAACAAAATGATGGATCTATTGTATCTCTGCCTATTATATAACCATAGAAAATTACACTAATATTTTGTAACTAATTTATGTAGGAACAAAGGAATTCTAATCACTGACAAATTGAATATTTTATTAAGAGAGCGAAATGAATCATTTTCAATCTGGGACAACCTTTGTAATATATGAATTGTAGAGAAATGTATGCTTATGAAGGTTATTGCTCTCCTACATTCCGAAGTATTTTTTAACGGTTGGATATCTTAGAGAAATGCCACTAAAACTAAGTAAAGTGCAAAGATCAATTTGATTGTACTCAGAATTTTTTGGAAGTCTGTGACTTGGGTTAAAATATGCTATAAATTACACATGTGAAGGGTTTTTGTGGATAAAAACTGCATATATTATACATTTTTTATCTTGAACACAAACCCTGAAATTTGAAGAGTTGCCTCATCAATTAAAGAACAAGACCTTTTCAGAGGTGATCGTTATCACCTGTATGAAAAGCTGAGGGACACTAGAGTTGATGTACATATCTCACCTTTTCTACGGCTGTTTCGACAGCTTTTCTGGACCCTTTTGAAATTATGCATGCAGGTCCTGTTTGTTAAATCTTCTTCTGATTAATTGTATACTTTGAAAAGTGCAGAGTGCACATTAGAAATGTATTATTCGCTTTTTGCCTTTTTAATTACTTTGAAATCCATCCGATATACGTTCTTGCGCCACAAAAAGGGCACTACTTTTTTGCAAGCAAACATTTGTTTCTCTTGTACAAAATGTCAAATCTCATGAAGAAATGGCAACAGTGAGTGTTTATCAGTGTAATGTATTACAGTACAGTATATTTTGTTTTCAAAAGAACGTGTCTTACATTTTTGCCTTTTGTGTTGTGCATATTTCTGCTTGAAAGGTCCTGCAGAGCAAACAAAGCTGCTTTATTTTTTACATACTCACACATTAACCTGCTGTTCAAAAAACAGTTAGTTTCATCTAAGCCATTTTGACAGCTTGTCCCTCCAAATAATAATAAAAAAATCATTTTGTAAACGCTTGATTGTGTGTGTTGTTTGTATCGTGTAGTTGCTAAATAAGGTGTAGAGTATATTACTTCGGCCAAAACAAAGGCGTGGCTAAACAAACTTTAGAGTTTGAAGCTGTTCTTGTATGAGATCACAAGCGCAAAAAATAAGTTTTATAAGTTTTAATAATAGCTATAACCTGCACAAAAAAAACCTTCTGTGCATTTGTCAGGTTTGAGATGGAGGATAAGAAAAAAACAGCTAGTGATTTACTTCAATTCATTTTAGAAAATATACCTTATTTTGTTGAAACATCATTAAGAAGCATTACAGCTGAGGACCAACTTTAATATACCCATGTTCTTTTTTTTTTCCCACTGGAATTTACCTGTTGTTACGGGTCTCCATGGCTAAGAGAGAAAAACATGAAAATGACGTAATGCTGTAGTGTCCTGACCGCCACCACAAACATATGGCCAGAAAATTCCAGACAGGAAGAAAACGTGGAGTCTGTGGCAGCATATAGCTCACATTTGGCCACAATTAGGAAGGCGTGGTTTTTTTGTTAGTATATTTGATTTTCCATGGAGAAAAATGCACGTCTGGTTTTCCTTGATCCCAAGAGCATGAGGAAAAAAAAACATGTTTTGTCAAAAAAGTGTTTCTTTTTCCTGTTTTTTCTTTTTTGTTTTATAGTGATCCATACCTTGGAATTTACTGTCATCATAGGCTGAAACTTCAGATGATTAAAGAAAAACAAAAAAGAACCACAGTGTGGTTTTTATACTATGAACTAGTCATAATCCAAACACACCAATCCAGCCTGCATTCATAAAGGAATGCATTTATGGGACTCTGGGGAAGTACAGGAGTTGAAATGCACCTAATCCAAGAGGAATGCTGAGTTTTTTGGTAAAACACGGCTCACTTTTGCTACCCTTTGGACAGTTTAAGAACTACAAGCCAAATGTGAATTATGAGTTTTATTTCACAGGAGCCAGTTGGAAATTTAAAGATTCCGTCCCATGGCCTGCAGAGTGGAAAAAAAAAGAAACACACAAATATCAAAGAGGTTTTTCTGAATGTATCTGTCCATTAATGTCCCTGCAGTCAAACAGAAAGGCTTCTGGAGACTTACTGAGTACATCCAGGAGAGGAAAGAGGAGACTCTGGTGAACACAGTGGGTTTAGTCACTTGGTTGCACATGCCAGACGGCCCGTAGCTGACCACGCCGTGGACTCTCCAGGCTCCATCATCGAAGCAGTTCAGGGGACCTCCAGAGTCACCCTGGCACAGGCAGAAGGGACAAAAAG
This sequence comes from Menidia menidia, assembly GCA_907169785.1. Lineage (NCBI taxonomy): Eukaryota > Metazoa > Chordata > Actinopteri > Atheriniformes > Atherinopsidae > Menidia > Menidia menidia. The sequence goes on from CAJRST010006668.1 coordinate 12,292,928, forward strand.
GTTCACACCTCTCAGCATCATGTGTCAGGCATGAAGGATTTAGCATTCTATGGCATTTTATTTCCTTGCTGCACCTCGAAAACATTTCTTGTCAGAATACAATAAATAACAACCCTGTTTTTTTTATACCTGGCAGCCGGATATGACTCCGTCTCCTCCAGCACACAACATGGTTTCCAGAGCAATGTTGCCCCACCATTCCGGCGTGGAGCACACCGAGTGCTCCACCACATTGATGGGAGCCTCCTGCAGCCTTTCAGGGGTGCTTCCTATGTCTGATATGGTAAGGACAAAGTTCAAGATGCGTCATTATCAAAAGAGTTTCTAAAATGCGCACGTGCTTGTAAGACGTGGACTCACAGTCCATCAACCCCCAGCCTGTGATGTAACAAGTGAAGTCGTGAGGCAGCGTCTGGTCAGGATACGGAAGGTTGGCGATCTCCGCGTAGCCATTGCCATACACAGGACTGGCCAGTTTCAAAAGAGCAATATCATTCCTGAGAGATAAATGAAAACATTTTTTAAATAACTCAGAGACAGTTTATCAAAAGCCTTGGGAGAGAAACTTAACTGGCAAAAATTAAGAGGCTACAATGTAATATTGTTTCAGAGATGCTTTCTGTGTGAATATAGACAGATTTAAAAGGGATGTTTTATCAAGAGTTTAAACGGAAATGTGAGACGCTTACCCTTTGGCAAGATCCCCGTTCCATTCAGGGTGGACAATAATCGCTTCCACATCGATGAACTGCTCACTGCCCTCATATTCATACAAGTTATACTCACCCACTGCCACGCGGTACAGACGAGAGTCCATGCTGAGAGGGACAGAAAAAGAAAACAACAGCATTTGATAGTGATTATGTTCATCATTTCTCCAGGCCTGCTCAAACCTGACAGTCCAAACCTGAGGATGCAGTGAGCTGCCGTCATGATGTAGAAACTATCCACAATGCTTCCTCCACAGATGTGGTAGAAGTAACCATCACTGTACGAATCAAACTGAAGGGAAACCTGAGAATAAAAACAAAACAAAAACAACAACAGTCATCACTTAATTATGAACGGAAAACATGAGGAGGGAAGGTCGAATTAAAAATGTGGCATATGAAAAGATATTTGACCTGCCATTTCCAAGTGTTGGGGCTGGCATCACTGCCACCTATGACCCTCTCATTCTGCACCTTGTAGTTCAGAGGTGTTTCAGCCCAAATGAGCCCTATTGCACACACGGTAACATACACAGAAGGCACAGCGGTTACATGGGCATTACCAAAAGCCAGAAATGGCAAATGGAGGTCAATTATGTTCATTTTTGCCATAACAAGCTTACCAATGCAGGACAGAAAAGCCACGGCCCAAATCATGATGACAGATGACTGAATGCAGCTCGTTTTAAACTATTTATACCAGTTTCACGCCAAAGGACCTTCAAAAAGGCCACCACGCAGATGTTAGCTGACCTGCCAAAATCAACAGAAATGGGGACAATCCCTCACTGAAGGAACACAGTATCAAGGTTAATTGATAAAAGATTAAAAAAAATTAGAAAGGTATGATATTTTTTAGAGGTTAACCCAAATAATAATTTAAAATTCCTACAAATGTTTCACATATTAACTTTATTCATATTCTTACACTTCATTTGATCTTTGAAAGCAAGACCACGTGGCTGTAATTAATATTCATTATCATGGTGGGAAAAGAACAGATTCAGGTGGGTGGTGACGTGTAGTCGCAGAGAAACCAAGTCAACACAGCCATCTGTAAAGCATGTTAGTCACACAGATATTTCCCTACTTGATAACATTAGTTCACCAAATCAACAACCAAGGTGAAAAATGAAAAGGTTCCACTGTGGTGACACCAAGAGACATCATTCAGCAACAGTGTAGGACCTGCTGAAATTAATTAATTTAAGCAAATTCCCTCATTCCTTTTATCTTTTTTCTTCTTTTTTCTTTAATTTCTCTACCCTCCTTCTTGCAAGAAAGTTGATTGTTATTATTTTATGACTCGTAAGATTTTTGAACTACTTGTCATGTGCTTGTTTTATATTTGACTTAACATCCATCATTTTGTTGTCTAATCCATTTAGATTTGAAAATTTGCTGAGTTCAATCTGCATTGCTAAATTGTATGTTTTTGGTTCTTGATTTGCCAAAATAAGAATTATATTGGTGCCACTATAAGCACTGAGAGGATTTGCTTATATTACAAACCAAGGCAACCTGCTCCACCCTAATTTATTTAATTTAACATAATTCAAGAACTATAATGAGTGGAATCAAAATGCATTTTACAAGACCGGACTCAAATGTGGACACATTCAGTTTTATCAGAGATAAGTAGAGTTCATAGTTTCACACTTTAGTGTCCCTCACCATAGTCTGATAAAGCACGCGTTAAAAACTGAATGGGCTGTATTCTGTTCTACTCTACTCTGTTCTGACATTTCAGAGTTAAGCAACCCTTTAACCGCCTGGTTCTGGTATGTAACTATTAAAGTGAGGATGTGTTGTGCACAGATTTTTCTTGTTTTGACCATTTTGCCTAAAAGTGATATCTTAAATCCCTAAAAATGCTGAGAAAGATCATATTTCCCATGCAGTTCTCTTATAGAATATCTTAGAAGGTTAAATGCACGACACATAATTGCATGGGGAAAGCACCTTGTTAGTTTATTTCCTTAAGTAAAACCAGTTGTATATTAAGTATACTTGAAGCACTTCTCCTTTTGACTTGTTACGCATGTGTAGTGGTGCTCTGTTACCAAGCAACCGTGTTGAACACGCCGTAAGGACGGCTAATCGAGTGCAGATTTCACTTCCTGCTATTTCACTGTTGAGTAAAAAGAAAGAGGAGGCAGAATCTATTTTTCTGTTATCTTTATTTATTAGCTTTGCCTGTTAGCTGTCAGCCCACTTCTGCGTTAGCCAGCCGGAATGCTGGCCAGTTGTATGCCCTCGTGTAATGACTGCTGACATAGTTTTACCTCATTGACATTTAGTCCGGACTGTGACCGTTGGAGGCCATGGGGCTGCCGCAGAGCTCGTTTCTTTCGGACGGGGGAAATAACAGTGGATATCATATCCATGGGGTATGTTGTGACATATAGTACAAGGTTATACAGGTTGTCTGATCGGGAATGACACATTTGAGCTTGTAAGCCTGCTCATTGGAACAGAAATGTTTGCAACAGTCATCTACCAGCAGCCTGACATGCTACTTTCTGACTGTAGTGGTAAAAACCGTGGTCAGTTCATGGTGTCCGCCCATGATGAGGTGGCATTTGGCACACATCCAAGATGTTTAGATATTCAAAACAGTGGGGATCATTTCAGTGCATTACATAGCTTTTACACGGGACAAATGAGGGAGTTTTGTGAATAAGTCAGTTTGCTGATTCGTCCAATATTCAATTAACATAGAGTTCTAAATACACACACCTGTAGTACCTAAAGGTGACACACGAGGGCGACAGATTGCGTGTTTATCCCCTTTGAAAGAACCTGTTTCTAAAATGTGGTTTTAAATTTCAGGTTCAAGAAGGTTCACCTGCACTGAGGGCTGGTCTGGAGCCTTTCTTTGACTTCATTCTCTCTATTGGGAACACCAGACTTGTGAGTAAAGGATGAGTTATGTGAAATTTTGTTTTAAATAAAGAAACTCCTTAATGCGCAAAGATCCCCAAAATGATTCTTAGATATGTGTTTTGGAAGTGGTCCCCTCAAACAGAAGATTGTATGCTGTTTCCTTACAACAGAGCAAAAGTTGGTATAAAAGTGGTGTTTATATTTCAGTTAGCCTCATTGTTGTTGTGATTATATGTTAAACTTACACTCCTCTGTTTCCAAAGAGCAAAGAAAGCGACCTGATGAAAGACCTCCTGAAGGCCAATGTGGAGAAGGCAGTCAAACTTGAAGTGTACAACTCAAAAACCCAGCGAGTCAGGGAGCTGGAGGTGACACCCAGTAACATGTGGGGCGGCCAGGGTTTGCTGGGCGCCAGCGTCCGCTTCTGCAGCTTTGAGGGAGCCAATGAGAACGTGTGGCATGTCTTGGTAAGTCCAAGCCTCTGCTTCCCCCTCAAGCTAATTCTGGGAACATCTGGCAGTCATGTCAAACATGTTTTCTAGCTTGTGGCTTGTACTTTCCCTTTGAAACCTCCTCTGTTCCTTTTTAGGATGTGGAAGCGAACTCTCCTGCAGCGCTGGCCGGACTCACCGCTCACGACGACTTCATTGTCGGAGCTGACCAAGTGTTACAAGAAGTAAGATTTTGTTTGCCTGCTTATTTTAAAGTTTGATAAATTATTAAGAAAAAAAAAATATATATATATGTATCTACAAACTGACCAATACAATATTTCCTTGTGTAACCCCGCAGTCTGAAGATTTCTTTTCCTTGATCGAGGCCAATGAGGGGAAGTCTTTGAAGCTATTAGTGTATAACACGCAGACCGATCAGTGCAGGGAGGTGGTGGTGACTCCCAACGGAGCATGGGGAGGCGAGGGAAGGTTTGTATTTTTTTTAATCAAAATATTTATACATTTGGCCAAAGTTACGTCTGATTGGGAAAAAAAGCAAGCATGAGATACATTATAATATACGTGTTATTGTTCAGTGCTCTGGTAGAGTTCCTTGAGATTTGATTACAGTTACAATGAGGCAGCTGGGATGTGATCTGGGCCCTTAATTGCATTATCTGTCCCCTCGCTGTTTATAAACTGACTCTAAATCCGTGTCCCTGTTGTTTTTAAGTGACAAACTCAGCAGCAAGAAAAAAAAGAGGAACTCTTCTTACTCTAGGGAAGAATGTTAGAGCCAGAGGTCAGGGGAAAGCCAAGGATTACCTGCTTGATGAATGTGTGCTGTTCTTTTGCCAACATCTCAAGACAGAGATGACACTCAAGGACGACTCGCCTCCCAAAGGCTGCCACGCAGCAGCTCCTAGCTTTTTCAGAAGCAGTTTTTTTTTTTTTTTTTTAAACTTTTTCACATCCAATTTGTGCCTCGGATTTTGTGACAGAAATCCGACTTTGTCAACACACCGAGCCCCCAGTGGACCGTGATGGTTGAACCTTTTTGTGCCCCACAGCCTCTGCACTGGGCACCTAATCAAAGGGAATGATGTTTTCAGACTGTAGAGGACAATCTAAAGTATACTGCAGATATAACTTTGTTTGGATGGCAGCTTTCAACCAGACAGCAATCCAAACTGTATATCCAGAGTAGCCAGGAGTGCGTTGGCCTCGGCATCCCTAATCAGGGCTCTGAACTGGATTTTCAGAGTTGCTTGTTTAGTCATTGTCGGTTTGTGTGTGCTGTGCCTTAGCTTAGGCTGTGGTATCGGCTATGGCTACTTGCACAGGATTCCAACGCAACCGGCTCAACTTAACCCCCAGAATAAGAATGCTGTTCAGCCAGAGGTGGCTGACCGTGCTGAAGAAGTAGCTCCGCTTAACTTCACAGAGGTACAGGTCATCGCATGTCTCTTTAGTTTCATTCAGGAGTTTTTTCGTTGAGAGAGAATCTCCTTATCTTGTGTTTCTTCAGGTGCCTTCTGTGGCTCAGTTTAGCCAATCTAATGATTCAGGTTTGGATCAAACTGGAGGAATTGGGCAGAGCATGACCTCTGACCTGGGTAACCATGCATGCTTTTGTGGAGCTTTGACCTTATTGCCATTTTGTCTGTTGTCAAATCATCATTTGCGTGCCTGACCATGACCTGGATGACTGAGAATCTTCACAGATATAATTTGCGTGATGCTGTTTTCAGACGTTTCCGTCCCAGCTGAAGCCGGTGGTTCAGATGTGTCGGACGTCGTCTCCACCAATGAGGAGGGCCACAGCTCCGTGTTTGCTAATTACAGGGATGACACTGGTGATCAATGTAGCTTGGGTAAGCGCTTCACTCGTGATTTAATTGCGCGGGCAAATAGAGCAATTACATGTTTACGATGCCATCTTGCTTGAAAAGAGTAATGAGAGCTCTTAAAAAGCGGCTATTGTTGAGGCACTCTGCAGTTCTGGGTTCATTAAATCTCTCCGTTACTAAATTATGATCCGTCCCTGAAGAACAAAACCTCTCAACCCCAAAATAGAAGTTTTGCACGGATATTTGCAAGACGAGTAAGATGGCTTTTCTCATCGATCTCAAACCAAAACTCTCCCATCACAACCATTTTCTTCTCTTTCATTCTTTTTAAAGATATTTCCTCTTTCGACCAAAAACCTTCATCTCCAGAACGGAAGGACAAACCAGACATCCAGCAAACTGATCAGGGCAGTGGCTTAGATGTGACCAGCAGCACGTCTCCCACCACCGGGGCAGCAGACCACTCTGCTGACCTCACAGCCTCCACACAGAGTGCCACTATCCTCCCACAGGGGCAGGAGCCCAATTCCAAGCCCTCAATCTGCCATATTTCAGCTCAGGATCACATTGTGTCAGACATTTAATTTAACAGCGGAAACAAAGACGCAGAGACTCTAAAAGAAGACTAGGTGCACACTGAGATGAGGAAAGGCTGTCATTATTAACAGTTGTATCACTGGAGCTATTTTTTAAATTTGCAAGGTTTTTATTTATATGCAGGTATCCTTTCTGCACATTGAATTGCACATTTAAGAAGAATGTTATGTTGACCGGAAACTAGAGTTTAGGTGTTCAGTCCATTTGCTGATGAAAAGCTGACGAGTTTGCACAAAAAAGGCCAAAAGTGAAAAATGTGCAGCTTTGCTGTTCTGTCTGTAATCAAAGGTAGAAGTTTGAAACTGTAGATGTGTGAATTAGTTATTTTGTTCTGTTGACCTTATTTCCTTGGGGGCATATTTTTGCAAAGATGTTTTTGAAACCTCAGGCATTTACCGTTTGGGCCTTTTAAGTCTCGTCAAAAAGTCCCAAATTTGACGTGTGTTTGACTTGTGATTGGTTGAAAAGAGTGAGCCACACACGGAGCACTTTTCTGCTTTTTCCCGTGTCTTTTGTTTATATGGATTTTAATTGAAATTATGTATCAGGTTAACATGTAAGGAAACATGTTTATATAAAAGAATGTGCTCAGTTTAAACCTCCAGCTGTCTTCACTTTCATTGCAAAGTCCCTGCTTTTCCACCACAGGCATCACAGGATTGCCACTTTTTAATCCAGCCTCTTTGACAGGAGATTCTGTTTTCAGACAGCAGGTGTCAGCAAATGCCTCATTTTTCATCCCATCTCAGTATCTCTTCTCTGCAGCCTTAAAAATGTAGACAGTCGGGTGCACATTTTCATCTAATGAATGAAGCATTGAAGTATTCCCATAGCTTGTTCTTGAGAATTGCCTCGTCTTCAAAGACCCGATGGGGTGTGTGAGCTCAGATTACAGATGGAAGCCTGACAGTGAAGATGCCTTCCAGAGGCAGAGATTTGGGATTTATCATTTGTGAGATATTTGTATCTTCAAGTACAATTAGTGCTAGCTGTGTGGGCACCCTGACTACACCATAAGAAGTGAGATGATTTTAGGGAAAAATAAGTTATCTGTTTTTTTGTTTTTTTTATTTGATCTCATTCTGTGAAGTGAATTGTTGCTTGTCGCCTACATTTTAGATCAGCCTGACCAAATATGCCCCCACCCCAAAAAAGATTTAAAAAAAACACCATAGTAGACAAGCTACTATGCAATAGAGAGGGAATATGCCTCAGTTATTTACCAGGGTGGGGGGAGGGGTGGCATGGGCTTAAAAAAAAAAGTCAGTGTGTGTGAAAGAAAGAGGAGAATAGAATTGATTTGTCTTCTTCCTCCAGAGTGATGGAGTGGTGTCCTTAAGGAGGCTTCTGTGGCACACCTGTGAGTCTACAGTTGGTTAGGAGGCTTATGTTCATGTGATTAAGAAGAAGCAGCTCAGAGGCTTTTCCTGCTCTCCGCTGTTTGATGTTGAGCTTTCAGAATCAGGCAGGCTTCATACTCACACCTTTTTCTGCTCCATGTTTTATTTGTTCCTGCCTTAAGGGTGACTATATATATTTTACCCTCTTCCTCTGAGACACTGCGAGGCATAAGCCAGCATCTGTGCGGCGGTACAGACGCTAGGAGGTGCAGAGCGAAGGGGGAGCACCTCTGGAGAGAGGCCATGCCTTCCTTTTCTCCCCCCTCTCAGACGCTTTCAGAGAACGCTGTGACGCAGCTGAACCCACACGTCAGCTTAGTTTTATCTCAACCCCTCAAAGCCTCAGCGTACGGGCTCCAGCATAGTGCTCGGTGCCTCAGCCTCACGTTGCAGCGTGACAAATTGTAAAACAGAATTCCAACTACAGCCAAAAGCGGAAAGAGACAGGCAGAGGAAAATACGACAGATGCAAGGCAAAAGTCTTATTGTTAAGCGTGGCACCAGTCTGGCCTGTGTGGATACAATGAAATAAACGTAGCAGTTCTGAGACATGTTTGTGGTGTGTAAAGGTGAGATAAAACACGGGGGACTGCCTCTGTTTTATTTAGATTTTGCAGTCCGTATGCGTGGGAGCAATTCCCCATCACGCTAACAGTCCTCTGTTTTCCCTCACTTTCACACCCTCATGACAAATACTTTGGCAAGACAGAGTCTGTATTTGGAAGCGTTGTGAGGTGTGTTTGCATAAAAGCATCATGCAGTGTTGATCACAGCATTCACGCCAGAGCCTGGGAATAATCTCAGTGAGTGGCCGTCTGTGTCAGGCCACCAATGCACAGGTCGTAATTGCATTCATTCATGCAGGAGCACCGTCACTCTGTGAGGTCTGAATTCATTAGCAGGTTGTTTGCATCTTTTGTAGTCGACTCTTGCATATGCTGTATGTTTGCCTCAGATCATGTGGCAGATTAGATCTACTCTCTGTAAACATCACAGTTTTTCCTGTGTTTACTCTGACATTACCGTTCAACACTTATTCTTTAGCCCTTTAGAGAGGGAAGCTGTCAGTTAATTGGAGGCTGGACTTCTTGTTTCCATGGCATTCTGTGTGGATCCTGTTTGCTCCAGGAGATCTTTTATCTGTTTGAACTCTGCATTCTAGCCTTTATGAACATATTTTCAGGCGCGCCCTGTTGGAATAACCTATATATCTATGTTTGAAGCCATTTTTAGCAAACTAAACCAGATGTCACCTGTTAGCTTATGAAAAGGGCTTTTTTCAGCGTATCCAAATGTAACTGTTTGGTGTAAGTATCAAAAGGACATTGTTCAGAAAGTAAGGACACATCAATTAAACTAGATGGTTTAAAACAAAATGAAAATGAAATAAATTAAAAGAAACTAATTGCTAAACCTCAGAATGCACAGATGCAAACGAAGCTTTGGGTTTTTAAGGCGGGACAGTCAGGTTCATGTGACTTCGGTTTGCATCACATTGGTAGTTACTCAAACACCTCTTTTCTTTATCTGAATCCATGTGAGACGTTTTTTCCACAGCTTCGTCAGTGTTTCTGTGCCAGCCTTCCTCTTGGCTTCTCCAGTAATGTTGAGTAGCGAGTAGACCTTGCAGTGTAAATGCCCTGCAATTCCCCGCCAACCCTCCTCCGCGGGGTCACAGCAAGTTCTCATTAGCCTTTCTCATTCATTCATCAGCTCCTGGTTCTCAGTGATTCTCCTCTCTTTGGTCTCATCCGTTTACCGCTACTTAAGCATGGTACCTTTTTTCATGATCAGTTGATTGGTGAGCTCTGAAGTGATTGTTTGTCCAGATCCGCCTCCAGTTAGAAACAATAGCTGCAGTTGCTGTACCACAAATAGCCTGAACTGGGTTGCTGAGGAACATCTTGGTCTGTCAGCTGCACATTAGCAAAAACTATCACAGAAAAAAATAATCAAAATGAATCCTTTCCCAGTTTCCCATTTTTGGTTTTAATTGTATGCATGCGTTATGAGTAGTTTTGGAAGCCTATTGCCTTTTTGGTTTTTGCAACTCTGGGATAACTGAAGGAGAAAACTGGAAGCAAGAATTCTTACGTCAATAGTTTTGCCAACGCGTACATTCTCATTCAAAGTTTCGGTCAGTTTTACATATTCCTAAAGCGTGCATTTTCAAACTAAAGGCCCGTAATTTAATCTGTTTGCAATGTTTTCCCAGGAGAAAAGAACAATAAAAAAAACTAAACCAAAAGCTCCACTGGACAAGTAGGTTAAGTGTGGTTGCCCTGTTCTGTTTCCAATACTAATTGCTATTCAGCAGAGGTGAAGAGCCGGCCACACAGGAAGGCACACACTGTTCTGATGTCAGGACGACCCTGCTGATGTCAGGGCTGGTCGGATTCTGTGTGTCCCTCTGAACCATGAAGAGAGGACGTCACTTGTGGATGGGCCATCTTATCAAAACGATTATTAGAATAATTCTTAAAATCATCTAATATTTAACACAAATTATTTTTCTTAATATGGAGTCAGGCAGTCCATTTCCGTTGAATGGGTGCTCATCAGAATATTTCATCTATAGATACACACAATACATCTTCTGTTATATCATCAATGTGCCTCCTTGAGGTCTTGTCAAAAAATAAATTATGCTGATCATCATAATAATTACTGCTGTATTCAATGAAGCATTAATAAAACAAACTTGTTGAGGCAGCTGTCCCCTGCATGTCATGTGAACGCTGCCGAAAATATCAAGCTTTTTGATTTTACTCCCAGTTTTCTCACATTTTGTTTAACCAGTCACAAAGCCTTCTCGTTCAGCCCAGAAGCAGCAAATGAGGCAGGCGGATAGAGGTTTCCCTCAGCCTCCCAGAACGAGCATGAGCGGACGGAGAATCACGACTCAGCACGCTCACTGCTGCTTTCCTGTGTCTGTGACATATTTGCTGTGACATGCCCACCGCTACTCAGACTTGGTTTTGACCCTGTAGGGAACTGTCTCTTATAATGAACTTCATTTAGCAGTTAGCTATTACCCTAAGAGAAATGCATGACTGGTTTGGGTAGTTTTCTATGAAACTAAATAAACATGCACATGTACAGAATCCAGCATCAGAATCAGAATCAGAATCAGAAATACTTTAATAATCCCAGAGGGAAATTATTTTCCCAGAGGGAAATTATTTGCTGTCAAGGGTTGCATGTAATGGAAGGTGATAGCTTATGTAAAATATATTTGATCGAGAAAATATTCAATCCTCTTTACTACAATATTATTAATAGTAAACAGTTCATAGATGGGATGTCTATATATGCCAAAGTTTGGTTCTGTCTCACACATTTAGGTTTTGTCACTTAAATGTGTGGTAGCTTCATGTTAAGATCTAAAAACTGCTAAGACCTCATGATAATGAAACCCTACCCCCATATGTGTTTCCTCAAGTCAGCAGCTGCTGGGCAAACAGAATACACTCACAGTGTACCAAAAGGGAAAGGGGCTTGTAGATGGAAATGTATCTCCTACAGCGAGGGAAAACCAAGCTAGATGGAAAAGCAAACAGACAAGTTAGCAATCCAATCCAGCCTCTGCCTCTTTACCTTTAGATTTGCATCCACAGATATGGGTTTTGGGAGTTATTTTGGCTCAACAGGACACACAAGCACCAAGATTGACTGTTCTATAGTTATACTTAGACATATAAAAACATGTTTTGTGAGTGAAATAGTAAAAAGTTTGATCATGTATATCAACACCGCCACAGGATTAGCTACGATTGTGATGTGGTGTTTGTCTTGAAAAGGGCATTACTGGGAAAGGTTTTGGAATTCAGCTCAACACAGCTTTGGTTTAAGCTCTTTGCATAAATGGCAGCGTTTGAAATCAGTACTCTGCAAAGCACACACCAAAGAAAATCTATACTATATAGGTCAGACCATGGCCTGGTGAAAACCCCTTGCCATTCATCTTATGTCAACAGAAAAGACTCGGGTACATGATTTATCATCCACTCAGACAAACAGCTCCAGCTCATGTTACCAGTTGTATCTTTTTCAGTGGGCTATGGCTCGGCTGTGTGTGTGTGTACGTGTGCAGATGACAGCTCAAATCTGAGAGCGCATCGTGTGCGTCACACATCTTGTGTTTGTGTCAAGCAAATAAAGCAAAGATCAATATGATGCAGGGGTGTGTGTGAGGAAGGGGTGCGTTCCTGGAGGTCGCTGCAATGCCAGCTTGGTAAAAAAAGGAGCTGAAGTGTGTCAGCCTTTTGGGATTTAAATTGAAGCACCATATTTTTTAATGCCAGGAGGAGGAGGGATTAGAGGAAGTGCTGGAGCTGACAGATAAAACAGTTTTTTGTCAAATTTCATCCGGAGTAAAAGAACTGTGTAGAAAGGTAAGAGCACATAGACAACTGTTAGTCTCCGGTGTAAATCTTTCCCCTTTGGAAGATGTGGAGGACTAAGGTAGGATTTGCTGCTGAGCCTCAGTAATTTGGCTCTGTGGACACTTTGTTTTACTAAACCTGAGCCTTGTGACATTTAGAGTTGAGAGAAGATGATTCATGGGCGAAAAATAAGAGTCACTGAAATCTATTTCAATGTGAGTTCCCCTGAGGGAAGCTTTGTATTTTTGTGTTTGTGTGTGGAATGCTTACTTTTTATTTACTAAAGAGAAAATTTGCTGTTATCGTGTTTTTGCAGAGTCGTTTTCTCCCTCCGCAGCTGAGCTGCACAAAAACTCAACCACCCCTTGAGAATTCGCTTTTTTTGCTAATAACTTTCTGGAGCATTGGAGGTGATGGGCTTTTCCCTAAATGCCACAAAACCCGCCTGTTTCTCCTGCTATCAAATGTGCTGACTTCTGTCAAGAGTTTTTCCAATGAGCACACATTAACATTTATATTGAGCCTGTGACTGGATCAAACTGTCGGGCCATTTGTTATGCAAGTCATACAGTTTTAAGAGTTTATATAAAGAGCTATCAATTGATGGCCCTAATAGCGATTCATCCTAATGGTGATTGAATGAAATGGCTGCATTCACAGTGTGTGTAATTCATCTTTTGCACACATGAAGACAGGTGAAGGACCTATTGTCTGTGTGAGCACAAAGCTGGCACATGAAATGAAGACCGTATTTACCAAGGAAGAGGCAAACAGACGCGCAGGTGGGCTCGGGTCGCTGCCTCCACCTGTGACTGCAATTACTCTCTTAAATGCAGATCGGAGCACTCAGGCGACTCAAAGAGAGCGGAGCCATCACTTCTCTGGTAGTGAGTCATCAGCAGATCCTCTACAGTCAACACCAAACACAGGAGTTGGAGGAAACATTAGCGTTTCTCTGGGTGTGTGTGTGTGTGTGTGTGTGTGTGGATCTGTGTGAGTGGGAGTCCTGATGACAAGTTTCCATTGTGGTCATCCAGCATTGTCTGACAGTGTGACCATAGTCCGTTCAGTGTTCCAACTCTGCCTCCAGACACATGTGTCACACCAGAAGACACAAATCTCTGGAGGCGCCACTCCACTGATCTAAAGGGTACAGCTCTGTGCTGCACGCGTTGTTCTCTGCATGCTTCATCTCACATGGAACACTGCAGAGCTGAAACAGTGAGGAGGTTAATTAATATCAGAGCAGTACCTTAATCACTCCCTACGTCGAAATTAGTCTCTCAGTGTGGTCAATCTCATTTAATTACAACAGTTAATGAAGAATCTTTGTGTCCGATATTCAAAACTTGCCCAGGTTTCTTGTGCGGAAACATTGTGATAATGTTCCTTTGTCTTGTTTCCCACCTTAATTTTCTTGGATAATCACTTAAAAATTTCTGTCCACTGCAGATGCACATCTATGGTCTCAATGCATTGTCTTTGTAACCATGGTGACTAGAAATAATCACACAGACTGTAATTGCAAGGTTTTGCAGTTGCATAAAATTAATTAAACCGGCTTTAATTTGAATTTGAACGTAGTGGTTTAACATTCGTCATTGCTTTAGTTCTAATACATCTGAACGAAATATACTAAGTGAGGACTGTTGCTCAGTGGGCTGCAGAGCTTAACCTACAGGTGTTTATGGTTCAACGTTGTCTTGCCTAAATGACACCATAATTTGGCTCATTCAGAGGGCCGAGCTACAGTTCTGTGCCCTGAAGTTAAGCAGCTGGCAGCTGCTGATTTCTCTCTTCCTTTCCACTGTTGTATTGCCGCCCCAGTGTCAGCCGTGACATTTCTGGCAGCATATAATTCCAGAAAGAGAGCAGAAAAGAAAATGCACTTATGTTCCAGCATGGATAATATTATTCTGTGACATGTTCATATCTCCAAATTGTTAAATCAATATTCTGACGGCCTGTGAGACTGAGAGGAGTGTGACATTCTCAGTATCTCTCTTGCCTTCCAATGAAGACTCCAGAATAAAAGCAGAAGACAGATGAAGGAAAAGGAAACAAGGAAAAAATGTTACACTTTGGATCTTCTCATAATGTGATTATGCCACTGGATTCACAGGCAATTTCAAAATGTTGACCATATCAAAACTTAACCGCTCAAACACATGGACTAATTGAAAAATGATTAATTGAAACAAAACAAAAAAAGCACTACTACTATTACAAGGGTATTCAGTAATGTTACATTTGCTCTGTGGTTACTCATCTTTCGACTCTCTCCTGAACCTTTGATAACCTCTAAAGCCTGTGGTTATCCTCATCAGAGGCAGTCGCCTGTCCAAAAAGCCCTAGTAGTGTCCATTTTCCTTTATATAATGGCCACTGGCAGATTGAAGAAACCTAGCCTGTGCTTGTTCTTTAGTGGTGAAACGCTTTTGAGACAAGTGACCAATCATGCGGTTGAAAATGGAGCACAGGCAGCTGGATGTGGGCACTAAGCCTCTGAAACGATGAGCTGGAGAGAACATGTATGACAGCTGGCTGCTTGGAAAAAAACCTGACTGAAATCCTACATAAGAAATTTATGCTTTTTTTTTTCCTAATTGAAAGTCATATCTAACAAAAGCAAAAATGCCAGTCCAACTGACTATTCACTACTGCTTTTTTCTCTTAAAATGGTGGAGTACATTTAAATTGTACATTGTGTTCTTTACAGTGGTGTGCCATAAAAAAGGATTTTTCATGTGGTGAAATAACGATCCCTTAAGGCAGGTACACAGGATTAACGGCTGCTCCACAAAAACAGTTGGAATAAATGCTTTTAAACCAGTAACCTGGGAAAAATGAACACCCTAAATGCTAAAGGATACAGTCTGACTGTAGCACAGAAACATTTCCCAAACCTCAAGAACAACTGGCTGACATGCCCAGAATAAGGGAGTTTATGCAATGGCTTGTTCATAGCATAAATTCAATACTCTCAAATATGAAAAATGGCAAATTTGATGACGTTTTTAAAAAACATACTGATTTCTTATATGTAATAAACAAAGGGAAATTCTTTGGTCCATGGGTTGGGATCTATAAAATAGCAGCATTGACTTAATTGCTCCCTGTTGGTTTTGCCTCCTGTAATAATGTTGCTCTCAGGCTGCTGGCAGGGAGCTTTTTTTGTCTTCTGCTGCTCAATGCGGGCAGAGAAGCCTTTTATCTTGTCTACTGATTCAATAATGAAACGACTGATGTTGACTCACCACTACAAACATGCAAACATGGATATGGGAAATGTATCCACCTCTATGGCTCAGACATTAAACAAATGTATTAGACACAGCAGCAGATGAAAGCTGTCATTAAAAATCTCAATGCACTCAAATTATAGAGATCCAATAAATGTTCCATTCATTTTTATTCAATCAACTTCATTCCCAGTACTCAGACTCTTTTGGGGGGGGGTTATTAAATCCACTGCAGTCACCAGTTTGTGTTTAGGGTCTTTTTATGTATTTTGGTTTGGTTTCTCCTAGTTTGAGTTTTGGTATTGTAATACGTCATGTGGTTTCTTTTGAGCTAGTTTTGCTTTGTATACAGTGAATCAAAGGTCATTTTATTTCAGAAACCCAAGAAAAAATGTCATATCTGCATATCCCAGCAAGTAGACGGTGAGGGGGCCTGTTAGCTGTCAACACAGAATGTTGCAACAGAAACTGTGAACGTTGCCTGTGATGCAGAGGTGTTTGATGTGTGCTATCCTTGGTGCTGAACACATCAAACATCTGGGCATCAAGGCAACGTTCACAATTGTTGCTGCAATTTTCAGTGTTGATAACCTTTGTACCACAAGAGAAATTGCAATCAATTTTTGAGAAAATTGTGCTCTTCTGTGATATGCACCATGGCCACTTTTCCACTGGAAATAAACCTGAATACACATATATCCGTGAGAGAGCATACTACCGAGAGTTTAAGTGACTATACAGCAGAGGGATGCGTGGTTAAGCTTTTTTATAGCCTGAGTGTGCAACTTACTGTAGTAAAGTCAGCACATGAGTCAGCTGCATTTCCTTTTCCATGTTCTCACATTTTCTGATTATTTTCTTGAATCTCATAATATCTGAGTCATGGATAATAATGAGGGTGTGTTTAGGCTTTGCTCTGAGATATACATGGATTTCTTCATTTGTTCTAAATTTGTTTTCACTGTGTCTTTAACCATTTAGACATGTTGTGTTTTTACACAAGACATATGCGAGACATCAAATGTGTATTCACAAATGAAAAATCTCATTTATTTTGCCATCAGTGGTTTTTCTTAAGTTAAAGATTTTAGTTCTACGAAGTGTTGACAAGTGCACTGTTGAAGCTGGATGGACACAGTTGGGCTGAAGCCGGCTGCAGTTGTGAAGTCACAAAGCCACAAGGTGTCTAAATTGGTTCTGACCTGATTGTGCAATTCAGTGGAAATAGGACTTTGACCAATTTTAGTCTATCGAAAAGACTAAATGATTGTAATATTCACTTTATTGTACACCAATTATGCATGGAATGCTGCATTTAATTTCTGCCCGTAAATTTTCTAAATGCAACACACTACAATGTTTTGACTCTGTTTTGGTCTCCAAAGACACATGTCGGTCTGGCTATTTCCTGAATATTATGTTTATTAGCTCCTGTAGTCAGTTAATCCGTCCCTTGTCGTCTGGTAATGGATCAGTTGCATCGGGTTTATGACTATGTCTTGGCAGAAAATACCTCATAAACCTGCTTGAATTGTTTACAAGAGCAGTGACTGGATGGAAACAGTTCAGATGTGGGCTTTAAAACTCAATCAATGACATGAAAAATGGACATATTGCTTAGAGCTTAGGGCTGCCACACAGTCTGGTGACCATTCTCTGTGGGTTTGTTACCATTTTTCCTAAAACATATGGAACATTTGCTCCACTGATAGCATTCCAATTAGAAAGAACCACACCTGGAACTAAAGCATGCATTTCAACCACATTATGGTTAAAGTAGTATTTGTTTTTATTTTATACCAATACTGTGTTTAATATAGAGTAAGCCAGCACGTGTAGGAAAATTAAACAAATCATGCTATAATTGCACACTACTGAGTAATAAAACCATAAAAATGACCCAACAGTAAGTTAGTTCGACTGGTTATCGATCACGGATCTTTATAGCTCGGATAACTTGGCGCATCACTGGCCTGCGTTTAGCCTCTGGGTCAGTGATTCTGCAACAAGGCTGCTGCTTACCTGACCCATCCATCTACGTCACCAGCAACATGACTCATGCCTCATTTTGTCGTGACTATTAGCTCTCTCTCTGGCCCCTCCTCTCACTCTCCCTACCATCCTCTCCTGACTGTGTCCCCATTGCTCCCAGGATCTCAAAGAAATCATCGCACAGACACAAATGGGCACGTTCTGTCCCCGTCGTTTCTCTGTCATCGAAAGTTATTCTTGTGAACAATAAAAATGAAAAAATAAAAAAAACAGGACGGAAGATTAGAGGAAAATATGCATCCCAAAACATTTCTGGCATTTTCAGAGGGACATGTTGATCTGACAGGGAGAGCAAAACAAAGCTGCCTGACCTGAATACTCACTGAATGTGTGTCTTCACTCTTCGGTATGCGGCATGAATTATTCTCTCCTGAGCTTCAATTCTGTATTCTGTGGAGTCCTAGAAATAGCATTTCACGTTTAGGGCTGCCCTGCCGACAGCTGCCTGGCCGCATGAACACTCTGCTTCGGGCCAGGCCTGCATGGGGGAAAGACAGTGAGAAAATAAGAGACAGAGAAACCGGGTGATAACAGCTGGCGGGGCGTAGATCTGTCACAATTTAAGATGGTCTCAGGTCACTGCACAATACCAAGAGGGTGGGGGGGGGGGGTTCAGAAATTGGTGCGGGCAATTAATCGAAACCGTCTTCAGCTCCTCTTTGTGTGAGGAGAAATGTCTTTTTGCCAGGAAGGCATCCTCCCTACTGAGGGCATTTTGGGATAGAGTGGCAGATGATTCGACAGATCCCCTCACAGATGCCAGATTTTGAAAGGCTAGCTCAAGCAACTGCTTCTGCAACAGTGTCGCTCCTTAACAAGTCACTGTGAAAAGCTTTGAACCTCTTCATTCTGTGCAGCCATGCATTTTTCAAAGTGAGCTTCGCAGTGGTAGCAGTGCCAAGCAGATAGGAATGAAGGCATGTTTCTCTGTGACTAATGTTTCCAGTCTGTGGCAGATTTAAGCAAGCGACTAGGAAGGACATGATCCTCTTCATCAGAGTAACAGATTGTCCTGGAACCTGAAAGCAAGAATCTATAAGAAAGTCAAAGAAATTAGAAAAAGAAAGAAAGAAATTCATTTCAGGAAGATCTACATACATTTTTTTTACATCCAGTGTCAGAACCAATTATCTATAAACTACCTATACAATAGCATTAGATATATTAACTACAAACAGCCAATATTTCCATCTTTGCTGCAAATAAATATAAAAATCCAGAAAAGCGTTTGGGAACAATAACACAAAACTTGGTTGCTTGCATGAGCCATTAAAGAAAGTTATATTCCCACCAGGCTTTGCATCACTTGTTACATCTTACTAGGCAATGCAAGGCTAATGTATATGTATAGCACTTTTTGTGTACAAGACAATTGAAAGTTTTCATCCTAAAAGATATTGCATTGAAAAGTAAAAGTTTAAAAGCAGAAAAGCAAGAGTGAGTTAAACAAGATAAAACAATTAAAAAAGAGATGTTCTGCATAAGAACCCTGTAAGACATGTGGTTTATGTACTTGCCAGGGTCAGAAAAGAATAAGGGGATCGGCTTAATCTGATTTATTGTCAAAGAATGTCAACAACTGTCATTTTGCATGGACTCAGCCCAACCTCAGCAAATACACCACTCTCAGCATCACTGTCAAAAAGCTGTGGCACATCAGAGGATGGAGATGAAATCTCTTGGGGGGGTGTTGTGATGTTTGGCACTTCAGTGTTAGAAATGGATCCTTTTTCTCCCACACGCCGGACCTCTGTGGATCCGGATGGCTTCAAAGCATACTCATGGATCCGAGTTTGGGCTAGGAGTGCTTTTTGGTTTTATTGGTGTTACCACTCACCAACTCCTGAAGAGTTTTTTTTCTCCTTGTGGGACTAGAGGCTGGCCACCACCATGAGGGAATACAGTTGCCATGGGGAAGATGCATCTAATCTGAAACTATGTTTAGGTGGGTGGTGCATGAAAGCGTGACATCCACAGCAATAACTGCACCTAAGATTTCTCAGCAGAACAAAGCATTGGTCTAAAATTATCTATGTTTCACACTTCACATGCAAATAGCTTCGTAGTGTGTTTAGTTGGTGTATACATGTGAAAAATATCATATGCAACTGTAAGATTTGATTTAATCCTCACGCTTTGTTTCTGAACAAGCAATATTGAAGTATCACCCCTCTCTTTTCGTCATTTTTCTGCATTTTTCTCGTAGTAACCCTTTCTGTGTGTTGTGTA
This sequence comes from Menidia menidia, assembly GCA_907169785.1. NCBI lineage: Eukaryota > Metazoa > Chordata > Actinopteri > Atheriniformes > Atherinopsidae > Menidia > Menidia menidia. The sequence continues at coordinate 12,312,713 of CAJRST010006668.1, forward strand.
TACCCTTGCCCAACGTGATATCACCCACCTGCTTGAGGTCCATCTGTTCACACAAAGAGGGTGTGCAGGGTTGCTTTGAGTGCCAGTTCTGACTGAATCCCTGGGGTAGCTAGACTGTACAGATAATGGCCACTGGGACTGGTAGCCAGTCAATAAGACCTTCTTCTTTTTCTGCTGGCTGATGAGGATTTTGTGTCTGCTGTGATTCAGAAGCATGGGGAGAGAGGCAAACCTCGGCATGCTGCAGTGGCCCTTTAGAGGCAGGTGATAAGACAGCAGGGGGAAATCATTACTTGAAGACACACATATTGAACAGATAGTAAAAGAAAATTACAAGTGAACCGGGGAGCGGTTAGACAGGCACTTGGAATGTGTCACTGAGACGATATTCATCTGTAGTTATATTCAAATGCACAAACAGTTACAGTATGAGTATACCTGAACATGATAAATCATGGTTGAACAAAATGTTCTTGTGCTCTGTGCATGAAAACACTTTAGGGGCAAACCAACATTTGTTCATTATGACCGATGTCCTTGTCTACTTGCTATTTTTCCACTGCTTAAAATGCACATGTGCCTCCAGCTAGTAAAATCTGATTAACATAGCAATTACATGTGGCAGCTTTTTGTTGTGCGTTGTTGTGCTGTCTGCCTCTCTCTCACAAAACAGACGCTCCACGTTCATGCCATGCCTTTGTGAGATGCGTTGTTCATCCTGAATGTTTCATCCAGCTTTCTCTACTACCTCTGCTCATTATTTTGATCTCGCTCCACCTTTTTTAGCACACACAGTTAAATCAACAGTGGCTTTTATGTCATGGTAACTGTGTTTGCTGTGAGAAATAAAATAGGGTGACTGCTTGAATCAATAGTAGACAGAGATGAACAGTATTTGAAGAACACGTTCCTCTCTAATAAAACCACAAAAAACTGGGCCTGGATGATAAACAATGTTATAGAACATCTGGAAGGAGGCTAATTGGAACAGCTCAGTTTAAAGGTGGATTAAATGTGTGTACTTGGGGGTAACGAATGGCTTGCGACAGCTGTGTCTTTTTTACCCCCCACTGTAAGAGAAATAGCCTGTGAAATTGAAAGTAAAGAAGACGGTTGAAAGGTCTTTTCTGATAGACACATTTAAAGGATGAATGGCACTATTTTATGTGTTTATTGCTATTAGCTTGCCTCGTGAAAAAAGGAGTTTGCAGTGTGTTAAATTATTCAAACGTGGTTGAGACTAATATAACCGAATGATGAAACCCGAGGTTTGTCAGGAGACTCCTAAAAGAGTTCACCTCCATGGACAGACATGAAAAAATGGCCATCTAAACAGCAGAAATAATGTTTGTATGTTTGAAAATAATAACCTAAAAAAATGTAATACGGTAATAGTCGGATATTTCCAAATCCCTGTGCCCTCATATGATTAACTCTCATTCCCTTAAAAATACCCCCCTGGTTCTACCAGGTAAAGACTCATTTTCTTCAGCATTATAGATAATAATGTAGAAAATGTGACATTTCTGCTTTCCCTTAATAGCCTGATTACTCACCTGTTGTGTTGTGCATTTATTTTTAGGCATATTCAACCCCTTCTTAATGAAGTAGACTCTGCACGTCATGCTGCATCAGGCTTTATTACAAATACTCTTTGGCCGGTCAATTTGAAACCAGAGAAAATGCTCCTGCTGTCGTTTAATGGAGGCACATTGTTAGATGCTTCTCAAACAGAGGATTCAAAATATGAGTTACATTTATCTTTACAGAGCTGGCCAAAGGGAATCCGGTTACTGATTTAAATTTTATTTCACATTTAAGGTACAAAGGTTCAGCTCACTACGTAATTTATTGGTGAAGCCTTCGTGTATTGTCCTTTGCAGTTTTATGGGTGTACGGATGGAAGTGTCAGCTGTAGATCAGTCCACTTCTTTAGTCCTGACTGAAATTTCTTAGCACTAATACGATTGATTTCCGTGGCAGTTATGGCCCTCACAGAGCGAAACCCTCTGACAGCGGTAATCACCTCCGGCTCCATCTTAAGATTCATGTCTGCGGCTTCAAATGAAATCAGTCAGAGATGTTGCAGTAAAACGTTGACAGAGTTTTCCCCATTGGAGTGGATAGTAATACCTGTGGCTATCCACTCACTTTTGATCTAGTGCTATCATGTATTAGATATTTTCAGCTCACTGGACGTCATTGGAAACGCTGACACATGCTGGCAATAGCATGGAAATCATCCATCAGGAAAAGGGAAATCTTTGTGTGACCGATTAACTGTTTTGTTGTTAATTTTCATGGGGTTTTGATGCTCAGATTGATGTGAAATCTAAGCTTTTTTCTCTGTTTTTGGAAGGGCAGTAACAGTGGGAGAACATCTAAAGATGAATAAAAGGATTTGACAAGAGTCACTTTCACACGGGGGTTCCAGTCAAACCATAACCCCCCATAATAAATCATCCTGCTCTCTGACCTTCCACACCCACTTTGCACTATCTCTTGACAACATGGCTCTGCTGCAATTTATGATTAATTCTTTATCAAATCATTTGTCACACTGCTGTAACAATCTGACCCTGGCTTGTGCTATAATTACATTGGTTGTCACAGCACTGATATGCACATTTAGGAAGGAAGCTGTCACATGTTGCAGCACAAGGCATCTATTCTGCCTTGGCAATATACCCAAAAAAGAAACCAGAGCAGATTTAAAAGATTTTAAATGTCCCTTTTTTATGTTTTTTATTCTTTTTTTCTTTTTTCAAGCAGACTCCATTAAAGGACTGTGAAGGACGTGTTTATTCTCAGGTGTAACAAAAAATCTGATCTCCAGTGGCTTTTTTCTGAGATTGAGTTCAACTGAGGCCTCAGCAGAGGTGGTGTATGCCTCAGTCGATTTTCTTTGCAAAAGGAAATGTCCTATTGATCCATTTCCCGTCTTCTTGGCTTTGTACATGGCCCATAATATAATGACACTGCTTTTTCATTCATGATCCCAAATAATACCAGTCCATTATTCTCTGTGCTGATATAAGTCTCTGCTGAGAGCATGAAACTATCGTCCTGCATTTCCCACAGGCGTCTTTGACCTTTACAGCTGCCTCATTGCATCTGAACAGAAAATTCATAATAGCTACAATTTCCATAAATGTCCTAAATGTCTACGCTTGGGTGAAAATGCTGAAAGATGACCATGAGACTCCAACGTGTCGGATAGTCTGTACTGCCTCATCTGTCAGGCAGAAATATTTAAATCACATGCTGATGACTAAAGAACAGGCTGCAGAATGGTGTGTGAAGTGTCCTTGTTGATGCGTTTGCAAATCATTCACGTCAAGTTCTCAGATTTTTGTGTTAAAATCGAGAAGCCAAAAGAAAGTGACTGATATTTACAAAGTAGTTACAAACCCAACCGATTTGATTAAACAATGCTTCTGAGATGTAAGTTTTTCCCCTCGTGAGCAGGTTTAAATTGTTATTTACATTGTGGATATGTCTTCTGGTCAAGGAAGCGTAATTTTACATGCTCCCCCTTGTGCCAGATTTGTGCCTCGGATAGAGAAACTTCTTTGTGAGTCAACTCCTGGGGTCTCTTTATTCAGTCTGATTACTGATGCAGATGCATTCTGTTCATCCTGCAGGTGTAAAGTGCTCATTTGCACCATTACACCACAGCACTTGGAGCACCATGTATCATCAAGCACTGTGATCAGAGTTGTTATCACTGTGTTTCTCTAGCCTGTTACTTTCCTTGCAGGGATGAAGATCTATCATCATCTGACCAAGGCATCATCATTGTCTTTAATAACAGTGGAATGAATGCACAGAAATGCTGGCTGCTGCGGGGCTGTGATGTCAGCAAACACGACACAAACAACATTCTGTATTTGCCTTAAAGCAAAGCTACAAAACAGGATGCACGTTCCACAACACAGTATGTGTGGCAGAATGAATGGATGTTATGCCGGTCATGCCTCTGTGCCTCTCGACCAGCATCTTCTTCTTCCCCTCCTCTTTCTGATCTTCAGCCATCCAAAACAGAGTCGCAGAAAAAAATGCAGAAACTGACTGATTTATCTTTATAAGCAGCAGAATAAACCCTATTTTTTCAGACAGTTAAATAAAACTGATATTGTTATAATATAACTTTCATTTTCAAAGCATACTGCAAATTTTCACACAGGTAGAGTCCTCATCTAAGCCATTAATCTCAAAACCTTTTGCATTTTAACTTTGTTCATAGCTGCAATTAAAAGTGAATGATCTGGTTAATAGATGAACACACATGCATATCCCAGCACACTCTCAGCATAGCTCTCATCTTTTTATACTGTAGCAACTACTATGCTGCACCATGTACAACCTTGCAACATCTTTTCCAAGGTTTTTAAAACTCATTGCCCATTAAAATGCTTAACAGGATGAAATCAGTGAAAAAGAAAAAGGAGCTGGAAATTTTTTTTCAAATTCTGTAGTTTATGGACAGCATGTACTTAAACTAAAGCACCCAGGGCTGGGTTCTTTCACATTGTTCTGAAACTAATGACAGGCCACTGTAATAGAGTGATTTAAAAATGATCCCAGAAATTCATCTGATTCTTAACTGATTGATGAGTTGTGAAATGTTCTCAAAGGCAAATTAAGTCGCACAGAAAACCAGCTCCAGACTCCAATTACCCACAGCCCCAGCTGCTCTGACGAGCTGATATTATCACAGCCTCGCAAAGTTAAAAAGAATTATGTGTTGAGTCTCATCATCGGATACCGTGGATACAAATTTAAGCAGTGAAGTGCAAAAAATGATGTGATAAGAGTTTGGAGAACAGTTTTTCTTCTCTCCAGAATCATTAACTGTTGGGTGAATATTGTGCTGCATGTGTTGCATGGACAGTCAGCTCCATGAGCCGCAGGTATTGTATTAGATTAAAATGCAATAATCTTCAGGAAAACATCATCTTCAAAGTCCTGTCAGGTCAAAATGGAAGCGGCATATGGTCAATTAACTTCTCCATGTGCCATCTTTCTCTGGTGTATTCTTAGATTCTTTTCTTGAATTTCAGGGTGATACTTTTATGAACTGACTATCTTAGACTGTATATATATTTAGACAGAAAGAACCGTACAAAATTTTAAAAGACGCCTATGCACTGCTGTTCCCCAATGAGCTGGCCATTCAGAAAACGTTCCATAATCCAACATATATTTAGCCTGCAGGATGCAAATATTTGTCTGCTCAGGTTTCAAGAATCATTTCCCCTTCTCTACTTTCTTGTCTAAATATCTTTTTTTAGCCTAATGCCAAAAGCAAAGTTTTGCAGACTTAAGGGTGATGTCATGATGGGTTAATTCACTTCTTAATACAACAATCTGTGACCCTGCAGAGCTGCACTTATAACAGGCTACCCACCCAATTAAGATGGGAGAGACTACAAAGACATACTTCCTCCAGCATCCTTAAGGACTTTAATGTAGTCAAAATGAAATTTTCTCTTTATCTTTTTCCAGCTAAATGAGAAACATTAGCAGTCTAAGTGGGAGGGTGTGACCCTTGTCTACAGTGTCAGCCAGGTTTGTCGTATGATTCATAAGTCCCTTTTTTTAGACAGCAAGAATTCTGGTACCTGACAAAACTGAAAATGTTAAATCAGTAAGTGGCATACAATCATAGTAATGCTTAGATAGAGTTCCTAACAAGAAAACTGTATGATGTACTGCAAGAAAGAAAAAAGAAACCCATATACCTAACACTAAGCTTTGACAAAGTATTTTCACGCCAAATCTTAATATAAATCTGTAATTACAGTACAGTAATTAGTTGTGACATGTTCCACCATCTCATTACGTGCTTTAGCTTTTGTCACCCCTGCATCTTGCAGTTGCGTGTTCACATCTTAAAGAAAGAAAGGTTAATTATGCCTCACTGAGATGTTCCACACCTTTGGAAACAACTGAAAGAAACAGGTTCTCTGGCTTAATTTTTCATTCAAAGTGGAGGGGAATGTCAAATCCAGAGAGGAAACCTCCACAGCTCATACATAATTTAAGCGACTCCATTTGGAACAAACTGCTGCTGGCCTATTTATGATCCGTGGAAGTGTGAGGCACTGTTTGATTTTGGTTGCAGCGAATACACAGAAAGCAGATTTGCCAAAAGCTTGCCGGCAGGGAAGAGCTATTCCTGGAGCCATGTCATCATGCTGGAGAGGTCTAGTGTGTTTTGAGACAGCTGACTGAACATAAACAGTGTGTTCTTGGAGATAATGTGTACCATGGAGTGCAGCCCTCAGCTTGATTCACAGAAACTGACCGTTTTGTAGAAAGTACCCATTAACAACCGTCTTTTCAATAAGGGATGCACAAGGTAAAATCAGTATGAACATGTTTGTATTCTGCATTTAAAAGTAGATAACCGATGTAGATATTTTTGGGAAACTTTGGCTTGTTCGTCATTGTTTTGAGGAAATATAAAGGTTTCTTCACCCACAAAAAAAAAAAATTAACAAAAGAACTAAATTTATATTCTCACCACCCACACTTGTTATCTATTTGTGATCTGATCTTAAATTAATTTGTTAAGTTTGCTTCATCCTCAAAAAATCCTCAGGATAAAAAACAAACACTGAAAAACAAAACAAAAAAAGCTAGATTTCTGGATTAAGACTTTGTATCATTTATATATAATATTTTTTCAATCAGCGCACAAACTAAAGAAGGTGTCTCCTTTTTTTAAATCAAAATTCTGTTTTTTCTACTAATAACCACAATTTGTGAAAATTTTTGGGTCAAGCCATTTTGGTGAATGTGATCAGTAAAATTTGCTCGCTTTGTTGACTATTTTGTAAGCTTACTTGTTGCCCTCGAATGGAAAAGAACTATCTCCTAAATGGGTCAAATGGTGAAAACCATCCTGCTTTTTATTTTCCGAAAGCTGTTGAAATCAGAGGACCTGCCTCATCCACTGCTGGAGCCTCATCGCGGCTCAGCCTGCTGTGAGGCATTTTTCACTGAGATCTTTTTCGAGCCTTGACTTTTTCCTGTGCCACTGGATTTCTATACAGCCACAGTAACTGTCACAACTCAAGAACAGTTTCAATCCTCAGGAGTAGGCAGGCAGGGAACAAAACAGGTAAAAAGCGAAACCCCTGCAGCTTCTTCCATTGGTGCTGTGGAGCAGTTGGTCTTAAAACCAATCAATGAAATAAGCCATGCTCTGGTTCTCTTTTTAGCAGCTGCAGAGAATCCAGCCGGTGAAAATGAATCTATTTAGTTTTTGATTTTTCAAAAAGTTCCCCTAGATAGCACAGATATTTGTTGATTTTGTTTCCATGCGATTCATATTGATCAAATAGAGTCTGCTAACATGTTTTATCATCATCTAACTGTCAGTAAATATCAGTATCATCATGAACTGAGAATAACGGGTCATCACAGTCATCAGGTCTCATCTGAACGAAGAAAAAATTAAATATTCTAGACAGACAAATTGGACAGCAGTTTTTCAACACTATTCCTCAGGACTTTGCATATGAAATTGATCTCTTTTGTTTTCTTCAATGCATTTTGACAACTGGCAGTCTTGAAGCCTGTGAGAGGATCTCAGGGAGGATCTTGGGGATTCAAATAGTCAATTCCAAATGAATATAGGCCAAGTCAGAATACATTTAATATGCTAATATGCATTTAAATTGGAAACATGTATAACTTCCCTTAGAGACTGGTTTCATACAACGATAGATCCAAAAACAAAAAGCAAAACATGGGAACCCAGTGTTAATTATTGTATATGACCAGGAATTGTTTCAAAGAAGAGAGTAGGCTATAGGGCGCTGATCTCTTGTAATGGTGACAGATTTACGCACACCCTTTGCTCCGTTTTCCTCAGGTGGGGAGCAGAAGAAAAAAAAAAAGAAGGAACCGTTGATTGTGACAGCGACATTTGCTGCCCCCCCCCCCCCCCCCCCCCCCCCCCCATTCCTCCAGCTTCTTCATCATAATCATAGTCATCATCACCCTCCTCCGCCTCGGTCCAGCAGCACAGGCAGAGGCAGAGAGCGTCGACAGCGCGGAGAGCAAAGAGAGGCTGGACGCGTCTTTAGGAGGTGCTCCGCTCCAGGGGGAAGATGGGGAAGCTGCAGCTGCGGATCAGCAAATGTGAGGATTCAGAAATCCGACAAAATCTGCTTTTATGACACAAACCCCGCTATATGCATCAGTTGGAACTACTCAGAGAACGAAAGGTAAGACTTTGAAACGCTTTAACGAGCTTTGCTCAACTAACGTTTAAATGCAAATGTATCTCAGACCATCTAAAAAGAAAAAGAGGAAAAATACGAGTCTTTATTTCACTTGCAACCCAGTAAACTCGGTTTTGTACTTTCCGATTACAAATCGTGTATTTGTATTCAATGTTCTATCATAAAGGAAAAGCACAATTCGTGCTATTTCTTCCTCCTGGTTTGAATAGATCGGTGAAAATAAGCCCTTTTCGCAGCTTCTCAAACTGAAGAGAAAATATGGCATCTTTGTACTTAACTTGGCACATAAAAAGCGGTGGTTTTATAGTTCTTTCCACTATGAAATCAAATGTGTATTTGCATGTCATTATCTGGAGTCTAAGCATGAATACAACAGTCGTTAAGCATTAGGACTTCTTTGATATTGATGCAAATCTCATGAAGGAGGAGCGACTGTTGGTTAGAGTAGGGGAAAAGGCAACCAGGAGTAACTATGTGCCCCCTTGTGGTTTGGATTCATGCTGGGTTTTAAGATTTTATAAAAAAAAAAGAGCGTTATCGAGGATATAGATCGGGATAGAAACTTAAAAACACGCTCGTTCTGAGTACACGCTGGTATTTCAATTAATCGATTGATTGGCTCATGGGGTAACATTACATCATTTTAATTTAAAAACTAATATTGTACGAATAGTATACGATCATTCAGACTCCTGAGGAGCCCATATATCCTCTAGATGGTTTCTAAAGATCCTTTATTCAGGAGATGCTTATTTATGGAGCGCCACTCCATTCATTTCATGAGTGGCCCACATTCATGTATCAGTTCCTCTGTGAATTCCTCTTATGTAATCTCATCCCCATCAGACTGCATCATCCTCAGAGTGTTTGCTGCTTGACTCATATGAGCTCATATTTCATGCACACACACACATGTATAAATATAATATATTTATATGCATATACATATATATACATACAAAAATGTATGTGTGTGTAGGGGTGGAGGGGGTTGATATTGCTTGTACGTTTGTGACTTTGAGGGATGGATACAGAGAGACCTCACTGTTTGACTAAATGGGCAAAATGATTTCACCACCTGATCGCCCTCTAATGATTTTCACTTCGTTTTTCAGACTACCCCATTTGACGCCCAGAAAGCATGGATGCGTCGTCATCCTCGATCCAGTACGGATCAAAAAAGCGGGTTAAGATTCACCCGAACACAGTGACAGTGAAATACGCCACCCACTTCCCCCAGCCCGGTGATGAAGGGTATGACGATGCGCCCTCTTTTGAGGAATTCGGTGCCTTTGCGGAGGCAAATGTCGGGAAAAGGCTGGTGTCGGACACCAAAGGTGGACGAACTTTTTTCGGAACGATGGAGACCCAACCAAAGCAACCAAGTGTGCAAAGAGACAAGGGGGTCGAGGGTCAGCTGGCAAGCTTTGGAGAGGCGAATGTGCTGGCGTCCAGAGTGACCTGGATGGCACTTTTCGGGGCAGCGGTGGCTCACGGTTGTGTGGCGCTGATTACTCGTCTGGCAGCAGACCGCTCTAAGGTTCCGTCCCTCGAGCTTCTCTTCATCCGCTCTGTGATTCAAGTGCTGTCCATCCTGGTGGTCTTCTACTACCACGAGGCCCCCTTTGGCCCTAAGGGCTACCGGCTCCGTCTCTTCTTCTATGGTGTCTGCAACGTTATCTCAATCACCTGCGCCTACACGTCCTTTGCCATAGTCCCCCCCAGCAATGGCACCATCATGTGGCGGGCCTCCACCACCGTCTTCAGTGCGATACTGGCCTTTCTGCTGTTGGATGAGCGGCTGGGCTACACCGATGTGGTCACAGTGGTGGGAAGCGTGTTCGGTTTGTGCCTGGTCATGGTGCCAAATGTAGCGGATGAGGAAAAGTCCAGGCTGGGGTTTTGGAAGGAGGCCTTTGGCTACACAATGACAGTGATGGCCGGCTTGACCGCTGCTCTCTCTATGATTGTTTACAGAGCCATCAAGGAGCGCGTCAGTATGTGGACGGCACTTTTTACCTTCGGCTGGACTGGCACCGTGTGGGGTGCCTCCACCATGTTCGTCATGCAGGAGCCCATCATTCCTCTAGACGGGGAGACCTGGGGCTATTTAATTGGGATCTGTATCTGCTCTACGGTGGCGTTCCTCGGAGTTTACTACGCTCTAAATAAGTTTCATCCGGCCTTAGTTAGCACCGTACAGCACCTCGAAATCGTGGTTGCCATGTTTCTGCAGCTCATTGTGCTGAGGATGGTCCCGTCTGTGTACGACGTCATTGGGGGCCTGGTCATCATGGTCAGTGTGTTTACTCTGACAGGAGTCAAGCTGTACAGGGTGAGCAGAGCACTTCGCCAGGATTACCAAGAGATCTTAGACTCGCCTATTAAGTGAAGTTAGATATGTCAGTCCTATTTGTTTACAGTGTTGCTTGGTTGTGTATTTCAAAGAATGTCTGGAACTTCTTCAGATGGGTTTTGTATTGTTGTGCTGTTGAAAGAGTGCCAGTTGTGTAACTAATGTCTTAATATTTGTGTGTGAAATAAAAGACAAATGTCATACGGTGGCCATTTCTGTCAAGTAAAACTGGTTTTATGTATTTAAAAAAATCACAAACTGGTATAAAAAAAACATCAGCAAAAAGAGAAAAAAAAGGCAAGAATGAATCTAAGTTGTGTGATTTTACCATGCTAAAATTTGTAAAATCCCATTGACCATGTTGACTCTGAAACTGTTGTCACACTGCCAAAATGTGTAAATGTCAGCCAGAAAATTGTTTATACTACATACCATGATTAAAATAATAAAAATGAATACCTAACCACATAAATAACGTAGCTGGTCGAAATGTTATTTGTGTTCTTGCAAGATAGCACAATTTTATTGAATATAACCATGACATAAAAGAAGTGCCATCATGGGTTGTGATGATCTTTATGTGACTGGTCAGAGTAAAGTCTGCAAGAGTTTCTCATTTAATCTAAAGGGTTATGTAGCTCCTAAATTTATGGATGAAGAATAGAATTATGCTTATCTGTCCCAGCAAGTCATGCTCAATGTGCAGCCCTGGCCCCATTGGTCAGTTGATATCTAGCAATGGTGATTACCTTCTTGGATGTGGCTTCTGTTTGCTTTCAGATGCATGCCAACCTAATGCCCAGAGGCAGGTGTACTGTTTTGAATTAAAGCCCCCTTTAACAACGCGAGGCCGTCTGCTTTTTGTGTATCGGTCAAGTCGCTGGCTCACCAGTGACTTCTCTTTTCTCCTTTTAGAAAACCAAACAGAGAATCACAGTCTCTCTGGTTTCCCCTGCAGGCAAAGCGACAGTGACGGCATGACATAGAGACACAATGATGAAGAAAAGTGGATGAAAGAGGACATGCTGTTCGGTCAAAAATGGCAGCATGACAGGCATGCTTCACTGACAGCCCAGCAGGTGGCATTCATGATCTGTTACAGCAAAAGTCAGCAACAGAGAGTAGTTCTTGTGGTGGATTTTGAAAGATGTTTTGTGATTCAATCAACAGTGAAAACAAAAGTTGTGAATGTGAGCCCCTTTTTCATTTATGCAGTTTCACAAATTTCTGTACAAATTTCCACAGTTTTTTCAGTAAAGAGAATAGAAACAGAATTGTACATTTATTGCTGATATTGTGAACACTTAATGCCTCATGTAAACAGGAACTCCCATTGGAAAGGTTAACATGTTTGCATTAGTCCATAAAAAATGAAAAAAGAAGACATCTCAAAATCAAATCTGCCACCACTGATGTTACGGACACCTAATAAATTGGTTAACAAACAAAGAGCCATAAACTTTTTTACAATTTACCTCAGCGGCGCCTTCAGTCATGCCACATTTTCAGAGAAAAACACAGGTATGTTTTTCAAACTTCAAACGAAAGAAAAAGGATGTGAAATGTGTTGGGGTTTTTTTCTTCCTTTTTTTTCACTTACACTAAATTCCATTGTAGTTGATACAGAATTGTCTGGAGATGGGTTTTTGGGTGCAAATGAACGTGAAGGGGAGGCCCATCTGTTTGAGCAGGAAACAGATTGCATCCTGCAGCGGGCTGTGCAACCTTCCAAATTACTCTGTAACTCTCCTCACCACAGGCATGTTTTTGTACGTATCATCATTTTTGGGCCTGAATGGAATTTTTTGATTAAGTTATTGTCTGAATATTTGTATGGGTGTGAGTCCTCATGTTGATTGATGGAGATGATGGAGTTTTAGACTTTACTCACCAACAGCAGGATAGCTTCTGTTTACAAAACTAAACATTTTTACCAAGTCACACTTGGTGAAGTGAGGACTTTTTAAAACTGCTATTAGTTGCATCTAATATTTATTATCAAATAAAATGTAAAATAAAATGTTCTTTGAAAAGTATATATTCTTACATCACCTATATATTGATTTACAAATGATCATATCGTTCTCATTATTATGGAAACTTTACAGAGAGTAGATCAGTTTTACGAAATCACAAAATGTTTGAAAATGGTCAAAAGACTTTGTGTCTAAGACTTTTCTCATGAAATCTGGTTTTAAATTATTACTGGCCATTGTGATGCATAGGGAATTAAACTAATTTCTATTTACAAAGTAATACTAATAATCTGCCGCAATAAGCATTTATCTTACAGCATTAGTTGTTGTCTTTCTAACCAAGAGAGAAAGAAATCATGATGCCTGACGTGACCGCAAACTATCAACAGCTGCAGTGTGGTTGAGTGGCAGTTACAGCGTCCAATCAATGGAGAGCAATTTTCCCACAGCCAATCGCGTGTGAGTGGTCGGGGCCAGAGCTGCCTGAACTGCTTGTGTAGCAGCAGCTAGTTAGCTTAGCCGTACTGTTGAGCACTGACATGGTCTGATGCAGAAATGCAATTCCAACGGGGCACAGCCTCTAATCAGCTAGGCTAGCTTCTTGGATAGGGAAAAATAACTGGCTGCTAGCCGGCTAGGGCTGTGGATATCATTAGCGAGCATATTGTACGAAACATTTCAATACATAAATAGCGTTCCTGGGGAGATAAGAAGAGGTGGACATCTGCAGTCAGGTAAGACGTGATGTGAATCTGCCTTGCCGCTGATCCTGGCTCTACCCGCTGGAACGTTTCTCCCAAAGGATAGCTCCGGCTCCTCTTCAGTCCAGCGTTGAAGCTCATGCAGGCTAACCGGCTAAACGTTCACCCAGGGAAAAAAATAACAAAGTCTGTCGGCTTGCCAACACGACTAACATACTGTTACAGAGCTGGCTGCTGTTGTTTTAGGCTCGGTCTAAGGTAATTGTAGTCGAAATATTGGTTTAGTGTATTTTTTTCCTTAGCCCGGTTAACGTTAGCCAAGTTGGGTGGCGTGACACGCTGTCAAGCTTAAGTTATAAGATGAGAGGTAGTCAGAAGTGGAGCAAAACCGCGTTACTCGTGGACTTTATTTTGCGATGGGCTCAACGTTTACACGTTTATCTCTGAGATGGACAAAGATCAGAGGTCGCAGTGGCTTTAAAACGTTGCCTCAAATCTCAGGTTTAATTTATCCCCATTTTATCATGTACCTCCAGCAACTCAAGCTTAACTTTTTGGATGATGTGGTCTGATTCCTCTCAGGTTGATTAAAGTAAAGATAAGGAGGCATTTCTAATCATAAGTTAATCTTTTCTTTGTATGCCTAAAATAGTCTTTAAGTAGCCATAGTAAGTTTAAATGAGAACTAATCAATTCCTTTTTCTTTTGTTCGTTTTTTTTCTTTTTTACAATTGGGCTAGTTCGAGAAATAAATTGTAAGGCTAGATAATGGAAGTGGAAAATATCAATTTACAGGTTAGAAAGAGTCCATCATGTTTTGGATGATCCACTATTCAAAAACTCAGGAGTTGTGATGGAGTGACGTAAATAGTTTGAAAAGCCAGCAGCAGATCATCTTTTTCAAAGTTGCCTTAACTATGTGAGTTTTTACTAAAAAAACCCTCAAAAAGTCAATAAGAAAAAAAAATAGATGTGTGGCTGCATGTGCCAAGGAATACCAGTAACAGGAAGACCAATGTACCGAGTGCATGAAAGCGTTTATGTTTTGGGGCTAGATTTAAGATAATTGCTCACTCTGTTTATCTCCTCACATTGTTTCTACCTTACACAACCAAACCAGACTAAATGTCATGCCTTAGTACAATGGGCGTTATGGCTCTGTAATTGTTGGCAAGCTCTTGGCACTAATGTTTGTGTGGCCTTTCACAGAACTTGTTCTACAGGACGTCTTGGCAATCGGCTCATTATAACGTCCCGATTTATTTGACTGATATTAAGATGATGGGAAGAGCCTGGTTTGAATTCAGTGCTGTACGGGAGTGACATTTGCAAACACCAGCAGCTGCTCGATTGAGCGATTTTTCCCTTTTAGTCGTCGCTCTGAAGGTTTCTGAGAAGGGAGAATGGTGAGAGCCATTTGGCCTGTTGTAGCTCCTCTCTGTGGGAGTCAGGGGGAGGATAGCCAGAGTTTACAGGGAGACTGGAGAAGTCGCACTTATCAGCGTTTTATGCTTAAAGGCACACAATTTGGCTTTATATCCCACACACAGAAATACCCGTTGAACAGTCTCATTGGAAAATGTAGCACCTGTCAGCTGCGAGCTTGTGTTCACGATTGAGGTTTCCTCTTTAACTCAATAGTTGCAGTGATGGTGGCGTGTTTTTTTTTTTTCCTGTATGCAGGTCTCGTTGACTCTCCCGCCACCTTCTGATGACTCCCATTCTTATAATTTTATGGCAGAAAACCTCATGTCTATAAAGTGATGATCTCATTTTATAAAAGTGTGCCATGTGTTACCAGTGGCCTGTAGCAGCCAAATCTGTCCACACGGCCGAGGGGAAAATACCAACTGTGCATTTCATCATAGCCAGAACCATTTCCTCATCAAAGCTCAGATATCCACTCCATGAAATGGTTTCGGATAACGTTGAGAGTGGGCAATTTTTACTCTTTTTCCTCCTCATTTTCTGTATTAAAAATCTCAGTCGTTGCACAAGCTGTCTTTCATTTCCTCTTTAGCCTATTTGATTCTATTTTGTTTTTGTCTGGTGCGTTTTCTAATGATCACTCATGTATGTTAGCGTTTTTTTGTTGTTGTTGCACAGTTTAAGCCAAAGAGGCCTTCCTCGTTTAAACCAAGATCACCTGCACACCACCATCTCTAGCTCTTCCTCGTGCCTTCGGTGCATCAAATATTTATGCTCTTGCACTCCTGTGCTCAGCTTCAAACACACTCGCAAACCCTGCTCTTGGTGTTTGGTGTCATGACTTTTCTACCAACTTTTTTTGCAAAACCTCGAAGTGTGAAAGCTCTATGTGGTTGAAATATTTGCTATCATTGATCGTTTGGAGTGAGTGATAACACTTCCTCTTGTTGGATATGAGAACTGTGCAGTTTCAGTGATGTGTCTATCTCAGTTAATAAGGGTTTGGGGTTTTCTTCCAGTGGGTTTGGCAGGTTAGAAATGAGGATGTGAGAGCTTAAGCAACAGGCCTCTAAGTGTTATGACAAATCTTGCTGTGAATCCTTGGCTAACAAAAGCAGTTTTGGCATGCCACTTTCTCACAAATATAGATTTCTGTCATCAACAACTTTTCAGGCACAGCTGCAGTGTTCCTGACAATAGGCCAATAAGCTTTAAGTCTGAGCTTTGGCTGGCTTTTCTTATCCAACCATCAATCGTATTGAAATAAGTTGATGACATGAATGACAATGCACCAGTTTTTGGTCTGTGGGCTGTTTAAGGTGACGTTGTTCTGGCTCACAGAAGCTGCTTTCTCACACACACTGATTCACTGCCTCGAAACCGCACATGTCAAATGGAGGCAGATCAAGGTGTCCAAACACTTATCGTCTTGGCATTGTGAAATCAGCTGAGCAATGACAGCTCGGGGTAAGCCCTTTTGAAGTGGGAGCGTTTAGACAGTGGCGGATCAACTTTGACCTCCTCTCCTGATCCGCCACCGTACTTTCATTTGACACGATGAGCAGCAAGCAACACCCCAGCTCTCAAAGGTACACCAGACAGTCGCCGCCTATGAATGTGACAGCAGCCGAACAGGCCGGGAGCCATGTAAATTACCCATCTAGTGCTTTTCTGAAGCTTTACTCTGTGAAAATGAACTTAGTTTTTTTAAGTGAATGACAGCATCGTCATTTCTTCCTCTTTAGTCTTACCTAGAAATGTAGTTTTGTTGTCACATCATCTGGGCCAAATGAACAAGAGGAAACCATTCTAAAAGCTTTAAGCTCTCTTACCATGTTTCACTGTTTTCTGCTGCTTTCCACTGTGATTTCATTTAATGCCACTCTCCCCTCACAAGCATTTTTTAAAAACATAACATGATGTCATAATTGTAATTCTAGAAGGCATCAGAATTTTCTCTCATAAGTGATCTGACCTGTTGGATCCATCAATCGCCACTTTTTCCTCTTTACTCCACACCAACACTGGAATGGATACTCGAGGTGAATGTCCATGAGAGCACAAGCGTTATCCTGAGTGGTTTTCAAAATGAGCCCATATTAGTGAAGGACAGCCTCCTCTGTGTTTGAAATGTGTGTAGGCTGCCTCGGCCTTCTGCTGGAGATGTCATGATATCTGGAGAAAAGCTTTTCTTTCTTGTCCGTCTCCTATCAAAGATCTAGAAGAGCCTGACGTACGCAGAGCTTAGACATTTGTGGCATCAGCGTGCAATCAGGAATGCCTCCCGTTCTCAAGGTGTCCTGCACAAGTTCCCACATGTGGCCGTCTTGAATCTCAGTCCCAAGTGGCTTGTTTAGTCTTATTGTGGCGGCACTCTCACGCGTTGAAGGAAAACTAAAGGAAACTAATGTATCAGTTTGATCTTTGTGACACGGGCCATACCAGATCATCATCGGGTAATTTGACTGCAACATAGTTTTTTCTTTAGAAGGCTCGTTGTACTGTGCACCTTTTAGATTTGTCTACAATCTTTTTGTTTCTTAGTGTCTCCTTAATGCTTTTGTTATTTTTAAATAGCGTGGCAGCACACAAAACCAAGCTGCAGTGGGTTTGTAGCATTGTGGAACCCGCTGTAAGGAGGCCTTCCACCACGTAAACCTGGATTATTCATTGAGAAATACCCCAGGGCTCACGGAGGGTCTGAGGTAATCTTAAACACAATTTCAATGTGGCCTTAATCCAGACCGGCTTGAATGTGGCCACAGTTGGAGCTGGCTGGCAGACCACCAAAGACTACAACTGGCACCCTCCATGTTTGGATCAGGTTGTGTTGGCTGCTGAGCTAGGTGGGGTCTGAGAAAATAGATCTTTTCTTTCAGAAAGGTGTTTTGTTCCAAAGGGAGCGTATATTTTCTTACAGATATGTCCTTTTCCTGCTGGATCACCTCTTAGTAATACAGTGTGCCTGTAACTCATTGCTTGGTTACTGATGAAAGCATTAAAATGTTGCACAGATTAAATGGGTGGTGTTATTAAGGGATGGTTTGCAACTTGTTACATGGTATATCATTTTTTGCTAAATGTTATATCATATATCAATTTATTCTATCCAGATAATGTTTAGGCTTTTGTATTTTATCATTTTTCTTAATACATTGCAGT
Organism: Menidia menidia; assembly: GCA_907169785.1. Taxonomy (NCBI): domain Eukaryota; kingdom Metazoa; phylum Chordata; class Actinopteri; order Atheriniformes; family Atherinopsidae; genus Menidia; species Menidia menidia. Next base: position 12,330,594 of record CAJRST010006668.1, read on the forward strand.
GGTTTTTAATTGATTATTTATTAATCTGACATAAATTTCTTTTATTGGGGTGTTTTTTTGTGAATGGCAACACATTTGTCTTAGCAGATCTATTTGATGTTTCCACCTGTAGCAATCATTGGTTGTTTTATGAACCTCTGTGGTTTTTTAGTAGATATGGATCATTAGAGTACTTGATATTAATGTTTTTTTCTGAGTGTTTTTTTTTTAAGCACCCACAACGGAGACTGTGAAAGGGTAGTGTTTTTTTTATGGTTTGGATTTCTTAAATTGTCCTTTTTGGCAATATAGTGTAATAGAAAGTGCAAATGTTTTTATTACATATTCTCAAACATGATCAAATATCTCAGATACTCCCCCAAAATGTAAGTTGTACAGATTTCCCTAACAGACGTTCTTTGCAGTGGTTGTTGCTTTAACCTGAAGCAGACGTTAAAGAGAAAAGAAACAAGAGCAACTGCTTCTTCGTCTGGTCATGTCCAGTTACCAGTGGGGTCCTAACAGTAAGAATGGTTCTGTGGCGTCTTTTGTATGTGACAAAAGCTTTAGACATTGCGGTCACTATTTACTGGCTGAGAGTCCTGCTGGGACCGTGGTGTTGGTTTGTGTGTTGGGTCTTTACAATGTCGAGCATCTGAGAAATAATGTCGGCCTCCTGACACATCTGATATCTTTAATTGCCTACCCTTCTGTATGTGTTTAGGAGCAGCTTCATGATTCACATTGTGGGTCATCAATCCTGTCATCACTTGTCATGCAGTGGTTGCCAGGATACACGAAGGTACACGTGTCAGGAAAGCACCACCGGCCAATCATTAACTTCCTCGTTTTGGAGAATGGAGGAGATCACAGAGACACCTATGATTAAACCACTGCTGGCCATTAAGTGGTAGTTTCTGAAATGACAACAAAATGGAATTTTCAAAATAACTTCTGCAATGAAATTTCTTCTGAGATTGCAAATCAAAGATATTGTGGCATATTAATCCCATTTCCCCTTTTCTCTTGTCTTCCTTTTTTCGTCTTTCCCCTTCTTTCTCTTTCTGTTGTTCTTCTTTATTCTTCCACCCTCAGACATGGTTTCTGATTTTGACTGACATGTACAGTTTTGTTTCCCTTTATAAAAGCTGAATTATTGTATTATTTTTAACAACAGAAACAAAAGTAAGTTACTTTCCTTCTAGGATGAATGAATTTAATTTAGTTTCTCTTTGGGCTCAGAATGCAACAAACACAAGCCTTTGTGCAAGATCTTTCCTTGACTTCAAACTATACTATAATAATTATAATAATAATACAATTTTATATATATATATATATATAATATATATATATAATACCTAATTATATATATATAAGGTTCTCCTATTTTGTGAACTTTTGATTAAGTTGAAGATTTTGGTGGACAGAAAATGGCCATTCTTTTCATATTTTGTTGAAATTGGAGGGGAAAATCGATCGTTTTAAGCTACAATTTTAAAGTCAATAGATAAAATTGGTTTCTTATATAGACAAAAGGGTCTTACACTGATGAGAGCTTGAGGAACTTGTATAGCTGGGCTACATCTCGGATAAGATGGGACCTCCTCACTGTCCACATGGTCTGCTCTCTTTCTGTGTGGACCAGACTGGAACAGCCAGACTGGAGAATATGTGGCTGTAATGAAGTGTGAAGTGGAAGCAGTTTTGGTTGTTGGATTACCATGAAGCATTTGTGATTGCATACTGTTTCCATTAAATGTATGTGTGATTGTCCTCTCTGGATGGGCCGGTATGGGAATATTTCTGGTCAATGTGTTTAGATTCAAGCATTTAGCTCTGTCATCTGTTTTCCAAACCTTCATAAATTCTGCTCTTGCGGGGGTAGAAACCGTTATGTAGTAAAAGCTGTGATCCCAGGTTTGGGCTGAGACTTTACATTTTCTGGGTAAGCTGCCAAGCAACACATATCACACAGCGGCATTTGTGTACGCCTCACACAGATCTGTTTGGAGTGCACAGATGAGCCCGTTTGATGTGAAGATGCTCTTAAAGAAAGCTCGAAACTTTTGCTCTCGCTTGTTGCTATGAGAATAAATCTCTGGCTGTTCTCAAAGGACATGAGCCACAGGCTATTTTAGGCTATTCCCAACTGCTGAGGGTGATCCCGAGGGCTGGAAAACCAACTGCTTTCACACAGTTGCGAGTGTAGCTTCTATGCTTAGCCCAAAACACTGCAGGCCCCTTAATTAAATTTTGATACGATCCAGGATCAGCATAGTTTTCCATCGTAGAATGAGTTTCTCCAACGCTGGTGGCAAAAGCTTTAGCTCTGCCCAAATGTCATGTCTATTTAGATTTAGATATACATTACATGCATCAATGCAAAGATAATTTATCTGAACTCCTCTGAACTCTGGGGTCAAGCCTGCACTCTGTCAGATTGCATCACTTTCCCATCATCCGGTCACCCTTGTGTCCACACTTCCTGTCTCACAGCTGGACTGCCAAGTCTCCCATGACCCTTTGCTGCTAGGCTGCCGTTTTGTTATGAGAGAATCCAGGACGGTGGGGATGGGATGCAGTCTCATGGGCTTTGCGCCGGTGCGGCTCGCTGCTGAAAAAGAGCACGAGCGCCGACTCGCTGCTCCGCCGCCGTCCTCCGGCCACAGCCCTGCGGCTGAAATGAAAGTTTTGCTGCGAGTTGGTGGAAGCGCGGCCGTGCCAGAGGGGCTGAGTTAGCAGCGAGCGCACAGAGCACATTCCAGAAGGCAGCAGAGCCCTGTGATTTTAGCAGGCTGTCACAGGGATTAGGTTACCCTGTCTGCCTCTGTGAGCTCATGCTGTTGCTGTCTCAGTGCCTCAGCAATCCTGCTGAGCAGTGGTACACTATTCGTTCCCACAGCGAGGAGAGAAAAGGATCAATTTGTGCTCTCTCAGGCTTGTTTAGCCTGTACCAAGAGCATCTGTTGTGTCTGTCTTTACAGAGAATTTCTCATGTCACAGACACGTTTAAAGACTTTTAGGGAGATTTATGCGGAATGCACTTGTAATTTCTTTCACTCTTGCATGTGTGCAGGGTTCCAGTGAAAGCAGGTTACCACATTGGCCACTAGGCGTGCTCTCTTACTGGATCTCAGCTCATGTTTGTCTTCTTTTTTTTTTCTGCAGAGACAGATGAGGTTATGACAGCAACTGTAGGCTGCAGGATGTGGGGAACTGCTAGACAGTCACTGTTTTTTCATACTAACAAAAGAAATGGCATAGTTGCAGCGTGCAGCCGTTCTGTCGTGTGTCATATGACTGTACAGCTCAGTTTGGGCTGTTACCTGCCAATCAGAGGCTTAAGCTTAGAGCCAAGCTGCTGGAAAAATGGGTAAAACCCAGGACCTGAGCAGTTATTCTAAAAATCTTTATATCTTTTAATGCATCTAAATGGGGAGAGTGATTTAACCAGAGCTATCGTTTGGATGGTTTTATGGCGTAAATGGGGGGTGGGGGGGGGACACTGACATGGTAAAAGGGATATTTTGTGACTAAATGACTGTACAAAAATATTGCATTGGTAAAGATTCCTTTAATTCTTGTGAATATGTTTTTACTAAAGGTTGATAAAGAAGTTGCATTAAATATGGCCCTTTTTAAATCCCTTCATTTCTTTTGGGAAGCACCAAAATGAAAACCTTAAACAGATGAGACAGCTGGCGTGGTGGTGTTCATCATGACTACACCATAGGAAGCTCCTTTTCTGTCAAATGACTTTGATGAGCCCGCTATCGTGATAAATAGATGGATCACCCATTCGCTTGTTGTGGGTCCTTTTAATGAAATGAGCAGTTCTGATGATAAATTCAGAGGTTAGCGCCGCCTTCAGCTGTCGCTGCCTACTCAGAGAGAACACAAACCCTTTTGCACACATCTGAACGGTATTTATTTATATGCTAGTTTTGGCGGCAAATCAGGTTGAAAGAGGAAGAGGTAAGCCTCTGGCAAATCTGCAGTTTGATTCCATTAAGGATTAAAAAAGTGTTTCTATGAATGTTTGTGCAGTTTATGTATGTTTGGGCCAGTTTTAAAAAAAATCAACAACTTTTTATTGTTTTATGTGTCAGAGTATAAACAGTTAAGTGCTGCCATACTGTGAGGTTAATTCTGCCGGGCAGCGGGGCAAATGGAGATCCACAGTGGATTCAAATGTGACACCGTCTGAGCAGTTTGACCCGCCTGACCTGGCGTTTAGGGCTTTGAGGCGAACGGCGTTGGCTCAAGTCTGCAGCTGCGTGATTAGCTCAGAGCATCTGTCACCTAACCTCTTCTTTTTTGTCTTCTTTATTGTTTGTTTTTAATCCTCCCTCACATCTGCACCGTCGTATCTCACTGCGGTGGGAATGGGGGCTAAGCGCTCGGTCTCCTTATGCGCGGGGCGGCTCGATGAGGGGAGGCTGGGATGCAGAGCTCTGTCAGAAAAAGGGAGATGGCTCGGAGAGGGGATTTCCTGCACTGATGACTTTGACATGCGGGGCTAGGAATAGTAGAAAGTGGAAAAATGACAGTAAGGGAGGGATGCTGTAAAAGCAGACGGAGCTCGTACGCACTCTCGTGTCGGTCTCTGGCAGACGGCTTTCCCGCCCAGCCCGGGGAGTGGAGGGATGGCTGCCTTTGTCTGAGTGAATGAGGCACTCGAGGAGAGTAAATCAGCCCTTTGTTTTTGTGTGCCGCTCCCTTAAATGTCTCCCAGTCTTCATTAATTTAATCAGCGATGGAAAAGAAGCACGCAGGATTAAAAACCACAGTACACGCCCAGACATTATTTGGTAAATCATGCCTCTCACCCCTCCCATAACTTTTTAATTTCATTTTAATGTGAGTGGAGTTGATTGAATTACAGATGTTTTTCGGGGATCTGGGCCACACCTCTTAGCTCTGGCCTTTGGTGTGACAGCGACTGAATAATAACTCCTCTTTTACACATCCAGACCTTTTTTTTTTTCTTTTTTTTTTCTTCTTCCTTTTCTCCAGGAAATATCTTCCTCCCGGTTGATCGTGCTGAATGTCAGCGCGGCCTCCTCGCCTCATGTTTGCTGGAGATGGGGTTCTGTGCCCATCTCAAGGCCAGCTGTGACTGGAACGCAGACACTTCTAGTGAAAACTGAGAGCTCGCTATCAAAGGAGTCAGTGTCTGGTCCCTAAAGGGGGTGAGGCGAAACTTCATCCACTCCCATGACACGGGAGCAGGCGCTCCAGCGGAGCCTCACTTTCTGGGCGCTGAGCGGGGCACCGGCCGGGTGCGCCCCGGCGCGGGCTGGCTGCTCTGGGAGCCGCCCGGGTCATAAGACTAGCTGTCGTCAATGCGCTCATTGTTGAGCGTTGACAAACTTCCACAGCGGCTCACAGTGTTTCAAAATCATAATTTCAGACGGCCCCCGGGGAGCCCATGCAGGGCTGCCCCCTGTGCAACGCAGTTCGGCCCTGTAGAGCCCGCACAGCGGGGCATTTCAGACCTCATCCAACACGGTTAAGGCACAGTAAGAAAAAGAACCCCCCCCTTTACGTAGTGACCTTTTTATTGACCTCCCCATTGCTGTAATCCGTGCCCTCTTCCTGGCTCCCGTTCGATGCCAAATACAGGAGACAATTGCTGGACAGGTCCTTAAAGTAAATCATCTTCTGTGTACATTCTGTGAAGGCTGCAGGTTCCTCAAGATTAGCCGTGCGCTCTGACAGCCGTCCAGTGGCTGTGGAAGGCTGGAAAGAGAAGTCATTAGTCTGTTGTTTCAAAAAGACAATCGTTGGAGGGAAATTCTGCGTGGCCGAGACTAAACTGTGGAAATGGGTGCTGGCGTTTCAGCAGGATTCAAGCCTAGCTTCGGTATATTTGGATAAGTGTTGGCCTGATTAGTGACACAGATAGAATAAGATGTAAGGATGCAGCTGGTTATATAATATTATTGTGGTCCTGTCTATGGGAAGAGTTTGAGAGGAGATTATTTGTAATTCTGGTTCATTGTTTCTTCATTTCTGTTACAGGGTCAACAGAAGCACCAGAGCTTTTGAAGTTCTCAGCTTTGATGCAGAACAGGTATGACGATCCATCTGCGAAGCGTTTCTAAATTTACCCGTCTGCTTCATCACTGAGCGCTGTCAGAGAGCGGAGTGTGTAAAGATCCAAGTTTGTGGTAGAAATCTACATCAAAGAGGGGTTTTAAAGGCTGTGCCGCTGTCTGTTGTGCCTCAGAAAAAAATATTTCAGTTGAAAATTGTTCAGTATCATTTGTAGTGCAGTGTAGTAATGTTGCCACTCTCTCTGTCCTCAGTTTATCCACAGCAAGATGACTGAAGAGGTGATTGTCATCGCCAAGTTTGACTACATGGCCCAGCAGGACCAGGAGCTGGATATCAAGAAGAATGAGCGTCTCTGGCTGCTCGACGACTCAAAGTCCTGGTGGAGAGTCCGAAATGCCACCAACAAAACCGGCTTTGTGCCTTCAAACTACGTGGAGAGGAAGAACAGCGCCAGGAAGGCTTCCATCGTCAAGAATCTCAAAGACACGCTTGGTAAAAAAAGAAAATCGATTATCATTTTTATTGAAGTGTAGATTTTTGCAGTGGCTTGGTTATGAAGCAACAAAGGCAGCATGTTAGCTTAAACTCTCCCAGTGACCTCGTTTATTTTTACGGGCGATCTCATTATATTCCAGTTAAGCTGCATAGATAACATGTCTCTAAATATTTATACTTCTTAAGGCCTTGACTGTAGTCTGACAACTTTGTATTTCTCACAAATCGGAATATATATATTTTTTACCTCTATCAAGATGAGGTATCATCTTAGGGTTAGCTTTTCTAGGTCAGAGCTACCACAGGAGGAGGGTCTCAGGCTGATATCCGATTAATTTTGGTGCAAGCAGTAGGTTTGTTCTCACTACGCATATAGACCAGGACCTCAGAAACTGACTGTCTTATCTGATATAAGGTAAGGAGTTTTGCCATGAAGCATTTACTCTGGTAAGGCAATCTTACTTATTGATCTCCGATGATTATTGATTAATTAAAAAAAAAAGACATCATGTCTATCTATGAAAATGGATAAAAAAACAAATAGAAAGAAATTCAAACTAAAATGTAAAAGCTCAATTTTTAAGGAATGATATATATGTCAGGGCTGCCATTTGTCATATCTTCTTTTGTCTTAATGATGGATAATCCTGATATGTTGTGATGCACGCGTTGACCGCTGGTATGCCCGAGCTGGTGTCCCATCTGGAGCACAGTTGCATTGCTTTGCATTTCACTGTTTTGTCATTCTAATAAGTTTTTTTTTTTTTACTTAATTTTTAAACCTTTCATAATGTAGTTCCCCAAAGTTTAAAAGTAGCATTTATTTAAATCTGTGCTTTAAAGCTTCTTACCTCATTTTTTTTTTTTTTTTAGTCCTAAATTTAGTCAGGCAGCCCAAAGGTGATGTAAACAGAGCCTGTTCAACCACCACTGGTTTGGTGGGTGAAAAAAAAAAGTGACCGTAGTGCCCCTGCTTTTTTTTGTCTCTTACTGTTGTGGTGAATATAAAGTGCTCATGACAGGGGAGACCCCTCAGAGGAAGACAGACCGATAGTGGCTTTTCCTTTTATATAAGGGCCTCTTTTAGAACACACCAGAAGTGTGTCATCAGTTTAGAGCTGTATCACACACTCTGCAGAGTTTGAAAAACACTTATCTGCCTCGGAGCCATGGATTGTCTTCCTGTTCCTGTGTCTTCCTGTGTGTGTGTTTATTTATATATATATATATATATATATATATATATTTGTGTGTTTGTTCTGGCTTGCTCCTGCATAATTTCTTTAACTGCTGCTCTGTGAGTGTGTCCATCCTGTCTTCCCCTGAGGTGTGTTGGTTTATTTGAGTGACTGTTAACGTTTACTGAGTATTTGTTTGTGTGTGGGGAGGAGGCCTTGCCATTAACCATAGGCAGGAGCCTCATAGCAACACCTCCCCACCTGTCCTATCCTTCATCTACTGGTCAAATGGCTCAGCTGCATGTCTGACCCACACACAGCTCACATCTGATGCCAGGCTTAACCTTATTCCTGCCTCTTTCTTGATCTATGATTCGATTTGAAGACTTGGCTGAGTGCGGTTGTGTTTAGTTTGTGGGAGAGCAAGTGTGTCAGCCGGAGGATCACACTTCTGTGAGCTAACGTGGGTGGAAAAATGGATCTCTCCTTCAGTTTCTGGGTGTGGAGAAGTGTCACCGTTTGAAAGAATGTGTGAGAGTTTGATCTGCCTGCACAGGGCTGTGTTCTGCTCTGTGTGTATGTGTGTATGTGTGTATGTGTGTGTGTGTGTGTGTGTGTGCGTGTGCGTTTCTAAGTAGAGGACTCATGTTTCCTGGGTTTGTTGTAAAGTTATGAGTGTGTCTCTACAAACAACTGCAGTCATGTGACACTAAGCACTCACTGAGTCACTCAGCAGTTGCTGCGTGCCAACAGATCCCTCTTTATTTCCCCTAGTTTCTGTAACCTCTCCCACAAATAAGCATCTGCTGGTATATGCTGAGGAAATGACTCCTTTCCCTTCCGTATAGTTCTCCTCTTTCAATTCTTTTCTTTCTAAGTAGGATCTTCAAATTCAGCCCCCCCCCCCCCCGACTTCTCTGCCTGTGTCCTCCTCCACTCTCCATGAGGCCTCTATAGTTTGCCTTCCTTAGCTTGTCTGGAGGCCTCTCTATCCTGAACTCTCATTGGCTAGGCCCTTACCACATGGTCCAGGAGTGGGCTGCCCTACTCTGAAGCCCTCCCAGCTCTCTGGGTGTTCACATGGAATAACTCTACAGCTGCAGTGGGAAGAAAGCAGGGGCTGGGAAAGAGACGAACGGAGAGGGGGAGAGACGGCGAGCCCAAAATGGACATGGCTAACCTATTCAAACATTTCTTTCGTGAGTTTTTCACTTTCCTAGTCTTTGTAGCCATTTGAAGTGATCCTGTTTGTTGTTCCACCCGTGGTTTGAGAGTCTTTTGTCTGAAGTTTTGAGCAGTTCCTACTTTTCCTCGAGCTGTGTTGGAGTAGTTGTCAGTTTTCTTCACTTCATTTTCCCCTTTGGATTACTGGCTTTAGCTAAAACGCGTTTCCGGCTTCATGTTAACCAAAGAAATGAGTTTAGTTCGGGGCAGGTGGAGCCTAGTTTTCGTGGTAACGCGCTGTTTTGGCAGGGAGCTGGTGAGAGGGGGTCTCGGCTGCCTTTGAGGCGGCATCTGTGCGAGCGGCTGCAAAGACTGGGTGGATATGCTTTTGAAAAGCCTTCTGCTGAGCCGAAGCCTGTAATTGCCCCAGCAATCTCTCTCTGTCTTTTCAACACACACACACACACACACACTCACACTCACACAGTGATCCTACTTCATTTTTTCTGGTCTTGCTGAGTGGGCTGCAACTTGGTGGATTACATTATCATGCTTGAAGACCCCACCTCTCCAGCCTGTTTAGGAATATCTGTAGACGCTTTCTTTATGCTGCCCTGAGGCAAACTTACCCATTCTGGGGAACCCCCCCCCCCCCACACACACACACACCCAAAAGCTAGCCGTGAGCTACAGTTGAGGAGACATGGGGTGCTCATGTAGAACACTGTGGTCATTGTGCTTGGAGGAGGAAGGGGTCCTTGCTGATTGATGGGGGCCTGGGCTTCCATCTCCTCCACCTCTCTGAGTTATCACAGGAATGTCATTACCTGTGAAGCTCTGTTGGTCGGGGACACTTAACAGCCACACTGACACTCTTTAAACAGGCCCTGGCACACAGCCCTGCTGTAATCTCACCTTGTAGCTGCTGAGCGGTATCTCCTGGTTTTGTCTATCTTCTCCACTTGTGACCTTGTGTTTGTGTGTATGTGTGTGTGTGTGTGTGTGCCGGCGAGTGGTCTGCTTGTCGTCCGAAGGATCCTGAGTGTAAAGGGATAAAAAGACATAGATGAGCTAACAAACCTTCTGCTTGTGTAAACTGAGAGCTGTTGGTCTCTCTTTCTCCCCTCCCTCTGTTTTCCTGTTTCTCAGCCTCCCCAGCGAGCGGAAACTCTAATTTGAGCCACATTTCTCTCTGAGCTTTTGGAGGAGTGCAGGCCCGAGAGGAAGTGTGAAGTTAGAAGGAAGTTGAATCACGGCGCACAGGCTGTCTGCTGGACTTTCTGGCAGTCTTTTGCCCCCGCTCCCAGCTCCCGCTTCTCTTCCCGAAACCCCTCGCCTTTCTTCTGTGGAACCACACAAACCAATGACTTAAATCCCAGTTAGGAGACCAGTGGAAGAAATGACGGTGTCACCTAAGCTCATGTCGCTTTTCTTCTTAAAAAGATGCCTTCTTTGTGTGGCTGCCGCCTCCTCCCGTCAGAGGAAGTGAGTAGTGGTCTGGGCTTGTTTAACAGTAGCCAGGACCGTAAACATGTTGATGGACAACAACATGGACGTGTACTGCTCTGCCCCATTGGAACCAGAAGGGTTTCAGATGATATAGTATCCTACAAGATGAAGATCGAGTAATTCTCATCACATGGAGTCTTTAGCTTTATTGGTCCAACAGTTTGTATCAAGATTATCAGACAATCATAGTGTTTTTGTTGGAACAAATCCTTTAAAAAAGGGTTTGAATGTCCTGTGTGGCTTCTTTACTTTTTTTTTATTGTTGTTGTTATTAGTAGGTACAGTTTACTTTGAAACACTTGTTGTCACTGAATACAAAGTACTTGAAAATTTAGGCAAATGGGGCCAGGGGGGGGCAGGGGGCGGGGGGCTTGAAAAACGAAAATGATTCCTTTAAAAAGTTACATGGAGAGAAACATCAGTGTGAGAAAAATGGTGATGGGTAGCGCCATCACTCCAGAGCTGCTTTAAAAAGTTGGTCAAAGCATTTTAAGCTTAAGAATGAAGTCTTAATACATTTATGGCCTGTTTTTTTTATCCCTGTCAACATTACCGCTGTTAATGCGACTCATAATAATCTTTGTTATGGTCTTGTTTCCATGTAGAAAGGGTGGATCTAATGGCTTCATTTTTTTCTTTTTATATTACTAGCCGCTCAAACTTTTCAGCGGAGTTTCATTTAAAGCGTCTCCTGACTGTCCCGTTGTTCAGTTCAGAACTTTGGGGATCTGTTCCCCCCCCCCCCCCCCCCTCTCTTTGCTCTTCCATCACATAGATAGACGGTTGCCTGCTTTTGATGTCTGCGATGGCTGAAGTTGAAAGAACCTTGCACATTTCCTGCGTATCTGTCATCCACGTCAGCGGTGTGATTGAAGCTGTAGTCTAAAAGGAAAGCCCCAACCAAAAATACACCAGCTCACATTTGTGCGTTTTTGCCTTTGGCTTGGACTCTGAACATGCTGTCATTACATTAGGAGCCCATGCCTCCTACAAAACCACGCGGCTGTTTTCCATTACCGGCCAGTTTGAATTCCTGTCAACATTCTGTCCGTTTCCTAAGCGTCCGTCAACGGGTGACAATAACTTCATGGTCATCATTTAAAAGATTTGCATCAGAGGATGAAACTGTGGCCTGTTTCAGAGTGCTATTTCTTTAACTGGCTGTTGGTAAAAGTGTGCACTCTGTCACAGCAGAGGAATGACTGCGAAGAACTGTCAGACAGCCTGACGCGGGGTGTTGTCGTCCACAAAGGAAGAGCCCTGGAATGGAGGGAAGCTGAGGGGTCGAAAGGGCCCTGGCAGACAATGGACGGCCAGCGAGCCGGCCAGCGAGCGTAGGGAGGCCAGAGTTAAGAAGGAAAACTAGTTCCTGTATGTCACTGGTAGCTGAACAAACCCCTGAAACGCTTTTTTCTCTCCCTGTTGGTGTAACTTAGCGGTAAATGGTTACCATGTTATGCTCCCCCATCTTGGTTCGTTGTGATTTACAACCACCTGATTCAGTGTAATTTTCCTCCTCCACATCCCTCGCTCAGGAAACGTGCCGGAAAAAGAGTGTTTCGTTTCCAGAGCAGTTTCCAACGCACGCAGCTGGCTGCCGGTTTCCCCAGGTAGCAGCCGAGCGCCGACGCCAACTGCGGTTTTCAGGGGGAACTGAAAATACCGCTCACTGCATAATACTGCGCCGTATATGTGCCTGCATTGAGGGAAAACATCAGGAGGAAGGGCTGAGCGCGGCCACTGAAAGGCAGCTTGAGAGGATTTAAAGGAAGGAGGACATTTATTTTTAGTTTCCTACCTTTTTGTCTGCTGCTCCCAATTGTCAATGGGTTACAAGTCTAAAAAAAACAACAGAGAAACGGTTTTCTGCCAAATGAAACATGTCAGATTTCTGAGCTATGAATTTAGTATTTTTGTTGCATTGCATTTGTCTAGATGTCAGTTTTCTCTTCTGGTAAAGGTGTAACTGGCTTCAGGGCTCGTAATATGCACTGATCCTGTTTTTTTTAACGAAACCTTCCCCGAACACGATGTCATTACCTCGTTGTCATGACTTCTCTGGACTTCCTGTAGAGTTCATGATTTTTAAAGTTGTAAATATTGAAGCTAAAAGCCCAACAGTTCAGTGAACCGTCAGAATAATGAGGAAGCGCTGCTGTCCCTCTCACAGTTAGCCGCACGCAGCTGCTCCCTGTCCACCGCGGCCTTAGTGGAAGTCATTTTAATTTCTATGTTTTGACTCGGAGATACAATCTCCGCTTAGCTGCCAAAGGAAGTGCAAACTCACAGCTCTTCAACCCAGCGGTCAGGTTAAATCTTCTGATTGACCCATGACCGCAGGACAGACAGACCTCTGTAACAGCCTTATCTGCTCGTCATCTATCTAAAACAGTACATGTGAATACAAACTCAACATTATTACCCCGGTGCAGATTGAGCATCTAGTCAAATGCAGTGGAACTGCTTTTTTAATGCAAAGTGCTCATGTCAGTGTAGCAGGAAGCGGCAAATAAAAAATCCCTGACAGGGACACTGATAAGGGCAGCGTTACCTGGGCAGAGAGATAAAACACAACCTCTGTTGTGCGTCTGTCAGCCGGAGCTAAAAGATGCTTTTCTCCGCCCGTTTGTTTGAGACAAAGCGGTGCTGCTTTGACACATCCTGGATGTCGCACACGCCTGACCCGTCTGTTTCGTTATCATGCGCATGGAAACTAAATATTCTGCTCTGCCTGTATTTTTTTTTTTCTCCCCTCCTCAAGTTTTTGGAAGATGTTTTTGTTTTTCCTCTCAAAAATCTGCAAGTTGTCCTGGTCTCTTTTGAGCCGATATGATTGCAGAGGTGCCTAACTAGCATCTGCGCTAACCTAACCTTCCCCTACAGACATCGGCTCTTAACACCCCGTCTGGAGTCTGTACTTACGCGCAGTGGTGCGACTAATAACAGGGTCTACCTGGAAGCAATTTGACGTTGGCCTCTCAGCGCTACCGTGAAATTTGTCTGCTCTCCTTGAGTCAGAGGCACCTTTCAGTAAAGGGCCTATCCGTGGTGAGGCATGTTCACGTTGCCCACGCAGATGGGGGGAAAAAAAACAACAAAAAAAACGCACGCCGTCCTCCCAGCACCATCCAGGAGACTCCACCCTGCCTTACTGTGTAATTTCAGCCAGCTGTCTTTTGATTATGCAAGCAGATAGCCCTGCAAACGTAATCAGAAAAGGGGTCCCAGCTTAAACCCGCGCAGACCGGCATCAGCCGCTGGTCAGCCACTGGTCAGCCTCGGCCCAGGCCCGCTCCGTCTGCATCACCAGTCAGACGGATTACAGAACAGTGCTGTAGACACCCTACACCTAGCATTTAGCTGCCGTGTAGTCACCTGGAGAGCAGCGTGGAAGCATGATCTCAGCATCCTCTGCTGGCTACTCGGACTTCATACAGCCGCCAGCATACTGCTGGGTCTGAAATGAATCTGAAATGGTTAGCAGGTGATTAGAGCGACTTGTTCAGCAAAGAAATGTGGCTGACCCTTTAGTCTCAGAGTTTGAGTAACATGTTAATTCAATGTTGGGTCGCAGAGCTTCAATAAGAACCACTTAACATATTTTTTTGTGTCCAGGATTTGCAGGCCAGTGCCAAAACAAGTTTTCATCCCACTCACTGACTTTTCCTTTCCTCACCACACCGGCAGTCCTTTTTCTTTTTTTTCCCCCCGTTGTTTCCTCAGCACCTAGGTCTAATCCCCAAGAATGTATTTGGATTAGGAGTGTGGGGCGGGCTTAGTGCAGGCTGATGTGGACAGCGGGATATTCAGCCCTCCCTCTGTTTCGCCACAGCCCATAACACGCATTATTCCTGGTATTTGTCTCATTTTTGTTCTCCTGGATTTTTGGGGTGTTTTTATCAGGCTGGTGGTTCCTGTTTTTCTGTTGAGACTTGCCGAGCTCAGTGGAATGATGGGAGAAGGCTTCAGGTTTAAAGATGCCCTTCACTCCTCTTTTGTTTTTGTTTTCTTGCTGTCCGTGTCTAATCTCTGAAAACGTCACAACACCTCTTCTCGTTCCTCTCTCTCTCCTTCTTAGGAATTGGGAAGAACAGAAAAGTGCCAGAGATGAGGGACAAGTCCTCCAACGCCGAGAATATGAGCACCGACAACGGCGAGCGGCTGTACGACCTCAACCTGCCCGCCCTGGTCAAGTTCAGCTACACGGCGGAGCGCGAGGACGAGCTGTCGCTGGTGAAGGGCATGCGCGTGGTGGTGCTGGAGAAGTGCAGCGACGGCTGGTGGCGCGTCAGCTACGGCGGGCGCTCTGGCTGGTTCCCCTCCAACTACGTGACGGAGGACGTGGACGGCAAGGCGGGGGGCTGCGTGCTCGGGGTGGGCGACCCGGCCGGATCGCTGACGGAGAAGCTGGCGGCGGTGGTCAACAGCACCACCAACGGGAACCGCGTGCTGCACACGGTGCAGGCGCTCTACCCCTTCAGCTCGGGCAACGACGAGGAGCTGAACTTTGAGAAGGGCGAGGTGATGGAGGTGGTGGAGAAGCCCGAGAACGACCCCGAGTGGTGGAAGTGCCGCAAGGCCGACGGACAGCTGGGCCTGGTGCCCAAGAACTACGTCAATGTGCTGGACTCCAGCTCCCACAAACCCCCAGCAGGGCTGGCGGGGCCCCCCACGCCCGACTGCGACTACATCTCCCCGTCAGGCAGCGGCCGCTTCGCCGGGAAGGAGTGGTACTACGGGAAGGTGACGCGCCACCAGGCCGAGGTGGCGCTCAACCAGAGGGGCACCGAGGGAGACTTCCTCATCCGGGACAGCGAGTCATCGGTCAGTGACCCCACACACACACACACACACAGCCACGCACTGACCCGTTATTGGCCGCTGCACTATAACCCCCACTTCTCTCCCCCTTTTCAGCCAAACGACTTCTCCATCTCCCTGAAGGCGCAGAGCAAGAACAAGCATTTCAAGGTGCAGCTGAAGGAAAGCCTTTACTGCATTGGACAGCGCAAGTTCAACTCCATGGAGGAGCTTGTCGAACACTACAAAAAGGCCCCCATCTTCACCAGCGAGCAGGGAGACAAACTGTACCTGGTCAAGGCCCTGGCCGCGTCCTGATCCATCTCCCACACGTGGAAACACACACACACACACACGCACACACAGACACACACCGAGTCGCACCCCTCGACACGTTAACGGCATCCATAGATAACGCAGCTACTCACCCCAGAACACACACTAACATTTCAGCTCCAAGCCTGAAGACTTAACACACCATCAGGACTTGAACGGCCCGTTTGTGAGCATTCCAAGAGGAGGTATGGCAAAAGCATGGGAGACAAAAAAAGACTGAGACCCCTGAGAGCTGACTACAGACCTCTTGGTCGCCTTTCTTAAATTATCCAGATGTGTTAGGTCATAGGCAATGCCATGTATTTCCACCTTGATATCTATTAGATCCTATTTAGTTATCTTTTCTTTGTTGATAATATATAATCTTTTTAACAGTTTCTTTTAAAAATGTGACTTTTTATTTTTTAAACTACACGCAACACACCAGAGCCACCTGACGGAGGTTTGTCCGGAGGGTGGGCGCGTCGGGGGCCACGCCCGCAGGTCTACATTTCAGCTCCTTTTTTGTGTTGTCGTAAAGCGTTTTCTCATGGATGTGGCCACACTAATCCATGGCTTCTGCTAATCACGAATAAAATCTTAAGTGACCAAACTATATTTATTTACATTTCTGTTAGGATCATTGGAGTTCTCCGCTGTGCACCCCTCCCTCCC
>CAJRST010006668.1:12348552-12373389 GCA_907169785.1 Menidia menidia
TGTGTGCTATTTGGTTAAAGCTTTGCATGTGCGTCGGCCGGGTGATTAGCAAGTGACACGTTGTTGGGATTTAGGAACACATCCTTGTAGGAAAAGTGTATTTCCTCATTCAAAGCTGGCTGGAAATGTCACGGTCCGGTTTGGTTTGGCTTCGTCAAAAGGCGTGTACAATACCCCCCCCCCCCCCCGCCCCTTCAGTAGCATTGTGCTTAGTTTCAAGTGGCCTTACCATAGCAGACTTCATCCAGTATAACTTAAGTGAACCATGAATGCCTACATGTGCAGTATGAAAATGTGCTCCGGGCGAGGTGGAGTCACGGCCTGAGTCTTATGTATGTGCACCTCCAGTAACGGTATCGCATTATGTTGGTTGGATATCGTTTTGTCTGTATGTTAAAAGACTATTGTAAAACTTCACTTTTGCAGTTTAGCCACTTAAAATGTGTAAACAAAAGAAAGCCCACCGCGTTTGAAGAGTTTTTCTCGATATTCAAACACAAAACTACAGCGTCCACCCCCCCCCCCCCCCCCCCCCCGGGATGGAAACTGTTCCGAGAATCTTTTATACGTTTGAACCCAGAGGGCCGCATGAGCAGGGCCTTGTAGCTGTACAGAATTGGTTTGAAACAGAAAACACTGAGGTCTGTTGGGACAAATATTATCAAGACAGCGCGGCTGGAGCCTCGCTCCTGGACTACAAAACCAACCTGAGATGACCTCGAATTTTCACAGAAGATGTCTTGATAATATGGAGAACAAGTGGCCCGTGTCTAACTTTGGTGCTTTCGTGCTGCTTACATTTCTATGGTGTTCTTTGTGTCTCACAAAGCTGTTCCTTCTGTATGAGAGAGTGAAGACGAAGAAAAAAAAAAGAAGCAGACTCATGCTGTGGAATGATAAAGGCAGTGCTGTGAAAATGTAATGTTTTGCTCTTAATACTGTTTTTATGGAGGGGGAGATGGTCTTCAGGTGTAATAACTCAGACGTTTTAGTGTTCAAAAGATGTAATAAACAGCATAAAAGTGATTGTGTTCTATTGTCACATGTTAATTTTTTCATAAAGAGTTCATAAAGAGTTGTTACTGTGCACAGGAGAGGCTCCTGCTGGATTTGGAATAACTACAATACATCTGCGCCACCTAGTGGTCATTAGTGGTGTTACAGATCAGCGTTTGACCACAGACACCAAAAGAAGAGCTCAGCAGCAACACACCAGAAGGTTTTGGTCACTTTATTGCAAGTCAGTCTTGGGGGAAAATATAACACTGATTGTTGTATCTTAAAATAAATCTACTCTGATTATCTGAATTATAAAATACTGGCCAACAGAGCCCCCCACGCCCCCCCTCAACACCACCAAACAAGGCCGTTGATCACATCAAAGGCTGGACAGCAGGAACTATGTGAGACAAAGTGGGCTTGTTTTGCCGTTACATAACTCTCGAGAGCGTCGGGCCAAATGGCCCTACAGTAGCTGACCTCCATGTGTTCAGCTGAGAGCCGCCGCTAAGCGGAAGGGGAGCCTTTCGGGGGGCCCCTCGGATAATTCAAAGCACAATCAAAGAGCGATCGGAGACGGGCCCAGATGCTGCGTCTGGGGCGCCGGCTAACGGAGACGGGCTAAAGCAGAGGGAAATCACTTAGCTACAAAGTTTTCTTTAAGGCTCGATCAGTGAATGATTTCAAGTGCTCGGAGGCACATTTAGGCCCTTATTAGGACGCAGTCCGCTGGCCGGCGGTCTGGGGGAGGAGGCCGGCGCCTTTAGAAGTAGAGCAGGTCGGACATGGCGGCGGGCAGGTGAGTCATCAGCTGCACGCGCAGCCACCAGTGCGGCTCCATGGGGCTGTAGCGCGTGTACGGCCGCCGGGAGGCCACGGCGTCCGCGATGTCGTCCAGCACGGGGGCCAGGTCCTTCTGCCCGCTGCCGCAGTACGAGCGCATCAGGGCCACCTGCTGCTCGAAGTGGGCCTTCCCGTAGTCCTCCCTCACGGCCGGCGGGGCCCCGGCCCACAGCCGGCCGGCCGTGGCCGCCACCGCCTCGCGGGTCAGGATGCCCGTGGCGGCGATGAAGTTGCCCGGCTCGATGACGGACACCTTCACGCCCCAGGCCTTCATCTCGTAGCGCAGGCAGTCGGAGAAGGCCTCCACGCCGTACTTGCTGACGCAGTACGGCGAGCGCATCAGGTTGCCCATCCGCCCGTACATGCTGGCCAGGTTGACCACGCGGCCTGCGGGCAGAGGCAGCACAGCTGGGAAACGCGTTCCGGCATGTTCTGTCTGCCCTACAGGATCACCGGACAAGAACCCCCCCAGGCGGCCGGACGCATAGCTTTGTTTCAAACAGGAATTCAAATAACGCTTTTAATCCTTCACGAGAGATTGAGCCCCCGCTTGTTTGTACCTTTGTCATTTTTTTTTTTTTTTTACTTTAGACCGTATCGTGCACTGGAGTCGTTTCCATGTGAGGTTTGAATGTTAATGTGTAATCTTTCAGCGGTTTACCTTTAGCCCTGCGGATTAATGGCAGAACAGCTTTGGTCACTCTTATGGTGCCCCACAGATTGACCTCTGCCACTTGTTTGTAGGTGTCCACAGGGGTGAATTCCACCTCTCCGAACGTGGACACGCCGGCGTTGTTCACCACAGCCCACAGACCTTTTAAGTCAAATACACGAGTAAAGGGCCACTTTTTCTTTTTTTTGTCCTGTATTTGATGGGTTGTGGAGTTCTTTACCTCTTTGTGAGTCCTCCATGTTGTTGCTGATGTACTCCACGGCTTTGTTTACCTGCTCGTCGCTGCACACGTCCAGCTGGAGGACCTTCATCCGCTCAGAGTTCAGCTCCTCCAGCTCCTTTGCTCCGTCTCCACCTTTGTCCTGGAGAAAGGAATTCACTAAGTTTGCAATTTTGATTGATGGCACACTTAATCAATCCGGTGACTCATTAACCATCTCTTAACTGAGCTCTGAGTGGGCATTCTGCTGAGAGGACAACACAATCCCACCGGCTGCACTAGTGCTGTCAGAGCTTTTATAAGCGCACATTAGCCCTGTTTTTTTATTCTCACCTTCAGAAGACATCCAGCAAACACCGTGAAGCCCATCTTGTGCATGTGTTTGGCAAGTTCGTGACCAAATCCACAGTCGCAGCCCGTAATGAGCACAGCCTTCCCTTTCACCTACAGAGGACAGGAACATTGTAAAGCCCTTGTGTTCCGGGAGAGTGGTGACAACTAACAAACAGAAGAAGCGAACCGAGAGCGTAGCCTGCACGCTAAAGAATGTTTCAGATTATGGTGTCTCCATAACGGGTAAAAAAACATGCAGTGCCTTTAGGAAAAAACAAACAAAAAAACGTCTGATAATAATTTTATAGTCAATTTAGATGTTTAGGATTTCCTTCGTTTGGACTCGCGTGTAATGGTGTTGCCAAGACAACTGAGGACCGACGGGACTGTTATCCGGAAACGGAGCCCTCCCTCCGTGTGGTTCCATTACCTCCACCAGTCCTCTCGGAATTCGAGGCGTCGCCACGTAAAGCACGAAAGCTCCATACAGCAGCACTATGCACTCGGTCACGCTGGTCTCCGGCAGGCCCAGCACGGCCATGAACGCGTTGAGGAGAGCGGGGAGTCCGAAACCCAACAGCACGGTCAGCAGCACTGAAAAGGACACCAGCAGAACCCCTCGGAACGCGGACTGCGAAGCCATCTTGGAGGAATGGTGTGTTTACTTACCCAGCTCCCCACTCAGACCATCAGAGCGGAGTCACGGCACGCCCCCGTGGAGAAGAAGAAGAAAATACCGTTTACGCCATTTACTGGATGTTGGTGGCGATTTGACTCGTATCAAACAGGCGTATTAAAAACTATTTTTTCTTAGAGGTTTGTTCTAAATTAACATTTTCAGTTGTGACAGTGGCTGAAGTTGGACATTTCCGGGTCATTGAACTCGGGAGGGTTTACTATATATATATATATATAGAGCTGGGATTGAGGGTATGTTCACAATCGTTAGCACCTTGACAGGAATCCACAATTTCAGCAGAGGGAAAAAGGAAACCAGGGTATTTAATTTTACATGAGAACTCTTCATCTGTGTTTAGTATTTCGATATATTTAAAAATCCAGTCCTTTTCAGTTGACACGTATATTATTAAAAAAAAACTTGCAAAAAAATCTGCAATTTAGAATGACTCAAAAAATATAACTTTCAACCCATTAGCTTTTCTGCTAATTGTCCAGTCATTCAGTAGACAATTACTGAACTGAAAATTTAATGTTTCAGCATCCAATTTTTTGAAGACTTACAATACAGTTAAATACTTTCCATCTTAGAATATTTTTCTCGGAAACTTTTGAATCTGCCTGTAAAGCATGGCTGGTCAAAACAGACAAGACATTTCAAAAGTCATATTTGCACCTGTGATCAAAAAGTTTTGCCCCATGATCAAATTCTAAGATCAGATTTTTGCAGTTATTTAAATGAGTCCCCCTCCACACACACCACAATACACCCCAGGCTGAGCTACCGTTATTTGCTTTAGAAACAAAGAAAATACTGTTATATATTAAATTTTAATGGTTCCAAATAGGTACAGTCAACATCCAGGTCAAGTGAAATGTAGTGAAGTTCATCCAAAAATCACTTCCAGGAGTGTGGCTGTTCAGGGATCGACAAGCTGCAGCTAGTTCACAAGGCTCAGGTTCTCCTGTACATGCAGGGCTAAGTAGTAAGTGGACTTTCTGTAAACAAGGTTACATTTTTGGATAATAAAAAAAAATTGCAACACAAGATTGTCAGTGATGTTAAGTGAACATGCACCAGGATGAACGTATTGCCATCTTCATTTAAGAAAACAAAAAAGCAGAGTACTTTGAAGAAAGGGCCCTTTATTTGTAAAAAGTTTCCTCAGCGTACCAGTACTTAATCTGTGCATAGTAAACCAGATGACCACGTTGCAAAAACTTTCAAAGAAGAAAGAAAGCCTGCCATTGGTCTTACAGCATTGTGAAAGATCTGCAAGTGCTTCCAATCTCCCCCACTCCTTTTATTTCAGAAATGTATCAAGTTTTCTCTTGATGTTGTCAAATGAGTCCTGTCCCATGTAGTCAGCTTGACCTTGCTCCCATTTCTCCTTCCGTTCCTCTGAAGACATTTGGAGCTCAAGCTCCTGCTGTGGATTTGCAGACTGGCTCTCCCCCTGTAAAGAGAAAATAGCAGAAACCACAATTAAGTCTTTGACTGCAAGTTACTTACCCTTCATAGGTTCAACATCTCAGAAGTCTATGCAACAATTTAAGGGGGAGGGGTTGTCACTCAAAGCCAAAGTCTGAATAGTTTGACTTCAAGTTGGGAGCCTTTTAAAAATAAGGACGGTTCCCTCACCTCTACACATCCGGAGTGGAACGGCTGGTCTCCGTACTGCTGATGCAGCATTGGCACTATGGAGCCAGCATAAAGGGTCCACCAGTCCAGGAGGAAGGAGGGGTGTGTGGCGGCCTCATGCACATTACCAGATATGCGCTTGGCTTTGGGGTCAAATGTGTAACTCCAGGGCTTGGTCTTCCCAAGGAAGTGGACAACCTTTGCATTTCCACCATACCTGAAATATAGAAGAAAAAGAAAGAAAAAAAACTATGAAACATTTTACAGTTTCCATCCATTCCATCTACACTCATTTCATGTAGGGTTGCAGGTTGGGGCTAGGACAGGTCACCAGGACAGCATTCAGTGGCAAACTGCACGTTAACAAATCCAGATCTTGTCCCGTTGGGAGAGCTGTGCTGCGTCTGCCAGAATGTTATACACATGATTGCTTACAACTACCAAATGCATCATCATGCTTGTCATTTGGATGCCAGGAAATACCCTATTGAAGTGCTTGTTTATATGCAGAGGGGATGGATAAGAGGTGCAATTAGAATAGCAGCCCTGGACAGACAATGACGAGTCCAGCAGGCAAAACATAAAAAGGGCTTTAAATAAAGCGGCCTATTTTTAACAGGCGGCATCAGCTGTTGCAAGCTGGGGACGGATACCCGACTCCGAGCTTAGACCTGCTAGAGACGCTCAAACTGAGGCCTGGAATCCCACAGCTCATCACCCGTAACCCGAAGTCATGTCGGTGTGACTACACGTTCATGTGATCAGGGATCTTCTTACATCTGGGCTTTTTAGCAAGTACACAAGATCTCGGGCATGTTGATAGCCTGCGACAATCGTGCGTATAAAGCTAAAACTAAATACAAGAACCTGAAAGTTAAGGCATTCTAACTGAACAAACTCAACTGGAGGGCTTTTAGAAAGTCATGACCCCTCTGTAGGCACTTACTGCTTGAATGCTGGAAGGTAAGTGTAGATGGCAATGCTGCTGAGGTTGTAAATGAAGGGGAGATGTTTTGATATGTCAGCTGTTGCCCAGTCACTGAAGAAGCCGTTCAAAACCCCTTGGTCTCCTCCTGCACAGACAAGAACACATGTCCCAACAAGTCAGAAGAACATAGTCTCCTTAAAATTCTGGACAACTCTTAAGTGTTTGATATCAACCACCCATGTCACCCAGAGCATGTGCAGTCATCCCCTTTATTTGGATAAAAATCAGAACACTTGTTACGAGTTTAGTCAAATATGACCAAATCCCTTCAGCCGGGTAGATGCAGAATATTCAGTGGCGTCTGCTCAAGCCCACTAAAATAGATTTTTAAGCTTTTGTTACATTAGTTTAGCCTTTTACCGGATTCTCTGCCTTGAATTGGCTTTTGATTGAATTCTCTGGAGTAATGCGACTGCATTTTTACCAAGATCTTGTATACAAGCAATAACATGCTTTACATATTATGCCCAGATAAGACTAGTCATTTTGAGGTGTCTGGACAAGTACAACCATCCCCAGACCTTGATTTATATTCTTTATTCATATTGAAGTTCAGGCCACAACATTTGCCTGAAGCTCAAATTTGCATGCCTGTAAATTTTCTTCAGCCAAAAAAAAAGAAAAAAAGAAAAAAAAAAGTGGATAGCAGGTTTGCAGTCATTTAAGTAGCAGCAAAAGGAAACTTTGATGGAAAACCATTTGCCACGAGGCTGGCACATTAAATTCAAACAGACAGTGACACAGCGCATTACATTTGATATGATTTATGAGCTTCAGAGGCACTTTCTGGACAGACTCACCTTTTAGGTTATTCAATTGTTCTAGTTTATGAAGTATTTCTAGTTTTAAATCTCTAAAATACAATTTACTTAACTAAAAAATTGAAACTAAATAAAATAAGGTGTTCCAAATCCCAGGTGTGCCAATTCAGGTTCCCATGCAGAAAACTGCCTCATTCAGAGCCACTCGGCTTTAAATAATCAACACAGACAAGTAACCGTCAAGCCTCCTCATTGCAAACGAGCACTGGCCCGAGTTAATGTTCATCTTATAGTTTACAGAGGGGCCTCGGGGTTCAGGTGGAGAGCCACACTGCCACAAAACCCCACTCAGTCCGAGCCACTTAAGTGGGACAGGCTCGCGGTGAGACTTGCATAAATAGAACTTTCACTTTTTGGAACTGACCTTCCTGTAATCCAAATACCCCAAATGGTCTAGTCTACATTTGATTTAGTCGTAAAAACCATTCATTCTGTTTGACGTCTAGAGTAAAGCCAGGGCACCGTGTACAGGAGCCAGAGGACGCACCAAACCAAAGCAGGTGAAGCTACCTGGCTTCAGAACTCATTTAAAAACATCCAGGACTGTACGGTTTATGGAACTACAGGCTGCTGCCTTTTAAAAACAAATGGGAATTTGTGCAATCCCATCCCGGATTTCAAAACTTGCCATGGGGCTGAGGATCTTCATTTTGAGGGGATGAACAGAGCTCAGCAACAATGTGCATCCAGGACTGCCAGTTTGTCTTGGCAGCCCTGAAGCACAAATGCAGATGGGGCCTCTGGATTCAGCCACAAGCCTGCTTTCCTCTGCCGACATGGACAATTTATTAGAAAAAAGTGCAGACAGAGCTGCACACATTTCATGTAGATGTGCAGAAGTGGCATGCTAAAGATGTCAAAAAGCAACTTTAACTCACGCCTGGGTGCAAGTGAAGAGAACCATGTCTAAAAATAAAAGCTTTACTCATTAGGCACAATCACATTGAGGTACGGAAAATAAAGATGACACTAATCAGTTCTAATTGAGGGCGAGCGCTGGAAAATTTGAGTTTGCCATATTTGTGATGTACAAGTTGCCTGCCAGCAAATTGTTTTAGGGAGAGAGAACGAGTGGGTGCTTTGAAGCTGTGGCCCATTTCAAATAAATTAATGCCCCCCCCCCCCAAAAGGAATCCTTTCAAAGAATAATTGTTTGCACTTCCAACCCAAACTGAGATGCATTCATTCACTAAGGTTCAAGTCCACAGCACCACTTGTTGTCTTCAACAACCACTGATCTAATCTCAAAGGGAGTTGAGAAAAATTGATTGGTCTTTGCTTTCAGAAGCTCATTTGTTTTACTGCGTCAACCCCAGATGACAAAAATGTCCCATGTGATCACACTTACAACAGGCTGACAAAAGGAAAAAAAAAAAAAAAGCATCTACAGTCTTGGCATCCAACAGGAATCACTTAGATTCACGATCTTATGAAATGTTAGCCAAGGTAAGGTCATGTTTCTCATCTTAGAGTCTGCAGTCTTCAGTTTGGTATGAAACTAGTTTTGCTGCTCTTGAACTTTTTGTTCCAGCAGCATTAATGATTTGTTCAGCCAAGAGAAAGTAATCTGCAAACGAGAATCTTTAGGGCCAGTTAAATGTTGGAGCGTTATTACCATCCCAGCAGAAATGTTTGAGGTTTTGGAGGGCGAGGGGGCAAAATGTCCTCCATTTCATCAAGCTGACAACAGTGTGCTTTTGTCACATGTCACCATGTGTGAAAGTGCAGAAGAGGAGGATGGGGTCAAAGTTGACCTGCCAACAAACGTCTGCTTACTTTGCTCTCAGCCTAACTTTTGGGGGAGGGGGACTCCGCTGAACCACTTGCACGTGTGCATTACCAAGTATTAATTTACTGAGCACTTGATGCGAGCATTTGATGTCCTGCAAACCTCTGCCTCTGGGTCTTAGGCACACTGGCATCAACCCCACCTCCCTTTTAAGAGGAAGAATCTATTCAGAATGTGCCAAAAACAAAAAGGTGAGGTGACATCTGAGATTTAACAAATGCACATTGTTCAAGTCAAGCGCCAGATTCCCATTTCAAGTTGGTGAGCATGAGCAAATACCAAGCCTATATGGAAAGATGACAATTTATAGCTTTCAAATGGCAACATGGGATAAGGGGCCAGTCATTGCAAACACGCAAGTGTAGACAGTATGTATCTTTATGGTATCAACTTGAAGGGCCATTTTCCAACACACATGACATGGAGTGTTGAACATTTGCAACAGACTATGGGGGCAGGAGGGAACCTCAAAAAGGAGGTTCAGATTGTTGGGTACATGCTATCCAATATCCTGACATGACACATAAATCATAAAATGGTGTTACACTCCTGCACAAGGTCTTCAAGTGTTCAGAGCCTGTTTACCTCCCACCATTTACACAATACTCAAAGTTCAGATTTCAGTTTTAAAATAAAAAAAAGGTAACTGAAGTTATGGGAGAGCTTGTGAACCATTAGTGTCACAGCACACCAGTGATCTTTTTAGGCACCAGCTGAAGAGTTACAGTTAATGCCACAACTTCATTTTAGTAGACTTCAGAGGGACATCTCTGAATGTCAACCAGTGGAGTGCGCAAAACATAGCCTCTCAAATTCAGCATTTACCCCACCCCGGGAGCCACTGAGAATAACTCTCACCAAGAAACTGACAGGAGGGCCTTGTGTCCAGGCTCTGGGCTAGATAAAGGCCCTACTTATAGGAAAGATAAACATGTCCATTTTTACACCATGTTACCAAGAACTTGTAACTTAAATCAGGTTAAAGCCCAAATGTTTGAGTAGGTCTAAACTGGGGATAACGAACAGTTATGTACTTTAAAGTGTGTTGACTGAAAACCCTAACCCCCTTTTTTTTTTTTTTTTAAGTGAAAGCAGAAATAGGTTCTAAATGATCTGTACAGTTCATAGACAAGCCAAATCATCCAGTATCCCCCTACAGCTGCACAAATGTTGAGAACCATATTAGTTACTGAAATTGTCTGAAAATGAACTACATACGAGATCAAGTGACTTGAGTACATGAAAATTAGCTTTTTTCCCCTTTAATGTAAACATTGCAAAATGATTGAAATTGTCCAAAGAAACTGTGCTCAATATTTGATTAATTGTCAGAGTGCGTTAAGGTGGGCAAGTTAAGGAAAAAACGGGCTTAATATGGGGAAAGAAAAGGATTCCTCTTTGGCTTACCGTCAAAGCTGCCGTGTTCTGTGCAAAATGCCAGCAGCTTGCCATGCGTCTCCACAGAAGGACGAAAGACAAACACGCCGGAGTTGAAGCAGTCAGGCCAGCCAGGATCTGGAGCGGCTGATAATTCCTCTCTGTCAAAGAGCTCATCTATGTTGGAGACCACCTGGAACAGATTCAAGTGTCGACAGACATTTGTTTCTACGATTCAAACCGTTCTGCATTGTCTGAGCTTCTGCGCTACATCGCGTTTGGCCTCACCATTGTGTCTGCGTCCATGAACACACATTTCGTGTAGTGTGTAAGGGTCCAGCAGTGAAGCTTGGTGAAGGTGACACCCAGATCAGGCCTCTTCATCATGGCCAGGTGAGCTGTGTCACCGCTGTCCAGCACATCCACCACCTTCAGCTCGTCATAGATCCTCTTCAGCACAGCCCTAATGAGTCACATCAGGTTAGGCACCAAATCAACCAGCCAGTTGTAAAACTAAAGCTGACAAGTGCCAGCAGGCACAATTCAGAAATGTTGTGGTACTGGGTTGAGGTCTTACTGGCAAGGTTCTGAAACCTGTGGGCCAATGAGTACCACCAGCTTCTTGGATGTGTTGTGGTTGCGGAGGGACTTGCCCAGAACCATGGCGCCTCGAGCATAGCTGTCGTTAGTAGCCAACGTTACAAAAGCCTGGTCTGAAAAACAAAAACATGCAAGAGAAGCTATATGAATCTGTGCACATGGACTGAAATTGTTTAAAATAGTATTTTATTCCACCACTCTTAGTTTGTACAATCTAATGCACAGATGTTTCAAGTCAACATCTAAATCTTTCAACAATGACATAAAAACCCTTCCTGTGAATTTAGGAAAACCATTAAACACTGAGGTGAGCTTTACGTGCAGCGTGGGGCACCGTTCTGAACCAACACCTCAGCCTGCGGGGAGGAACGTTTGTCAGCTACCTGCCAAATCGAACAATGACTAGCCTGTGAGCTTAAACATGATGAAATCAGCCTGGCAGCTGGGACAGTTTGAGTGAACAAAGCATGTGGGTGCCAACATGAACTGGATGTCAGCACCCCTGGGACCGTGCAGACGTGACGACAGAATATGGAGGAAAAACTCAGCAGAGTTCAGGCTTTCCACAAATAGTTGTGGGCCAGTGAGAAGAATGGTGCTCATTACCAGAGCCCTCCGGATCACGCTGTTCCCTCTCGCTGCCTGGACACTGCGCCACACCCCCCTTCTCCCTCACGCCCCCTTTGCAATAGGCAGAGCTTCAGCTGTAGTATTAATGCATCTAAACTGACAAAGGACGGCGATAGTAAAGCCCAGGTTATAGGGGGGACATTCCTTTCGTCCTGACGGAAAGGACAGTTCCCAGAAAGCTTATATCACAAGTGAGAGTTGAGGTATGGCACGCGGCCCTGTGCCTCTGTAGCCGAGCTCCCAGGACCTGAGAAATGGCCCGAGAAGTGTCATCTCATCGTTCCCTCTGCGGTGGTTGTCACAGTAGAATGAGCACTTCGAACGGTCTTTAAACGCAACTCGTGTTTGAAAGTCTTATTTCTAGTTGACATGTCACAAAAAAGTATTTTTTGATAATTAAAGACAACACAAGCACGAAGACGATGAAGCTGCTTACGAATGGTAAAACTGTCAATAAAGTAGCCCCCTGCTGTGGAAAGACTAAACAAACTGAATCTCTGCAAGCCCCAAAAGTAACTAAAGAACAGAACACATTTTCCACGCTTCGCATTTGATGCTGCGGCTGTCTGCGAGGCTTTCAAAAGTTTCTAGAAGAAAGTTCTGCGCGCGAGCGGAGGGTCTACCGAACAACGGTCCGTCGTCGGCGTGTGTCACGCGAAAACGCTACATACCTGCCATGACACCACGGGACGTCGAAGCCTGGACCTAGGGACGGCAGCTTCGAGCGGAGGAAAGGGCTGACCAAACTTTGAGAGGTGCCTTTATACCCCAGCGGCAGCTGGGAGACGCAGCGTCACGTGACGGCCGCCCCACACACCCACCTGGCCCCCGACGCGGTCCCCCTCTGCCCCGGCAGGTGTGGGGGCGCTCAGCTAATCACCTCTCCAGGACGCCGCCGCCTAAACGTGAGTGGAAAAGCAAATTAAATAAGTCTGGGACTGTTTTTCTGTTATTTGTAGTTTTAAGCAGATACAGGAAGAAGTTTTCTTTCAAAAGTGTCATCTTCTTCACTGTCCCCGCTTGGAGTTGACAACTGAAAGACGTGATGCCGTGTTAAAAAGTTTTGCTCAAAAGCAGGACATATACCTCAGTGAATGATTTGTCGCCATCTTGCGGAATAATGACCAAAATGTACCACATTCTTGAAGGCAAACAGTAGCTGAAGAGGTGACAGTGACTTATTTTTAGTGGCCTCCAAAGGCTCCTTGGGTTTTCAGTCAGATCAAATGGTGTAGAGGTACTTTTAGAGACAGATCCAGTGGTAAGACATGGGATTAAGTGTATTTGCAAAATATAAATGAGACTGACATGGCTGATAAGAAAATATAAAAACTAGACGGAAAGTCATTTGCATAATTTGATTTGGAATGGATTGTATGTGAAATAACTCACACGTTTCCACTCCAGCGATGTGTCCCGGTGCAGTGACATTCCTGGCTGGCCCCTTTATCAATTCGGGCAGATGCTTGGCAGAGTGCAGAAGCTGCCAAGGAGTCTTCTGTGTTTTTCACGCACTGTGATGCTGGGCTAAAATCCCAAATAGGGATATCACCACACACCCATCCTCCACCACTGGAACAGTGCCATCCACACTAGAAGGATTATCAGGGTTCAGAGGGGACAGACATAGTAGTTTTAACCATGAACTTGAGTATTTTCTTTAAGTGGAAACTCATTTGCAATACATTTAAGATGACCTGTTAATGTTGGGTTGCAAAATGCATCATTTGCTCTGCGGGTTTTGTCGTGAATCTTTTTTTTTTGGCAATGTCTGTGTAGTTCAAGACTCTGTGTCACTGTATACACATAAAAAATGGATTCAGCATGTGGGGATGGATCATTGATTTTATTGTTTGCACTCATCTTGACATTGTGTCAGGCACAGTGAGGAAACATGGCGGGTGGTGCCCGTATCCATGGAAACGGGCAGGAGCTGGTGGAAAGGTTGGAGGGGCCGGGGCCGGGGGCTGGTGCGTTGGCAGGGGTCCCGGCAGCTTCGCTCTTTAATAGAGGTTCTTCTGTACGTAGGCGGCGATGTACTTGACGGCCAGCATGGTCTCCTCACACGTGGGCTTGATCTGAGACTCAGGCAGCAGGAAGCCATAACGGCCTGTGTCACGCAACTCGAAGGTGTAGGAATACTTCACTCCCAGGTCGTAGGCCCAGTCATCGGAGCCTCCCGCAGCAGGATCTGCGGACAGACAAGGAAAGGGAGATGGTAATGGTGGGATGGGCCGATGAGCTGGGACAATTTGGATGTGTATTCAAACCCTCAGCGCTCTGATTGAATGTCCACCAGAAAAAATGTATGCATTGAGAAGAACGGGCTGTTCAGCGGTCGTTAAAAATGCATTATTAATGCATTATTAAGATCAGCGGCAGTATCCTCTTTACTTACAGATGGTTGTGGCTCCAGGTCCGCTGGTATAGCGGGTGCCATAAAGACTGCTCAGAGCAGCAGAGGCTCCCTGGGCAACTTTCATCTACAACAAGGAGACAAAGCAAAAACCATGCAACTTACATAAGTTGCATGTAATGTCGGGCAAAAGCCTGATACAGCAGCATGACATTAGTGTGTATTGATGCATGCAAAGCGAGAGGTTTAAAACTCGTGTTCAACAGAATTAAATAAGTGTTTTCCCCCCGCGGCATCTACCACCCTTTGCTCTTGTTCAAACAAAACATTTTTCTTGATATTACAAAAAATAATAATAAAAGGCCTCAGTCACTGAAACAGGAAATGAATCTGCTGAAGAAATGCACAGGCAGGAAATTATATTTCTGTGGAGACAGATGAGCTATGACAGATCCCTGGAGTTCTTTTGTTCAGCAAAGTGCGGGTTGGGAGCCTAAATCGTGGGATAGAGAGGGCAGAGCCATGCAATCTGCCTCAGTTAGTGGGGAGCCGGAGTAGGGGTGTGAGTGTTAACTGTGCAGACCTCAGACACCCCAGTGAGAGGTAAAAGAGCCATGAGAAGGAAGCATGTGAAGCAGGGAGTAAATGATTTTCAGAAGCGAAGTGTGGCCCGTAGATAAGAGTCACACACTTAATGAGACTAGGTTGAGTTCTTGCCTAAGCTCTCGGAAATATTCCACTTACAACTCAACTATTGTGTTCCTTTAAACGCTTTCTGAGTTTTAAAGAGACATTTCCAAATGGCTGTGAATTGCTGCAGAGATCAGCTCTGATTTGACCGAGCACTAAGTGTTCTGCGTTAAGTGTGAAGGGGAGATCAAGTTGACTGACCAGCTCACTGTGATCTGCAGCCAGATCGTAAGAGTAGGAGTAGGGGAAGAGGAGCAGCTGAGAGTAGGAGTGGATGGTGAGGTAGGCCTTGATGTTTTGCTTGTTCTGCCGGATGAAGTCAGCCACATTCTTGACCTCAATCTCTGATTCAGGGGTGTAGCCACAGAAAGTGTCGCTGCAGGGGCTGCTGGAAGCTCCCAAGGCTGCAGGGTGCAAAAAAACATTTAAAAAAAAAACAAGCATTTTCCCAACTTTCTAGAATTTCACTTTAACCAGGTAGATAGATAACTTTAATAATTTTGAGTTGTAGGTACAATAAGATTAGAAAGTCTGACAAATTGAGTTGTGTTGACAATGCAATTCCAGAGCTTTCTCATCATAATGGCAACGTTTTTATGATAGAAAACATGCAAAAATTGTGGTTTTAGATTAAGAAATTGTCTTTATGAGTTAAACCTAATACTTTCAGGATAATCAATTTCATAGGACAATCATGAATTCTGCCCTATGAACTGAAATGAAATGGGAACATATCCAGTTTGGATGGTAGTTTACATTGGTGATATTTTCTTAAATATTTGTCCCACATATCTGGCCGTTCATCGAATTGCTCTAGTCCAAGAACTAGCTCAGTAGCAAGGTACTTTTGCAAATCTTTTAATGAACTGTACTTTTAAAGGTTCACACTTGTAGCTGGTACATTGTGATCTGCCCTGAGGGATTTTGAGAGTTGAGTGATTGCTGGCAAACATTTGCTTCTTGGTTTCAGAAAGCAGTGGCATTATGTGTAATGGATGCAGAGTTTATTTATAGGGTGCCAGAGCATATCCCAGCTGTTATTAGGCAGGAGGAGGGCTGCAGCCTGGACTGGTTGCCAGTCCATCACAGGGCCATGCAGAGACACACTCACACTCACCCCAAGGGACATTTTTGTAATCATCAATGAACCTAACATGTATGTGTTTTCTGATGGTGGGACGTCGCCACAATACCCGGAGAAAATCCTCACCTACATGGGAGAACATGCAATCTCCACGCAGACAGGCCTGAGTCAGGATTTGAATTGGGAACATGGCTGCACGGTGGTGCAAGAGTATTACTTATTATTACTCTACTGTATTTTAAGTTCTTTCTATCTTTGAATGACTGGTGTTGCCCCCACATTGCCACCTTTTCCTATATATTATATATTTCCTGTATTTAAATTGATTTTTTCTATGAATTTCTTTTTTTTTAACCTATACCTGCTTTTTCCACCTGTGCTTTGCTTATTTTTGTGTTTTGTTTTTAGTTTAGCTTTAGCCCTTGATAAAAAAGCTTCTGGATGCTCTTCTAAATCTGAGGTCGGAATGACAGAGTTTGTAATAATTATACCATTAATACGCTGTGCGGGAAAGATTAAGACGTTTTTGGCTATAACTTAAACCAGTGTCCTTCAAGGTGCACTGATTCTAAATGTTCTTACTTAACCTGAAAAATTACCCTGCCCCTGAACAAATTAGGTACAAAATTGCTTTAATGTCCTTTTTTAGATATAGGTAACATGTTGCACTTACTGCACCAGCCAGCATTGAAGTTCCTGTTGGGATCAGCTCCGACACAGCTGGATCCAGATCTCCTGGAGCGAGTTTTTCTCCACATCCTGTTCTAAAGTTACAAAGCAGATCAAGTGTACACAACACACATGCATTAACCAAATCAAATAAACGGTCCAAATGATTTGCATCAGTAAAATATGTCAATCTAGGCTTGAGTTGAGCAAAACATACATTTGTGTGAGTGTATTCATAGCCATCGATGTTAAAGACGGGCAAAACGAAGACATCCATCTGGTTCAGCAGGCTGGTCATCTGATTGTCTGAGCCGTAGGTGGACACAGCCTGAAGAACATCGTAAAAAGAAAAACATGGAAAAACATCAATGGTGTTATTGAAGGAGGCCCCTGAGGAAATACGTGCACTGCATGTTTAAGTGTCTTTCTTACCTCCTTCACAAACCACTGGCAAAAAGCAGGAGAGATCCACTCTCTGGCATGGATACCACAGTCCAGGAAGATGGCAGGCTTTGTGGAGCTGCCTTTTGCACCAAGCTATGGCCACATAACATTAATGTCTGTTACATGGACTGGCATATCGCATATTGCAAATTTTTGATCCATAGAAAATTATAGTTCAACTTAACATACCTTAAGAACGGTCATGGGACGTCCCTCGTATGTCTTACCAATCACCTGCTTGGTGACAAGGTTAGCGTTGGAGGCGGCAATGGAGTCCATCCAAGCCTGGATCTAAAAGCACGAAAAAGGTTGAAATGATAAGTATCTTGTAATTGAAACTGTAATAGGGACAGATGTTGTCTTGGGCTCTTACATCGCTCCATTTGTTGTACTTGGTGTAGCTGTGGGCTCTGGGAGAGGGGCCGCTGTCAGCCTGGCCGTCAACAGCGTTCTGGAGATCCTCAATAAGAATACTTAACGGAAAATCATCAAACACGCATTAAAATCACCCCCAAAAAACGTTTAAAAACACTGAATTTACGAGGCGACTCACTCGTGCTCGATGTCACTCTGGCTCAGGGTGGTGTACACTATGTTAAGGTACTTGGCAGGCACATGGATGTCCACATCAGTGTCAATGGTCACCTGCTCGGCGCTGTCGGGGCTCCAGAAGTCGACCTGTAGATGGCACCAAAGTCCAGCACTTGAGCATCCAAACATTTTGACATGAAATACTACATTATTTCCAATTCTTGAATTAATAGGAGTGCTCCCAAGGTACCCATGTAGATATCCTGTGTTTGATTTACGTATTAAAAAGACCAAAAAGGTGTAAATAACTCGAAAATTTAATCAGGAACTGCGGGATTTAAAAAAGCAGTGTTGTCCTGTCCACAATTATCAAACCAGTTAAACCCCTGCAGTGAGAAAAGACAGCAACGTGTAATGAGTGTGTGTGTGTGTGTGTTTGGAGGTAGGGGGTTACATCAATGCTCTGAGCCAGCTCCTTAATAAGAGTCACATGGTGAGCAAGATGGGGCTTCAGACGGAAGACTTTGTCTCTGTTTGGAAAAAGGAAGGGAGCTATAAATATAAAAGCATAATGATAATAAAAAACACCCAAGCAACATCAGATTATTTAGAAAAGTGACAGCTCCATACAAGCACATCTGGTATTTGTGGTCAGGAGTATAATACACGGAACTAGAAAAGGTGACTTATAATTATTATACTTATTGACTTATACTTATTTATAAATTCGCTACATCCAGTTTTTGATACAGATGAAAAATATTTAAATTCTTTCCAACTATTTGCAGGGTAATCTAGCTAGTATGTAGAGTTATAGTAGGCTCTCCATGACAATATTTTACACTCAGGATTAACAGCACTGCAGTTGTCATTTCCCCCGTAAAAAGACAGAATATTTACCCCTCGAAGCGAGTGACGTCGGCCAGGGCAACAGCCACCAATCCGAAAAACAGGAAGGCCCTCATGTTGGCAGTGAAGGTGGCCTCCTCCGTGGGTAGCGCTTATAAACCCTGGCCTACCGTTCATCAACCAATCCCATTCTGTGATGCAGCCTAATGTCATACATCCCCCCTAAAAGATCCTGTGGTGTACACTTGTTGTTTTATTTTAGGTACTATGGGGAGGGAACGGGGCCCTCACGATACACAGTCAATGATTAATAGACGTACGGGAAAACGCAGTCAAGGTCACATCACTATCACCCCCAACAGCAGCATTTATAAAAGGTGTTTAAAAAATAGCAGCATTATCTTAGAACAAGTGGGGTTTTTTTTTTTTTTTTTTTAGAACTAATGACTACAACTACAATGATGTTCTTCTTTTTTGAGTGATTAAAAAAAATGAATCCAATCAGGGCAGTTATTTTCTATTTTATTGTTTTCACATATTCACAAAAATGTACATTTACAGAAAAAAGAAGTAGAAAAAAACCCTATTAACATGTTTAAATACCACAAATACGTTGACAGAACTCCCAAACCCGAGTTTTTTCTTCGACTGTAACAGTGTGTTACTTCAGCAAACACGTTTACATTTCCACAAGGAGCACAACAGTTCTTAATACCACACAACATACAGGCACTTGTCAATGAATCCAATGTTACAGATACAGTTTAACATGACAGTTTGCTACATGTATCCAATATCTGTGTGTGCGTATTAACTTGCAGAGCATGCAGGCGTGGTTCGTGAATGAGCTTTTTTTTCCTTTTTCTTTTAGTTTTCTAACCTCTGCTGATTACTTGACCACTGTAATCCAGCCCGTGAAACAACTGATGACAACATAAAATTGTCATCAAAACAATCTATGTCCGAGTTGTCTTATTAAGGCACAATCCCAACAAAATACTGCAGAACGTGCATGTCTTACATAAATACCTGGATGAGTGATCTGTAACTATGTTTAGTGTTGTCTGAAAGCGCTAGTTTTTTACTAAGCAATATAATGGAGTTTTATTCTCCCACATTTAGCAAATCTAACATTCAATGCACAGGCCTACATAGTGGCATCTATGGTGTGTGATGGTATGTTCATTCTGCAAGTAAGTGCTCTGTATGGTAGTGATTGTCTTCTGGCGTTACAAAGGCTCCTCAGTTCCACATATCAACCAGTCTGAAGACGTCAGTGCTTTTTAATACAGCTGAAGTTCCAAAAGTGTGGAATGCCTTCAAATCTTAGACCGAAAAGAGCAAGGGACATGTAAACTGTACACTGTTCCTTCTCATTTTCTTATATGTCACTTAACGTCTAAGGAATGACTACTTTTCACCGTAAGGCTCAGAGCTTCGGAGGCTCGAAACGAGAGCGCGCTCATTTTGGAACTAATGCTCGGGTGAGGCCTGGCGGCCCCGCTTGGAGAGCAGCGCAACAGACGGAGCAGGTTTTTGCGAAAGTTGCGACCCACAAAGCCGTACACCAAGGGGTTGACGCAGCTGTTGAAATAAGCGATGCAGATGGTGAAGGGCATGGCGGTGTCGATGATTTCCAGGATGGCGCAGTTCTCCACCACTGTTAGCTGAGTGAGCACTTGCATAAAGTGGAACACCTGGTGGGGCACCCAGCACAAGAAGAAGGCCAGGACAGCAGCCGCCAGCATGCGCAGAACCTCGTCGTCCCGGGACTGGGAGCTTTTCTGGATGTGCTTGGCTCGAATCAGCGCGCGCCCAATAAGGCAGTAACAGGTGATGATGATGACAAAGGGCACCAGGAAGCCCAGAAGGCTCTTCATGAGGCTGATGGCGAGAAGGAGGTCTTTGAGCCTCTTGACATTTTCAACTGTTGGGTGGAGGATGGCACACACGGTACCCGTTGAGTCTTTGATGTTGTGGACGTCCCTGGTCAGGGCCGTGGGCACGCTGAGCAGGAAAGCGAAAAGCCAGATGAGCACGCAGGTGATGCGGGCGTACGCCACCGTGCGGAAGCGGCGCGACCGCACGGGGTGCACAATGGCCAGGTAACGGTCAATGCTGAGGGCCGTGAGGAAGAAGATGCTGGTGTAGAGGTTGAAAATCACCAGCCCGGCGCTGGTCTTACACAGGAATCCTCCGAAGGGCCAGTGATACCCGGTGGCGGTGAAGGTGGCCCACATGGGAAGCGTGATGAGAAACGTGAGGTCAGACACGGCCAGATTGAGGACAAAAATGTTGGCCACCGTTTTGAGCTTCATGTAGCAGTAGATGACAGCCACCACCATGCTGTTCCCCATGATGCCGATGACAAAGTTGCAGCTGTAGACGATAGGCACCAGAGTGAAGATGAATTCATGGTGTCCAGACATGCCGCATGTCAAGTTTATCCCCTCTGTCGTTTGATTCTGCATTTTCCCTTTTTAGTGCCAAATCCTTGGACTTTTAAGCTGGGGGCCCTATCGGCAGGGGGCGTCTGTGGTGACTGATACAGGCCTCGGGCGAGGGCCTTAGTGAGTCCTATAAAAGAAGCACAACAAAAATGTAACAGACAGTCTGGGAGAAGAGCCGTCATTACCGCTGGCATGGCCCATAAACGCTAATCCACACGAGCACGCATGAAAGTGCTCACCCTATACCAGCTCATTAAAGACCTGCACATTAAAGCCTTCCTGACACTTTATGTTAATTCTGTAAAACAAGAAGCCATGAAAAACAGATGTTGCATGTTATTCAATATTCCAAAAATGCCCTTTGAAAGATCATTATTCAGGGAGCCAGTCTTCTGAATCCTCCTCTAAATCCTCCCTAAGCTAATGAACGGCAACAGTAAAAGGGTACAGTGTTTATCAAATGGTCCGTCTGTCTGAGGAGACTGACGGCACCCCGAAGGAGAGCATTTATGCTCAGTGTTATGACCTGTGTAAACTGAGGCTGCAAAGAGCGAGCCTGGATAACGGCGCCATTAAACACTGAGGCATGGAGGGAGCACGCAGGAGAGAGTTAGGAAAGCTTTGGGGCTCCAGTCACTGTACAAGACATGTCACGTTTCAAACCCTTGGCGTGCGGAGATACATTGTACCCAGCGTGAGAACTTCTAATCAGAGCACACCTAAACAAACAGGACAGCAGGGAATCAGCTCTGTGGAAACTTCGCTCTGTGAGAAAATCAAACCTGCGTGCTGCAGAAAATTTGCCTCGGAGCTAGTTTTTTTTGTTCCATTTGGAGGAGCAGAATGTGAAATCGTTCTTTAAAAAATACAAAAAAAACTCCCGTTCGTTAATAGTCTTTTTGTTTAATAGAATAGCTTAGTGCGCACCATTAGTGAAACTGTTGTAATAATATTAGCATAAGCCTTTTGTTTTCAACATTTCAGCAGCAAAGACAGCTTCTGTTACTAATCACACGTAAATAAAATGTTTGTGGGTAGATTTAAAGCAAGCAGATGCTAAGTTAAGCGGTCTTAGAGTCTTAGAGAGTGAAAGAGCGGACGAGGTAATGAAAAAAGCTATTTAATTTTAAGATTTTAGAATATGGAGTGAATCATAATTTTGTATGATTAAGGGTGAATAGGATACAGCAGAGGCTTCTAGGGAGGAGAAGCAATTATGTTTAACTAGTCTGACTAAACTAGGATGGTTTGTTGCCACAAGAGGGCATTCTAGCTTCATAGTTTCACCCTTTAAACCTCACAGCAGGTTTAAAGCGGCCTGCGAAAAGCGGCATATGAATACAAACATATAGCAGAAATGCACATCAATATAGATATAGTGTAAATGTCCCTTTTTTCTTGGAAAACGTGGCAGCAGAGTTAAGGTTGCTGTTTACCAAAACACCTTTAAAACCTTCCATCAACCTGCACTCCTGCTGCCCTCCGACAGGCATGAAGGCAGCTGGAGCCCCGCCATGGACCTATTTTATCTCACGTTCAAGAATCCCTCAGCGTACCGAAGCAGCAATCGCATTGGTTGCAGATGTGAGGATTGTTGAATGGAGATGTCGGTGCCAAGGGCAACACAGTTATCAAATATCTGCGAGGTTTCCTGCCCGGATCCTGCAGTGGCAGGCTGGCAAAGCTGGCAAAGCACCCATACAGATGTCGCAGCAGGGATTTTCGGGACAGTCGTCATTTGTCTTCTTTATTCCCAAAGCTATATCTTTTTGATTATAACAGTGGGTTGCTGTGGATTTGAACTGTTCGAAAGGGAGTGGCTAAACACACGCGCACACATACACTTGCACAAGTGTTGATATTGAAACAAATGACGTAAAACCCGGCCATGTTTAAAGATTTCTGATGCCCACAGTTGGAAATAAAGAGGAACCTACACTGTCGCCCTGTAACTATTTACCAGGTGTATTTTTCCATGAGCAAAATGCTGACGGTGACAGGAGTGATTTATCAACACAGGCTGAAATAATTGCCATGCAGATATATATGGGGGCTCTATAAAATAAGTGAGGTGGCTATTAAGTATGACTGTGTCCAGTGAGCTATAGCTCGGGTGAGATGGCACATTGCTGAATGGCAGCCATAAACCCTGGGTGACCACAGACAGGAAGGTAAACATCTACTTCACAAGGTCCTAAAGCAAGTTGCATCCTCCAAGACAAGACAAAGGACTCAGAGGCCCCCTGTGCTGTTTGCAAACACAATACTGCTTACAAAAAATGATAAAATCAGAATATGGAGGAAGTTTGGGGATATTTCTCCTCCAAAGTTCATTGGTTGACTCCTGAATGACACTACAGTAGCAACATTCCACATCTAATCCTATTCTTGGGCATTTTAAATCAGCCCCTTCCTGCTTGGGAATTCTCATGGGGATCTAACATACAGAGAAAATTGGAAAAATTCATCTGAACTGAGAAGAGAAGAGGTTCTTATCAACTGAACTATCCCAGGCCGCCCTAAACTCGAGCTCCAATCTGCTCTGACATGAGCACCACCATCTGGCTGCTCAAAGAGGGAGCCAGCCAAATGTCTGGCTGATGGAGTTAATGATTTATGTCAGCCCATTATGGAGTGAGGTTCACCTCACTGCACCAACTCAGCCTGCCATCTCCCGACCATTCTCATCTAAGCCTTTTTTTTCAGTCCCCTTTGGTCAACAGGAAGTTCCGCAACAATGGGTGCCTGCAGCTTCTTCCGTCCTGCACCTTTTAACGTGTCACAGGAGCGCAGATTTATTACCACTGTCTTCCAGTGGGACTTGCCCGTTTTAAGACAGCATGGCCCTTCATCTCTCTGAACTACTCCTTGGATATTAGTAATGTGGGTGTCTAATGGTGGGGTGCATCTCAGCCATAGCCTCCTACAAGTCTGTTCCTCCCGTGTCTCAACTTACAAGAGTCTCTTCAGCTGAAGGGTTGTTAGTTATGGTGGTGTTCGACTTTTTGAAACAGCCTTCTTGTTTTACAATGAGTAGTCAATGTTGGGAGAATGAGAAAGTCTGTGGACTAAGTGAGAATGTGACCTATGCACTCAGAAGTCAATGGAAATAGCAAATTCAGATGCGATTTCTACATTTTTCTTGGGCACCATTCTGCGATGGGACCAGCCACTTATAAATAACCGTGCCGATTCAAATTCTTCTAATGGCACATTGAGTAAGCAAACATTTTTTTCCTGTCTGTGCAGAACCTCCTGGTGCCTCTTGTCTCGCCGTACAAGCAGAAAGAAACTTCTAGAAAAGTGAAAGTTCTCTGTAGTTTTATCATTTATAAGTAAGCTGCACCAGTTGATCTTTACCTCCTTTGCTACATATTCAGTGTTCACTATTGGCCTGTTTTTTCTCTGAGAAGAAAGCAGGAGACCTGCTTTCTTTGCCTCCCTCCCTTTTTGTTTTGGGTATACATTTTTCATAACTGAAGACTTTCAGAAAGCAAAGAGCAATTGTCAGTCAGGAAATTAGTCTAAATTTCTATGGGACTGTGAGACCTGAGCCTATATAAGTTGTACAATTCAGTTCTGGACATTTCTTCTCTTTCTAAATGCAAAATAGTAGCAAATGTTTTAAAGGTGCTACGCACACAGGACCTTCACGAGGATAACTTAAACTAACAGAGTCATGAGGTTGCACAAGAATAGATCCAGCAGACAGATTTGTTTGGTCCGGGATGTCACTTCAGCGAAGGCCTCGAGCGATAAATAACGTTAAGTGGCTTTTTTTTTTTTATCTGGGAAGAGAAACTGAGCATCTTCGGAAAGTTTCCATTACTCCAGTGATAAAGGCATAACATTCAAACATGTTTAAGACAAAGGCTTTAGATGTTTTTTAAAATTTGGGTGAAAGATGGTCTCTTACCTGTGGTGCTAAACGAGGAGGCTGCTGACGCTTTCAGAGCTGGACACAAAAGAGACAGAGAGAGATAGAGAAAGACCACCGCAGAGTGCCAGTGACTGCCTCTGATTTAACTTAACTGGCGGAGCGAGATGAGCAGGACTACTGCCTGACACACTAAACCCCTCCCACCCACCCCCCAAAACTCTGTGTCTCACACACACACACACATACACACACACACACACACACACACACACACACACACACACACACACA
>CAJRST010006668.1:12373399-12455012 GCA_907169785.1 Menidia menidia
ACACACACACACACACACACACACACACACACACACACACACACACACAATGCAATAATGAATGACTGATATGAGAGCCAATCAGCTACGTTCAGTCCTGGCCATCTCTGTTTGGCCCAAAGTCAGCGTGCACACAAACAACCACATACAGGCTCTTACACAATACTCCCCCTCTCTCTTCTCTTCCCTCCCTAAAGACCATATAGCCCCTTTCTCGATATCTGCGTTTATTCAGTCTCTTCATATGAATTGGTCAAGTGACTAATCTAGATAGTATGACAAATCTTTGAGGGTGCTCAGTTCCCCATCATGCACGCAGTGCTCTTGATATTCCGACCACCACTCTGCTTCCACTTGTGATCCTTATGATCATCACCGTCCCCCTGTCTCTTGTGCTCTGCTTAGCATGGAAAGGAATGGCCAAGCTTGGACTGCGATTGGACCTGTCATCACATTGTATTAATAGCTGCCACTAGCTGGTCCTTGGTTTGCATCAGGGCGCATTATTTTGGAATCGAGGGCCCAGGGGCTGGTTTAGGGGAGTGAGAGAGTAGGATTTTCCACTTCTTTCTGAGGGTTTCTAACAACATTTCCTGTTTTGTAGTATGGGATTCAGCTGTCGCTCATTTGTCAAACAAAAAAAAAGGCCAACAAAGCGATTTTTTTTATTTTTCAGATTTTTCCCGGTCTTCTTTAAGACATATATATATGGAAATCAATGTGTATGCCATTAGAAAATAGATTCTTTAAATATCAATCCATCAATTTTCTATACCACTTTTATAGGCTCATATCCCAGCAGACAACAGGTGAGAGGAGGGGTACACCCTGGACAGGTCTCCACCTCTTCACACGGGAACACAGAGACAAACAACCACACTTACTCATATTAACTCCTAGGGGCATTCTTTGAATTTGGAAAACATTTTTTAAAAAGCTGAGTATTTATAGTACAAAATAGAAGTGCGTCAATCTGATGCTGGCGTTCTGAATCTAAATTATAAAAATTTCCAATGTCAACTGTGTGTCCCTGCCACCACAGTCTGTCAACACTGTTAAAGTATACGGCTGAATTCATGTGCAGTCGTTGACACAAAGGGAAGGTATCCGAAACCCGCACACTTTAGAGATGTGTAATCCGGCTGTATTACAAAGGAATGCCTATTTTTAGGGGTTGCGCACAACCTTCAGGCCCAGCCTCACAATAAAGATGTTTATCTCCCACTATCCCTTTCATTTCTGAGGTCTTGACAGGTGTTGAGAAGTGGGTCACATCCTCGCCACTTGGCAGCAAATGTCATGGGTCAAAGACTGTGACAGACGAGGCGGCTCGGCTGTCATCTAAATCCATTCGTTTTCAGTAACCATAGTGCTGTGGATAATGAAGGAAAGAAAGGAAAAACAAACACTTGGGGCTGAGTGGAGGACCTGTTTGGGGACTTTCGTTCACTCGGGAGTGACCTTGAGAACGATCACATGTATGAAATTTACCACGGCAGACGCCCTCCTGGAGAGTGCATAGGGTCAAAAGACAACACAACAAACTTTTGTATCCAAAATACATAGCATGCAGACAAAGGGCTCTTCAGTCTTCATATCTGTCGTATTTGAGGTGGGACGGGCTGCGGATGATAGTAACTCACTTTGCACAGCAACAGAGCCATTTACACCTCCAAGGGGATAATGATCCGGCTCCATTATGTCCTCAATTACTTTGAATGATAAGAATCATCCATTAGGTGAATGTTGCCTTATCATGCATCCTGTTGCAACATTGAGCATCTGCTTGGTATAAGCTTGTCTTAATAATTTGGGTCTTGCTACCGCAAGAACTATCAACTGCCTTTATCTGACCCGGGAGACCTCTCAGGAAGTGAGAGAGTTATGTATCAGGCACAGAATCTCTTGCTGTATTTTCCACAAAACAAATATTTCTCAGTGGGGACAGGATGTTGCTGCAACACCCGACACTACGAGTGATTTACACTCCTCGAGAACAAGCAGCAACAGATGTCGTTGATTTAAAAATGGAGATTTGTGGGGAGAAGATGATGTGGGAAAATGGATGTCTTGAGGGATTGTACCTTTTTAAGATTGAATTGGTGGTGTTTATCAGGAAATGTGGTTGGCAAATTTTTAAAATAAAACTCCTTGTACCAAAACAGACCTCCATTTTTCACTCTAAATAACATTTACGCAGTCTTCCAAGATTACGTCTAACGTTGGGTTGCGAAACTTTTAAGAATCTGAAGCAAATACAGAACTGAGCCATTCCTCAAGTCTATATTTTGTTAGCAAAACAAAAAATGGAGAAATGTACTTGAAACATGTTAAAACATAAATGGAAATAACAAGTAAGGCAAAACAACAGTTTGCTCGACTCCTTAAAGTCAATATTTACAATGTGCATGTCCATTCTTTAAAACAGCCTGAACCTTATTTGACAAGCTTACATATCAATTCTTTATGGAATCCTTCTCTTGGCTTTTTAAAGGACAACCCAAAGCTCATCTTTGAATGTTTAAAGTCTTTTGCTATGTTCTCTCGGGATGATTCTACACTGCTTTAAAATCTTGAGATGTTCGGTCTTTTGGGAAGATCAGTCCACAAGAAATTTGGCTTTTAAAGGACAAATTTGCAACAATATGCATTAAGGTAGATAACCATAGATAAGAACTAGTCGGGGAAAAGGAGTCTATGTCCAAAGAAAAACTTTGGAAGACCTTTTGAAAGCCTGAAGAACTATTGCTAAAGATCAAACTAAAAGAATACAAGAAAGTCAATCTGAGAGGAAGCTCAAGACATCTGCATAGTTTTTATTAGTGATATCAGCAGAATTGTTTACTAAGATTTATTGATATGTTGTTTACTAAATCATTTCTGATAAGGCCAGAGAGAAGAGAAGGATTTGTCTCAAGCGCTTATACCCTGGAGGTGTGATAGTGGGTGATGTTCTTACTAATCAAATCACTCTAACAAGATTAGCTGTGTTAGTGCTTAAGCTGTAGTAGAATGAATTGAGGTAATTACTGGTCACACAGAGCACTGTGGGGAAGGACAGGCTTTTTTCAGCTCAACAACACAGGCGGTAAAATGCCAACCTGACACACAGCCACATGC
The DNA here is from genome assembly GCA_907169785.1 of Menidia menidia. Lineage (NCBI taxonomy): Eukaryota > Metazoa > Chordata > Actinopteri > Atheriniformes > Atherinopsidae > Menidia > Menidia menidia. The sequence continues at coordinate 12,376,520 of CAJRST010006668.1, forward strand.
TGAAGAAACACAATACAGTGTGAAGGCTGAAGACTGAGCTCAGATCCTGAAGTGATGATCGGCACTTATTAAAGAGCAACTTCACCTCTTACAGCAGAATGCTGAACAAAAACTTAGCGCATCTCCAAAAGTCTGAGCTGTACTGTGTAGGCGGATTTGCTTTTAATTGGTGGTGACAAGGCAAGGCATTTTTTATATATTCGAATAATCTACACATGTACAGCCTGTTTGTATCTTCAAATGGTCTTTATTAGTTTCTATTTGAGATGATCTTTGCTAGAGAGGCCAAGTTCTCTTCTGCAAAGCTGCACTTGCATTACAAAACACACAAAATATTTTTGATTGAGGATCATCAGGTTTTCATTAAGGGGCCAGGTTATTTTGTCTTACTCATTCTGGCCGTGAAAAAACGTTCTCAAATAAATCAAAGACACTTGGACTTGTCGCAGCGGCGAAGGCACAGGTGGATCTGATAACATACAATGTATGCACTACTTCCACAGGTCAGAAATTTATGCAGTGTGAAGGCTCTGCTCCACCTTACCTTTTAAGGGAATGTCAAGGTTTCTGGCTGATCCTCTGGGATTTACAGTATCTCTTAGAAAAAACTGATTCGTAGTTCTGGGGCTCACATGCTAAGACCAAACAGACAAGATGAGAAAAGATAGCGCTTTGATACAAAATTGGAAAATTAAAGCAGGATTCCTATCCAACTTTAGCAGCTGCCCTGAAAACACGCTTCTACACGATACTGTAAAAGAGAATGCGTCCTTGTGTCCAATCATTTATCATCCATGCACTTTATTTTGTTTCCTGGTCAAATTATGTTAAAGTTTTCCCTGTTAACTAATGGAATAGATACATTTGCTGGGCTTCTTGCTTGCAAATGGTATTTGATGAGTACTTATCTACAGGACATACTCATATCTTTGCTCAACATTCAGAGATACTCCATGTTTTCATCCTCCATTCTTCTGATCTAATCTTTTCAGCAACTGTCTTTACTGATGATGTAAAACTCTGTTTTTAATCTTGCATTTATCTCCGCCTTGATCGTAAATATCTGTTTGTATTCATGTGCTACGTAACAATTCTTGCATACATACTGATTGTTCCACTGCTATCTCTCCATTTCTATGTGCGAACAACTTTTAAACTGCCGCTGCCGTTCATGTTGATCCATCTCACTTGTAAAGCTGCAGAAATATCCCTGTGGGGAAGAAGTTTTATTATCATTAGTTCCAGTCTCACATGAACTTAGCAGTCTGCATACTCGTGGGGAGGAGATTCAGATGCCAATATCAACTGTTAGTTCACATGATAAATGATATTTTTGTCATCTGGCAAACCACCTTTCTCTTCCATCTTCAAGTGTAATTTAAGTATTGCAGCCAAACAGTACATTGTGATATCACGGTACAGGTTTTCTGTCTATGCCGCAGTCATTTTCTATATGCAAATGATCACATAGAACTTTGTGGATCACAACCTTTTTCACACAGGTATGTGACTTTTGTTGCAACTGAACAACAGCCCTCTGCAGGCAGATATTCATCAGCCAGCACATTTAGATGACAAATCTGAAAAATGTTACAAAAAAGGCATTGAAGCATGAGAATAGATAATACAACCAACGTCCCTCAAATGCTGCTCTCATTCAAATTTTTCTGTTTATTTCGTTCAGAGATTATAACAGGAAAATAGCTCTTTAGGGTTTCTTTTCAACTCAATTTAAAGTATCAGAATCAGAAATACTTTAATAATCCCAGAGGGAATTTATTCCAAATTAAGACCCTGCTTTAACAAATTCATGATTTAATTTCCTTCTACCTTGAAATTAAATGTCGCTCTAAACCAAGTCAATTGTTTTAAAGATGGTACAGCTCAATATCCAATTCCAATATCAAAGTAGGAGAAGGTGAAAACTCTCTGTACAAAATGACAATGCTAAATACTGCAATGGAAGTACATCTTCTCTTAGTTGATGATTGCTATGATATCCATTATGCTTTGCATAAAAGTCCATCTGTGCACAAATGATGTCTGCCAGAAACAGGAGGTGTAAACCTCAGATGAACTCAGAAATATTAGTTTCATTTGAGTTTTATAGGCCTTTTATTTTTCCTCCATGGTGAGTATCTGTCAAGGGCAGGATCTGCAGTGTCCCTCTGCCGCAGTCAAGGCTCAGAAAATATTTACTGCGCTTCTCACTCTAAATTGGCGTGCCTTGTTTGTGCTCTTACCCGCATGAGTCAGGACTGTGACTCAAAAGTTGAGGTTGTGTGGGAAAAGCACAGTGGTGCATGGACAAATCGGACAAAACACAACGTCTATAGCTGAATGCCCTATTTTTTTCTGGCTAAAAAGAAAGAAAAAAAATGTTTTAAAGGACCAGAAATACCTGTGCAACCTGTTATTACTGTGGTCTAGATTGACACTTGCACTTCAGCTTCAATTCCTGTTTAACATCATGGAAATTGCTGACCCAGAGGCTGACCCTGGCTATGTAAATTTATTCAGCCGCCACACTCTTCAAGATCAGAACATAAGAACAGATATGTAAAAGACAACAAATCCTTTACACAAACAGGAAGCATCCAAAAGATTGGAGGGAAATTGGTGGGAAGGCCTAAAACAGCCCTCTAAGAGGCACATTGTTTAGGTCTTTGCTCCCCAAGGTTGCCTTTTCACATCCACAAACAGGGAGGGATGGGAAAATACTGAAGGGGGATGCTAGGGGAGGCTCGCTACTTCTCCTTTAGCGTAACCTCTCCCATGAATATTTCAAACTGCTTATTAGATCTATGGAGGATAAAAATGCATTTCTACTTCCTTCCAGTGCAGTGAGGTTTATCAGTTTGATGACATTTGAATTCAATAAGAGCAGTGAGATGTCATGCAGATGCATTTTTACTTCCCTAAGGTAGTATCTGTTGAGCCAAAGGGGTGCTATAGACTGAGAAAATTGAAGAGGTAATGTTGCCTTCAAGCTAGGAAGCGACTATGTTGCTCTAAAGGTTTGTTTGTGTTTATTAAAGTGATTTTTCATTAAATTTAGACATCTCAAGACCCAGATGGTTGAAGGCTAAACAAATAATATTTCCGCTGTACTCTTACGTTTGAAAGTATCTCAGTCGAGAGCACGGGGCTGGTGTGTATGCTTTGAGTCGCACGTTTACTTTTGTTCTGACCGTTTGTGTCCCTTAAGTCCAGAGTGAGCAGGGGAGTGGGCGTTTCCATATGAGCTCCATTCTTGTTGTTATTGTAAAGTTCGGAACGTGTGTGCACATCGTCCTATACAGCTCGTATATTCATGTGAAGTTTTGCACTCACACACAGACTAGTGCAGGAGAACCTGTCCCGGACCCCTGCCAGGCTCTCCTCATGTAAACAGCATGTGACTGGCGCTGAGTCGTCTTCCTCACCCAGGAACCCCCACCCCCCCACCCCCGCTTCACAAAGACAGCCCTCTACCCGAAAGCAAAACGTCATAAAGAAAGTGGGAACAAACGTAAAAATGATAATCAATGATAATAATATCAAGCATCCATTAAATCCCACCATGAATTGTGATTGGCCTTGTAAGCGTCTTTGTGTGAACAGCTTATGTTCGGAAACTCAGCGCCTAGCTACCCGCTCCCCCCTAGAGTGAGGATTCTGGGCTCAGCTGAGTCAATAGCCCTGGAGGCCTCTGGACCGCAGAAACACCCCCGTCCTCCAGGAAGAGCCACGCTGGCTATGTTTTGTCAAGTCCTCATCTTTAGTAACAAACAGATTAGTACGTGACAGATGTGTTTCAAGGAAACATCTCAGCCTTTGACAACCGTATCATCCCACAAATAAACACTTTCTGTTGTCATTGTGTTTTGTTTTTTCATTTGACAACCGTGTAATTTAACAAAAACAAATGACTGTGAACTTACTGAATTTCAAAATTTACTCGTCATTCTGGCTCCATAAGTTTATATTTTTGGAGGAAAAGTGTGTTTAGATAGTACTGTACTGTCTATCACAATAAATAAACACATAAATAAACAAATAGATTAACCGACGGTTAAATGGGGAGGTTTTTTTTTACAAGCCTGCTGTTTTATATTTCAGATAGATGTTAGAGACAATTATACTTTTTTCATATTATGCTTCAAAAAGGGCACAAAACTGCATGTGACTGCATACTTACCTACAATAACGAATCTCTTTTTATGAGAATTCATTAGGGAAGTATTTTTCCATCAAATGCTCCAAGCACAGAAAAACAATTTACAACATTTTGTGGAGCGTTTAAAGCACATATAAAAACTACATCCAGCTTTTTTCGGTGTTGAATATGTGTTGTTTAATCACATAGGAAATAACATAAACAATTCCCCACAGGGATGATAAATGTTAATTGGGAAAATCCCACTGTTAATGTTAATGAGCCGGATTCCTATACAGGAAACAATAAGCTGAGTAAATGCAGCAAGTTTTGTCTCTGTGGGTAAAGAATTGCTGCACTGTTGTTCCTCAATATCAGCTGTCAGAGTACAGCTCCTAAAGAAAGTTCCATTATTCTTTTCCATTTTTCAATGTTTGAATTTCAGATTAAACAAAAACTAAATGGAATCATTCTTAGTTCGTAGATTTTTATTTTGTGTTTTTTTAACAATGATTATAAATTAAAATCCTGAAGTATACCAAATGCCCTCAGTATTTAGGCTCTCACCTTTAAACTTGTTTGAAACAACAGCAGCATCAGGTATTATTGGCAGAGATCCCACAAATTTGCCTTTAATTGTATACCAGCTTGTGACTTTTTTCACCCTGAATCTATCTTTCCTTTTATCCTGACCAGCCACCTGGATGCTGTCATAAAAAAAAAGTGTAATTATCCCCACAAAATGATGATTCCATCACCACTATAAATAACTTCAGAGATTGTACTGATTAAGTGATTTGTGATACATGATGATGCCAAACTCCCTGTGTTGAATTGTTGTTTTATCAATTAATTTCATTTTACTTGGATAACAACTATTCACAGAAAAAGTGTCAAATCAGGGCAGTGTACAGAGGAATTACAAAAATTACAAATAAAAACAGTCCATTGTTTGGATTGGCAGCCGAAACTACTTCTAGACAGAAAGAATCTCTCTTACACTGCATGTTGCATCGGACTTTGGAGCATAAATTGATACTCTCTGTACTTACGTTTTCAATGTTTGTTGTGTCTCTTCTCAAATATGTGTGCCGATAAATCCTGAGAGGAGATGAGCTTGTCAGATGAGGTGTCACAGTGCTCTTTCGTAGATGAACGAGAAACCTTTGTCAGATATTTGAGTGTGGTCAGGGGCTGCTTTGTTAGTCTGGTCTGTGTGACTGCCATGTGCACCGGACATGCGGAAGACTGCAGTTAAAATTTAAATGGGAATGTTTACCATTTACTTGTGACATTCGTGTTTGAATAAATTATTGACTTGGTCAAGGTAAAATCAGAATCAGAATCAGAAATACTTTTATAATCCCAAAGGCAAATTAAATTGAATTAAACTTAAATCAAACATGGGAATGAAGGGGAAATTGGGGAGAGAATTCTGGTGCAGGACAAGCTGGTTGTGTGTTGTTAAAGCCGCCGATCTGCAGAGACTGTGACACACAACAGTCACTGCAGTTTACGTCAGAGGCAGATGGATCACTTTTAATAAGAGCGGTCCGAGGATATCATACTGACCATACTGGTTGTGGGCTGACAGGGGCAACATTAATTCGAAAGATTATGCATAATAGCTCATGATCTACAACAGGAACAGCAGGAATCATCCACAGGTTGCAGATCTGTAAGCATACAGCACAAGCTAAACTGAACCCATTGGCACTTGAATATCTCGCTCAGGTGTATATGTTCCCTCTCGAGACTGCTTTTGAATTTTAGACATTTGCGACTTTGTTGAACTTGAAGCTTTTTTCCTCCACTGCTTCATGTGCATTCTACTCACTCCCACTTGCAGTCTCATGTTTCTCAATTCGACACAGATTGAAGCTGAATCTGCCTGTAAGCCTAGTCCAGGGTACTGTGCGGGGTGCAATGGTGTGGGAAATATTCTTTGGCTCATTTCAGAGTCTTAAGTATAAATCTGTCATGCTTTAAATGCCACAGTCTGAGTAAGTTTTGTTGCTGACCATGTACATCCTTTTATGACCCTAATTTTCCATTCTGTGATAACTACTCTGAGTCTGATAATGTTCCATGTATGTCATGAGATCTGACTTCTATAGGGAAACACAGAACTGAATGAGGTTTAAGCTCTCATCTTTCCCTGCAGACTTCAAATCTAAAAAAAAAAATATTCAGAGGAAACCTAAAGATACTATGAGAAGCTTCACAGAGTATTTGCTGATCTGCCTTCTGGTAATTATCCTTCAGTTCATAATCCCCTGTGTGCTATAAGAGCTATGATTCAGTAAGTGAAGCCAATAACCTTCTACAAGAACATTCCATATTGCTGTGACATAGACCTTAGCTGAGCTCCTTTGCTAATTTTAAATGGAAACTATAACTGGAAATCTGAATAACAGACTCTAAATGGCCCCTTGCTTATATATCTCAGCCATCTTCCTTCGTCATCTGGTTCTTACCGGATTTCTGCGCACTCTGGAACGCTGAGTTCCCTTGACCTGTTGAAGGCAATGGGTCAAGTTGTTTGTACGAGAACTCCGTCTGATCTGCATCTGTTTTCTGATCAGCATGTCTGTCTTTTGAACAGACACGCTGAAACTGTTTGAAATCTAATAATTCTGCACATTATGTTTTTACTTTTCCTAACCATACTGATTATTGTCCCCTTTTGCTGCCACCCAGTGGTACAGATTATTATAATTTTCTAATTAGTCAAGACACAACATGCTATCTGTGTCAGTAAAGAGCTTCTATTGCACTTATTAGAGGAGAAGTAAAAAACAAAAAACACACGTTAGAAACAGAATGAATCAGTTGTGTTTTTGCTAACCCATTTATGTGCAGGCAGGATCGTCTGTCATTTCACGTGATGGGCATCTTCTAAAAATGTGTATTGTACCATACCAAAGGTAAATGTAATGTACTACTACGGGGAAACAATACTGAGGCACAATATCAATGCGTATGCAGAGTAGAAGTTATTACACCTTGTGGAAGATTTAGGGCAGAAACCGTAAATAAGTGCAATTAATTTGGTGGAAGTGAACAGAATTGTAGTGGCTTTGAGCCTCTGTACAATGTGAAAAAAAGGGCTGGGGACAGCTGAAATAGTGCTGAAAATATGATGCAAAATGGTACATAAGAAAACACACTGAACAAAGTGAAGCATTACTTTAATAAAGAACTCAAACTCATTTGAAACTATGCAAGTATTACGCCACTGACTAACTGATAACAACCTCAGCCTTGTTTAAGGGATTCATACATTTTCTATAGCATCAATTGGGATGTTATGTTTGTCTTACCCACAAATCAGGATGTTTTGGTCCAATGCTTTCATGATCCCCATAATAACAAAATAACATGAAACAGATTTTTCAAATTATGAACAGCAAGAGAAGTTATCAGTTTTCAAAGATCAGGTCTTTAATGGAACACAAATGACAGGGCTGCTTCCTTTAGACTCGCCCTGAAAGCATGTTCATTGACAATATGTACTTCTAAACAATTGTCATGATATTTTTACCGGCTTTAGCTGATGGCATTGTGTGCGATTTTGAAACACACCAAGTCAAAAATGAAATAAGAGCAAAACTTGAGCAATTAGAAAACTGGGCCTCAGTTAAGAAACACCAGCCTGAATCTCAGGTGTAGTGTGGTTTGTTCTTTACCGTGACGGTGGACTTTCAAGATATAATAATAAGCTCCTTTCAAATGAGTGTCCATACAGTCTTTGCATGATCATGCGCTGCATAGGTCTTGCTTTAGCCAACAGCTGGTTCCTGTATCACCAAGAAAACACATAGTGTGGTGGGTCAAGAGGGATTCTTGTGCAGTTCCTTGAAGTGTGACAGTGATGGCGATGTTTAGGAAGAAGAAATCTGGGGCGGAACTTCAAATGGCAAAAACAGTACATAAGTGCATATGTGTAAAAAAAGATGAATGTCATGTGTTTTATCAGTATTTAGTATTTTCTTACATATGATATGTGACTTATGTTTCATAATTTATTTATACACTGATGAAATCTGGACATTAAAAAGAGAATACAGTGACTTGGACATCCTTTTAAACAGATGTCCATCCAACATATCTAATGTTCAAGCTGATAAACTCCAAACTTTCCAAACATTTGATTCAAATTGGATCTGGGCTTGGCAGTAATGTTGTCTCATTGCTACTTTGTTCTCTGAGAGAACATTTGTTTCCATGTGTATTATGTCCGTACTTTTTCCAGATATCATAAAAAAAATATATTTTTAAAAGATTGGGCCTCTGGAGGTTAATTTCCATGATCCCTTGGTCTGCTCTGCCACATTTTCCCACTTAAGACATTTTGAAAATGTTACCAGCCAGCCCATTCCCACTATTCTATGGAGAGTTGACCTTGCAGAGGGAGTTTGTCTTGGCTGAGATTTAAGTGTGCCAGTTAGTAGATGGCACCGAGGTATTTAAATCAACTTGTTTTCCCAGAGTAAGAGATTATATAGATTTATTGTTTATCAAAAGAGAGAGACATGGAGACCACTACTTTTTTTTCTGGTACACCTTTTGCAAATATATTGCATGTACTTTATCCTCAGTTGTTTTTCGACACTCCACTGGTGACAACAACCATCAAATATGATGGATGTTTATTAAGATGTCATTGCTGCAAGACAAAATATGAATTTACATAGAATGCAGTTTCAGCAGAAATACTAAAATATCTCTGGGTAAAAGGCAAATTTAGTTTTAGTTCTACTTACTACTGCACAATGGATAAACAGTGGATTTTTGCGCCCTCTTTGAAATGTAAACAATGTAACTCATCCCTACCAGATGAACAGCAAACATGCTGCTCAGACAAAGTAAACTCACGAAACAAGCTGCTGAGCACATTGGATTATATTTCATCCTGCCAGACCAGCAAGTTCATAGCTGTGAAGGGGTGACAGGGTGTATTTTCAGATGAAAATAGAGTTGATTGGAGTCTGCCTATTCTAAATAGGTCATTTAGTTTTCCCTTGATAATCGAAGGCATTCAGCTGCCCCATGGGTGTTTTTACCTTACGCTTGGCATGCCGGTTTACCACAGCTGAGAACACTTGAGTGGATAGAAAGAGAGGCAGTGCTGGAGGGAGAAAAAAAAACTCCACAGCAGGGTGTCTTATGTACCACTCAACATACAACAAAGTAAGAAACAAACATTGGCTAAAAGACCGACGCTTACCTATTTCCCAGCACTGTGCGGATGGATGGTTTTACCCTTGAGAGGAGAGCACGGTCACCCTGCCCACTGCAGCTTCAACCATGGCCTCTCAGGAGAGTCATGCCTGAGCTCTGCTCTGTAGAGCTGCCTATCATACTCAGTGTAACTTCCATTATTACTGTAGGCTATGTGCTTTGTTTGACTGTGTAAATAGATCAGCAGCTACATTTTGGCCTCCTCTGTTCTGTCGCTGTGACCACTCTCACCAGTCGCCGTGCGACTTGCCATGCAGGGTCATGTTTCGGAATACTCCCACTCTGTGTCGGCATGAGAAGGGAGGAGGCCACTCATCACAAGGCAACTCCTAATGAAATCCTTTCCGGGGAGTTCTGTAAATGTTTTCATCTTCTCCTTTAGCCTGCTGATGGACTAATTCGACTCATTTTTCTAATTAATCAGAGTGGAGTGGATGGAGGTTGGGACGGGAGTAACTGGATGAGTGGACACACAGCTGTGGTTGGAAGTTGACCACAACAAAACGACGCCTACGCAGACTTATCAAGCGCTCTGTATGCAATAAACACGTTCACAAGCAGATAAAAATAGACTGGAACACGATAAGCAAAAACTTATCTCACAACAATGCCAAAAGGTCTACGCTTAGGGGTAGGAAGACAAGTGAGGGCACCTGCTACCGCCCCTGGGCATTTTTCTCCTCCTCTAGTACGAGACAAAAAAAGTTTTTTTTTAAGAGGCTGCTCTGAGGATTTGAATTACTGAACCAAACATTTGTACAAAATATGCCTCCTGTAAATGGAAATTTGTTGGAATTTCTTTATGCAGAGCATCATCGTCTGGTTGAAGACACAATTTCAGTCAAGCTGTAGCTGCCCTACACATGGTCTCCTATTGCCACTAGAGTAGTTTGGTATACAGAGGACATCATGGTGGCTGCAGGCTGGCCCGGTCCTGTTGCTGCAGGTCTGAAATTCCATGCCTGCACAACAATGCAAAACATTTGGCATTGGACATTTATGCTGCCATAATTGTCAAACGTCTCCATTTTGCTGCTGATTCGTTAAGGGATTCGCTTTGCAACTTATCCAGATACAACTTTGCAAACTAAAGTCATATTTCCATACCTCAGGCTGGAAAAGACAAGGCTTTCTCTTGAGTTCAAACATTAGTGGAGCTTCATGTGCCGCAAACCGAGCAGCTGGTAGGGAGGAGAGACTCTAGTTTCTGTCTGAACGGGGAGCCTGCTGCAGCTTTGACTGACCTCAAGCCTTAAAAGGCTCACAAATTGTACAAAACTAAATCTATTTTGTCCCCATAATTTAAAGCTGAGTCAAATGGCAACAACTTGCTAAATCTAGAAGTATACTGCAAATAAAACCACATGAGGGCATGTTACTCTCCACTGAACGATGAAGTTGCTTTCGTTTGAGCACAGATACATTTTTGTTTGGGCTTTGAATGGTAGAAGTAAGATCAATGTTTTCAAAGTACTGCTTTGAAAAATTCTGTTTGGGGAATGAGCTCACTGCGTATGAATCTACACTCACACGATTGTTGAGACTCTTATTTAAAGTGTAGTCTCCCTCAGGCCTCCAGGTTATAATGAAAATCATTACTTACAGACAGCAGTAATACTGACTGATGTGGTCGGGTTTTTGTGCGAGCTTTCTTTCAGGAACTTATGGTGAGCCAAACCACGGATGAATCATGTGTGATTTGAAATTCATTTAAACGGAAAATCTTATCTTTATATTTTCCAGCCTCTTCTTGGTATCAGTTGAAATTATTTATTTCTGTCAAGAGCAACAGTTTTCAAGTGTAAAAGGGAGTAACTTTTGGAGAGGGGTGAGCCAAGATTAAACTTTTTATTTTTTTGGGAATGTGAACCTGCAAATCTGATTGCGTTATGATGGACACATACATCTAAGTACATGATAAACAGATGTCACAGTTAGTAGGTCCTCAGAAAACTGTCCATCATGTTTATTTAATCACTCTTGATGGGCTTTGGAAGATGCAGGCAGATACTGGTCTCATAGCTAGCACACTGCAAATCAGGTTAGCTTTTACACCGAATGTGGAGGAGGCCTGTAAATCTGGCCCCTGTTCCATTTCCCCTGGCTGCATTACCCACTTCTAACAAAGTTACCGCACACTTCTCGTTTTTCATTGGATTAAAAGAGCCGTATAGATTTGGACATCAGACACCGTGGTACATCAATCCCCAAGTGCATCTGCCCCCGTCGCTGCGCGCAGAGACACCTCACTCTCACCTATCTCTTTCAGTCACAACACTTTTTGCTAAAATCTGGGCTCACTTTGTTGCCAACTTACGTCACGACAGCCGCTGCTCATTAACCTTTTGTCTCTGTCGGCCGTTTAATTACATTAGGAAAAGGACAAAAAAGCCGACACCGATTGCCTGCAATGACCCAGAACCATTAAAAACTGGATAACAAGGCAGACAATCGAGAACAAGATGTCTTATAACCATGCAAATAATGTTTAGAGTTGTTTTGGTCTCGTTATTGCAGCCTTAGCGTGCTGATTAAACATTTAATCTATAATGAACTTTTGTTACATATTTAAGTATGTGGCACCATGACTTATTTTGTTATTCATTTCTCTGCTCCTGGCTCCAGATATTAGGCCATTTTATTTGTTTTTGGCATGCGTTTTATCCTTTTACATCTACCTTCTTCTTATATATCTCCCTTAGAGCTGGTTTTGCAATAATATAATGTTATCCAAGGTATCACGTTTTTTATAAGATATTCTGTAGATAGTTCAACCAGACAAGGAGCGATGCATTCACATTTTTCAGAGCAGAAAAAGAAATGGGTTCTCTACATTAATGGACTTAAACAAATTGTTATTCTTCCTGTAATGGGTCGTTTCCTTTACTGTACATCTGTTTCACATTATGTACAGGAGGAGTTAACCACCTCGGGGCTGATTGCTTCAAGGAAACCCGCACTAACTGCTTACTCAGTGGCACTTGAAGGACATCTTCCCATTTACTTTAGCGTCAAGAATTTCTTACAATGACCTCTACATTTGGTGGAGAGCATATGTTACCCACTCAAGAGAAAAAAATGGTCTTTATGCTAAAGATTTGAAAGGTTCAGCATGTTTGTTAGAGGCAATTTACTATTTCAGAGTCTAAAGATGTTTTTTCAAAACACAAAAAATGGGGGGTGGGGGTGGGGGGGTTGGAGTTATCTTTAAATAGTAAAATGGTACTTTTTAAAAATGATTTTTAGCAGTAATACATTTTTCAGTTTGTAGTCTGTCTTGTTTGTAAAACAAAAAAAACAAAAACATGGCCAAAGATCCTAACTATAGATTACCCTATAGAAAGCCTCAGGCTAAACAGCATCAGATCCAAAGACAATTTGTGGAGTTACATGTGCCAGATCACTGTCTTTGTCCTGCACACATGCATGAGTGAAAACAATTTATTACCATTTGAACCACCTATTTGAATCAACAGAAAAATATAGGAACATACAGTATATAAAAAGAAGCAGCTGGGCGAGGTCTTTGGTGTGATACACAGATGTTCTGTACTTGTCACACAAACCTAATATGCATTGTATTTCTATCATTTTAGTTATATGCCTCTGCAATTGCTTCAGTACCTGCATACAATATCAACACGGCCATCTGCTCTCACCCTGCGTTCAATGATAAAACGACTCTGCTGTCGTCATCTGAAGGCTTTAACGTAAGGTAAATGAAAGAGCCATAGAGGACCATTACACCATAAGCTTTACTTCCTATAAACCAATTCAGACTGAGTCACAAAGCAACAAAGGCAAAACAGAGTGTGTGTATTTCAGCTTTTTGTGAGAGGAAAAAGGAAAAAAAAAAAAACAGGAACCAGTAGCAGCCCGAGCACTGTTTGCCATCAGGGCACTAGGCCACTGGATCACTTCCAGTCACAGCTGGGACATTGTACGCATTTCCACAGATAAGACTGGTAATTTTCCAATGCCTCTATAATCTTTTTTTCTTTTTATGAGGTTGGTGCAAGACTCGCTGCTTACATACAGACAAACATCTGTATTATTGGCTCAGTTGTATCAAATGATGAGGTAAAATTAAGACTAACTTTTAAATGTGGGTGATTAAATCATCGCCTATATAAAGTGGTGTGCAAGTCTCAACTCTGCCCCACAGTGGACACATGACTGAACATATGTATTTACACGATACTTACATGATACTGTTCTGACACAGGACACTGAACTCCAGGACACTAAATGAGTAAAATAAAAAATAGGCGTACCTGTACGGTAAGAGCTGCAGAGCAGAAAGTTGAATAAGTCCAGGTAATGACAATAACAGTAAAGATACAAGGACTGAGCTGACCGAATTATACTGAGGGAAACTAATGAGCTGTTGAGGATTGATTTATAGGCAGGAGTGAAAATGTAACTAAGAACCAATCAGGGGTTCTAAACTTGGGATTCAAAGCAGGGTTAAAGTAAGCAAAACAAGAATTTTGAACCAAAAAAATGACATGATTAAAGAACAAAAAGACAAGCGAGATACACACATACACACACACACACACACACACACACACACACGCACACAAAGCCCAGCTCATGACACGATCACCAGAAACCAGCTGCTATGAAAGTTGCTGGGATGCTGTGAACAAAGTTGAAATAATTTTGTACATTCAAAAATCTCTTTTGGCATTGCAGAAATATGAATCATAAGCTCCCTAAAAAAAATGTTTAACTCCTGTGAGAAAAGAACAACAACATATTTTAGAAAAGAACAAATCAAACCTTAGATCATGTCTGTGAACTGTATGGCTGCCATCTTGTGGTTTGCAGTCTCAATTACACAAAATACATTCAATGTAAGATTCTTAAACTATGATTGCTTTGACATTATTGGACATATCCCTTATCTCCATCACACATTGACCAATATAAAATCTAAAGATGAGTGTGGTCCTTTGTGTGGTTAGTTTAAGGCTTATTGAGATAAAATAGCTGCTAAATCACTGAAAGTGAACACAGTGATAACTATTAGGTTTGACCGCACCACTGGATTTCAAATGATGTGTTGTATCATGCAGTTAGTTGCTGAATGTTTGCAGGTCCTGTGGTGAGACGTCAGGGGTGCTAACTCCGTGCTTGCACTCCACGCACATCAACCAGCTAGCCTTGGGCATAGGAAACAAAACACGCCGGAGAATTTGAGTCAGTCTGCATCCCTAATGACAGTACAAAACGGTAGCCCCGCCGGTAACACTCAACGCTTTACTTGTTTATTTATTTCCGTACTTTTTGCCCCCTTCCAATCTCCTGTTCCCGAATTAATTACTCAATTAGCATAGAAAATTAGCAAAACAATTATGATGCATGGAAAACTTCCAGCAAAGCCAATCTAGATGTGTTTAGTGTGGTGAGGAGGAAATGAACAGAGAGGCTTGAAAGCAAGCGGGGTGGCTTAGATCTAAAGCCGGAGAGTTTGTACCGATATAAAACATTTTAACAAACAGACCTGACAAATGAAATGCGATACCCTCCCCTCAGTGTGGGATGCCATAAACATAGCAGTGAAAATTTACTAGCAATGTATAAAAGTAGCAATGAATTAATTCTCTGTACCTTTTTGATGGCAGCATGGAGCGCACAGAGAATGAAATGCTCGCTTTCTTTCTCAAGCTCACTCATGCACACACCACACACTGCTGAAGCAATGTGTTTTCTGAAAGCAGCTTTTAGATTAATGTCCAGGACAGGTATTCAAATCAAATCACTTTTCCACATGTCAGCTTCCATGGAGTTCAGATCTGGGATAAAACTGTTGCTTTTTCATTTTTACAAAAACTTTCACAATCATCCACATCCAGCACAAGCAGATTGATCCTAAAGTTTAGCCTGGAGTCGAGACTCTCAAGTAAAGAGGTGTATATACACTTCAACATGGTTAATAATGAGCATGATTACTAGTTTGCCTGATTGGATTCTCTTCATTCATTCACTCTTCATTCACACACGCCTAGAATTTCTGTACCAGTTGATGTTTTTCATCTTTTCATTATTATGAAACACTCGTGTGCGTGCAGTTAAAAGTACATGGCCAGGGTTAGAAGCTAAAAACACATGTTTAGGGTTTGAAAAGTCAACAATTTTATGGTTTCCCCGTTTTAAGCCTCATGGATGGCAGCCTCCATCATGCCATGCTAACACTGCCTAATGCAAAACAACAGCATGGCGATATGTTGCCACCTCATAAATAAAAATTTATCATGAGGACAAATGTTCTAATTTAACATTTTGTGGTGAGCCTGGGTTGTAGGATGAATAACATGGGGTAAATCATTCTGAAGTGTGTAAGAGTTTTTTGTATTGTGTGTCTCCTTTAAAGTATAGCTTTTACTCAAATAGTTGAATGAGAAGATTTCTATTTTTGCTTTTTGCAGCCCAAAAAACAAACAAACAGACAAGCGAAAAACAGCAAACTATAACAGTTTTATGCAGAACAAAAACAATTTGCTCCCTATTATCATATTTGTCTTAAATGTCATCTGCTGTATCTACATTTTAACATTTAATACAATTTTGTTTTGGAAGTGGTTTTACAGCATATGTGACTTTCATGCTGTGTTCTGAAAGGAAAACAGGGAACTGATAATAAAGTTAACATATACCGTAATAACTTGTCCTCCAAGCTTTTGGCTTTCAGTTGACACCAGGACGAGGTTTCTGTAAGACACCCCACTTGTGCTGTTGTAGGCCTACTTTTCTGTAGCACTGCAACCACCAAAGAAAATGAGCCCCTCTCTCCTCGGGGTAAACAGCATGCATAGACTAGTAAGTGCATTCTAATTATGATCCAGCTTTGTGTGAGTGTGTGTGCAAAGTTTACATGAAAGCCTTGGAGAGGAGACAAGTTCAGCTCTACATTGTTTGCTTTGATTTCTGAATAGTTCACAAAAAGAGCTTGTTTGGTTTATTCTCATGAACACAGGAAGTTTTTATGTATTTACAGAGATTCAACTTAATTAAAGCAGATAGGAAATTGATTTTTTTTGGTTGTTGTTCTATTCAGGGAGAGAGGTGTTGAAGTTTTCAGGCCATGACTGGCAATGTTAGCAGCTCACACACAGAGAATCTTTAGGAACCAGAATAATGATGCTTGTTCATCCCTCTAGCCCTTCTTATAGCCCAAATTACCAATTACTTGAGGAGGATATAACGTTTTCTGGGTGTGAGTCTGAAGCAGGTGTGGATTGGTGGCATCATAAATTTCCATCGGCACGTTCCCAATGGCATAAGTTCCTTGTGAATATCACATAGCTCATTACGCTCCACTCAGTTTAGGTTCAATGTGTAATTAGTTTAATGAGTGTTGTCCACTGAGAGCACTGTGGAGGAACCCATCTCCTGAGCTAATGTATTTGCATGACAATATGAGAGGCGAGCAGATTGCACATCATAGTCTAACAGTAGGCTACTCTCCTAAGTGTAATAAAAGATCAAAAAGTCACTCACGGTTGAAGTGAGTGGACTCAACAGCTCTCTCCGTTTTAATTGCACGATACTGTTTGGCAAATATCGGCTTTAATTTGTCCACATTTGTTTTTGCTTTTACTCCCCACCTCCCTTTCTTTGATTGATCTTTTCCAAGGCCAATGCAATCTGTTCAGTGTTGTCACGTAAAATAAAAGCTCCATCTTGAGTAGGGGAAATTAAATACAATGTATCCCTCTGGCTGCCTGGCAGCTACATCAAATGACTGGAAGCAGAACCTCTGTGACTTCTTCGGTGTTGCTGTGTTTTTGGAGAGGGGGCTTAAAGCTACTCCGGGGATGAAAGACAGCAGCAAAGGTCAGCGGCTGAAATGAAAGATGATACAAACGTTGTTGATGAAGACAGTCTGTTCATGTGCCAAGTGTATGACAGTCTTCACATTTTTGGCTCAAAGTGCCGAATAAACAAATGTGTACTGATGTGCAATCTGTGACAAGATTAAGTGCTTGTGTGCGCTAAGCGCAACAGAACAGAAACCTATAAAAAAAAAGGAACATTTAGTGTTTATTTTACAAAGTTTGAAATCTCAAAATCCGTCTATTTTCTCAAGGGTGTTTTTTCACTCGAGGCTGCACGTACGCCAGTCTCCACCTTCTTGTTTTGGGGGTGGAGGAGGCAGTCTGAACATCACCAGTCTTTGCCTGTCAGGGCTGTCACAGCTGGACTCCGCTTGTGAGTTGATTAAAATAGGAGAGTCCAGAGCTAATTAAAAAGCTCTTCCCTTTTAATGTGCGAGTGTTAAATAAAGGAGCGGCAGAGAGGATATAAACAGCCTCCTGACAGATCGTTCATTTGCAGACACTCCGGGCTCCCTGTTGGCTCGAGCCGAGCGTGCGAGGAGGGCTGTTTGGTTCGGAGTGAAAACGCAGTGTCAAAGGTCACCTTCATGGAGACACGGCGACCCCCTTTAATTGAGAGTTCATCCTGCCGATAGTTGCCGCGGCAAAGTAATTATTTGTGATTTTGCTTGAGGTTGTGGTGGTTTTATGTCATTGTTTCCCCTTCCCACAGCGATGATGGGAAAAGATGCAATAAGCAGCCTTCCGGCCAGCACTTCCTCTCCCAGCTCAAAGGGCAGGTAAAGTCTTCATCCTGAATTTTGTGTTTATTTTATGAGCAACCACCCGCCGGTGCTGCCGGTCAGAGCTCCACCTAAAGGTGGAGATTTTGAGCTGGGCAGGAGGTGTCGCTGGCTGGGTAGTGTTACATTATTCATAGAGGGCCATAGCTCTCTCCTTTAGTGCCTTTTTAGACTTATGTTGTCAACTTTTGACATTTTAATGACAAATTCACCCCCCCTTTTTAAGATGGTAAGTTGTGAGGGAGTCCCCTCAACTTTTATTTCTAATTAGATATTTTTTGTGAGGATGTGTGATGTGATGTGTTTATGTTGCTTGTTTGAATTTTCCCAAACCTGGTTTGGCAGAATAACAAATGGTTAAATCAATACGTGTAGCCAAGTATTTTTCAACACCGAGGTCCTGCCAGTCACTGTAATGGCTGGATTCTGAGTGCTACGCTGATTGTTCTTTGTAATGGATGTTTTCCTACTGCTCATGTAAAGAAAAAAAAAGAACTTGATGCTCCCAATGGCCATTGTTCATTTGTCGCCGTACGAAACTGCTTTCATTTTGCTGTAAAGGAGAGAACAATTGTTACGCAGGATAAGAAAAACCAAGTCGACCGAGGGCGAACGTGCTCGGGCGCCACATGTTTTTAAAGGCATTGTGTCTCTAAAGTGGCGATGGCCTGCAGGAGTCGAGCCATTCTGCACACACTCGCTGTGCAGCGGCGTGCGGCTGCATTCCTACAAGTGACCACGAGAGAAAAGAAAAACAACAACACGTGAAAAATAGGTGAAACAAGTCATGAGCAAGAAATGTTAATGATGGCAACGGTAAAGAAATGCTTTTAAGTCATAAATCCTATCCAGTCATTGCAGTCACAAAGCTGTGCTAAAGGGGGGATTATTGTTTTGAGCATAAGGAAAAGCAGACAGCTCGACTTCAGCCTCCAGTTGCATAAATAAAGCTGCCCTTAGAAATCCGAAGTTCTTGTAAGTTTTTGCGTGGCTGTCGAATTTTACGACCCTAATTCTTTCGCATATATTGCCAACATAAATATGGCACTTCACCGTGGGATGCTCCATCGAGGGCAGTTAAAACCTGGGCTCGGCAGCAACAGGTTCCGATACGCAGCTTTTACTGCAGAACCTATGAATTTTTCCCATCAGTGCCTTCCCGGCATGCTTGGGTGTGTGCATGGACCACATACTGTGCATCCTTCTTTTAAAAATCTGGATTTCTGTTGCTGATGGGCGATGATTTAGGGCTTCAACACTGAGGAGAATACTTACTCTGTATGTGTGAGTAGATTTCTCTTTATAAAATGTTAGCAGTGTTGTAACCACTGAAACAGATGTGTTCAACATTTGGGAGTGACAAATTTTTCCTGTGACAACCCGAATAGCATAAATTTATCTCATATTCCACAGTTTTATATACACACTCTGTGATTTTTTTCTCTAATCGCAAGTTAGGAGAAAAATACCTTTACTTCTTGTGTGCCATAAAGAAGGAACAACACAAAGAAGATTGTGTTATCCATCCAAGATGTGTGAAATCCTCGAGAAAACAAAATATGGGAGCCTCAAAGGCCACGATGCACAACAGGGTAAAAAACTGACAACTATATCATCACAACCCTTTGGCAATAACACTGTGGTGGGGGATTCAGAAACATGTGCTGCCATTTTATCATGCCGAGGGCCAAGTTTTGGAGCCTTAAACACCCCGCCAAGGCTTGATAAATCTGGCTTGAAAAATCTCATTTGCAGAGAGTTAGGCATCTGCAACAATATTTATCTTCTTCCCTGTCCAAGGGTAATGGGTTAGGCAGGATGGATGAGGGCACAGTCCTTTTGCCTTCAGGTGCAACAATCTCACAGAGGACCCGTAAACAGGCAGCTTATGACGAAGCAAAAGGAAATCATCAATTCCCTCAGCAAACACATCACCATGGTTGAACAATTGACTATTAGCATAATTAGCCCTTCTGATCTTACACTTTTTTTTATGTGAGTGTGTTTGTGTTTGAGAGGTGGGGGGGGTTGCTGTTGTTCCGCAAGCAATTAAACCCATCTAATTTCAAGAAGAACAAACATTCTTTGGTGGCCGGGGGAAAGCTTTGGGGTTCAGAAACTTCAGGAAACATAAAGTCCTTGGTGGCACCAAGTCTTGTCTGATGATGTTTGCTAATTACGCAGTCTGGCACTTCCTGGGAACCCCCCCCCCCCAAAAAAAAAACAGTCAAGGGGTCTTTGCCTGAAGCTTATCAAGTAACAACCAGGCAACTCTATCTGAATGTGGCATTTTGTCTCTCATAAAGAAGAAAAGGAAGGAAGATGGAGAAAGAAAAAAGTAGGAAAAACTAAAGGTCAGTTTCCAGTGAAGGTCTCTTGTCTCGGATGTAATTAACCTTTTGATTTCGGACACTCTGTCTCATACATGAGCCATCAATTAGTTTATTTGGTTATCATGAAATAGTAATAACTCATTAGCATGAAGTGACCTCCTCTAATCTGTTGCCTCCCGGATTTCTTGTCCAGCCATGATGAACTGTCCTCTGATTGTTACAGATGTGTTTGCACTGATAGAACAAACAAGTAGAAAGTAAAAGCACTTCTGTTGTTTCAATCACTGGGTCTTGTCTTTCTAGTATTTTTATCTACAGAAAGAGAGAGGTCACATGCCAGAACGCCTCTTTTCTAGTCTTTATATCCGAAGTAGTTGAAAGCCAGCCCATTATTGCCAGCCCATTAAATTGTCGAAGTTAAAAAATCAGGGACGACGTGTAATAACTTGTTCATTCTGAATTGTTTTCCCCGAAAATAAAATTCAATTGTGAAACCTAGCTGAAAAGATAACTATCACGAGCAACCAAGCAAAATGTCTGTTCACACCATCAGGTCCGACTAAGAGTTAACGAGGCAGAGCAAACGGGAAAATGCAAGGAACAGGGATTCTGAGACTGTAAGGCTGGACACCATGGGGTAGTAAGATGTGTGAAATGGTCATTCTTGTGCAGCCTTGCTCAGTGAGGGCCACAGATGTAAAAAAATATGGGCTATTTTCACACCACGCTGATTTTATTGTTGAATTTCAATGTAAATGTCCGTACTTGGAATCTTATTTGTCTCCAAGTTCAGAAGCTGGCCCCGTTTTTTTTTTTGTGTTTTTCTAAAACCATTCAGGACTTGTCAGCTACGCTAAATGAAATCGGCCTACCTATTAAATTTCTAATGATTAATAAGTATAAGCATTTAACTGCTGTGTATATACATTTGCAAATTGCACAAAGTGAACAACAGACTCTTCACTGTTTGTGTGAGCAATATGTCAGAGAATGCTTTAGGGCGACAAGCTGCAATTATCCGTGGAGTCAAAAGACATTTATAAGCATTTCATATCTCATTAAATACATTTATTTATTTTACATGAAAGGGGAAAGTTTAATATATTTCTTTTGGTAAAAGTTGAGCAAGATTATTTGGTAGAAAATATAAAAAGGGAGGATTTAATAAATAAATAAGCAATTAGACTGATCATCTTGAGAAGGTCAAATAAGAGAAAAAACTATATTTGAGAAAGTATAAGGTGTCTCTGTAAAAGATTGTTTCGGTCTGAAGTACAGTGGGCTATTAAAAGAAATGCTGTAGAGGAAAACCAGCTGGACAAAACTGCATAAAAACTGGGGCTCTAGTAAATGTCAGTGCTACTAAATGAACAGGTTTAAAGCCCTACAACACTGCACCACCACCCCGTCTGTTTGGACATAACTTCACTCAAAAGCTTTAAAATAGAGGCTCAATGACCACATATTTCCTGGTTTCTCAGGAAAGTCGCCCTCCTTGACTAACACAAACGCTTGGTACCAAAAAGAAAGAATATACAGCAAATGAATACCTGCTTTTACTCAAGCAATAACATTCCACTCAATTTTTTTTTTCACTCTCAGTGTCAGCAAATTGATTTTTTTTTGTTGTATCCCAAAGGAACTCTCAGGCTGCCTCATGCTGTCAAACAGGCCCAGTCAGATCTATTATGACCGGCAGATGATTTTTCCTCAAGAAAAACAACATCCAACAGGATCTGTGCGATGGCATTCAGTCACCTTTAAAGAAGCCAAAAGAAAGTCCGTCTCTACGCAACCATCAAATGCTCAGTGAGAAAGATAAGTGTCCCACCTCATAGCAGTAAGCGAAAGCGGGCCTAAAGGGAGTGTTCAAGAGCTGATTGGAAACATTTGATCCAGAGAAGAAAAGGTGTCTCTTTGTGTTACTTCAGAATATCCTGCTTGAACGTGTTTTCATTGGCTCCAGCTCGGTGTTCACATCACCCTCCTCAAACATCAGACGTCCAGCTCCAGCTGAGATGTTTATCTGCTTCCAAGTCTCCAAAGCCACCCAGCCAAAAAGAACAATAGTGTTTTTCTCACCACCTCAGTGTCCTATGCTGGCTTATTCGACCACTCATACAGCCAATATCCCAGATTGATAACTAGCCGAGCCGTTAAACGGCTCCGCTGTTACAGAGCTAGGTCCACTCTGTTGCTGAGAAACTTAAAAGCTTCTCCTTCCATAAGTGCTCAGAGCAAGGAGAAAAGAAAACTTCCTCATGTTTGACTCCAACTATGTTTCCAGATGTGCTTGAGGTCAGGGGTTAAAGATAAAAGTACCAGGATGTGGCATACCCCAGCTAGAAACTGCCTCACTGTGTGTGCATTCCTCACTGGAGGGGGGCGATGAGCAGAGGGCCTTGTGTTTCTTCTTTCCACCGCTCCCAGTGAGAGGCCTCATTTTGCAGCGGTGAATTATGGCACCGCAAGTTCCGTGCTTGCTACTTTGGCCATGTTTACCGATGGCACCAAAGCTAAATGTGAGCCGTGTTAAACACGGCAAGGGGAAAACAAGTGAGGAAGTTGTTTGTCATGGTTTGGGGAGAGGTCTGAGACTCGCTTCCAGCCCACAGGACAGATTCAGTTTTTTAAAACATTTCAGGCTTCGTTCTCACAAACAAAATCACTGCGCACGACAAACCGATGTAGAAAAACAATTTAAACGTGCGGGGTACAGAAGGCCTAGCAGGATTTGACTGATAGCTCCTGCTAAGGAGCAGCCGTTCATCCCCCTGCCTATTCCTCCAGCAATAGAGATATCATAAGTTAGGTATTTGGGTCTATTACTTTGATTCAAGAATGTCTGCCAGAAATTGGGCTAATTTCACAAAAAGGAAACGCTAATACGATTATTTCAAGTGTGTCAGAGGCTTAATAAGTGTGGAAATTGGCCTGTCATATAAGTCCTGAGAGAGGTTGTAAATTGTGTGATTACAGTCCTAAAGCCTTGGCCTCCCTCATTGTTTCTTAACATACCGTAATCTGCTAAATGAAAATGGACCGGACAACTGCATTTGAATTAAAAAAAGAAATGAGTATATTAATGTGACAGAGACAACTTTATTGTGGAATTATGGTAATAATGAGCTTTGGAGGATGTGTAAAGATTACATGTCCCTTGAGATGGCTTCTTTTATCATTAGGCTCTGAGTGTTGGCTTCGGAATTTGTTTTACTGTCCCTCAGCCTCTGACAGAGTCAGAAACAAGGCCACAGTGCCGCCACAGCAGAGGAAAAAGTGAAGAAACGAAAGATAGTGAAAGCACAGGATGGAACAGAGTGATTTAGATCTTAAGCAAAAGGTAAAAAATATATTTTTAAACTGCTTAATTGAAATGCAGGAAATGGAAAACCATTTATATAGCTGTTTAGTTTGACCTTGTTTTCACGTTGAAGAGAGCACAAAGGGCCACTAGATGGAGTTAGAACCTACAGAAGAGCTTTGGGACCTCTGCAGAAGCAAGACAATAACAGAGCAAGCGGAGCAGAGGACTCAAATCACCTTCATGTATTCAGATCTCAGGAGGTGAGAATGTATATTTTCCTCCACATCTTTAAGTGGCCCGGACTTGTTTAGTGTACACTGGGTATATGATTTGTAGATAGACCGTTAAGAAAGATTCCATAAGAGCAGCCACCTTTATTAAAATGAAAATGATAATCACCTTGAGTGCATCCCCCAGCTTTCAACCTCTCACACAGAGAGCTAATTACCTGCACTACTGTTAGGATTTTCCATACAGACGCCTGTTGTTAGGGTCTGTGTGAGTACGGCAGGATTTAGAGTTTATTTGCCTTGCCTCGCAACGTTGTAGAACATCAAAAGCAGCAGTTTATGTGGGAAGATCTCCTTGCACATTTTTTATTTTAAATCAGTCGTTCAAGATTAATCAATAGATCAATTCTCTTCTGGGATTTTTCTGAATGTTTTTTTTTTTGGTGGGAATGACGATTTAAAGGGAGAAAAAAAAATTCAAGCGTGATAAAGGAGCTGACGCCATGCCTGACTGTGTAATATGATGATGCTGATACAGAGGCATTTCCCGGCCTCTAATGGAGAGGAAATTAGACACTTTGAGAAGTATGTGGAAAAGTTCAAAGTGACATGCTATTTTTAATCCGCCCCACATGTTTTAATAGCATTTTCTTAATGGTCATTAAATGCAAAAAAAATAATAAACAATCGAAATCCGAGAGCACGACTATGTTTTATGGTGTTTCATGTTTTTATCACCCAGACAATGGATTTAAATGGATAAAACACACAACACTCATTGTCTTTGTTTAGGTTGAACATAGACATCTTACAGCATCATCACATGAATTTGAATATTTTACACGTTACACCTGGGACACCATATGTGAATGTCGTGCCACAGATGAGGATTCCTTGTCTTGACAAAATACATCATAAGACTGAAGGAAAACAAATGAAAGTGCACTGGGTTAAATGTGAACTCCGTCGACAGATGTTTAATGCTGTGAAAAAAGTCACCATTTCTCTCCATCCCTCATGTGAATTGCACCATTTAGCATGTTGCAGTTGTGACAGGTAATTGACTTCAGAATCTACTGAGGAGTACCTACGTCATGGTAAATAATTCACTGTTTTAGCGCCCTATGAATATTCAGTTTATGTTGATAGATTGAAAGTGAATAAACTTTCCTATAAATCTATCTTAGTTTCTCAGGTGGTTTTAAATTAACTTCTTGACACAAGTGAACATTTTTAACAAATCCCTCCCTTCTCTTTAGCTGGTATTTTCACTTTAACTTCGGCAGCTAATGCATTTGAAACACTGCCATGTATTAACTATTGTTGTTGGATTATCTCATTTAGGTCCTCCTTTGAGCTCAAACTCCTAAATCTCTTTATATACTGAAATATTAAAAGCCTAATATGTCATCTGTCATGGCCGTCATTTATCATCGTAGCTGCAGCATGTCCTGTGGGCCTGTTAAGATTTCCTTCAAATTGCCTTTTATTAAATTTCCAGCATTTGTTCCTGTTACACGCCTGTCCTTCCATTTAATTTCCAACTTTGCTTCGTAAGCAGCTGCCCATCTGCGTTCTGAGGTTCACCCTTCCATGCTTTCATTTACCAAACGACCCAACTTTGTCATATCGGTCTGGGTTAGACGGCTGAGCTGATTAAGAAGTTGCCTTTTGAGCACTAAATTCATTCCGCTCCACCATTTTTGTTATGTGGCTATTGTTTCATTTCAAGTTTACCCTGATTCTCCTTAGATGGAAGTCACGCTAATTTCTGATTTCCTTTTGCAAAAGCTATTTAGTCTTACAACGTATGATGGATCTGATTAGTCATTCAGGCCGGCCTCTGCTTTTATGCTTACATTAACTAACACAAAGAGCCCCCCTACAGGTTAAAGTTTAAATGTGGATTAGCAGATAAAGCAACTCCTGATTAGGTTACTGTGGGGCTCAGAGAGGGGGAAAAATGGATTTTCCCTGCACATTATTTCACAAACATCTTCCCTCTGCCTTCTCCTTTTCTTCCCTGGCTTCATCCTTTCACGTTCTCTCCCAGCATGGATATCTATTTTGGCGCAAAATCTTTGAACAATTATGCAAATGCATGTAAGGCAATGCACAATACTGTATGGAAATGGCTCCGAGAGAAAATGGACTCATTAAGGACAGATGGCATGAGTGCTGAAAGCCATTTATTATGGATGCAGGAAGACATTTCAGACAATGTCAGAACCTGGGAGACATCAGATATATTTTTCACACCAAGCACTATTTGTTGTGGTGGTGTAGTTCTTGATTATTTCAGCATGTTGATGATTATGAATGAGCAGTAAAACAAGATGAGGCAGAGACTTCTCTCATTTTGAATATACATTTTGTTTACTTCTTATTTTGTTTAAGCGACAAAAGTGTTATGATATGTCATCATTCTGACAGAACCCCTTTTTTTTGTTGTGTTAAATGAGATCCTTGATCACTACAAAACATTTTAGGAAAATTATGCATGCTGATCAAAGCAGTTAAGTGTATGGAGGCTTCTGTTGTGATAAGATCGCTGATGCCAGAATTGGAATGCTGTGATTTAGACTTCTGAGATGACACGTGCCACACACACGACTTCTGAACTGATATTACATACATTTCATGGCCATTTCAGAAGACTTGAATCAAACTGCATACAAAGAGGAATGTGAGTGCTTAGCAGAGATTATTCTGTCTATAATGAAATAAGCCTTAGAATGACAATCAGCGTAAAGTGACATATAAAGTGAACAGCGGGATTTTTCACAATTAAGAAAATGAACTCTTTCCTTTTGGTCTTTAATGTTGAAGCTTAATTGTTATCACTCGGTCCAGTGTTGGTCCTGGGTGGAGAAAAAAAATGCAGCAAAGATAAAGTTTCAGAAGCTATTTTCAGGATGGACAATAAAGGCAGGGGTCGAGATGCAGGGATCACTCAGAAATCCAACAGTTCATAGCAGAAAGGGGGGATGTTGCTGGAGAAACATGTGCTTCAACATAGTCAGTGTTTATTTTGTCTTTGACCTTCTGTGGGCTTCCCCAGTACCACTGTCTGGGCCTTTGATGTCACTGGGGTTATTGTTGACTACTCTCTGCTGTCTGCCTCAATATTCATCCCAGCTTCACACGGGACAGAGAAGAGGGAGAGACTAAAGCTGTCATTTATTCTACACTAATTTTCCTTTGTGATGGATGGCTTTCTTATTGTGTCATTTTGTGCCTTTGAAAAATGCTCAGAGCAGAGGAAATTACTACATTCCAAATCATACAACCACGCAGTCTCCAAAAAAACCCCAAAAGCTGCTTGTGTGTAGGACAAAGAGGACTATCATAAATGGTACGAGTCACATGAGAAATTATTCTTCTTACAATGCCTCTGAATTTCCGTCGTAACTTCAGAAAATATTGCATGATGCCATATTTAATTAGATTTTTAATTTTGATTTTTAAACATCAATATTTTATATTCAAAATAAATTTATATTTTGCAGCAATATCTTTTGCTAAATAAAGCCACAAAGATCTGAATCTTGACTGACGTATTTTTTTAACTACTTGGAAAGTATATTGCCGTGTGTCATGATCAATAACTGTAGTCAAATATTAACGATAAAAAAAGTCTTTCCTCTTTGTGTCAAGTGCAAAATGGGTAATGACATCCCTTTAAGGTGTGTCTCCTAATACATGGAAAGTCAAGTGTAAAATTACACTTTGTAAAATTTTAATATCAAGGTCTGTCAAACTAAAACATATCTTATAAAGTCACTGAATAAACAAACAAAGAGTATCAAAGGCTTTCACATTCAGGTCCCTCTCTTTGTTGCATTCAGGCTGTCTTTTGTCCGCCTGCTGACTATTGTGACAAGACACAGAGACTTCTAAAGTCTAAAGTTTCTTATTAAATTATTTCTGGGTGAGATGGAACACAGGCTGAATAGAATCATTAAACTTCAC
This sequence comes from Menidia menidia, assembly GCA_907169785.1. Classification (NCBI taxonomy): domain Eukaryota; kingdom Metazoa; phylum Chordata; class Actinopteri; order Atheriniformes; family Atherinopsidae; genus Menidia; species Menidia menidia. Next base: position 12,404,370 of record CAJRST010006668.1, read on the forward strand.
CAGATATAGGAATGCATGCGCCGTGCTGCCGTCTGCTGCAAGATGAAAAGCTGCGCGTTTTCATGCTCCTTCAGAGGCTTTAACTCGCCATGAAAAGATATGACATCAATCCTGGCAAAAACACAAGGGAGAAATGAACGATACCATTGTGGTCTCCGGACATCAATCATGCTCAATACTTTGGAAAAACAATACATTTTTGTTTGCATTTCAGAGGTGACAAACAACACTTGTGACTGGCTTAACATTGTCAATTCCCATTACTCAAAACCGGAGGAAAATCAGAATTAAACTGTGGCCCTGTTGCTAGGCAGCTGAGTTCTCTTGACATGGTGGTTAGTTTTTCTTTCACTGCTTGACAAGAGGGAAGTGAAAGGAGTTTAGAAAAACTTGCTTAAGGCGCTCAGAGGAAAGGGATAATTGGAGTCTGTGGATTGTGTAGTGGCCCTTGTGTGGAAACTTCCCCAGCTGCAGACAGAGAGAGTTGGATGCAACAAAATTTTAACTCTTGTATACAAACTTGACCCCGGAGTGTTTGCCTCAGTGTGGCCCAGGGCCCAGCGTGGACGCCGCGGCGAGCAGGGATGCAGGTGAGAGAGAGTAAGGAGAGCGCTGGTGACGGTAGTGCGGTTTCTCCAAGTGTTTTTTTTTTCAGTGGAGGGAATGTGGGAACTTTAAGACACGTGGAGGCGGAGGGATGGGGGCAGAGGGGTGGGCCGCTGTGACGGATCATGGCTCCGATTTGACACCTTATCGTTCAAACAAAACACCATCAAGTGAGGTCATCTTGATACTGTAGCCACGGTCAAATTTCATTAGTGTCTCTTGAAATATAGAAGAAGCTTGTTAGGTCAACGATGAGAGGGGGTATATGCCTTTAATGACCCACGGAGGAGCCCAGCCTGCGAGAGTGCACACCCAGTTTAAGAGGGAACCAATTAATGCTGGATTAACATTCATGGTTATTTACAGTTGCTTTTGTGCTTGTTTCTGCTCCCCGACTTCCACACTGAGCCGAGCGGGAGAGCAGCGAGAGGGACGGGGGTGAGTGGAGGAGCTGGAGGGGTTTGGAGAATGGGGGGTTGTTTGGACGCAAGAGGTGCAGCGAGGTGGCTGGGTCCATTGTGAGGACACCACCTCTCTCATTATGCCCTCTCAATCAGCACTCCTGCTCACAGGAAGCCCCTGTAAAGCCCATCTGCCATAGCTAATCTACAGGCAGCCCCGCGCTTGCGTCTGGGCCTGCTACCCTCAGTCGCATTATTCTCAGATCCAAGGCTTCGCCAGGGATCAGCCAAAGCCCATTAAAGTAAATAATAGCCAGAAATGACAGGCTTAGCACGGATTGGGGAGGAAGTTGAAGACCAGTTTGAGCTGTGAGCTCTGATTAATAGAGAAAAGCATTTTTGGGGGAGAGGGGGTAAGATGGGGAAAGTGAGGGAGAAAAAGGGGGGAGAATGGAGGAAAAAATGACCTTAGTGTGCTGCATAGAATTCCTCAACCTCTGGGTTGTTAGGACTAGTGCATTAGCAATCCTTGAGCTACTTTTGCTTTGATGAAGCTCAAACAGGATGGGGTAAAAGGAAGGTGGGAGGACTGTGGGTGATGAGGCATGCCGCAGTGCTCAGAGGGCTGAGCAGTGTCAAGAGTCAGCCGCAGCAGCCAAGAGACCAAGTTTGTACAAAACATTAACGTATTGTGTTTCTTTTGCTCCGAAAGGTCCGGGGTTTGGTCCTCATTCTTATCGCGTTTGGTTATGCCTCCTTATATTTGTGTCATTTTTTGGTTGCATCAAAGATTAAAAATGGAAAAACTTATTTTTCAAGTGTGATTTGACTGCAGTTTTGACATTTAATCCTTAAATCGACTATTAAACAAGCACCAACAGCAGAAAGTTTTGCTGCTTGCCAAACAACTGGGATCAGATGTTTCTGCTTTTTGTGGAGTTAACATTTTTAAATGGAAGTTCTTTAAACTTTGTCCTGCAGGTACAACATGTTGAGGATGCGACTTTAAACTCTGGGAGAAAGATGATAGCCATGTTTCTTTTCTTTCTTTTTCTGACATTTCAAAGAACAGTTGACTGCTTACTTGTTTTCGAAAGGTGTAATAAGGCAATCAGTTTAGCAAATAAAGGAGCTTGGAATGACCTAAGCATGTTAATAGATAAATAAATAAATGAATTGTGGGACATTTCAAAGCGTTTACGACATTTGCATTTGACTGTGTGTTTTCTAGCTGTCCTTCTTTTCTCTACCCAACATGGCTATTTGAGGTGAACTAAGTCTGTTGGCTACTTTCAAAAGCCTGTTTTGTCATGGTCAGCTTGAGGTTAAGCAACTAAAGCTGTTCCACAGTCAAGTTAATGTCAAGTTAGGCACAGACACCAGTAGTTGCATTACTAAAAGATTAGGGAAAGAGGGGTTAATAACCAGAGTAGCTTAATGGTCAGCTGGCTCGATGGACCTGCAGGCATCTAAACAAATGTGAGCACTGAATTTATTGGTATCATATTTTTTTTTTTTTTTCAATTTAAACTTATTTATTTGAACTGTTCACTGTATTGCCAGTGCTCCAAGTGAACTAAACATAGATAATTAAGTCTAGAAAGGAGAAGTCTAGAATTAATCATGAGCATATTGAGCAGTGGGATGAAGGGTGCAGGATGTTTTGATTAACTGAAAGGATGAGCACCACTGATCCCAGAGACATTTGCACTGTCCTTCACTCGGATGTTTATCACCACAAATAAAGCTTATTCCACTTTGTGCTTGAGCTCAGCCCAGGATTTAACATGATTTGTCACCGATCCGACAGTGGAAACGGTCTAAGTGAGATTATGTGAAGCAGTTCCACCTCTGCTTAACTACTGTAAAAATTGCTTACGTGCCTGTGAAGGAATTGGAATGCATTCAGGAAGCAAATGATCAGGCTTGTGGACTGCCTCTTATGGGATCCTCTGATTGGACGGATGCTCCAGACAGCTTTGGCGCAGGAAGAAACAAGTTACTGCTGCATGAAAGGTGCGCTCACTCCTCTTAGAATATCGTCTATTGATCCAACAGTTACCTGAATCTTCAAAACGCTGGAGGGGGAGGAAAAAGCCAAGCAGAGACCGCTGCCTCAGAGACGTAATGAAGAATTTAAGATCCTCAGAATGTTTTATTGACAAGACCGTAAAAAGATATGATACATGGAAACCGACAAGGCCTCTGGGGAAACACTTAAGGTTTCTTAAAGAAGTGTTTAATGGTATTGATTTTTATTGTTCAGTGAACAGTGTGAAGCCTTTGACGGTTTTATTGAACGGATTTAGACACATGCTTTTAAACACAGAGAGGAAGAAGACTTTTCAGTTGATAGATAAAATCCATCAAACCATGTGTGCATTGAATTTTGATAAGCTTTCTTAGTATAAGACATGCAGCACGCGGATTCCAAACGCTGTTCGGCTTTTTTTACAGTAGCCACTCCCTTCAAATGTCTCTTATGTCATAGTCCCACATGCAGGATGTGGTTTGTTTGCCACTAATGTGACAGATATGTTAGGACCTCAGCAGCCAGCAGAGGCCTCTCATGTCTTGTATAACCTCTGAGACAAGTTAGACAATTGTACAGCCATAAAAGCTCCATGGATTTATTCTTTTAAGATATAATGCAAGACATTTTTAAAAAGTTGCAGCCAAATCATTTAGAAACATAAGCCATTTTGTACTTTAAAGAGCCCCTGACCAGCCCTTGTTCAAACATGTTCAGAAACCAGTGAATTGGTCCCCCTCTGCTTGGTAAATTCGGTGTTTGCAGCTCTCTCCCCACTCCTTCAGTCCAGCCTGATCTTTCCTCTTCACTGGACTGAATACTCATCCTTGACCAGCTCGCCTAAATGAACCCTGCTCTCCTCATCTGCCACAAAAGTGCCACTGTGTGGTGTCACTCGGGCTTTATTTCCAGGAGACAGTGTGATTTCTATATCCGTTGTCATGGTGATGAGGCTAGCAGAGAGGAAAATGGAGCTCTAACCTCTGGCTTTAGCTGGCTCCCGGGCCAGACGGTTCATTTGGGGAGCACAGGAAGCAACTCTGTCTGTTAGTTTGTCTGCTGACAATAGCAGCTCCTAAAAAGGTGAATCTGGAACACTCTGCCTATCTGTGAAAGGATGGAATATATGATACAATAAATGGCAGTCAGAACCAATGCATAATCAATAAGGAGATTAACATATTGTTCTTAACATATTGAAAACAAAGGTAGTCTAAAAACACACACAATAACGTTCCACTAACACAAAATAAGAAAAAAAGTCTTCCAATTTCTACAATTTTTGGTGTTTTACCTCCTGTGAGAGACTTCTGATAATCCTCCAACTGGAAATAAAAAGAGGCCAAGCGTTTTAAGTAGGTTGGAAGGTAAAATGAAGACATTGCCATTATTAAAATAAAATCTCATATGGCCCATGTTCAGTTGCCTCATAATGATGAGGGAGTGCCATGACCAGTGGAGAGGAGGAGAGCACCATTTTCTATTCATTTGGCAGCATGCCCAGATCTCATTCAAGCAAAAAGTCTTCTCAATCCAGACTTAATCCCAGCCAATTAAAAGATGGCATCGCATTTCCTCTTCTGTCGTTATGCTGATGAGAACGCAGTTCATCACCAGAAAGGTGGAGATTGGGCTTCTGAACATATGTGTGAATTTCACGTGGATTGGCAATATTTTGAATAAGAATCTTTGTGTGAAAAGCAAAATTATCCTGATCTGATCAACTCTAATGTGTTGCAATGTATGAAGAAATGAACAGAAATTGATCTGAGAGGAAAATGAATATTTATTGATGTAGAAAAGTATGCTTTGTGGTTTCCCCCAACTCCTCGGGGGAAGAAGTGAAATCTAATAAAGCCATTCTCAGGAGGGGAAGCTTTGATCAGAGATTCTCTAAACAAGCAGCAAGTCCCATGTGAACACAAGATCTATATGCTCCAACATGTGCTATCTTTACATCTTGACTTCTGCTTCTTCCAAACCTGAGCTGGTGTATTGGAAACAGCTGAACCATTTCAATTTCAGCCCGAGGCTAAATTCTCCTCTCGGAGAAGTGTCAAGGTGTTCCATATGTTTGAAATTTTTAGAAACAGGATGAGAAACACATCTGTTTCCCAGCATACTTTGGTAAAGTGACAATATTTTATTTCTCAGCGAACATGACAAATGTTAATAAGATGAGATCTATACATAGAAACTGTAAGCACTGCATCTTAAGCTGTCTTAGTGGAGGTCACAAGGCACGCATAAATATGCATCATCATTATCAAAATCTATTTTTGCAGGAAAACAACAGAGCTGAAAAGTAAAGGCAATTGAACTCCAGAAAATACCAGCCGTGAGGCACTCTGCTTTGTATGTGCTGATCATTTGTTTGAAAAGCCGTGTTCATCGGAGAGGAACCAGAATTATTAGCAGGGCAACGCGGGGTTAATGCTGGGACGAAGCGTGAGGCAGCAGAGGTGGAGGGATATGCTGATCTGATGATGCAGAGTGGGCAGTGTTGGCTAATGCTCCATGCAGAGTGAGGTGTTTGTGTCTTACTGTGGCTCCTCTCACACTCCAGAAGGTCACACAGGAAGTGGTTTGCACACACGCACACACACATTGAGCCAACTTCCTAAAATAGCAGTAAAGGTCTCCCGCTACCACTCAGACACTCTGGCAGGAAGTGAATATCAGGCTTGGTTAATATTAGATCTTTAGGTAATTATCCATTAGATAATATTTCCTCTAAAGGTTTGGCTTTATTTTAGCTAGGAAGTTTAATATTTGTAGTTTTTAAGCTTGCTTGTAAAACCTAATGTAATGTGACTCGTTAGTTTGTGGACCACATACAGCGCGTTCTATGAAGCCTCAAGTTTGACATTTTGACTGCTGAAGATATGTAAGATTACAACTTGAAGTTCACCTCTAAATAGAAATTATGAAATGAGGGATAAAAAAAACATCTTAAAAAACTTAGGTTTAATCATGTGTATATGAATAGAAATGGCTCTGTCTAACTCATCTCGCATAATCCAGTTGAGATTTGTTTACAAATCTTCATCAAAAGTTTCAGGCTTTGCTAAAAGTAAAGTACGGCATCTGATGATCTTTGTTTGGGATCTTTTTTTCCAATCACAAGCTAGGAGGCTTTTGCATTTTTTCATTCAAGCTTGATATTTTTTCAAAACGTTTTTTTCTTAGTGGTATGTTGTAAGATAAATAATTTATTCTTCATGTTATCCTCTGAAAAAAAAAGAATGTGGCAAAAATTAAATGAGGACCCCATAATAATACGCAATATGTCTTACTGATTGAAAAAAAGTAATAAGGTTTTCTCCAGGTTAGAGTTAAGATAAAGATCTTGTTAATCTTGTATTTCAATGCAATATTCTAAGTTTGCTTTATAAATGTTATTTAATTAGCTAAAGTTAATTTAGCATATAAGAATACATTAAATACATTGCATTAAAGTTTAAATATTCTCAGAGACAAAAATAAAAAGTGATTCTTGATTTAAAAAAATGTAGATAGATGCTGCCATACAGTCACTAATAAACGTCAAACTTTAAATCTAAATACACAAAAATGGCTGCCACATAAAGCTGATTGAAACACAGATGAATAATGTATGATGCATCCTACCTTAACTGTAAAACGTAGTCCACTTTCGCAGTTTCCCTTCAACAAAGATGTCAGTGAAATATGAATTGTTGTTCCTTCCTGGCAGTTCCTCCAACCTCAGACATGGCTCAGTTTACCCCCCAGCTGCTGTTTTGAAAAAAAAAAAAGAAAAAAGAATTCAGGCAAATATTTGACTGACTGATTTGCATGGTGATTTTGTATGCTTACAAATTATCAACATACAAGACAGATATTTTTAATCCTGGATAAATTGGCATTGATGTGGAAGCAATTAAATCCACGTATGTCAAAATTGTACCTTGATGAGCAAAAATTGTATTTTATTTTTTAAAGGGCACTTATATCTTCTTCCCTGTCCCTCTCCATGTAGGCTGGCAGAAGTGATTGGTGATTCGCCAGTGAAGAGTCAGAAAAAACTAAAAGTGCATAGTCACTAAGATGTGAGGGGTTTCCCACCATTTTGATACATGTAAATACACTTTTCAGAAAGATAATTTTCCTCAAGTCACAAACAGCATTTCCAAGATAAAAGTAGAGTACAGCAGTGGCTATACAATCATTTTTATCCACTTGATCTCCAAAGAACTTTTGCAATGGTATGTGAGTCATTTATAAAATATAAATTTCAAATGGATTGTTGTGTATCATCTGCCTGTGTGGGCAGTAACAGCTGATTTACACCACACAGTAGTTAAACAAATATAGGGAAATAATTACTGGAATTGATAAAGGTATATATTTTTTTGCTAACTGCATTTGAACAACAAATAGGAGTTTTGAGGTTTTTAGTATACGAGTCAAAACAATGTTGCATTTCCTACTTTGATATTGGCCCAATTAACTTTGGTTCGACTTTGGATCCATCTTGTTTTTGCTTTTTATGGGTTTAAAAGCAAACTCTTTGTTTTGGCGACATTTTCTGTTTTATCTTTACATGTTTTTTTATAGACTGGCAATTTCATTGTAGGGTTCTTGTGTTCGACTGGTCAGCATATAATTACAGAGTCTGGAATGGTCACTGCTTGCTTAATGGTCAGAGTCAATTACTGCTTAGTTATGTCGAAAAAGTGCCTACATATAGGTAAGATGAGGAAAAAAATCATTTGTTATGCATATTGTGGTAACGTTACTGAACTTAAAGATGGCTTGTGATTATATGTTAAATAAATATTGAATTCCAGCCAATGGAAGTCTCTTTCTTAAAATAAATAAATAACTACCTGGACTTTGAGAGAAAGTGACCAGTTGAGTATGTTATCCAGGCATTCAGTTTTATTCAAGTGCTCATAGGTCAGTCTTCATTAAGCTCTGCTAAAGGCATACTCTAATCAATCCATTCACATTAGTCAGGTGACATTAGTCTGACATTAGTAAAAGCTCTTTGTAAGGAATTGTTATTTTTTTCTTTACAAGAAGGTTATTCTTTGATATCACAGAGGCCATGACAAAATACTTCCAATAAATGCCAAAGATAAAGAAATTATTTTAAATTGTATTTTTGGTCTTATTAACTGACACATACAAATAAAAATCCAGATGCCTGAGATGGTCGCTCATCCAGCAGAATTTGTTTGCTTTCTTTAACACTCACACTGCAACACAGCCCATATCCTGTAGTAATTGTGCATTACAGTGACAGTAACTGAGGAAAACCAAGGCAGCCACAGGAACGTGTTCCACTGGGATAGTCATGTGGGCATGTGACAGGGCAAACGTACTTAACTAACAACTTCCTTCACACTGGATGCCCTTTGACAAACAGCCTTGCTCCTCGGCGCTTACGCCATGTGCCTCAGCATTAACGCTAACGCCCTGTGGTATGGTCGGCTGGACAGGCACTTGACTGATGGCTCTATTAGAGCCCCCCACCACGGCACCTAGTCCTATACCCCAGGTCTTTCCACCTACTGGATGTGTTGCTGACAACGCACTGATGGGCTAAGGGGAAGACTAAATGGAGGGTCTAAACACACCAGCAGCCCCATTCAGAGACACACTGATAGACCAACATACATAAAAACAGACAGATGGATGGGCGTGAAGGGAGATACGTGGATGTGGATGTGTGCACAAACACACAAGACCCACACAAGGAAGCAGAAAGGATTTAGCCATGCTTCACCTTTTTGTGTGCGGTTGGAACAATGGCGTACACACAGCTGATCTGCACCCCTCCAAATTCCACCTCTTTGGTGGCTTGTTCCTGAGACCACCATGAAACATGGAGGCCGCTGAAAGGCTGGCTCTTGATAATCAGCTCTGAAGGGGGTGAAAAATACAATTCATATCTCTACTTCTCTTGGTAAAGCAACCACTGGAGCAGGAAATGACAGTGGATGTTTTAATCTTCAAACGGTGAGCACCACGCTCCCTCAGGCTAGATGGAAGAATCTGCTCAAATGTGACCAAGCTGCTTGCTCAGTACATCAGCCCATTTCTTTTTATTCTATTTATACATATGTATATATACATATATATCTATTTATGCTGAATTGAAATATATGTATATATATATAGGTCCCATAACCCTAACTCCTATATACAAATGTATACATATTTATGCTGAATTGAAAGCATTAAAAAATCCCATTCTGCGCAGACTGAGAGGTCGTATAGTTGAGCTCGTTGGGTATGGCAGGCCGACAGCATGTCTCTTGAGGCTCAAGCCACCTCTACTCTCCTGGGCAACATTATAAACACAAAGCCCCCCTTAGCGCTTGTCATTCACAGCTGCCTGCTGCCTTCCAATGGTGCCCAAGTGGAATTAGCAAAGCTTAAAAATTACACATCGGACTGTAAAAGAGCAACAATGAGTAATCTACCTCTTTAAATCTAAAATGGATAGGGATCTACAAGACTTCAGCAAAAATAAAAGAAGTATCACAAAGAGGAGGTATAACAGGTGACATTTAACCAAATGGTGTGTCTCTGATCCAAATTTGGGAGGAAATGGACTCAATTTATCACTGTCAATAATGGAAACAATCCCTGGATAGAGACATGAATATTAATTGAAAATAATCAGATTAAGCCACTAGAACCTGACATTTTGAGATGGGCACTTTATCTTCAGGACTGGAGAGACACAAGATTGCCTGCGTACAAATCAGAGAACACTGCTTAATTGCATGTTATCACCCTATGATTGCCTTGGCATTATATAAAACAGTATGGTAATTACTTCACAGATAGTGATGTAAATAGCCTCAGGCTGCTGCTCCTATAAGAGGGAGCGGAGAGAGGGTACGGGGCATGAACATCTGGGCGGAGAGGTAGCACAATTAGACATGTATAGTCAGGTGATTAGCTATTTCACACTCACACACACATTAGCACAAACATGTATTTGACAGCAGCATTCACACTTCCCCGTGAACACTTGACAGCAAGTCGCTTTCAAGAGATCTTAAATGTACACAAACAAAATTTCCCCAAAAATTGCAATCTATAGGAGGATGTGTCAGAGCTTCATGGGGAAGATTGTAAGTGGCCCTCATGGTGTCACTGCCGGCCGATTGAGTGAACAGATGCAACATAGACCAGCTGGAGAGCCCCTCCCTATTGCCCCTCTGCAGAGATACCCCCAAACACACACACACACACACACATATATACACGTACACTATAGCCTCAGAGGAAACACAGCTCTGAGGGCTGCCGTCATATGTTTTCAACGTTTGTACAACGGCTGATAAATGTAATGTAAAAGGGGCTTTGTGTGTGGGGGCAGTGGGGGTTGACTGTGATTGCTGGTAATAACTGACTAATAGAATAAAGCAATAACGTGCAGCCTCAGGGCGAGAGCTCTGTACTGACAATTTCATACAGCAGATTTATCATAGCATGGAAATTAGCATTTCAGTCTGTTCACTTTCCCATCTGACGGAGCTCCGTCGCGAGCTGGAAAGATGTCTGTCGACTTCAGGTCTCCTTCCTCACATCACTCCGTAACTCCACTAACACCCCACGGAGAAAGGCATCTCTAAGTTGACGGGGAACAATAATGATGGTGATTTGCAGCATGGCATTTGCAGGCACTTCATAAACAACAGACTATTAAAACACAATTGGGCAACAATGTAAAGATTAAATTGAAATATGCACATGCAATAATGTAGCAATCTACATATATCCTGACTGTGACTCTTTCAATTAGACATTAATAAAAGAGTGCAAATAACCGGAGGCATTACTCTCAGCTGAAAAAGGACTGTTGTGTTACTTCTGGATACTTCAAAGAGGGCATGAGGGTGTGTGAGGCATTGAAAACCTTGATTTAATTAGGCATTTGAAAAGTAAAAATTTACATGCCTTGCAATTGTAATTCTTAAGACTGATTCTGGACTTTTAAGTTAAAAATCTGTATCGGTGGGTGACCTTTCTTTGTCAGGAGTTTGATTAGGAAAGGGAGCTCGCTCGCTGTGTCGGTTTATAGACTTTTTTCTTTTTTTTTTTTCTCAGACCAAAACTCTTCTGTATTTGTTCCCTTGAACTTAACTTTCTTTCTTCTGATGAACTATGTAAACGATAGCTGAGATTAAGATGTTTGACTGTAAATTGGCATTAACTTCTTTCCAGAGCGCTTGTTTCTCACCAGCAGAGAAAAGCAGTGAAGAAGCAAATGGTTCTCAGTGAATAATTTTGCTTACTATGTTCCGGAGGTCTATGATAAGAATATTAATTAGGCCCATCTATGACGGTCAGATAATAACAATGTCAGAGAGCTGAATGGATTCTGTGACCTGTAAAAGGCCTATTCACAATCTCCAGTCTGCCATAGTTCATTCTTTTGGCCACAGGCAGCAGACTTTTTCACACCCTTTCTAAACGCTCCAATTGTCCCACGTTGAAACACTGAGGAGGAAGCATGTTAAGAAATACAAATAATGTTCAAAGTGGACGGTTCGATGGCAAACCTGCTTGAAATTCACAGCTCATTTGGATATTTTTCCCAAACTTGATTTAATCTCTCCAGAGCAGTGTCAGTAAATGTGTATCCTCGCTGTGAAGGACTTGACTCTGTGTGTTTGGGATTTAATTACATGATACGGATCAGAAACACCAAAGCAGAAGAAACAAACTACCACACCCACTAACAATGTTGAGCGGTCACTGTAATTAATCAGTAAAAGTCCCCCAATCTCCAGCACGGTTAAGTATTAAAAAAAGGAGGGAAAGACTTGTTGTATGTCACAGTGATTTCTCATTTAGCGACGTTCTCCTGAGATATGTTATCAATGGAAGCCAAAGCACAGTAGAGCTTTTGAGTTAAAAACCCTGATTCAGATAGTATCTCCCATTTGCCCAGTAAGTGTGAGAACACTACTCAAGTTGTTTCTCCTGGGATGTCAGTGGGATGTCTCTGACAGACATTTTGCTGTACAGGCTACTTACAGCAACGTGAGCACTCAGGAAACAAAGCCAATAACAACATGACATGGTCACAATGACTAAAAAGGGGGGTTCCGAGGGTCAGGAGGTTCATTGTGTGTATTATTGTTAGGTCTCTTGAGAAAAGGCAGGATAGGCTTTTTAGATTTCTTTTTCCTGGGCTCACTGACAACATCCCCTGAAACGAGACAAAGCCAGCTATCTCAATCCACCAGCAATTACAAGCAGAAAAGGGTCCTTTTACATATCCACTTTCAAATGACTTTGCTCTCCACGGCAACAAGGAAAATTGTTGCCAAAGAACACATAGCAATTTTAGAAGCAAACATAAAAATACACAATCATCACACAGTGACACTTAAAGAGGAAAGTTTATGAATTTCAAAGGCTGCAATTTATTCTCAGAAAAATTCGGTCAACTACAACCAAATTATTCTGATGCCTAAACCTGACCAAAGGATTAAAGTTACATGATCCCACACGGCTTTGAAGTGACAGAACAGCAGTGACACGAGTAGGAAACAATGGCTACTCATTTAAGTTGCATCCTGCTTTCATCCTTTAAGAGCAATGCATTTCATGTCTTTTGCAAATAGGGCTGGACACATAAACTAACTTGGAGTAGTACATAATGGACTTCAATACACAAACATTTTCATGTCTCTGAAGACAAAAAAAGAAAGTCCTGTCCATTAACACAAATGAATAAATCTGTGATAGTTGTCAAAACTGCTATGAAACCTATTATAACTTGAGCACAACTCTCAGTCCACTATCATCTGATACAAGATCTTGTTTGCTGAGAGGACTTTGCATGTTCCCATTGTGGTTACAAAGCTCTTCAGCGTTTAAGTAGCCGTGGTTTCTAAAACAGGAAACCATGTTTCACTCTCACAGCTGGGTTGCTTCGATGATGGTTTTAAACAGGCTATTGGTCACATGCTGCACAGCACTTATTTTAGGAGTGATGATAGCAACAAAACGCTGTGTAATAAAAACAGCGAAACCATATCCTTTTTTTTTGTTGAGGAAAGTTGGCATTAATGTCAAGTGCTCTCCAACTGAAGTCCTATTGACATGTAAAGGTGGAGCCTTTTTTTAGTCATGATCTTGCAAAACGAATCTGCGACCCTTTCGTGTACCATGTAATACAAAGTTTATCATGGTAAAGGTTTTCTCACTGTTAGAACTGCTCTTTTATTTTCAGCCATGGTGGAGTCCCTTAAGATAAGTGTGTGGAGCATAAGGTGTGCTGTATCTTTGTGCTGTATCTTTATAACTTGGTCATAAAGTTGTGAGCTTTTTTTTTCTCTCAACATTGCTTGAATCTATCTGATGATTCCAGCATCAGCAGTCATCCACAGAAGTTCATGAATCTCATCATCTCTAGTCGATTTTAGCGGTGCTAAATGACTCTTCTTTCTCACTGTTGGAGGTTTGTGTCAGATCTCATGAGAGAAACACACACTCCCCAACTGCAACTTCGGAGTTACCTGCTGTATTCACACATAAAATCAAATTAAGATCATTATTTAGATTAGGATAAAAAATGTGGAAACTGTAGGTTTTCTGTATGTCTTATTCAGACATTTACATTCTCACCTGAAGATAATGACTAGTAAAATCCCAGGATGCAGTCAAAGTGTGAAAACAGCTCAGGAAAACCTCTGAAACTGATATCGAAGGGGACTGTCTTGAGGTGTATCATGAGGCCTTTCCATTAATGGTACCTGTCTTCTCACTTGAAGCTGCCCACCCACAGCTGGATCCTAATCCCATGGGTTAAACCTAGAAGTAGTAGTTTAAAGATTACTTTAAAGTGCTGTAAATTGGGGAAATATTCAGTTTTATAGAATCCACAGACCTATTCAATGACTTTTTCTCTATATCCAACCTCACAAAATGCCAAAACTTTTTGTTTCTATCAGCATCCAACCATTTTCTGTGCCGCCTTTTCCGAGTGGGGTCATGGCGGGGCTGGAGCCTACTCCAGCTGTCACTGGGCAAGAGGTGGTGTACAGCCTGGACAGGTCACCAGTTCATCACAGGGCCACGCAGAGATGCATGAGGCACACAAGGGGAAAACATACAAACCACACAGCAGTGCCCCCAGCCGGGATTCAAACCGGGAACCCTCTTGCTGTGAGGTGACGATGCTAACAACCACACCGCCATGCAGCGCATGTTGTGATCATATAAGACAAAAAAAAATACATGTAAGTTTGATCTGGGTGATGTGAATTTTTCTCTTAAAATGAAGAAAAGGAAGAAGATATTTAAAATAGAGATTTACAGAAGCTGCGAAGAATTCGAAAGGCCGTTACCCGGTTATATTTTCCAAAGAGTATTTGCTTTAAATTACTGCCCCCAAAAATGGAATTTTCATGAAGTGAGTTAAGGAGGCACTTTGTCTCCTCGTTTCAGGGACACTTAGGGTTCTGTCAGAATCACCGGGCTGGCAGGCATGTGGCCAGTGGCAGTGCACTGCAGTGAATGAGTTAAATCAGCCTCTCGTGAGCTCGACCCTGTGTCGTCACAAGGGGAAAGAGGCCAAAGACTCACGCGATGAGAGTGGTCCAGCAGCGAGCCAGTGTGGCTGCGCTGATTCCCGCTGGTCCCAGAAAAGCTCAAATAACTCCCATGTGCACCAAAGGAGACCAGAGGACAGGCATACATCAGTGGGGGAGCTGGAGGTTGAAGGAATGTGGATTTATCCTGGGGTTTCAGAAAGATGTTCCAATTGCAGCCTCTACCTTGTTGCTTTGCTGCCATCAATTCTGCCAATAGTGAAGCCATTGACTGTTGAGGTGATGGGTTTGTGTGCTGTGGCCTGTCAAGAAGATTGGTTTCTCACTCGAAATCCGGGCAGCTCTTTTTTTGTACAACGCCACATAATACTGAATACTACTGTTTCTGTATGTTGCCTGTTCACACCTGCGAGACATAAAACTGTTTTTTTTTTCTTAAGACGGTGACTGCAAAGAATTAATATTATTTAGAGCGTGCAATAAAATCTTTTTGGAAAAAAAGCCCTGCAGTAGCAAAAGACAGAAACACCTTTTTACCCCCAGCAAGTGGTTAGCTGGTTACTAAAAAGAATAGTTAAAAAAAAATTTAATTCGGAAATTGTTAGAATAAAAAAATGGGACAATCAAATGAGTTGTGGGATCTATAGCTTGAAAACTGAAGTGACATAAGTAGTCCAACATTTTTTATGTATATATGTACACACACATATATACACACATGCATTAGTGTGTGTGTACATATATATGTATATATACATACATAACTTATCATGAAAATCACAAAGTTTAGTTTTCTAAGGGAGATTTGAAGGAACTTCTCAAAAACATTTACAGCATGTTTTACTACCAGCTTTAAAAAAAAAGTCAGTGTCCACATGAGTATTTCTGTCTACCAATTGCTCTAAATGTCATATCCCAATAATTTATCATCTACAGCCAAGCTTCTACGGCGCTGGTTAATTCTTAGAGCCGTGGATTGCTCCAACCTACCTTCCTGTCCTCTAATGAGAGACAAGTGCCAGTCACACTGGGGGCCGCGCTGCCGTCCAGCATTAGAATAGAAGCCTGAGCAGCCCGTCTGGGGCGTGACAGGAGCTGGAGGCGTGATTGCTGCAGCCAGCAGCCACCACCTGCTTTGCTTGTTCACGCTGTCATTGATGCCCTTTTTCTTTTGGTGTGTGGAGTCTTGAGGAGTTTAGCTAGGCCTTTGATGCCTTCTTTGATTTTTTTTAGAATATGCACAGGATCAATAAGGAGCCCACACTTCGAAGCCCAGGCACCCTTCACCTGCTGCTAGTCACCATTTCTGAAGTGTTTCCAATCAAGTAGAGCCTAAACAAACAGTCGGGAGGGGCTGGGTGCAAGCCAGTTTCATGATCAATAAAAAGTAATACAATATGAGCAGAAACTTGGTGGCATGATCAGACTAAACAAAATATTTCAGTTTCTTGAAGTTCGGTTTTTTTACGTTTCTTGCAAAAATAAAGAATAACAATTAGATAAACGAAAAAAGAGAACATGAGAACACCATAAAAATCTCCAAATGGGAGCATCCGCACATTTCTTTATATGTTATTTTCAGCAACAGCCGTATTTAAGGAGACGTAAGAAGATGTATTCCACTTTTAAAATACACACACACACACACACCCATACACTTCAAAGTGCTCAAATTAATGCATAATAATCTCCAAGAGCCACAACGCTTTAATAACTCACTTAGATGTCTCTAATATGTCACTCAAGTCTCAAACACTAAACATTTGATAGTAATTCTTTCTTTTCCTATTCCTCCTTCAAATCTAACCTAAATGGCAGCAAAGTTCAAAGAAACAGGCTGTAATGCGTGTTATGGAAATAAACCAGCGACTGATTATCCTTTAAATCTTTGACTGCCCCAACCCCCTCTAAAAATGGCTGTCACTATGAAATGACTATCCTTTATTACATTCTTCTCCCTTAATCCTCCTCAATTTATTAGAGGGGGAGTGCCTCAGCACAACAATGCTAAAACTCATTTCCATGGGAGCCCACACGGCATGGTGTCCATGAAGGGAGAGACAACTGATTTCCTATGCAAAGGGTCCTTTTGAACGTGGGGGAAAAGAGACAACTGATTCTTTTATTGCAAATGACTTCAGTGTTTTGTTTAGGGGGGGGCTGAGTGTAGTGAAGCCAGCATGACTTCTGCTCACACACTTTAATGCATTCGATGCAGGTGCATGGCTAATTGCAGGTGTGTTACTGGCCGGCCTCCACCTCTGGATATATTCGTACACACACAAGGAGACACGCATTCGGACACTTCGTTTTCTGGGTAGACATCAGCCAGGTACTGAGACAACAGATCAGCAAGCTCCTCATTTGCATTTCTCCATTCAAGCTCTGCTGTAAGTCTGAGAGAAACTGAAGGGGCCTATTCAGAAACCATAATAGTCCGTGGGTGTCACAGTGTGTGAAAGCTAAGCACAAACTTTGTGCGAGAGGGAAATCTACAAAAGAGTGACTGTGAACCGTTTGCTTATTGTAACTAAAATAAATAATGTGAAAGGGGTACAGTTCAGCTCCTGAAGAAGAAGCAGCAATTTTGAAAACTTTGTTGGTTTAAATCAGTTTGGTCAGTTAAACAAGATTTTAACCACCCAATTTTTGTCATCACTCTTTTTAACCTTTAATTTTTGCACTATGCCACAATTCCCCCCTCCCCCCTTCCCCTTAAGCCCTCTCCCCTGGTTCAATTATGCTCTTAAGAAACTGTGATGTGAGAAACAACGGAAAAATGAGAGCAGAAGGGTGAAAAAAGAAACTTCTAAATGAAACCTCTCTCTCCAAATTCCAAATGAGAGGAAATTACTCATCAAGTGATTATGAAACTGTTGGCATTATAGAAATCAGAGTGAAAGAATAGAGTCAGGAGGAAAGAGGGGAGGGGGCTGGCAATTTGTTCTCAATGGACAGCGGATGAAGAGGTGGCAAGTTAAAGTCTTCAATCTGAAGGGTCTCCTTGTAAAGCTAATTCCAGTTAATGGCAAAGGAACAAGCCTCCACTTCCCCACTGTATCTGACGTCCTGACTCCAGGTAATCAGACTGACATTAATGTCGGCTCCAAAAGAGACACCTCGTCATCAGGAATTTTCCTCATTGGCACAGAAAATGCCAGGCTGCACACCTCTGACTGCGTGGCCCCCACATCTATTAACCTTATTGATTTGGAGCCCTGCTGAGCCCCTCCAGAGCTCCCGCCCCCCTGTTGCTGGACTGAAGTGGATCAATCCTGCGCCGGGGGCCACAACTCGATAACAACCCAGTGCTCAGAGACTCCTGTTTACAACCTGAAATGAATACGCACAGAGGTGCTGCTCATCTACTGACACTTTGTGCGGAAGCCAAAAAAGTTACATGATAATCAAGTCTGTTTACTAAAACACTGGGTTATTGGCTGATCTCATATTTAGTTTTTTTTTTTTCAATAAATGACTGCATTTTAAAGGGAAATTTAATTTATTGTTTAATAAGTGCAGACTCCAACCTGAGCTATCCTGTTCATTGATTTATTTTACAGGAGTTCATTTGTAGAAACAAAGAACCCTTTAGAGTAAATATTCAAGACACTCAAGGCAATCAGAATACTCTGCCCCACAATTGTACCTTGAATGTTTAATCAATGCAAATTACATGTAACAATCTACTTAAAATTTGGCATGGCACCTTTGAGACAATAGCTGTCAAAGCTTATTACACATTAGTGCTTTGTATGATGAGGGGCCACATGGCCACCCGGCTCTTTAATTCGTTTTTTTTTTCTTTTTTCTTTTGCAAATAAAGGCCTGTTACTTCTTGGGAACTTTTGTCCTGCTGCGTCTGCTTCTCCAAACAACGTAGGCACAAATGTACGTGCTCGTCATCAGCCATTAGTGCAGTGAGAATCTACATGTCTCTATTTAGTTTTCGGCGATTCACATGCATTAAACCCCAAACTTCAACTCTGAAACGGGCCAAGCCTCTTTTTGAAGTGGAGTCTCAAGGAAAAAAAAAATGCATCTGTGAAAACAATCCAGTGTGTCTTTAAACTCTGAGCACATTCTTACTACCCAGCTGTAACAACTCCGGCAGTACAAGAACACTAGGAAGTCACTGATATCTATTGTAACACTGTGGGACCTTTAGTTGGAGTCTGCAGTCAACATCAAGACTGATGATGTTTAATTTTCTGAGCAGCATTTCATCTTCTGTGGCCAGGCAGCGCTCTGTGAGGCAGGCAGCGAGAGTGCAGCCTGTCAGATGTAGCAGCGACTCTCACATCCTCTGCAAATGTAAATAGCTTGTAATACTGTACCATTTACTATGCCAGAGTGGAAAGCAGTGTGTGGCAGCGTTGTGCCGAACGCTTGGTAAGCCACCGCCAGCTCTGTGTGATGGAAGCATAAGCATCAGTGTCGAGAACACTTGGTCTCATCTGCGACTCATCATCAGCCAGTGGATCCCAGCAGGGGGAAAAATGTACACCCAGGGCAAATCTGTAAACACCAATTTAATCTGCATGGAGAAAGTTGCTGTCATCAGCTGTGACAGCAAAAGCCTCTGGGCCATGCCAACGCGCAAAGAGTCACTCTTCTTTCCCCAATATTTCTGTCAAACGCAGACATTAAGCCATTATGGACGTCAAAAGCTGCCATCGAGAAGTTCTTCCCTCTCTGCCAGTCAAAGCTGTGGAATGGATTTTTTGGGGTCATGGTGTAAATAACGCGGATGCCCCGCAGTTCTTCCTTTACATTAACTGCTGACAAATTGCGGTTGACCTTTGAAATCAAAACGAGAAAATGTTGCATGTATTACCATAAAATTATTATTTTTGTCATCATAACAGACAGAAGTGGAAAACATTTTCTAGTTCTTAGTGGTCAGATAGTGTTGTAATTAATTTAAGGTCATCCTCACACTTAAGAAGATTTCCTTCTTATGTGGCTATTAAAATTGACTGCGGGTAGAGTACTCATGTTGTTTCTTGGCATTGGAGCCAGACTGAGGCAAAGTCAACACCAGAGAAGATGAACATTTAACAATAAAGAGAATTACAAGCGGTCCCTCCCCCGTTTTTCATACCCTAACATCCTGATTTCATGGGTGACACTTAGGGACCCCCCAGGCTCACTAATGTGCGCTTGGGGACCCATGTGGTAGTCATAGCCAAGGCTTTTTATCAGACGCAGGGATAAGTGTAGCGCTACAGAAGAAACAGAGAAACTGAGGATATTTTGAAGCTCATGAAGTGAAAATCTCATTTAGAAAAAAGCCTTTCTTTTGGGGGTAATCAGTTATTTACACATCAGCATTAGACTATAGTCTGGATTTTCTTTTTGTCCCCGCCGAGTTGGAATTGTGTGTCTTTTTGTATGTAAACCCCCAATTTGCCAATGCGATCACATCATGACGGCAGTCTCCGTACCACCAGTAGAAACTGATGTCACCTGACTGGTGGTCTAGCATCCAAGGTCTGCGATATGTCAATCCCATTTGAGGTCACCGTGTTTGCGGAGGCAGGGACTTACACGGTTCAGCTGGTTTGGGCCCAGAGACGGGAAGGGGGGCAGGAAGGGTGGGCTATCACACTGCCCCCTGGAGCGGCTTATGACAGACTAGGAACATCAGGACATATTTGGGAAGGCAATGCCGAAGGGGGGAGCGAGGGGGCAACTGGCAGCGAGGGAGCAACCCTGCAGCAGGGCAGCCCCCCAGAATTCATTACTCACAGCTAATTTACAAATAAGGGCGGGGGGGGGGACCTAGGAGCTGTAGAAAAACTCCTGCTTGTGGTGTCCTTCTTCTGCTCACAGGACCTCAACTTTTTGTTAGTTTTGCCAGGTGTTGGTAGAAGAAGTAAGTGAAACCTCCACAAGGGTTGATGGAGATGAGCATGGATTTCTCTAAGGAGATTTCAAAAAGAAAAAGGCAGCGAGAATACACTCAGCAGAACATGTTCAACATCCACCCTCACTAGAAACAGTCGTCGCATAAACACGAATATAAAACAGGTGATTCGATTTCCCTTACACCATGTATATTTTCTATCTAATGAAATTGCAGTCCTGCAGGTCCTTGATTCACTTTAAAGATGCTTGATGATGGGGAACATCTCCAGGAGAGTCACACATTTCATCACCCCTGCTGCTTTAACCCATTTACTTCACATCATCAAGCCATGTCCAGGGACTTCAGCTCGGAGAGGCTTTGCGTAGCGGTGGGATAAAATAATTAGATGACTCCTCCAATTGTCTTGTCACCTCCTTTAACCGAGACATTCACGGGTGCTAATTGAATGAACTGAAATCGCAGAAAATTCTGGTAACTCGTAAATCTTCCATAAATGTTGTTTGCTGGGAGGGGGGGGGAATGTCGAATCCCATGCTGTTAAATTCCTTAGGCCTGCTGTTGTCGATTAAAAGGACAGTCAGCTGGACACCCCTGTCCTACTGTGTAATGGTCAGTGGCCGAGCCAGAGACCCCTGCTGCTTTGAGTAAATTAACACTGGGCAGGACATTCTGTTGTTTTAAATCACTATACAAATACATGGGCGATAACCTCAGGAGGCCAGATGTCACCTCAGACAAAAAGTGAAAGAAAAATACGACACTGGAAATCCATCATGGATGTTAATAACAGACATGACACTATATATGTTCAACACATTTTCTCACCCGACTGGATGCTAACAGAGTATTTTGTCTGGGATGGTGAAAGATTGCGTTTCATATCTACTGCAGTACTTGCAAAACAAATATAGCAAAAGCATGTATTTCCAGGGTTGGTGCACAATACAAGTATACAATTCTTCGAAGATGACCTTTAAACTGAAAAAAGACGTTCTCAGTATCCATGTTGTAACTTACAAATAAATTGAATTACACAGGGTTAATACATAATTAGATATCATTAAAAAAAACGACATAGTCTAATTATTGGCGAAGCAGCTTAAGATGCTTTGCTTCTTAATTGAAGTACATCATGAATGCGGTGAGAATCTGTTCTGGCATGTTCAAACCAAATCTAAATCTTAATTAAATTTTGTGCAAAAGAAAGTGTTAGAGAGGAGCCTTAATCCATTTAAGGGAGGATCGTGAAGGACTATTAGGGGGTGTTAATTCGTTAATCAGAACTTTACGTGGCTATCCTCTTTTTTACATTGAAGTCTGCACTATATTTGAACCACACAGTGGGAGGTGTATACAAATAGCTTCTGGCCATTGTGGATAAAAGTAACGGGCCAAATGAGAAAAGTCAGAGAAATAAATCCCTCATAATGGTGTAATATTCCCTTTAAGTCATGTGATCCCCACTTTTCTATCATGTTGTCCTATTATGCCATTCTGTTGATATTTCTTATTGAAATGGGATCATCCTCAAACAAGTACCCAAGACAGGTAAGGAATGAGTGGTCATGCTGACAAAAGCACTGCAGGGGTTAAGTTCCCATGTAAAGCCTTGTTAATGTCATCAAAATGGGAAGAGTGCTATAGTGTAACTACTAACAACAACTTCAAAGTAGGTGTGAGATGGAGAAAGAAAAGAAGCTTAGAAGATGAGACCTCTCTGTGAACACATTGTCTAATAGAAACACCATCCATCCTCATGACGCAGCATGGCCTCTCGGTCCAAAAGCCTCTAACCGCAACACAAATATATGCACCGAAATGTACAACAAAGCCAATTGCTTTTAAGCCTGCCATTGAGTTGTCTAGGTCTAATACAGCTGCTGAAGAAGCAGTGTGCTATTCATGATGCTTTACTGCCGCAAAAGAAAAGTTGAGGACACATCCTTGACAAAATCCTCTTTTCAGACATAATCCACCTAGCACCATTTTATTTAAGGACTGGAGTGTGTAACATCTGATCTTATCCCAAAAGCTATTCAGCACTATGTAGAGCTGGGTTGATTATGTTCCTGGTACACAGAGGAACCTTTCACTCCTTAGTGCCTTCCCATCACACCTGGGATAATAAAGAGGATTTAAACAGGTCTGAATAGGTTAACCAGGTGTTGAAACAAATAATGGTTTAAAATTGTAATTAACATGGTCTGAATAGAGCATTGCTCTTGGTAAAGGTCTCCTCTGTTGAATGACTTTGGTATGCAAGGGAACACAAGACTGAAAGGCTCCTGTCTTTGTCACTGAAGAGAATAAGGAACTAATGGGGAATTAAGATCTTTTGAGCCTCTGTACTTCAGTTATATGGCTTTTCCCCTTTTCTTCAAGGATGTAATGCCACAGTTCATAGTCCTGCCCAGCGAATTAGTTGCACTTTTCCCAAATGTTAAAGTGCTGCCAGTGTGCTATGGCAAAATTTAACAGCATTGTAAGAGCCAGTGCTCATTTAAACATAGAAACCACAAGAAAAAACAATACACACACCCACACACACACACATTATATGTATATGTGTGTATACACTTGTATATATATCTTAAATGTTTCACATATACATACATGAATATGAAGCATATACATATGATATAAACATATAAGTAAATGTTGATCTTTTTTTGCATTTTAAAAGACTAATAATATTTAATATACATTTTTTTGCGAGTATCGAGAAACACAGATGTGGTGAACACAAGAACATTTTGAACATGCAAAGAATTACTATTCAAATGGCCTTTGATTCTCAAGAGAAGCCTGTATGGTCAGAAAGACATGCTGTTTGTGTAGCCAGTGTCGACACCGTAGAGGTTTTTAAAAAAGTAATTTGTTTATTTGGGAATTGTTTATTCTTTTTCTCTGCCACAAGGAAAGGGTATTTGTCTGTGTGTCCTTGTGGTATTAATTGGATGGAGGTACCTCCTTGTGACTACAAAGTCAAATTTTCATCTCCTCTATGTAGGCAAGCCAAAGCCAAAGGTCATATTCTGCAAAGTTTCCAAACATCAGCTGTAGAACTTCCTCACGGTTCTTCATTTCCTCTGAGTGTTTTGAAGCCCCCCATGGAGAAGGTCCCAATCTTGACGCATCAAGCAATGAACAGAGAAAAAAGGCTGATTGCAAGTGATTGACAGGCCATGCGGTTACCACAGTAACTCCTTTTTGGGCTTACCATGGAAGTCCAATTCATCATCAGAATTAGATGACTCTAAAAGGGTCTATTATCATAAGGGCGCACATGTGAGTGGCGCAATCGACTACCTGTGAATCGATCGAACTGTCTGAGTCAGGCACTCAACATGTGTGGTAAAATAAAAGCAGAATGGGGACAGATTGCTGGATTTTTGGATATTGTCCCATATTTTACTTAGCTTCACATCATACTGTAGTCATAAGCTGCTGCTTTTTGGTGTTTATTCAGAAGGTTTCATGTCAAATCTGATTCGAAAGGGTTTGGAATGATTGCATAATTTTAAGAGTAGTCCAGGATTGATGGTTTGGCATGTTCACGTGCAGATGCAGATTATGTGAATTACAAAAGCCAGAGGGGGAGTAACACTCAATTTAAACATTTTCTGAATGAGTCAGTTGTGCTTTGTTTTTTTATTAGATTTTTTAGAAGGTATTTGTGTTATCTGGAGGGTTTTCTTTAAAAGATTCCAGAGCTTAAGTTCCCCATTTCCCACATTGCCTAGCCTCTCTTTGTCTGAAACACTGTTCTTGCTCCTGTCTCTTTAAAACTGAATGAAAAGCTAACGTTCTGTGTGTCGTCTTTTGTGGGTAACAAAAGGTTCAACCATGGATGTATAAATGCCTGTTTTGCAAGAAGGACAGACTTCTGCAGAAGTTGTAGAATTGCACAGTGCAACATTGTATTTTCCTTAATGATGTTTGTATTTACAAAACTATAGGAGTTATGACCATTTATTTTTCAAACTTTAAAAGAAGCATGGATCCAAATGGGTTTTGGCGTGAGACCTCATCTTAAGCATTGTGGTCTTCAGTTTCCTGAGTTAATCTTAGTGTATATATGTAAATACATTTTATGATATATTTAACTCTTTTTATATTTATATACCATTGCCAAATAAAGAATACTACTTTTTCTTTAGTTCCACCGGAGAACATAATAATGAGACACCAGGGTTTGGCAAATTAACTTTTTCAGAGCCCGTGAAGACGGTAGTAAGATAACACTATTGATAGCTAATGCTAAAAGCCTTGGAACTAAAAGCCTCTCAAGATTTGCACTTTGGGTATCCAGAGGTGGAGAGGGCGTCAAAGTTTATCTTGTTATATAGCGAGGCCACAGAAGCAAACGGTGACGCGCCAGCTATGGGGACAGAAAGTTATCACTTCCCTCATTCCATGACACAATCTTTCTGTGTGAAAGCCCTAATAATGTGATGATGAGCCTCCTCTAATAAGTGTGTGTGTTTGTGTTATTACCAAAGAGAAACAGCAGTGGCTTCACAAGGACATTTTTTAGCACAGTTTGTTGCAACGCTTGATGAACGCGAATTAAAAGTTAATGAAAGAAAACAGAGCCCCAACTAAGTGTTTTGGCCAGTTCGGGAGGTTTCCTCTTGGAGGGACACAACACTTTGTAACTCTGCAGACCCTTTTACATGCACAAAAAACCAAAAGAATCTAACTGAATGAAACAGAAAAATTCAACAGCCGTAACAGCTATTTCACCCCTGCAGGGGAATGAGTGATGAGAAAACACTCTAGAACTCTGTCTCTGCATCTCACCATGTCCCTCTGTCTATTGTGCGCACACACGCATACACAGTCTCAAATGGTGTTTTTGGCATCGTGCAGATGCTCTCTAAACAGGTCTTTAACTTGATGATGAAGGACTGCTGTCCTCGTCTGTATTTTAATGCTGTAAGGTTCTTCAAGCAAGCACTGCTGGCTGCGCCACGCTGCCCTCATAACATCTCTGACATTAAATACACATTCCTGTGTGTGCACATAAGTGTAAATAAGTATATTTTATGGCTGTATTGAATTGCAAATAAACAGGAGCAGAATATCAACAACACGACTGACCACGGTTCTCATGGACACTTAAAGTGGCGAGCTCGTGTGTGTTTGTATGGTCAGGGAGGAGGCCAAAGCCAGCGTCAGCATCAACATCAGCGTCAGAGCTGCATAGCGTCAGTGTGTCAGAGGCAGCGGGGGCCGTGGCACCCATGCAGGCTTCCCATCAGCGCGGGCAAAGAGCTGAGTCGGTCAGACAGCACCGCGGCACACTCCAAACTTACTTAGTGTAATTAAAGTTGAGAAAGGTTAAAGTTTGACGCTGAGACGAGGCGAAGGGTTCTTTCTCCCAGGCAAGAGACAGTATAGGGTACCTCGTCAAAGCGGTTAACCGGTGAAGCCCTTGACCCTCCTGGAAAGCAAGGGAGACACGGTGGAAATGAAGACGCACATCCAGAATCATGATTAGGTGTTAGGTCCTGAGAGGAGGGGACAATTGCATGCGCATGTAATTAAATCGGCCAACCTTTTGTGGCACTCCTCCTACACAGGCAGATACAGGAACATCCATCCGGACGAAAGAGTGTGTAATAGTCTGTGATCCATGTCGGGAAGGAATGTGGGGATATGCTGAGGCTTAACTCTGTAGAATAAACACAACAAGATGTAATGTCAACTCTAGAAATACTTGGAATTTAATAATTTGAGAATGTCACAGACTGGCTTGTCAGCATTTCCAAATAATTCAGCTCTAAGGCTGAAAACAACATTATGTGAGCTTGCTTTTTTGAGATTCTTATTTTATGTGAAATTTCATTATTTTGGGGGGGTGGGTTGTTGTTTGAAATAGAAATTAATTTTACTTCACAAAAGATAGTTTTCTGCTGAGGCCGCTGCACAAATATGTAAAAGGACCCCCTGAAATAAAACCACTAACAACTATCACTGTTCAACTGTTCAACTATTCAA
Organism: Menidia menidia; assembly: GCA_907169785.1. Taxonomy (NCBI): domain Eukaryota; kingdom Metazoa; phylum Chordata; class Actinopteri; order Atheriniformes; family Atherinopsidae; genus Menidia; species Menidia menidia. The sequence continues at coordinate 12,430,833 of CAJRST010006668.1, forward strand.
CTGTTCTCTGAAAAATCCAACAATTTCTCTTGTTTAGCTGTTATATTTTCATTATAATTCCCCACGATTTAATTTCTCTCATAGCTGATCTTTGAATAGTTTGTATCTAGACATATATTTGCGCAAAATTAGGTTTGGATGCCAGTGATATGTGCAGAAACAAGAAATAGCTTTCATTCTAGAACGGTTGGTCATTTCTCATTCTGATCAGATGCTGAAACAGTGTTTCCACAATGTAAGTGAGATAGTCACATGAGGCCACTTTCATGAAACAGTTTAAATGGGATGAAACAAATCAACAAACTCATGGACAGCAGCACTGTAGAATATTTTCATTTTTTGGTGCGTCTACCAAAGAAAAGGTGCTGTGGAACGGTGGGTGTATTTTAGCCCTGAGCAGGATCAAATCAAGTCATAGGGACTTCTGACACCTATCCAATAGTAAACCCAGAAACTTTAGTCATAAATTGTCTTTGTATTTATTTTACAACTAACCATGTGGTTTTGTCTTTATTTACAGCCAAAGCAACCAGGGAGTCTGTGAATGTTTTGGTCACACTGTGAAATCAGATATTACTCATGATGGTTTTGTAAAGCAAAAAGCTAAATCAAGCGATCTTATTTTTGAAACCCAAGCAATATGTGAAAAACATTTGTAGTGATTTTAGTAACCAATCACTATAACATCAGACTAATTATTTCCTGTTGTGATAATTCTGCAACCTGTTAGGTACTTGACAGTGGCATTTGCTCCAAGGTGGAAAAAAACTCACCTGGATATCCTACTGCTGCTAGTACTGGAGGCTACTTTAGAGGATAAACATCTTATTTAATCATTACAGCTGGATATATAACGACTAAATGTCCTCATAATGCATCTCTCTTTTTTTTTTTTACTAACCAGGCATCAGCTTTGTGGTTTTTTATACCGCAAACATGCCCCTATTGGCAGTGTCTCATAGCAGTGTTAGGACTCAAATGCTCCCTGACACACCTAAAAGTGAACATGCATACAAGCTTATACCAAACACACATGTACGTGCAGACTGAAATACACTTGGAGTGTGTTTGTTTTCAGTTGCGCGCTCTCCAGAGCAGACATAGGAGGAACAATTGGCACTTTACAGGCAGGGTCTTCGAGCTCTCAGCTTGAAGAGATGGAACACATGTCCCAGGCTTTGTGGATGTCAGAAGCCCATACAGGAAGCTCGCCGCCCTTTGTTGATGTGTCATTTGCACCCTCTCCCCTCTTGGTTTAGTGGAGCCCACTCTCTGTAAATGATAGTCCCCTTTGTCTGCCATTAAAAGGACTCCTTTACTCTTTGCCTTTCTTCAGTGGCAGCTGTCATGCAAAACGAGTGAATATCATTACAAAATGAATTCAGGCAATTTATAAGTAATTACTTTTTTTCTTTAAATTTCCTCTCAGATGACCCCCTCTGTCTCAGACCTCATCATAATCATTGCTCCTAGCAACAATCTACTGTATAGCCCCTGAAAAACAAATAAACACCAGACAATTCATTTGTGAAGCAGGGATGCTTAATAGAAACATCATTAAAATCATACACTTATTATGCAAACGCTGATGGAGTTAGTTATGTCTGTCCAAACGTCGGCATTACAAATGCCGCACTTGATTAACTGTCAAATTTGATTACAGATGGATTATATATTTAACAGCTGTAGGTAGACCACATCCCTGTGTTTTCCTTTAATGTTCTCTGGTCAGTCATTAGCATACAATTTAAGTGCATATAGTGAGTGAATATAAATTGTGTGTGTGCGTTGTGGCGAAGAAGAAGGTATTAACTGGGAGAGGTCCTTGTAAACAGGTTTTAACAGGAAAATGACTCCAAAGATTTGGATTAATTTAAACCAAGACAACTGTGAGTTTAAAAATAATGCTTTTCTGAAGTTCTCTTTTTGAATAAGCATGAAAAAAAACCATATGGTCAAATCTTGAGTTCCAGCCGATATTAAAATGCCATAACTCCCACCTTTAGAATGAAGAGGTAATGGGCATTTCTTTTTTGATGTTTTGCCCTTTCACTTTTCAGTCTGGCAGTTTTAATCCAGCTGAGATTAACACACTCCCCTGTTCATATACTCACACTTTGCAATATAAAGCTCCTAATCTCTGGTTCCAAACCGCAGAAAATCCTATTAGGATCACCTTCAGTTTAACACGCATTGTTACGAAATGCAAAATATGCAGCTTCACCGGAACACTTTTAATTGAGGGTAAAGTGCACTGTATGCAAAACCATTAGAGTAATTTTGAGAGTGTCTGTCAAGGAGAACCTCCAAACCACAGATTCTCTCTTGGGGGCTCCCTCAGGGCTGAGCCACGGGTGGGGGGCACAGAGGTTCAGTGGGATGTCATCGGGTGTCTCACAAGGGGTGTCATCTTGGGAGGATTTGACTGATTAGGTAATATTCCTACATGTTCCCATGTAAGCAACATTCTGGAAACTAATTTCCCAGCGCCTACGCCCCTGTAATTCTTGTCTTTCCCGTCACTCCCTGGCTGCAACTTTCATCTCTTAACATGGCGACCCAGCGCTTAAAGAGTTGCCTGTGACAACAACCTTGATGGCAGTGGCAGGCGTCAGCTTTATCGCAAAGCCACTTACCCAAGAGGGCACCCCCCTGGAGGTTATAGTGACGCCTAAATTGCCCTCATGTCCACCATAGCAACCACACGGCGACATGAGAAAAAAAAAGCAGCGGAGGCAGAGTTCTTCTATCATTCATCATCATAACCTCACATCCCTCTCAAATGACCTCGCAAATGTGTCCAGCTCATCAGCTAATGAGAGGTTGCTAACCTGTTGTTAGCGACTGCGGTGTCAATCTCCAAGTGTTAAGGAGCAAAAGAAAAAATAAAAAAACAACCAGGTACAGTAAAATGACCTGTTTTTTAAAATGAAAATTCAAGTTTCTAAAATGTTTTAATGAAACAATCTGTACAAGACTTGACACACAAACTCACGACGTCACTAATTGAATGTGGGCCAGCTCTAACACTGTGAACTTTAACGCTAGTTAAAAATGACTGACAAAAGCTAATGCAATTTTTAAAACATAAATGACCACAGGACATGAAAGAGCATGCCAGTTCCCTTGAAAGCCTCCAGTGGCATCTGACAGGCTTTGATGTACAGTAGCCTCCCAGCAAAGCATTCTTGACTCTTCAGATAAATATGGATTGAAAGGTTAAACGTGGTCCATCTCTCGAATCCTCTCATGTTTCGCTGTTCTTTGCTGTATTGCTAACATATAATTAAATGTTCCATCTAGTAGTTGGTACACAATAAAGCCCTTCAACCCTTTTACCTGCAACCTGGTTCATGCAACTGTAAAAGATTCTTTCCGCTTTCTGCAGGTGTAAACAATTCTCTGATTTATAGAAACAGTAATTGAACAGTAATCACATTAGTAGATTATCTTTTGTATGGATTTAGAAATAGCAAGTGAAGCCCTTTGCTTCATGGATATTATGGGGGATGGGACCGAGTTAAGCTTTCTTTAATGCTTTGGTGGGAATAGATGAGCTTTTATTTCTGTGATTTGGGATTCATGGGTTTCAAGAGATGCTAAACCCAATTTCTGGATCCCCCTTTCAAACAGGCGTGTGTTCATATAAACAGGACGGTGGTCAGCCATCTGTTTTAAAGATAAATGTGTGATCAAAGGGCATAACAAAATGTGTAAGGCCCTTTATTCCCTCCTCTTCTTCTTTCTTTTTTTTTCCTTCTTCTTGAAGGAGAGTTTAAAGAATGTGGAGCGGTTTCCAGGGGATACGAATGAAAAGCTTTCGGAAATGTGGGGAGGAATTGAGCTGAAGGGGCAGCCTCTGAGAGAAATTCCCCTGTAGCTCTTGGAGCCATGTGAGGAATCACCAGGGTTCTTCTTATCACACAAAGGACGGGAAATATGTGGTAATATCCAGTTAGGATGCTCCCCTGTCCGTCTTTTATGAATGTTGTTTATTAATGAAAGACACAGCAACACACTGGCGCCCCTTGCTGACCTTTAACCCCTGCTGGTTGCCCCAAAATTGATTCTATCCTTGCTGGAATGTGCCATTTCACTCTTTATGAGCTTTGACTTAGTCTCATGCATTTAAAATCACACATTGATTTTTGGCATTTTACTACATTGAATAAAAAATTGACAAAGATTTCACAAGATTTTACTGCAGGTGAAAATTGCATTTCTGAAATAGGATTAATATGATACAAAGTACACAATATATTAATTCCAGGACATAAGTAAGAGTCGGTCTATCCTGCAAGGACCAACAGATCAGTTACAAAAGCTTGCAATGGATTTTCTTTGATGCAGGATAAAAGATGAAGTCATTAAGTCCTACTTTTATTGAGAAGAGTTATGAGTAGCAGAAGGATTCTTTTATTAATGTGTTTTGTGGTCTTTACATAAAAAAACAGCTAAGCTAATGCTATTAGGACTAACAAGAAAGCTTATATAAACAGACAGATTTTCTAATTGATCCGTTAATCAAAAGATGTTTGATTTGGTTAGATTCCAACATATTTATTCCTCGTGTTATCATCCCATGGTTTATAGTAGATTCAGTAAAAATGTTCCAACAAAGCTACATGTCTGCACGTTATCAGGGATAGTATCACCCAGTAAATGGGAGATCTTTTAATCAGTTTGATAAACCAACTAGCTCCTCTCTGATGGTGAAGGGCTGGAAACAAACCTCTCAAAGATGATTTCTGACTAAAAGATGGGTAACTAAAGGTGAAGAGCTGAAGTCTCTCATCCAGTGTTTCAGTCAGCTGCTACAGTCTGCTTACCTCTTGACCCTTGTGCACACAATAGATTAAAGAGGGGAAAGACGTCTGAGAGAACACACGCCAGCCACACACAGCCTTGGCTGGAGATGTCTTTACATCTAAGCACACACACACACACACAGCACACACACACACACACACACACAGTACACACTGAGAACTTCTGCAGATGTCAACAATATGGACAAACATCTTATTTAAGTCTGAAGATTATAAATCAAGTCTGTTTTTGGACAGCGTGAATGTTATGGTTACTGTTTTTCTCTTCATAACTGTGTAGGTTTTTAAAAAATCATTCAGACTTCTGGGCTGGTATTGGCAATGTTGATATAAATAGTTTGGTTTGCTTCAGATGGTTTCAGTGTGTACAGTCACCCTAGCAACCAATCCCACCAAGACCAACACACTGCAGCTCAGTTCACAACTGGGTTTTTTGGATTTTATCCGTATTTGTGGCAACACGTCATCGTAGAAAGATGTTTAAAATCGCGAGTCATTGTCAGCTTGCGAGATTCTCATTATGGGTATGTTGATCATTCTTACCAGACTGCCCTCATTAAGTCTGACAAGTCATGCAGTGATTAAAAATTGGAATGCTGCAACAACAGTGTAAGCATTAGGATCAGTGACTGCCTTAACTTCCAGTGACAAGGAAAGCCTGGCCGACGACTCCTCTCCAGTCAGTGGGAAATTTTCAGCCTGGCTGCCTTCTGCCAATTCAAAGCGACAGCCCCTGAAAGTGTAAGAGAGTCCAGCAAGGGCTTCTGGGGTGGGGGTTGGTTTTTCCACTTCTCGCTTCTATTATTATCTTGGTTTAATCAACTACAACACAAAGGTGAAAAGGCTGCGCATAAACTGTGGCCAGCTTACTCCAAAGAATTCCTATTTTTGAATGGAAAATACTGTATAAATACCTCGCCATATGCTGCTTTGCAGTCTTGCCACAACAAATATTCTGGACGACAGTTGTGAGGACACCAAGCCAACTTTAGTGCACCGTGCACTTCCTTACTGCAAGTTAAAGGGAGAAAACATGGCACTGAGAGAACACGAAGATCTGTTTCCATGATCATCATGCAAGTTGAAGGACTAATTAATCATTTCAGGAGGCAAACTTCATGAATCAGACAATGTGCTGAAGTTTCGGCTCAATACAAATATCCCGTGCAATCGACGTGAATGCTCTAAAACTTTTGAAAAATACATTTAAGGAATGGAATCGCACAAACATGGAACAAAAGTAATGGCATCAGTCATTTTTGCAACAGGTTTATGTGATAAGGGCACCCAAATAAAAGACTGATACATTTAGTTTCTCTCCAGTTTGATCTTCTTTGGGCAAAGGTGAGAGAATGTTGGGAAAAAGCCAGTGAATCGCAATGTCCCCACCCATATGCTCATGATGGCAGGAAGGGACGGGGTGAAAACACTACATGAGCCAGTCAGGCTTTGGCCTGCCACCAGACCCTGTCATCACCCTCACCTGCTGGGAGCAGACGGCTTTAGAGGAAATGCCACTGCACTAGGTATTTCCACAGAAGGAAAACAATCCACCTGAAAAGATAAATGGTGAGACATCATACAACGGCTTACACATACATATCAGAAAACACAATACTGTAAACAAACTATGTTAAACAATTCTAATAATGTACTTTATATTCACTTCTTAAGCTGCAGCCCGGTCTCTTAATGATCTGACCACAGTATTGGGATAAAAACACATTGGAGGTACTGAATATACAGAGTGAACCGAACCGAAAGATAACATTTCCAAACTCCAAGCTACCAGTAAATAAGATTGAGGATTGGTTCCTTTTTACTTCCAAAATCACGTGCTGAACAAATACTACTTGCCAAGCATAGTGGCTTGAAGTTGACTGCACAGTCCTAGGAGACATCTTTGCATTCTTATTTCTCTGTCAACCTTTTTAATTATATGTTGGCAGGGCTTAAGATCTCATTAAATTTGAGGGTATCATTTGGATGCTTGAAAGACAGCTTAGTGTCACTCAGGGCTATGGTGATGGATATAATAAATCCTATGCTTTCTAATCCTGTAATGTTAAATTCATTTTCCAAACCTGCAAATAAATCACCAAAGACAACCCTCTGAAATGTGTAATAGCAGATGTCATGGGATTCAGAGACAAGTTGGAATATACCCTTATTTCACGAGTGTCAGATAAAGACTGAGTAGTCAGAAAAAGAGAAGGCAGGAAGTGATTGTCACCCAGTGCTTTCCAAATGAAGACACGTCGGCTTGTACATCATCATCGGGATGTTTCCTTGCATGTTCAGTTTGTGATAAAGTGCTGGCTGTTATACAGGACCTCCTTTAATTTCTAGTATCACATTATTTGTGAATTCATCTGTTGTATTTCAAATTTCATATTTCTTTTTTTTTTTTAATCCCAAGTGAATGGGTACATTTCTATCCTCTGGTATGACCAAAGCACTCTGGATGAGACATTCAGAGTCATTGCCATTTCAATCTAAGTAAGGAGGTTGGGTGGGTAGTATAAGAATTTTTAAAACAAATTATTCCATGTTCACACTTATGATTTTTTCCACTCACTCATGAGTTTTCATACCAAAACAACAGGTTTAAAAACAGGTAAATGTTTTAGTTCAAATACCTTTTCACAATTAAAAAAAATAAGTTATACAATCTCTTAATTTTCCATGTTTTGACTAGTTAACTGCCGTCTTCACACATATGTGGTTTGCTCACCCAAGTAATGCAACTGCCCTTCAGAGGAGGACAGTTTGTTAGAGAGGCAATAATGGCTCAAATCCCAAAAGTGACCATGCTAAGCTCATTGGCCAAAGAGAGGACTCACCAGTTCTCGATAACATGAATAGGTTTCTGGGCTTCTTTCCTCTTTCTCTCTTTACGAGGTTAAAATTAAAATTTATGGAGAAAAAAAGAAGAGTAACAGAACAAAAGGTAAATCTTTGGTGTGTTTGTATTTTTATTCATATAGCTTCCTATGGGTTACTGCTGCTGTCACAGGATATAACTGCTTACCAGTTTGTCCTGTGCAAACTATTATCCAACAAATAATATGATCCCAGGTAAGGTTTAATAATAATCTTTACTTCAGCTCTTTAAATCGCTACAGGGTTGATGTTGTGCTTGAGAAGAACTATTTGAAACCATAACCCCAACCTGCTGGCAAGCTGCTGGCTGAAAGGATAAATACAGAAATCAAATAAAGCTCAATTGTCTTGAGCTGCACCCACTGAGACATAAACCTAATTAGTAAGTGATTTAAGAGGATCTCCTCCTGATTAGAGTACAACAACAGGAAAAAAGCATTGTCACGACAAACAAAATATCCTTTGTGCTATGTTTCTTACCTCTGATGATAAAATATAAATATGTTAAACACATTTAACTTTAAGATGCCTGTAACTCGCTTCAGGATATCCAGGTGAATTAACGCTAAGCAAACAAGTTTATCATCGGAATGGGACTTCAAGCCCTAGAGTTATTATACTGGTGTAAGAATAAATAACATCCAGACAGCTAAAGAGCTACAGATGCTTTTTATGTGGCTGATTGCTGCTTGGTCAACCAGTTCTCTTGATTTGCATTATTTATCCAGGGAAACAATGAACTGCGCCCCTTTCCGCTTGAACGTTTGGAAGAATATTTCAGCATCATCCATTTGTTAAATTGAATGAAAGAAGTGCAAACTGTGCCTGAAAAGAACAAAGTAATTAAAAGAATCAACCCTGATTCGTTAAATCTGTCCACTCACATTAAAATGTTTCCGGGTTTCTCAATCAGCGAGCAGAATAAGATTAAGGGATTGTACTCAGTGAGCCAAACTCAGTGTTCACTTTGACATGAATGATGACTGAACAGGTAATTACTCCACCTGGTATTGACAATGAACACTGATTTTTCTGCTCACCAAACCAAAGAAACCAAACTAAGACATCTTACTTTCCTCTTAGTGTGTGTGGACATTTACAAATCGGAAATATATTTTCAGACGGAGCTCGCTCTGTGATTTACATTGAGAAATCTATGTCTAAAATAAACTATATCATTCAAACAGAAACATAACTCATTCAAATGAAAATTTCCTTAACATATGGACTGGTAACAATTAAAATAGAGTGATAACGGCATTGACATGTTAATCCACATGAAGTGTAAGTACTGTGCTTATATCATACATTTATTTTTCTTAATTTTTGGGAACTTAAACTCCTTCCATTAAGCAGCAGAGTAAACCGCCTCATTTGAACAAGTGCTGGTTCAGATTTTTATCTAAACAGAATAACCTAATGTCTTCAGAGTTTTATTATCACCACCTTGAGCCAGATGTATGAACAAAGCACACGTGTGCGTTTTCCTTCACGCAGAAAGCCATCTAAAACGGCATTGTGAGATGAGGTTCACGGCTTTTTCAGTTCATGTTTACAAAAATGTTATAGGGAAAGGAATTCAATTTGAATAAAAATTAGAGTCAACATAATATGTTAGAAATCAATATAGATAATCTCATAGGAACATATGAGTAGCAAGATTTTTGCCTAATTGTGTATCTATTCTATTATATAGATTTTTATTGGAAATATTTCTATTAAACTATTTGTTTTGACTTCAAGCATTTTCCAACAGCCAATGATATGATAAAATCCTGATTTTATCTCCCAATTTCACCAACTTAAAATAGCAATCGGAAAAATGTGAACGTGTTTGCTCTTTAGCGCCCCCTCCAGTTGCAATGTAATGTCACTGTAATTCAAATAAATTTGTGTGAGCCCTGCACACGCACAGCCATGCTCAAGAATTGGTCAACATGTTAAAGAGGTAAGAAAGAGGCCCTTTAAAGCAAAACAGCTGTGAAATCAACCACAACCAATACCAGAGCGGAAAAATAATCTTTGTTTTTTTTAAATGCCCCTTTTTCACTGTCAAGAATGACACTGTACCATCATGTATTATTATAATATCAAATTTGGTTTGGTCGGTTAAAAAATTACAAAGTTAAAAAAATCTTTTGCGTAAAACTGGGCAGCGTTCATCTTTTTTAATGTGTGTGTTTTCTTATTTTTTGTTTTGAGTAACTGGTTTGCTTGCATTTTAATGATAGGAAAAATCTTATCTTTAGTAATATCATTTATTGGCTAAGAAGTGGTAAGCGCAACACCTTGTTACAGGATATTGATGCTATTGTGACTCTAAATGAGTGAGAATTAGAATAGATAACGTCTTGTTTCAGTGAAAATCTTAAACCTCATCATTCCTCCTCTCAATGAGACTGCAGCCTTGTATCAAAATGGGATAACGATCCCCTGCTGTTTGTTTGTATTTCAGAGCAGTTCCATATACCTAAGAAAGTGTTTTTTCTCAAACTCCACAATAGGATCAGGGCAATATAAAACACACTATTCCAGAGCCAGTGGTCCAGAAATGCAATAACATGTTTTTTTCTCATTCCAGCATTAATGAAGTTCATTCGCAACAGTTTAGTCTAATTCACACAAATTGAAAGATGGTTTCTGCATTAGCAGCAGTGAACAAGTACAACGACAACTTCATTACCATAAGTAGAACTGTGCATCATGAAAATCATATTAAAAATTGCTCCCCAAATTGCCATATTAGATTCTTTATGGGGTAATTTCAACCCTACACGCAGTAATAGAATATTTTCTTTACCCTCCAGTGCATATTAAACTCACTTATCTTCCCCTATAAACTCTATGTGTTGTGAATTTAATGGTAAAATGGAAAAGTTGACTTCTCTTCTCTGACAAATTTATTTTCAAAGCTAAAGTGTCATTGGCAAATTATTTTTGATGGGATATAGCTCCTTCATATACTGTCAAAACATTTAGTTACTCATAAGTGGAGTGAAATGCCTTCCATATAGCATGAACCAAAGAAGGATGAAAAAGGTGTATATCATGTAGCACCATGGCTTAAAGGATAGGTCAAGTTTGGATGGATGAAGCTGGAAGCCTAAGAAAGCCAATAAATGAGTGATAAATGATTAAAGTCTGATTAGAAATATTGCTATTTTTCAGCACTGTCAGTCGAATAAAGCACATCAGCACAATGGACTAGTTACTGCCTTTTTCATAATTGAGACCAGGCCTTGTAGCAGTGCCCCACAGCTTATCATTAATCAAGCTGAATGAAGGCGAGGCTGTGTGACAGCTCTGGACAGCATTAGATGAGAAAGGCGCTTTCTCAAGGCAGGTAAGTAGCGAGGCAAACCTGAGAGTCATTCATCTGCTATTCAAGCACTTCAACTGTTTTCAAATAAAAATCCTTTTTGCTCCTCTATTGGACCAGATTGTATTGTTCGTTACCGCTTGGTGCCATCTTCAACAGCCATCAAATCCCTACTGCTATCAACTAAGGGCGGCCGAGCTTCTGGACACATTTATGTTTCAACTAATCATCCAGCGAAAGGCTAAAATCCATGTCTGTCATACATAGATTTTTGGAAATTTTTATTTCCAAATGTAATTGAATTATTAATATAAAAGTCAGGTCAAGTTAATAAACTGATATGCTGTTGACATTATAAGTGGTTCACACTGTATAATCAATGGACTGGTTGAGTGGCAAAACCCATTATTGCCTTGGAAGATATTCATTAATTATGGCATTTAATTGGATTCAGGCAGGTGTACAATGATCACCTCAGCCAGGGTGGTCAATGGTGGCAAAGGCCTGAGCGTCACTCTTTTTTTCTATTAGGAAACAGTATGTCCTGTCTCCTAGGATTGCTCTGCTCTTTATTGATTAATGGCCCTCATTTATAACCCCGAAGAAGGCTGTGAGTTGTACTAAATGTACTATTAATCTACTTTTCAGCATCAAGTTATGAGGATCTGTGTTGAAAATGTCACTAGGAGCGCAGGAAACCAAGTGGTTGTTTTCCCTTGACTCCCGCTGCAAGAAATCAGTGCCACTGATTTTAACAAGAGTTAAGAGTCTTTCATTGCATTAATACCGCGAGTCCTATGAGGAATGTCTTTGTGAGAAAGTGGGCATAATTCTGCTTGACTGAGTGACTGCCATGTTTGTGACACAATTCACAGTCTAGCCAAGTAGAATAATGAAATCCCGTCCTGCACCCTCCATGACCATCTATTCATTGCGGAACAGGAACGGGAAGAAATGCCCCGAGCCTCAAATATATCACAGATAAATCAACAATATTATATTAAGCTGAAAACAGATGAGAGGTTAAAGAACTGGAGGCAAGGCAACAATGAATTTCACCTCTCACAAGCTTGAACAAGGCTATTATTTCCCTTTGAATGGAGACTTTTATGACACTTTAAACCCAGCGTTATAAAAACTACAATTGATCATAATTTCTGAATGCACTGCCTAAACTCACACAGCAGGTACTCGGTCCCCTTGGAACCTTTCAGAAGTGCTAGTAATCTTTTCTGCAGATGTGTTATGCATTTATTTATTTATCAGAAACTATGCACATTATTCAAAATCTTGGTGAATGTGTCAGTGTTATCCACTATGAATGGGATTAAACAGATTTATTAAATAGCCTAACATTTTTCTTAAAGAGCCACTTAAACTGTCCTACCTGTAAAGAGTGTAGCTCTAAAAGTCACCAGTCCTTTGACTTTTTGGGGTGCTTTGTTATGCAAGTTGTATTTCACGTGTTCTTTACTGCTCGTGTAAAATATAGGACTTTGGTAATCCTATGCCTTCACGATACACACTAATGCAGGCTCTCAGAGGAGCCAGACAGATCTTTAATGCAAAAGCCCATTTGACTGTTGAAGCTCCGAAGTCGTGGGAGTGTGAAATCAGTCACTCTTCATTTTTAAGTTTTATGTCTGCTGCTTGCCTTGAGAGTTGTTCACTGACATAAATATTCATTGTTCTGTTCCAGACTCTCAAAGTAAAATACATGAATTCTTTATGAGAAACCATTTCTACTTTCAACCAAGACGCTAATATTAGTTATAAAAAATGATGGGGAACGAAGTGTGGGGAACGTTCAGGCTGATTTTGCACTTCATGGAAAAGATTTTGCTCTTGTTGTTTTGGTGCTCTGTGGTGGTTTGTTTTTGTCTGATGGGTGTTTATATAGCAATGCTTATTTCTTATTCCCAAAGTAATATTGGACTATGGTATATTACATTTTGGCAAAAGTCACTGTTTGTCATTGGAGCTGAAACCAGTAACAGAGGGGCCAATGAAAAGCTCTAAAACTGTAAAAACAAATTTGGTTTACAGGTATTGGATGATTCCCTTGTTCATTTCACAATTTTGTAAGTAAAGTAGGGTAAAGTAGGAAATCTTAAAATTTGGGTATTTGTGCTGATAATTTTGGACCAAATGTCTGATATCTTTTAACAATGGATTGTGTCGTTTGAGTTTAGAACAGAAAATATGACCTTATGTCACATTTCATGCTGTCCATCTTCACAAATTCTTGAATACTTTGGGGCTTGTTTTTCTTTCCTTTCATTTAAATAATTACCAGAATAGAAATGAATTATTTTTGCTATCAAAGCTACATGTGAAAGGCAATAATTGCATATATGACAATTATGGTTCCATTTTAGGAGGGTTTCTTAACCCTCAAAATAATTGTTATTTGATGCTAATGAACAAGCCTTGATTTCTAAACTGAACTAACTAATGTTTTTCCCTAAACCCACCGAGGAAGTCTTAACATATTCTTAGGTAATGTGATTATGTTCAATCATTGCAACCAAGAAAATAGTGTCCATGAATGTTTTTCTTTTTGATGATGTAAAAAACGCTTTTACGAAAAGTTATATGTTGCTTTTTTTTCATGATATGTTGTTTTACACAAACTACACAAAAACAAAAAACTCACCGTCTTTAGGGTTAAGGTTTTCCCAATATTTGACAAATCGATCATAATTAATAACCATCTTTACCTACATTTATTAAATGGACTGACCCAGGATTAAAGCTATCAAATAGATCATTAAAACCATTGCCATCTCAGCATCTCATATGCTGAGTCCTGTTATGACTCATAACATAGTGGGTGGACTAAGCATAATTTCTTCCTATGCTTTCCAATAAAACGTTCATCTCTGCTGGCAGAGACATACCACATATATCAATATTTTTTAGAATAACTAATCATTGAGAATCCATACAATTTTTTCTGAAATCTGAAGGTCTAAACCTTTGGACTACAATTTGATATTGAAATTATTCTAGTCTCTTGAGGTAAAAAACAATAAACTGCAGGTCAAAGGTAATTGTAAACACCAGACCATCTAGTTAAGATCTGTGTGCACATTCCCTCTGGAGCAGCCCTTGGGTCAGAAGACAGAGGAAAGGTTAGACAAAGCATGATAGCAGTCAGCAATCACAGGGGAAATGTAAACTGAATTCCCAGAAAGGGGTTGTCAGCCCGACATGATGGGAAACATCCTGGTGGCTGGTGGCATGTCCTTCAAATGATGTGGAATTATCGTATTTTCTTAGGGACAGATACTTTCAAGCCCATTTTGAATTTCCCGTGCTGCACTCACTGGCAGGTGTGCCTGACTCTGAGGCTGCCTGCCGCATGCATGGCTGAGCCGCGAAAAAAGCAATGTCCCGTGATGATCGGGCGACAATCCACTGGTTTGTCAAAACCTGGCAGAATCTCTGGCTCCAGCAATAGCACCTTGTTAGATTGAGGTGCTCAATCAGGGGAGTGCTGGAGTGCCCGGCCAGGTTGAGAGTGGTGATTACCGGGGCACGGCTGTCCAAAGCCAGTGAAATGCTCCACCTCTCCACAGGAGGCCCTCTGACATTCAAGCCTGCATTTTCTGAATCAGTCTTGAGTGATTAGGGCAGCGACAGGCAAAAGGACAGATCAAACAATTATTCCTCCTCACCCTCCTTTCTATCCTTTTGACATGTGGCAAAGGCAGAAGAGTGCAGCACAGAATATCTCCCACATTTAATCAGTTCTAATAGAAAGTCATATTTAGGGGGCTTCCTCTTGTGTATTTTCCTTTAAAAAAATCATATTTTTTGTACTTTTTGGCAGAAAATATAAAAAACGTTTTACATATGTTATACGTATATGTGTGTGTGTTTGTAGCTAAAAACATTTACGCCAAAGCAATATGCTCCTGATCCCATTGTATAATGGTTAATTAGCTCATCCACTGATACACAGTATAAAAACTAAGGATGCATTCCACTATTACTAAAGGATATTCCTGTTTCTGTGACCCGCAGGTTACAGAAGTGATCCCTGTAACTGCCCTGATTAAAATACAAAGCAGCACAATTAATGAGTCATGCTTCCCTCTGTATTTTTGGAGGCTGTTTGCACAATATCCGACTGCACCATTGACTCTTTTCTTCTCTGCTGCTTTGTCGTCTCATCTGCAGGGACATACAGCAGTGAAAACGAGTCATTGTGAGCAGGGGAGAGGCAGTACAGTGTGTGTCAGAGCACAAGAGGGCAGTGTAAAATCTCTCTGACACTCATCCACCCCACTAACTCACCTCCCACCTGAAACAACAGCCATAAAACCTGTTGTAGGCTGCCAATCTCCATTGGCTGTTTTCTTCCATAAAGCACAAGCCTGAGATCTAATTACACAGAGAAAACTGGAGGACAGTCTGCTGTAGGAGACAGGTTGACAGTCTTGTGTAACCGTTCAGCAGGGGACTCCACTTTGATCTTTAAGAAGAGGACTTTCCATCTGCACAAGTGTGTTTTCAGACATAATAACAAACAGAATTAGCAAATTAATAGGTAATGAAAGGAACAAGACATTCTCTTGTCGTCTCTGCAATACCGAGATTATTCTTTGAGAAGATTACAAGGAAGATTATGTGTAATGAGTTGAAAAATTCACATTTCTGGGAATGTTCATTGGATAGCTCCCTTTGAATGATTGTTAGCTCTGTGTGGAGCACACAGCGCTTTTGCAATGGGGGTTATGACACAGAATTAATTGTTAATGTTGAAATGAATTCAAACATAAAATAGCTGTTCCTTCATTTCCTTCAAATTTTTAGTTGCCATAAAATGTTACAAGTCATCTTGAAAAAATATATAAAGTGAAAACAATTTTTTAAAATTTTATATAAAGCTACACACAGTGTTCCTTATGCCTCTGTGTGTGTGTGTTGTTGGAGGTTTGTTCCAAATCGTAGCCTAAAAAACTGGCCTGGTGCTTCAAAGGCTGAGGGATTAGAGGTTTTTTTATCCCATAATTAATATGACTGGGGAGAGAGCGACAGCACCTGAAAACTGGACACAGCCGCCAGTATCCTGCTGTGGCCAGAGAGCACCCCACTACCCACAATGCACCACAGGCTGACTCCTATCAAAGACACAATACCATGTTCGCCCCATGTCTCTATTGAACAGGCTTAAGGTTTTTTTTTCTGTCTCTCTTGTTTGCTCAAATGGAACCCAGATATCTGGTTTTAAAGACAAATGTGTTCACCACACAAGTATTTGACTAAACGAAGGGATCCACTCCTCGGTTGCTCCTTTAAAAATATTCTGCCATGTTTTTGGCCTTTGACCCCTGAGAGTCATTTGCAGTTCTTACCAAGTGGCAAATGAGTGCTCTTTTGAAGCCTGATCAGACGCTTTTGTGCTTTCAGCTGATGAAACCTGTGGGGGAAAAAAATGTCTGGTTGTGTATGATATCTATTCTTCTACACGTCTGAAAATAAGCATTATACACAAATGTATTCAGTTGCTCATTTGAACAAATGGTTTCTCTTTTTCTGACACATGCTGTTCCAAATTGGACATTTTCTTCTCCAGTTATCTCAGGCCAGAATACAGGTGGAAGGTCAGGTTGCTGTCAGAGGGAATGCTCATTTGAAATTACCAGCAGTTGTTTTGGAGAATTCCCCTTTTGCTTTGAAGTCGGCACCCTGCTGAGTGTCCTAACTTTGACACAGAGAGCCACGACTGTGACTATTTATACATCTTGTGGGAGAATAGGTTTCCCCCATGTAAAATACCTTTTTTTAACCTCTATTTATCTTGCTGAGGATATTCATAGTATTCAACCCTGCTGTATAGCTGGTGGACTGAGTTGGTTTGTTAATTGAAAGGCAGAGAAACTATCTCCTCCGAACATAAATGTTTTTGTTTGTTTTTTTGGGAGGGGGGGGTTCATAGTTACTGAGGATCTTCCGTGCATTTTCACCGACTTCAACCTAGCAAAGCTCCGGGGTCACAGTCGCATAGTCCAAACTAATGTATCTCTAGCAATTCTCACAGTCTATTGATTCTCCCTCTAAAATTTATGTTGCTTTTCAGCGAGATCCCCTGCTGTGGCCCTCACTGCCTCCCCGACAGGAGGGTCACAACTGACACAAGAGTGTCGAGCCAGATGCCGAGTGATCCCCTCTGATGCACCTCCGCTTCCGAGAGCCACATCCATCGCCACTAAAGGACAATCAGCCCAGACCTCAATGAAATACCACACACCAAACCCGAATTACCAGCATTGCCCACTCTCCCACTTGGAGCTTTCTTTTCTCTTTTTTTTTATTCCATCATCAACAGAAAGTGTAAATCTCCAGAGCAAATGCTCTGAGCTACATGGAAAAAAAAAGGGAGAGAAGACTGGAGAAGAACTTTGGACGATGAAGAGGAGGGAAAATTGAAGAAAGGGTGGAAAAAAAACACACGTTGGGAACAAAGCAACCCAGCTGGTCCACCTTTGCCACTGCAAGCCAGTGAAGTCACCCAGTGTTTTTTGTGAGAGTGCGTGTGAACAAAACGGCCTTTGAAGTTGGGCTACAGCACTGTACTGTGGCATCACTACGGCCACTACTAAGCCCCTGCAAAAATGTGCTTGGTGATTATAGAAAATGCTATAGAATCCAGTCATAAATCAACTAAATTTTCATGCAAATGTCCTCCTCCACGGGGCATTTATGTACTGTGTGTATAACAGCATCAATGGCACATAAAAGGCACATTTTGGCACTAAAGAGAGAAATCACTGAGACATCACAGCCCAAATGCACACAGAACCTTCAAGGTCAAAGACTGCGAAATAATGAAACACTGACACGCAGCCAGACACACACACAAACACACAATCGAGAGGTACAACAAGACTAGAGAGTCGTTAAGGCTTTTATCTTCGGGTTGAAGGAGAAAGATCCACCTGACATCCCAGAGGGTGCTGATCAATCATGGCCTGACTGGTTCAAACTGTTTGCGCTGGATTCCACATCTATCACCATCCGATGGAGCTCTGTGTCCGACTACAGTGCCGAAAAAGAGAGAGCACTTTCAATTAGGGCATGGCGAAATAAATTCACAACACTTGATTTATAGTGCACGACTAATTACTTTTACTTTTTTTTTTCTTGGGATAATGCCTTAGAAGCTGAAACCTTACGGAGGTTATTGTCTTATGTTAATGGAAGGCAGTAACACAGTAAAAAGGCTGAAAGCATTCATGTCCTTTTTTTTTTTAGAAAGTTTCTTTTTAGTTAAAGGAAGAAAAAAAGATGCTTTGATACTTTAAAATAAAAAGATTCTCACATGTTATGCATATTGATCATTCCAAATTTAAGTCATGAACTTAAAGGAAAAATCTATCAAAATGCCTCCCAAATTATTTACTCCTCATGCATTTTTCACACTCCTTTTTAAACCAGTTACATTTCCATGATAAATTCTGCATATGTAAGTATAGATCATATCAGTTCTTTAAACGTTGCCAATAGTCTACCTCAGGGGAGGATTGGAAGGCTTAACAATAGGTACAAGCTACAGGCTGAGCACCGGGCCACACTGAACCTCATGAATATCATTAACTGTGTGCAGTATTTGTATTACTTTTGGATTACATCTAACCCTGTAATGCAGCCCGATTGTGATTGTGGACATGAAAACATGTAATAACATAATCATATGAAATATACAAATCACGTTGTGGCGTTAAATCAACCCAGTTGGTTGGTTCATGGAGCATAAGCGGGGAGTCTTTACCCCCCTCTCACATGG
The DNA here is from genome assembly GCA_907169785.1 of Menidia menidia. Classification (NCBI taxonomy): domain Eukaryota; kingdom Metazoa; phylum Chordata; class Actinopteri; order Atheriniformes; family Atherinopsidae; genus Menidia; species Menidia menidia. Next base: position 12,449,659 of record CAJRST010006668.1, read on the forward strand.
CCATTTATATATTTTAATCCAGTGATGTGCTGAGGTTATGTGAACAGAGTGACAAAAAGAACTAACAGGAAAACAAAATATCAAACACATTTTGCTGCTTTCTTATCATCAGTCTGAACACATTTTATTCCTGTTCAGCTCATTAATTTGCTACAACTTTATGTATCTATTTAAGCACACAAGTAACAACCTACAACTATGCCTGACTGTATTTAACATTGTAATCAATGCTATCTGGAGAGGTTGAAGGCATATTTTAGTCAATCTAAAGTAAAAACTACAAATTCCTTACATCTTGTAATGAAAGCGTGCTTGTTCTCATGCTTCTGCAGCTATTAGGGGGTCAGATACCTATGACAGCGAAGGTGCCAGAAGTAGGTGTCAAGTTGGGAATTTAGACACGTTTCCCGTTAGAGAGGCTAAAGGGATATCACACTCTCACTTAAGACGGTCTACACCTCCCATTAGGTGCTAGATAAGAGATGAGGGCATGAAGCCGGTCTAAAGACTAAACCTTTCCCAGTGATGATTTTAAGGATGGCCTGATGAGGTTCTTAGCAGTGGTTAACTCTGACAGAAATCTAATAATATTAACATAATGAAGAGTCATGTCTTAACATTAGAAATAATTCACATCATTACATATATCCCTCTGACCCATTAACTGCTTCTGCTCTTTCACAAAAACAATCAAATCACAAAGGCACAATTGTTCAGTATTCTCTTTCTCAAATGACTCCGATATCAATATTTAAAAGAAAGATTGAAGTCTCTTTGCAACATGGCATGGACAAAAGCTTAAGCAATAGAATTCGCCTTTACCTGACGGGAATTCTTTTTTTTCCCACTCAGGTACAGATTTCTAGATTTCTCTTTTAAGCTTTTCGGGTTACTTAAGATTTAGGTTAGAAAAGCAGCACTAGGTGAGGTTGCAGTAAAAAGGTTTTGGATTAAAAATCTGCACTGACACAGACTCAAGGTTCCACTCTGATTGAATTTGAGAGCCGGTGATCAAGCCCCAGTTAAGGCCAGCCGATCAGGACGGAGGTGTCAGTGCAGAGCTTAGCTGGAGGCATAAATGCCACACTCCTCCTAAAGTGAGATGAAAGAATGTTCCGCTTGATACGTACACCTCCTAAACACTTTGACTGAGGTGATCGACCAACCCCCAGAGACGTGCGGTGACAACAGATGAAGTACTCAGGTAAGCGGCATCTTGCTTTTCAAAGTGCTTTACACTGCAACTCATCATAAGAGGTTGATTTCAAAGTCACTGCTAGTCTGCAGCTCAGCTCGACAGATTTCCTGCCCATGTGGATATGTGGTGAAGTCACGGATGTCTTGGAGGCACAGGTGATAATAGGGCCTTAATCGCCCTGCTGGTTCTGCTTGTCCCTCTCAATGTCACATATCCGGATGATTGTGGTAAATATCAGCCCATATTTGGAATAATGCTGCTCTATCTGCTTTTGTCAGACCAAGGTCTCGGTCACATGAATTGGGTGAAAGATGAAAGGTGTATGTAATATGCCGTTTTTAAAGCCAATGTACTGCATAATCACCAGGTTAATACTATTTGGATCGCGCAAGTTTGAAACTCTTGGATTAGAAATAAAGCTGTAATGCATATTTTTGCATGCCAGATGTAAAGACCTTTTAAAAGAGCTGTGATTAGCGTTTGACACATTCAGGTTATCAGAGCTTATAAGTGTAGTCATGCAGCCTTTGGTCAGTGGATTTCTGTGAACAAATAAATCTAAGCGAGATATGAGAAAATAAGTTTCCATTGCGTTCCAGCTATGCGTTGATAACTGGCGATAACTAACATGCATATTTTTCCATAATTAAAGAGTTTATGTTGTTGCATAGTATTTTTAAAAAAATCATATCTGTAAATAAAACTCCCCCAACGCGACGGCTTGACAAAGAGAGCTTTTGGCATCTACATGGCGCCAGCATCCCCCCTCTTACCCTCGGCTCTGCCTCATCCAACCATGTAGCAGCACCCCCGCTGCTCAATACCATCTCATTTGTCATGTATCAAATGCAAACTTCAATGCACTGCCCTCACATATGCCTTGGAAGATGGAGTTTGATGCTCTGGCTGCTGTCCAATCCTCAGCTGAATAAACACAGGGGCCATTTGCAGGTTGGCAGACACCGAGATGTTTGTCTTTCAAGGCAATCTACCTCTCTGCCTCTGCGGTTCACTCCTTCTCTCTGAGACACAAAGGTGAAGAGTCGGCAAGAGCTTAGTTCTGAACAAGTCACTGTGATCTCCACACGCCGGAGAGGTCAGCTGCTCGCGCTGGCAGAGAGACAGGAAATATCTGGATGTGAGAACCGGAGGGTAGACAAAAAGGAAACAAAAGAAGCTATATTTCAGGACATTGTATCAAAGGCATTAAATCAACCAGATGATTGAGAATAATTAAGCGATTAACATGTCTGATCTGCAAACTTAGACAGATTAAAACAGCAGGTAAATATTGCCACATCAGTTAATCAACTGTCTACACATCGTTAGAAAATCCTGGTGTTTGATCATAAGCATGTCATCAAATGTGACCACAGCCCCTAAAATGGTTCATTTGTTGTCAGTTGGGTTGGAATGAGAACGCAATCACTGCCTGGATTCAACCCCAAAGACTGTGGTTTGCATCCTTAGTCTTAAGTGGCTGTTTAGAAAAGAAATAAACTGGAAAAAAGTTCAGTTTTCCTGATTAAATGTCAATAAATTCAATAAGCTGTGTTCCTCAAGTCATTTTTAACCTTTTCTACTTTGATGTAAGATACAATTATTTACTTAGACATAAAGACTGTGCCGAGGATACATAGTGATTAACTGGGAAATGGTCTATCTAAATAAATAAAAAAACTCAAACAGTCATCATCGGGATTAGATACATTATATTTTTTACATATCTTGAAATATTTGGTTGTTATTCTTATGAACACAAAAATTGGTTGCAACAATTATTTTGGTAGCAACGCATTGTTTTTAAAATTCATTTAGTATTTAGTTTTTTGCATTCAGTGATGTTTTTCCCGTTTCGCTGTGTAATTCCCCTCATTTCATACACTCAAAAAAAAGAAAGAAAAATACATACAAGCACAGTAAATACAGCTCAGTTTAATCACCTGGAAAAAAATGGTCACAAGAGGCAACAACAACTGCTTCTCCTATTGTGTATTCACGGCCTGGCTCTTGTTTGGAGAAGGTCTTTCACCGACACAAAGGCAAGCAGGGTCCACTGTTTCTGTCAGTTTAAACAAATAATGATGCAACGTGAGTGCTTCCACTGAATGTGAAATGCACTGGTGAATCACCAGCAGAGGCCCAACAATAGTTTGCCACGCATCACAACAGCCAGGACAGGCTCAATATTAACATTTCCTTTGACATGTGGCGAAAGGTTTTCTTTAGCCCATGGATGTTGAATAGGAATCAGTGAATAATAAGAAATTAAAAGGTACAGAGGGCACAGGGGAAAGAGTGAGAGAGAAAGCCAAATCCTAGCCCCAGGGCTTAATGTTAGAACACAATGGCCGCCAAGGCAGTAAAGGAGTCAGCATTTCTTATTCGCCCCCTCCCCTAGTGCCACCTGCATTACAATTATCCTCATGGCAACCTTGAGGTCTCTGATTAGTGATGGCCTATTGTCTCAAAGCCATTAGTGCTTGCCCCCTCTCTGTCCTCAGCACACTTGCATCAACAAATCAAACTCCGTTTTTGGCAGTTGTTTTTTTTTTTTTTTACAGTTGAAAGCTGGCTGCCTCCTGTATGGGACAGCAAAGTGAAGGATGGACACAGAATGCTGGAGGTACCTGGGACACCAGGTAACAGTCAATCATCGTAGCAGTACCAGAGGAAGCTAAATGAATGTTCTTTGTGTGATCCAGCAGTGCATTTTATTTAAAGAGTTGCAGGACAAAAAAGAAAGAAACAGCCAGACACGTGTACAAGAAAGTCATTGACAGCCACATTGATGACGAAATGCAAAAAATGCACAGAAAAAAAACAGTCTGAAATGAAACTGTGAGCCGTTCAATCTTACCAGTGCACCAGTGACACTGAGGAGTCATGAAAGACACAGGAGTGGGAGCATTCAAGGAATTAAAATCGCACCAGATGTTAGGAAACCCTGGAGGAATGAACCGACACATTAAACATAATATCACCTCATGCACTGGAGTGCAATCACTGGTTCTCTCCAGGGAGCTGTTACACTATGTGTTGCTGCCACAGTTTAAATCTCAAGAAGTAGAAAGTAATGCACCACAGACGGGGGTTGGCCCACTCAAAGAGTACACTTGGGAGGCTCAGGAGCTCTGCGGACTGTATTTCAATTTGTATTGCGATAAAAAACAAAATCAACTTGGGGTAGTTACTTTTGATATCATCCAGGAAATAAACATCAGACCTTTGTGAGTACCACAAACCTCCTGCCACTGATACAGTACATGACTACTGTATGTCTTTGATCAGCCTTTTGTCTCTTCTGATAAGCTTTAAAATCAACCTCATTTAGAGAAACAAGAGGTGCCAAAATGTTGGGAAGTTAATGAGATGAAGGTTCCTTTTAGCGTTTTAAAGTGACTTCAGAAAATTTGATGGAAATTCAAATTATTAGCATAGACAGTTGTGAAATATACGTACACGTGAGTTCAAACATTCTAACAAGATTAGGGGTTTACATCACTGAGCTTCACAAGGTTTTGATGCATGTTGAATTTGAGATGTGTGATGAGGTTATTAAGTTGAAAATGAAGACCAAATTACAGTAATGGCATCTCTATAATGAATTGTAATCACTTTAATTGTTACTCTGTAATTATTGTAAATACTGGATGTTTAATTTGTGCAATGGTGTGATCGTGAATCTTGTTGTGCAGTAAAATGTCATTTTCATAATGCAGAGTCTTAGATCATGAGTTCGAAGAGGCGGCTGATCAAACTGTGTTTGGTGAGGGTATGAAGCTGCTTCCCTGCACTGGGGGCTGATCTCTGAGTCTTTCCTGCTCTGTGTCTTTCACCTTTCAGGCTGCTTCTTTCGGAGGCCCTGAAACACACAATATTTGTTTAAAGGAACAGAGCCTAGATAAAGTTTGATCTGCTCATATTCCTAAACTGAAAGCACAGCACACAGAACAGGACTTGGAATGCACTAACTGGATGAGCTGTTTTACTCACTTTTAGTCATGGAGCAGTTGTTGGCTATCACAAAATCAGCAGCATTCTCACAACACAGCACATCGCTGACTACGGCACAAAACGACACTCAACTTAGAACACAGCCACTGCTACACAAATCTGTTGACACCACACATGTTGGCTGGGGGGGGGGGGGGGG
>CAJRST010006668.1:12455112-12473031 GCA_907169785.1 Menidia menidia
TGGGGGGGGGGGGGGGGGGGGGACGGGATTCCACACAGATTCTCCTCCAACGCATTAATCCTGTCCCGATGCTGCCGTGTTTTAAATACTACAAATGAAAGACGGTGTGCTGTTTTTGACATGCTGTTTACCAAGTTTTTCTTTGGTAAAGAACCAAACTGGCCAACAAACTGAATTAATTTCCCTCCTTTTTGGGATTTCTTCTTCACCCTTTTCACAGTCCACGTGAGGCATGAAAACGTAAACAAAAGATTCTGCCCTCCAGAAGAAGACAAACCCATTAAACACTTAATTCAGCCTGGACCAGGTGTGTCGCTCTGTCCAGCGAAGCACTTTAACAGTTAAAGCATTTAATGCTCTTGCTAGTGTGCAGGTGGCAGAGAAACTTCTGGGGCACACCTGCCAGCTGATTCGACCATTATACTACGCGCCACACTGTCTACTACCTCAGTCCCTCGAGGAAGTCCTTCGCCGTGCAGGTGCAGAGTGGAAGGAACCGTGACAGATTACTCTGAATTTAGCAATTGCTTCCTCAAAAACCTCTTTTATAGAGTGCAAATGATGCGACTGTGTATTTTTCATGCATCAGGTAAAACGCATGTCCGTGGGGTAGATGAAGGAATTCTGCTAAATGTAAAAAGATTATTTTGATGTCTTACAAATTCTGAAATACTCTTGGCTTGAAAAGAAAAAAAACTAACCCTAAGAAAAAAAGAATAGTACAGGTTGAACAAAAAATTGTGCTTTTTTCCCTCTGTTGTGTTGTTGTGTTTTGTTCCTTGTTAGAGCTTTCTGCCATGTGGTGATAGAGACATTTCTAAAAAATCTAAAATGCTATTTTTAATATAAATCCAGCTATGACTTTTCAACAGCATCTGACAATCATCTATTTGATTTGTGTTATTTCCGCGACTGCATGTTTCTCTTTTTTTATTTGCAAACAGACGTGAAAATTACTACATATATGAATACAAATTAATACAAATATACTCTTCTGGTATTGCAGATTTTTGCAACATGCCATGAGACTCATAAGGTATGTCAGAGAAATTCTTATTTGCCTGCATCATGCTACGGGTTTGCAGAAGGTTGGATGTATAACTGCTGTGATCCACACTGCAAAGATTGTCAGCCAGCAGTAGTTTGATCGGTAGTTCATTTGTAGCTCAGACCAAAGCTTTGTAAAAGCAGGTAAAATAGTCCTGACAGGATACAAAATCTGTTTTGTGGACGCACAAATAATAAACTTTATACACAAATTACCAGTACTAACGAATTATTAATGACCACAAAATCCTATGTATAAATATACATTCATCCTAAAAAAAACTGTCTATTTATTCATAAGACTTCTTTAGTATTACGTAATATTCAGCAAGAATATTCATTTTTAGAAGCTGTTATCAAGATCCCCCCCACGGTTGCAATTCTTTGTTCTTGCCTCTTTGTAAACTGCATAATTTATGTAAAGTCCTTAGAACAATCTGTGAAGCAACTTCATAACAGGCAGGGTGCAGATGTGATGACTTAGTGTTCTGAAATTATTGATTCGAAAGAATGAAGATCAAATTACCCCTTTTCTTTACATAATAAGTGATTGGAGTCTGGCAGCAACAGCCTGATTGTATATCTGTATCAGTCTTTTATTGTATCCATATGGTGAGCAGGAAAGATAATAAATGTGCTTGTTTTGCTATCAACCCAGATGTTTGCCTATCAAAACTGCACAGTTGATCTCTATTGAATTTTTTTTTTTAACTAGTGATGAAATCCTTCAGAATAACCGAATAACAAGCGTTGCTTGCTGTTCTGAAGCTTGACTCAGAGGAAATCAAGATTTGAGCAGAGGTCTGAGTCCATAATCAAAACGATCATTAACCAGTAAAGCGTGCAACGTGTAACGTGTTGGTAAAATATGATACCAGGTGAAGCTGCGAGCCTTGACAGGTCGCCATATTCAGGCCACTAATTTGGTCGGATTCTGGCAGAAGCGGCTCCCAGCACAGCAGCAAGACAATTATATCCAGGTGCAAGGATTTGATTCAACAAATTCTAGGTGGATCATTCCAGCTTGCTCTGAGCCCCCTCCACCCCCCCCCCACCCCCCTCCTCTGTTGTCTCTCTTCTGGGCCAGCATTGAACAGATGCCCTTGAAAAATCTACAACCCTCGTGTGTGACTGAGGGCCCTGACAAAAGGCTGAAGCACTTCCAGAAAGCTTGAATGTCATGAACCGTGTTGTATTTTATAATAATTGGAGTGGCCGTAACTGAAAACATTCCCCTGAATATTCCAAATGATAATGGGACATGCTAATGAGCATGGACTCGGGCCAATCAAAGAAATGAGAGAGGGAAAAGGAGAAGGGAAGGTGCCCCAAAAAATACAGGAGGGTGAGGGCAGTGAAACGTGGGCCGGGCTGCGTGCACGTGTGTGTGGCAGCGCGCTCTTCTTGGAACGGCTGTGTCTAGAGCAGCACTGTACAGTCCACCTGTCAAAACTGTTGATGCACATTTGGGGGAAGTATAATTTGGGAGCTGGCACCTGGCAGGCTGAGGGATTTCATGCTAGGCCGCTATGCCGAGGCGCTCGAGCAATGCCCGGCTGATTTCTCTGGTCGCCACACAGAAACATGACAGAGGGCAGGTAAATATCAACACTTGTCCCGGTGAGAGTTGAGGCGAATTTGAATATTTCTTTGAGGGATGCTGTTTGCTATCTAGTTTTGGTCAATTTTGATTTAATTCCCCGCGATAGATTGAATCAAATGATTTGGAATGAAACTGAGATGAAGCCGTAGCTGTTTGATGATTTACATTGAGAATTAAAACGTAATTCCTTTTAATAGATAAGATTACTTGAGGGTGAGCCTATAGGCCATCATCTTATTACAAATGCTACACTACATCTTTGCCTTACAGCAAATTCCGTCATCAGTGACACACTACATCTCAATCCTGCGGACAGCTGATTGGATTTACTCAAAAACTTGGGCTGGAGAAAGTCTCACGCTGAGAGTAAAATTGACTTAGGCCTGTATTCAGAGTGAAAGATGAAGGGCATCCAGTCTTATCATTCTCCATCCTGTGTCTCCCCGCAGCCCCAGCATACTTTCCATGTGTTATTCCTGAAAATTTTTCTACTTGTGATGTCAACATCAAGCCAGGACACAAAGTCAAGGGAGGTACAAGGAGTTGAATCAGAAGTACTGCCAACATTTTATGGCTTTGGATTCCATGTTCAGATGGATGAAAGATCACAGAAGAAATACACACCAGAGAGCTTGGTGAATGGTTTAAATCAAGATGGATCTTAAGGTTTGTGCGATCGAGTTTGCAAAGATTGGCGAGATTTGGGAAACTTACACCAGCCTTTTTCATTGCATCCATATTGTAGAGAGAACTTTGACTATGATGTCCTTTTTCTCTTTGTTAAAGCAGTGGCCCGCAAGTTTTAACCGTATTTGCAACAATAAAACAGTGTACATTTTTTCAAATGAAACGGTGTTCTACCTAAATTATGACTCCAATTCATCTGAGCCTCATGCTGCACAGATTAAAATTTCATTGCATGCTACATTTATTTGATCAAGCTTAACAGCGTTTCTCAAACTGTAATATATAAAAATGCAGACGGTGTAACCAGGGGGCTGCGTATAATTTCATTCCCACTGCAGCCTCACTGGGGTGCTGGTTCTCAGGCTTCAGCCAGAACACAGGCTTTTATTTGATTTAGGGAACTCCCCCTCTCATGAGCCTCCTCTGCTCATGAAGTGTCCCAGTATGGAATGTCTGCATTATTACACTACTGACAGAGATTGATGCTTCTCCGAGCCATCTGCACATGCAACAATCCTCAACTTGAATGAACTTAATTGCAGACAGAGGAGAGGGGAAAGAGGACTCTCTTTTTTTTTAGAAGGGGAAAAAAAGTAATGATTTAATTTTGGATATTGTGAAACATATGTTTGGGAGATGGCTGGATAAAAAAAGTCTCTCGTTGATGTTTGAGATTTCAGTGCTATGTGTCTGTGGTGAGTGCAAAGTGCACGTGGTCACGGTTGACTCGGGTTGTAAAAGTAGTGTGAAGCCACTGGGTGACATAACTTTGAAATCATTTATGGATCGTGCGGCGCATCATCGGACAGATATGCACATCTAAATGAGGAAGGGAATAATTCAGATGTATTATTGAACACATTCATACACGAAAACGTGACATTCTATTTGGAGTTTTGGTTTAAACAAATATTAATTAAGTTCTAGCAAACAGCTACTCCTCATCCCCCATGTTTTAAAATGAACAGATCTGGGATATGAAGAAAAGCCGCAGCGCCCTCATACAGAGAATAGTGCGGGGAGATAAACCGTTACACCCTTACAGTGCGTCACCATTTTTGTTTAACAGGGCTCCGGATCAGAACACTAATCCTCCACACTCGCCTCGGTTATAATTAACTTGCAGTGCTCGAAGCTAACACTATTTTAAAGATGTGTTTCTATGGACTCTAATCCTGTTTCATTCTCTCTTCCTGTGTGAAGTACAAAGGGGGGGTAAAAAGCTGGGTGGCTGGGTACTTTTTGTGCTCGCCCTCCCGGGGCTTCATGGTGAGTTTTATCAGTTAAGTATCACAGGAAATTATAACATTAGCACATTTACATAAACAGAGTTTGATCTTCTCTGGTTCAGACTGAACTCCTGAAATGCTTTGCAGAAGAAATATTTAAATGCATAATGCTTTGTACTGATTAGAAAGAGGGACCAGAAGCAGATTTCTTTTTTTTAAATTGTCATTATGACAAGAGCTGGAAAAAAGAGCAGACCTTTAAAACATTTTGATTAAAAGCTTTGCAGTATTACACATCAGCCAATGATTTTTTCCTCACTTTAATAAAAAACTTCTGTGGCATTAATCAAAACATAAACAAAGCCAGCAGTGCAGTGACAGTTTAAACAGTGAGAATCAATAATAGATTGAGATTTTAAGCATAAACCAGTTATTTCCTGAGAGAAAAGATGAGGAGAAAAGCTATGGAGTCATGGTGAAATGAAGTATTCAAATTCATCTCCGAAATAGCTGTTTTCAGACAATCATCCCTCTTAACACTGAGAAACATCGTGCAGTCATTTATCTGTGTGATGATGGTTCTGGAACTTTCTGTGAGGCGATGACAGATGAATACTTTTTGGAAACAACCTTTAGCCAAAGGTTCAGCTGGATGCTTCTTGTGAGGGCTTATCAACACTTGTCCATTAGACACAAACCACTGCTGGGAGTTGCTTTATTTCTACTGACTCCGTGTGGTTGCAGGGCAGGGGTTTGTCACACATGTATTTTTTAAAAACTGACAAATGTGTGACTGTTTAACGTTCGTCCTGCATTGTTTGGCTGTGAGCAATTTCTCAAAGTAAACTAAAACCATGATTTGTTACTGATGCGGTTATAATAAAATCATTATGAGGGAGTGTTCCACCTTTACTTTCTTTCAAATATGCAACGTTTCAGCGTATATTTTAAACTATCTAAGGTGCTGACAAGTTTCTGGTGTGCTATAAACCACCAGTGCACATTACTTGTTGCACAATAAAAACACTGTTCCTATATTCGGCTCCATTTGGCTCCAACACATTAACACCCACAAACAAAATTCCGCTGCACTCGTTTAATTTCTTTGCCAGTTTCTGACTTTCTAAGTCATTTAGAGCATTGCTATTTTTCAAAAGATTTGATCCCGTGGATGAACATGACCTTTGAAGGGGGGCGAACATTTCACTGGCCCTCTCACTGGGAGTGGTTTCATCATGGTACAGTGGAGCCGGACTCCGCATGGTGTCAATCCCCTCAGCTAAAAACCATCCTTAAAAGAATACCGACACTTTGAGAAAAAAATGAGTGAAACAAATATTTTTTTTAATTAATTTTAATTCGGCATCATCAAACAAAAAAGAGGCTTTTTGCATTACAGTGACACATTTTATTTTAAAGGTCTTTATTAGGGCAACACTATCCACGTACATTTCCATCCGGCAATGAAAGGAATCCATGAGCAGAGGTGAAATACCATTTTACCCAGAGTGAACCAGGTCATTTGTTGTTTGCAGAAAGCCTTCAGCACTCCTCATGTCACGCTGTGTGAGCAGATATGAAACAACACATACAGGTGCAGCGAAAAAATAAAAGAAAATAAAAAATGCACTTTTCATTTGTAAAAAGTACGAAGAAAAAAAGAAAAATCACGGCTTTTAACTGTAAATATTTGGATATTTCTTTCATCAGTGTGAGGATTTTGGCCCGGACTTGTGGTATAATTTCCATCCCAGGTGGAAACACCAATTAGTGATTAATTGGAGGGGGATGGAAAATAATAAACAGCAAACACCTGGACCAGGCAGATTTGGGCCAATTGTTATCAATCAAACAGTGAGTGAGCTATGGGCAACTGCAAGAAACTGAGCACACAACGTGCAATCCTGAAATTATGTCACGTTTTATTTAGAAATGAATATTCTCAGACAAATTGATTAATCACGGATGCAACCGTCAAATGGCTGGTCACTGTTTGAACAAATGGATTACTCATGAGCCAGCAAAATTTAGGAAAAGCTCTATCGCCACAGAAAGGACAATAGTGTACTCCCCTCCCTTAGATCTGTCAAGAAATAAGCTTTGACGTGTTGCATCATCTTTTTCTGTCTCTCTTATCTGTAGGTTAAACTCTGTGCAAGCATCTTAAGGTATATCAAACCCCCCCTGGATGTATTTATGATTGTCACAGAGGTGCTCCCTTACCAGCTCTTCACATCCCCGTCACCAGGGCACCGAGGTCACTGCAGCCTCCGGGAGCAATGTGACACTGTTACATCACAGGTTTTCATCTATTCTCACCCAAAGCGCACTGTATCACTCACTTATCTGTAACATCAAAGAACATCCAGACTAAAAGACATAAAAATCAAGCCGTGACATACTTACGGGGGCCAGCTGCTGCACACAGGTCGAGCCATGTGCTGTACATCGGCGGCTGGTTCAGAGGGGTTTGGTACATCTCACTTAGCTGATCATTATTTGGCATCACCCGGAGAGCAAAATATATAAGCTTTTTTGTTCCCCCTCTCTTTTATTACTGTTGCTGGCATGTAGAAAAACGAGGTTCCCAACAGCAAGAATATGTCTTTTATGTTTTTATGGCCAATCATGTTTTAATAACATGTAACACGTTGCCAGATTTCTCTGCGTCCCCCCTCACTGAAAGTGTGAACCCCTAAATCCATCCTCTGACAGCATTATGGCTAATATCCTGCCTGCTTGGGATGATATGTACACTCGGTGTAGTCATACAAACACTCCCACACAGACAGAAACATTCAGCTTCCAAATCTTTCCTGGCTTCCATCACCACTTGAGTAGCATTTCCACCTGTGTCCCGCTGATGCAGCTGGTGAAAAATGCTCCATGCCAGGCGCACTGTTCTGATGATACCCTGCATACTGTATTTTGTTTGCCAAATGTTGGTTTGAATCGTTTCTCTTCCCTGCAATACAGGTATAATTACAAATAAATGTGCTGCAGAGGTGTGGAGTATGACTGGTGATGCATTGTCTTGCACCCGTTACCGGGACGCTGATGTGTGGTTAAGCCGTGTTGTGATACCGCAGATAAGGTGTCCGAGTGACTGCAAGGTCAGTTAAAATGTGGAACGAAAATATGTCTGTGGCGGTCTGCTTGCTTCCATCAAGTCGTAACATTTTACCACAGGGTTTAGCGACTTGGCTCGATGTCTACTTTACAGTGCTTTGCAATTCTAAACAGGCATGTGGTCAGAACAGCTTGAACAGAAACGACTGGGAAATGGTCAAACATGTACACGACAAACACACATATACAGCTGCAGTGTGCACTGCTCTCTAATGATGGATCTATTATCAGAATCAATCCGAACAACAGTGAGCCAAAAACAATAGCAAAGCACTAAATGTTTGCAAAGGGGGAAAAAAAGTAGACATCAACATGGCTTTGACAATAGTTCCAGCTAGTATCCAGGGGAATAGTGATTCCAGTTTGTCTCATTGCACACGTTTTCCTTCTGGAATGGCTCGCTCACAAGGGAGGGGGGGAAAATGAAATCCATTTTTATTCAAAGTATCTCCACTCAAAACACAAGGCAAGCAAAACAACTTATATTTATTGCTCCTTGTCTTTGAGAAATATTTGAATAGTTTGGGCTGCAGCCCAACAGGAAAAACACCAAAATAAGAGGAGGACGTGTAACCCAAAGATTAAGTGGTTGTGCCGAAAAATAGGGAGGTTGTTTGATTTGCTGGCCTGGCGTTAGCGTACAGTGACACAGCTTGATGTTTTGCTGTCCAACGCCTGCACCAGGTCCAACTCTGTCTGGAAACGAAGAATGTTATTGTTGTGTTTTTGTCAACTACATGGCTCCCCTTTTGATTCTGAAACTCCTGTGGACACTTTGAAGGCTTCAGTTGCTACATGTGCACACATTTTGAAAAGGGAGCATAAATTAAACCTGAAAACATCTATGTGCTGTTAACAGTGGGCTTCTAATGATGCCCAAATACTGCCAAACAATTCTGATATGCACTTGCGCAAAACAATAGTAAACGGGTTTTTATGGCCTCGTTGTTAAATTCCGTACAGAGAAAACAGCCAAACATCCATTCACATTCGACCCACTGCTGTAAAAAGAAAAAGAGGGAAAAAAATGAATCTTTGAAGATTCAGTGTTTTCTGCCAGGCCAGGCCACCTTCATTTCGACAATAAAAAAACAAAAAAACAATTGGGTCCAGTGGAAATCTGCCACTGATTATCTTTGGCTGGTCATCCTCGTTGCGAAATAAGGAGTCATTTTCAGACTCATCAGATAAACAGATGTCGACAAGCTGCTCCGCAAGCGAGAAGACCTCTCTCCATTCAGCAGTGCCTAACGCACCATATGCATCACATTTCTTTTTTTCCTTCTTTTTTTTATGGAAAACACATTAAATCAAAATAAGGCTCTTAAAAGAGTTCCACCCAAATTAGAAAGACAAGATCCATCGCTGCCATTAGGTCTCACAATAGGCAGAAAATTCAGTTTTTATCCGCACGTGAGTGAATCTTAAGTTTTAAACCTACAGGACTTTGTTTAAAATATTTTAAACACGTTTTTAATAAAATAAAATAAAGCTACTTTATTTAAATTTTGAGGGCCTCGGCCAGAACCTGGAACCGGAAGTTCTCGCGCCTCCGGCACCATTTCCTGGTTTTGAATCGCCTCCGGAACTGCGCGCTGACGCACGCGGAACGTCGTTTGGGTTCGCGCGCGTGCGAGCCGAACGTCCTCTCGCCGGGTAAACAGGGAGGAGGCCGGGTGTTTGTTTTCGGCAGAGGTGTGCTGCGGTCCCACAGCGCTAATTGGAGAGGCCTCGTTTAGCGACACGTCAGAGAGGGGACGCCGCGACACCGTGTCAGCGCCTCCACAAATCTCCCGCCCGGCCCGGCCCGGCCCGGCCCGGCCCGGCCACCGCTTAATGGCGTGTCAGACATCACGACTGATGCGTTGGGGGTCACCGTGCAACTATGCTTCACTATAACGAACCCTCTCCAGCTCCCGAGCCCCGGCTGCCGAGATTAATGTTCCAATCAGTGATGTGGTTAAATAAAATATATATATATAAAACAGCTCTGCTATGGATTAACACGGAACTGAGGAAACAGGCTTAATATTAGAGTAGAGAGTATTGTTTAAAAGAAGGGTAATAATCCTTTGGCAACAGTTTGACATCCCTTTCCAAAAGATTGATGGATGCTGTTTCTCAGAGGAAAACGCCGCGTTCCCCCCACCAGCCCGGGTCCCTGTGGAATACACATGTGGAGGTCCTGTGACCAACTCAGGAGTCCATAAAATATGTGTGGTTAGTCAGGAATAACGCATTTGGAGGCAGTGTCAGTAAAAACGAGTTAATCAGCGGAAGTCAAAGTTTGTGCCACAGCGAATCTGAGCTCTTAACGAGCTGACATGTTCATCTAAACACAAGTCTTTTGGAAACTTGGGCTGTGATGACATCCCACGTACTTAAATGTGTAAATATATAAATAGGACTCCGGTCGCTGCAAGTCTAAATGTAATAGTAAAAAGAAAAATACCGAAACCACGCGTTCAAACAGCATAAGGGTCTCTCTGCACACCGTCCATGTGCAGACTTTTTCTTTTAAATTCCACCCCTGGATCACTGTTGTATGCAAACTCAGATGTTCTCAGTGGGATGGATTGCTCCATTACCTACTCAGACCCTAGCAGAGCAATCGTTTTATGGCTGCAAATAAGACATGGTTTCTCGGAGGCGTTTTGGAAACGTCTCCACGCCAATAAAGTAAAGTGGCCTTGACTTGGATTTGACCTTCTCTGTTCGAGGACTCTTAGAGCAGAGCAGATGGGAACTCTGCTGGCGTTTTGTTTAGTTTCAAACAAGATTTTTTTTTTGTGATGATTTGTAAATGGGTTCGCCTTTGGTTTAAAAAGAATTGCACGCTCCCCTTTGCCAGAGAGTCAATGGTTAAACCGCGACGGCAATGTTTAACTTATCGATTTAGCTCTCACTGAGTGACGGCAGCCCATCCGTCACCAGAGTTTGGGCTCCACGTGTCAGATTCTCTACACGCTGGAAAAAGAGTCCCCCCCCCCCCCAAAAAAAAAAAAAAAGTTTTATTCACCAGCAAACCCATATCGAGTCTTCTAAAAGAAATCTGAGCTGAGTCTGCCAAACGCAGCCACCTCTAAATGGAACAGAGAGCTCGTGTTTTTTAGTTTTGATTTTTAAAAACCTGCCGTGATCGCCCACATCCACGCACCGAATGTTGTATGTCGTGAAACAGACAGTTCCTACTTTTGAACGTGTGTGTTGGGGGTCTGGAGCCGGGCCTCAGAGCGTCTGAACCTCTGCTCACGCGCACGTCAGGCTCGGTTTACTGGCCACAAGTGCTCCTAATAAATATTCATGAGCCTGGTGCCTGCGTTTCGCCCCCCCCCCCCCCCCTCCCAAAAAAAAATCTGAGCCACTGTCATTTCCAGACTTGAGCGTAAATACATTTGAAGTGGATGTTTTTCCTGCGCTCCTATTTGATCTGGAGTCACCGGCAGCGACACAGAGCCGCAGCTTGTCGTCAACACGTCTTTTACGAGCATTTTATTTTCTTCACGGAGAGCACGTTCAGTGTAAGGTAACACGACAGAACCATAAAGCAGAAATTAAACGGCGGAGTGGAGGCCCCTGCCTCCGGTACGCAGAGGGAGCAGCGTCTGCTGCCTCTTTCTCCAGCGAGAAAAGACCAAAACACTCAGAGAAATAAGGATCCATGATGAGGCAAATGAGCACGAATCCAAACACAACTCCTGACATATCCGAGGAAAGTATTTCTCCATCAATATTAGACTCTAAAACACTTTTTTTTTTCCTGGAGTGGAATTTAAATGATTCCTATTTTGACTGGATTTGGCTTTATATCTCCGCATTTGTCACTTTGGCTTCACGTTTAAACGGATCGTGCGCACGCGCGCGCGCATGTGTGTGGACACGAGACAGTCTTAACACATCCACTTTGATATATTTATATTTTCACTAACGCGCACATTTTCTCCCCCATATAAAGCTGCAAAGTGACTTTCTCAGACGAACTCGCGCGGCGTGGCGCGCGTCAGTGGAGCGTCTGCCCGGGCCCAGACAGATAGTGTTAAATAGAGTCGAAAAAGTCATTTTATTGCCATCCTTCATTTATCTCCACATGTAATAGTCCGTGAAAAGAAAATATGAATACATTTCAATACATTTCATCGAATCATCTAAAATGGTGGGAGTCGTATTTCTGTTTGGGTTTTTTTTCTGACATAAAGGCGGACGCGCGTCCAAACGCAGGGAGGTGCACACCTCCTCTGCTGCTATGTGTGGGGCTCTTTGCCTTTTTTAAGGTTAAAATTTGCAACGCGCAGGGCTGTTTTTTTTCCTTCTGAGTGCGGCTGTTCTGACAAAGCTGCGGGCTGGCGGATCGTGGATCTGCCAGTGTTAACCATGATCGGTGGCGGCTGCTGATGTGATCTCTGCCTAATGGGGCGGTCAAGCAAGCTGCAGCCAGGAACAATGAGGGGGCCACACTGACTCACTCCCGGGCTCTCCCTGAATCTGAGTAAATCTGGCGAAACGCAGCAAAGGAAAACAAATTAGATTTTGAAAATTAGATTCCCGAACAATTAAGTAACGCAAAATAGCTCACGATGGTTTATACACTGAGGAACAACCTCCGTGATTAATCGATTGAATTTGCACATTACTGGAGGGCAAAGTGTTGGATGTTAATTTTGGAGAAACAGAAGATGAAGGGGGGGTGGGAGGGAGAGAGGGAGAGAGCGGGGGGGGGGGGGGTGAATTTGCGAGTTATTATCGAGTGTCAGAAAAAGTTGTAACAGTGTGTTTAAAACAGTGACTTTAAATGAGCTGATGCCTCACACACGCTCGTGAAAAGCAAACACACACACACTGCTGAGAGTTCAACTAATGCATGCAGCTAAACGTGCAGAAATCCTACGTTAAACGCTTTGTTGTGAGTGGAAAAGGTCTGTTTTGGTTTGCAGCAGGAGATTATTTTTGATCTTTTCTACATATGGAAAAAAAAAAGAAATCCATTAGTTTCACACAGCACTCATGTTAGGATCAACCCAAACACTACTGAAACCAATAACCTCCAAGGCATTGCATTATTGTATTTTTAATCCTTTAATATAGTACGAAATGTATCCAAACAAATGTTTTTTTTGTTATTGTTGTAAACTAAATTTTACACACGAGCGCATTTCTCCATAAATACCGATCATTTCTAACATGTTACCGGTCCTTTACATGCGGATAAATATGGAAAATTGAGCTACTTACATGTAATAATACTTCCTTTCAGACAAAGCAATTGACAGATTTTTTTATATATAATTATCACGTACATAAACAGATTGACACGGAATTTCAGGCTTCCACTACACGATTTATCGACATGACATTAAATAACAACAATGATACTGTGCTACTCAAACTGGACCTTGGACGAAAATGTTGCACTGGATAGGCTACAAAAGCACATTAATACTAAGAGTCGGTTAGGTCGACGTGTAGACTGTAGTAATACTGAATAATTCACATTTGGTACACAACTTTAACATTCTTTTCAATGAAGTCGCAATTTTTCTTAAAACCATCTCAATTCTCCATATATCTAGGGACCACATTTCCACAAATTCCCTTAGACTGTGATAGAGCTATTTACAAAATAAAATATTACATTTCCCCACCCCCCCACCCCCACCCCCCAACTCGGTGAAATCCGCATATGTACAAAAATTCAGGCTTCTACCCGGAGATAGCATGCTTATTGAGATCTCTTTTTGAGCAGTCTGTCAGTAAAAATAAAGACTCAATGAAATACTTGAGGGGGGGAGATGGGGGGGGGGGTAACGTGGTGGCTGTCCGTGCCTTCCTTTTTGTCCATGCACTCTCTTTCAGTCACATTAAAAACAGCCTTGGTCGTTTTGGGGGCCTCCCGTGTGCATTTTTTCCCCCAGTCCACGTTGCACTGGTTGACTTTAAAAAAAAAAAACGTCCAGTTCTTTCTCCTTTTTCTTTTTTAAAATTCTGCAGTCTTTTCCCCCAATTCCTCCCTCTGCCTTTTTTTCTGTTGTTGTCAAAAATATTTACACGTACCATTCATTGAAATTGGACGAGAGCGCGCTGTGTCCGGCTGTGTGGTGGACTGCGGAGGCTGCGGGGGATATGGACGCGCTGCTCTGGTTCTCTGTGGACGGGGACACGATGGTGGGAGGCGTGGAGGACTCGTACCCTGAGCTGGCAGCTGGAGAGGGTTGCGATCCCGGGTTGGTGGACTCGTGAACCTATAATAAATAACAAAAAAACGATTAAAAAAAGATCCTGCTCAACTGAGGGGGTTTGCTTTATGTGTGTGTGTGAGTGTGTGTGTGTGTGTGTGCTTGTTCCCCGTGCCAACATAATAAAAGTGCAAAGAATTTCGTAAAAACTAATTAAACACACCGTTTAATCTAGAAATCTAAAACAATCTAAACATAATTATTCTAATTAAGATCCCAATCTGATTTAGTATTTCAGATTTTAAATAAATGGAAGAGTTGGACAACATTCACTTTGGGAATTTCTGTTTAAAATACAAAAGTAATTTCTTCTGAAAACATTACAAACTATTAAACCGCCGGGCTCCGTTTCCTGTCAGGACCAGAAGCAACAAAACAGAGGATTAAAAATAAAGGAGAATAAAGCAGGAGAGCGTTACCTTCATGTGTTTTCGGAGGGAGCTGGGATGCGTGTAGGACTTGTCGCACATTTTGCACAGATAGGGTTTGTCCGACGTGTGGACGTGCATGTGTTTCTTGCGGTCGCTGCTGTTTGCAAACCGCCTGTCGCAGCCATCGAACTCACACTTAAATGGCTTCTCACCTAAATAATCCAAACAGGGAAAAAATATACATCAGGTTTTTTTTTTTTTTTTTACACATTTCGACAAACGAGGTTAAATTTAGCGCGTAAAACCAACTTGTAAAATTTCAATTAAACCATTGCCTTCTTTGAATTAAAGGCCTTTTTAAATCAATTGTTTTGACGTGTAACACACAGCCATTCTCCTCTGTACTGAGGCTAGATAATTTAGAGGAAACCGTTTCAAGTCTTTCCCACAAATTCACTTAATTAAATGTCTATGCAAAAAGGAGAAGAAAATCGAATGTTTTTTTTATCTTAAATGTCAAACCTTTGAAATATTTTCAGCTGACAACTGCACTGAATCACATGTCACAGAGCAGATTCCAGCTGCCTGCTGTAGTAAATAACCTCCCGGATTGCATGCATGTTTTGGATGTGATATTGTCAGCATTGGTTCGGCAGTAAAAAGGCGCTCAGTCTGAGCGGTTCTTACCGGTGTGTGTCCTTTTGTGAATTTTTAGATTTTCCGAGCGCGCGAATACTTTGCCACAGCCAGGGAACGGACACGGAAAGGGCTTTTCTCCGGTGTGCACCCTGATGTGATTTACAAGTTTGTATTTGGCTTTGAACGGCTTCCCTTCTCTTGAGCAGTCCTCCCAGAAGCAGACGTGGTTGGTCTGCTCGGGTCCCCCCACATGCTCCACCGTCAGGTGGGTCACCAGCTCGTGCATCGTGCTAAAAGTTTTGTTGCACGACTTTTTGGGATTCGTCAGCTGCTCCGGCTCGATCCACTTGCAGATGAGCTCTTGTTTGATGGGCTGCCTCATGTATCGGAAGAAGGCCCCTGCTCCGTGGTGCGCGGCCATATTCATGTTCATGGGGCCGTAGCCGTGCAGCTGGGTGGAGGCGTAGTGGTCGGAGCGCGGGCTCGTAACGTGGCCGTACTGGTCGGCCCTGCCGTACATGTCCCCCGAGAAGCCCAGCCGCATCTGGCTGTTGACCACGTTGGAGGACGCGTGGCCGGCCGCCTGCTCGTGCAGCCCGGGGAAGAGCAGGTGCCCCGCCGCATCCGAGTGTCCGTGCGGCCCCGCGAAACTCCCGGAGGCGAACAGGCTGTGCTGCGCCCCGGCCGCGTCCCCGAAGCCCCGGTTTCTGAACAGAAAGTCCCTGGTGGAGTTGAACGCCGCCGTCGAGTAAGAGCCAACGTGGGTCGGGTGGTGGTGGTGCCCCAGGGCGGCCGCCGCGTAGCCGGGCGCCTGGGAGGAGAACGCCGTCTGCCCGGAGCCGAGGTCGTGGGAGCTGTGGTTTATTTTGAAGGCGCCCATCCCGTCCGCGAACGGGTTTATCCCCAGCGCCACTTCTCTCTCTGTGACTTCGCCTGTTGAGTGATGCCGCGAGGAGCCGAAAGTAGTGACTCCTATGGTGGGATACTGCGGTCCTGCGTCCAGCAGCATCTTCAGTCTTGACTCGCCGAGACGACTGAGAGCGGAATTCAAAAAACCAACGCAGATATTCTTCCTCCCCCTCTCTGCCGCTATCTCTTGGACCTCTCTGGACTGGGCAAACTCAAATCCGCCGATATTCTGTTTACTTTTCTACGACGCGAGGAATTCCCCTACACCGGTCATCCGATGCACGCGCAGAATCAGCTATACATGCAATATTGTCTTTTGCGGTTTATCTTCCTGGGGCGCAACTTTCACCTCCTCAGTCAGGCGGTGAGCTCTAGACTGATAGTCGCAATCATTCCTGCAGATAAATGAATTGAAAAGACAACACAGTCCAGCCCTGATGAATGGAAGAGGAGGGGGGCAGTCACGTGGCACCAGCGCCGCTCGTCCATTGGCGGAACTCCTTTCCCCCCAATAACATGCACTCACCGAATAACAATCCACGGTACGGGGCCCACGCTTCTATTGGCCTCTTTGCATCATCAGTCCCAGATATTGTGAGACTGCTGACTGTGGATTTGGTTAAAAGGCAAAACAAAAGTTGAGACATGTAACACCAGGCTTGGCTTTTTTTTTCTCTCCAGAAAATAGAAAGTCAAAGCACGTTCTGCGGCAGCGTTTTGCAGAGAGCTTAAAAACAGAGTGTCAGATTGTCTTTGTTAACCTGTATGGACACATTACCCAGAAAGCATGGCCCTTTGTTGGCTAATTGGTGACGTTTTGAGCAATTAAACACTGACAGGGCGATTTGAATTGTCTGTTTACA
Source organism: Menidia menidia (assembly GCA_907169785.1). Classification (NCBI taxonomy): domain Eukaryota; kingdom Metazoa; phylum Chordata; class Actinopteri; order Atheriniformes; family Atherinopsidae; genus Menidia; species Menidia menidia. The sequence goes on from CAJRST010006668.1 coordinate 12,471,820, forward strand.
TTAGATATAAGATAAATCATGTGACACTGATCTGATATACTGCACGTGGGCTGGACCTGCAGCAGCCAGGCTGGAACATTCCCCAGAATCATCACCTGTGTCAGGTCCAGGTATGCAAAGACAATTGGGACATATCTGACTCGGAGTCCCTCGAAAAGACCTGTGGTTTGAGATAAATTCTGACCACTGTCATCACCCTCCAGAGGCCTGCTATTATCCAGCTCTCCCTCTCACCTCAAACGGAATCCACACGTAGTTTTGTTGTCTTCCTCTCGCGCGATCTCTGTTCTGATGCTTTGTCCCACACTGGTGGAACATATGTGCTTTAGATTTCCACGTCACGCTCACCGGCTGCCCACGTTCCTGAAGCTTACCTTGGATCCACAGGCCTGTGTTTGACTTGGATCTCACACAATTCCTAATGTGTCCATCATGGCTTGGCTGCCTATGTGCTCGTGCAACTCGCCCTTTCTTTGCAGGCCAGTGATGCGTGGTCTGTGCGTAAAACGTTGTGGGTTGTCGAAGTTATCAAGTGGGATTTGCGGCGCTCTCTGCAGGAACCTCCGGCTGCTAGAGTTCAAAGCCACATGCGCATACGTGCCATGCAAACCATTAAAATATCTCCTTCGCTACTAGTTTCCACTCTCCATATTCCAAGTCAGTCTTGGGAGACCAAGGAAAGAAGGGAAAATTAGGTTGTTCTCGACTTAGCAACTTTATCCCGAGTATTAAGTATTCAAGTATTCTGCTTTGCATAATTTGGAGGAATCCCACACCAGGTGGAAAACGGTAAGAACGGCATGTTACTGGAAAATAGGGCAGTCAGAACCGTGGGTCATATTCTCACATGTGCAACAAGTGAGGTTAAACTGGAAAACGTGTGCCAAAGAGGGAGGAATCGCACAGCTCTTTGGCAGCACATGTTTAGTGTGCATATTTCATTTTAAAGCGCACAAGATATAGTTTAATTGAGAAGCCAATATACAGCCTGGTGTCTTGATCCAAATGAGCTGAATTTAACGGTTACCAGCAGCTTTGGGCGATTTAAAGTAACATGAACGGAGCCAGGGCAGCCCAAAGGGTCGTTTTATTAGACGTTATTGCAATATTCAGCATTTTTTGTTTACGATCCCACACACAACTGCCCTGCTTACATGTCTCCAAAAGTGAGTGAGTGAGTGAGTGAGTGAGTGAGTGAGTGAGTGAGTGAGT
>CAJRST010006668.1:12473041-12486515 GCA_907169785.1 Menidia menidia
TGAGTGCACAACTTGGACCAGAAATAGCAGGGCAAAGTTTTGCATTACGCTGGTGCTGTGGTGCCTGAGAATGCTACAGCTGCGAGCCGTGCGTAAAGGGCCTTTTAATAAACATCTTTGGGATCCGTCTCATTTCCAAATATTGACTCAGATTCTAAGGTGCTGTATACGACGCTGTCAGCGAAGATGGTGACAAGTCAATTCGTCAAAAATACCAAAAGCGATTTTGTTTACACCCATACTTTGTGCACTGCATAATATTTACCGAGTGATGATGTTGGTCTCCGTGCTAAAAATAATGCAAAATAATCCATTTGACCGTTTTATTTGGTACGACACATTCAGTTATGAAGCACATTTTAAAAATATATTTTCTACTGATTTAACGAAACTAAAGTTGAAATAACCACACATCTAATGTGTGTTGTTGATTTGAAAGTCGACATCACATGTGAAGTCAGTAAAAGTATTTTTCTAAATAATCTCAATGAGATCCATACTTACTTTAACTTTTTAAGAATATTTACGCTGCATGCCTTCTTAAATGTGCAACTGGAAAAAAGTTTAGTCCATACAAACAAGCCGTGAGCACGGGTGTGCTTGCAAAGAGAAAACACACATAGAAGCAGCCACTGCCTCAACGTGAAGACGTGAACTAAATCAAATTCCACCGTGAACAAGCTCCACAAAAATAATTTACATTTCTGACGTGCTAATTCGATCCATGCATTTTTATAAGATACACGGTTTAGTAACGTCCACCTTTTACTTTATGTTGGAGCTCAACACGAAAAGGTGCTGTGCCTCGACTGAGGAGTAAAAACGGACTAAATCGATAAGTCCATGTAAGCAAAAGCAACAGTTGCAGTCTGACCATTTATCATTATATTTGGGTATGATTAACTTCTCTGTTTAGATTTTTTTTTTTAAGTAAAGCAGACACTATCAAATGAGACAGTTTTATCCACCGAAGTATCAAATTGTATAACCGATACTTACAGTCCCCACTCGGTTTATTTTGAACTTAAGTCTGCAGCGGCACCACCTCCTCTGACCCTCATCTGCTGCCGTCCTGGGTCTAAAGCAAAATTACCCCGGATCATGACAACAGGTCCCGTCCATTACATTTTTCTCCTCGGGACAATGGCCGCGGCTTGCTCTGTTCACTTCTGACACTCGGGGATCCGACCGGGCAGAGCACGAAGTCAACTGTGCGGTGAGCGCCGGAGAGCTCGATGTGTAAATATGGGTACATATCAAAGCACACATTAATGTTACGTGCTCCGGACAATTTTCAACTCCCCCTGGAAGTTTTCCTTTGCACAACTTTTTTTTTCCTTCGGCGATCTTTTCGTGCGTAAAGTTGCGCGTAATTTGTGCGTAAATTTGCCCTGCACACGTTGCAGTGCAAAATGAAGATATCATTGCATTATTTATGATCCGCACAACTTTTGTAGTGACAATATGCATACTGTTACGCGGCGGTCTGGTTTGTAATCGCATAATCAAAGTGGGGGAATTACTGTTTCATTGCCACACAGCCTTTGTTCGCGGCCACAAAAGGAAAGGCGACTGTTTATCTGTATCAACTTTTTAGGACTTATTCCACAATAAGCTTTGCATAACAACTATTTTTCTCAAGCGTTGCCTCAGGCACTGCGCATGCGCTCTAGCTGCTTGCTGTCACTAAGACATTTTTCATCGCGGTGGAAACTGTCACTGGTGACGTCAATCACCGAGCGCTGACCAATTAGAGTGCAGGGTGATTGTTTAGCTCCACGGGCTGCAGCGCCTACCATGAATCTCTATTCAGTATCAAAGCGTCCTGCTGCTGCCTCTCAAGCGAATGGGATTCCATGTTGTCTGCAGATAGACTTAACTTTATAAAGTTTTTTTTCTTTATTTTTCATTGCGATTAAAATATATTTGTCATCATCATTATTATTTTGCCTGCTGTCAAGTTATTCCAAAATTAGGAAGTAATGAGCGTGGATGCATTGGGAAGCCCCGTGATGGACCCTACGTTTTCCAAACGGAACACGGCGCTGAGATTAGTTGACTTGGCAGGGGCTCACCACCATCACCATCATCACCACCATACCCCTCAGAGCGTGACAGGCTTCCCGGGGTTCAGCAGCCATCCACACTCAATGGCTCACTCGCACCCTGGGGAGATTACTGCGGAACCCCGCCTGGGGCCGAGTCCATTCGGGCCAGAACACATGGGGCACTCCGCGGCCCTCAAAATCAGCCCAGCCCATCATTATCCCCACCACCATCACCACCACCACAATCATCATATGGCAGGCCACAGTGAAGTGGTCTCCAGTCAAACGGGAGCTTTTGGCCCGGTTCAGGCGACGTCGGTGCCCTATTCTATGTCTCACACGGCCCAGGCTCTATCCGCAGGTAGGGATTTCCTCATCCGGAGAGATCTGACAGCTCAAGCCATGCCGGTACTGACTGACCAGACTGCTGGTTCAGCCTCTCACCACGGAATGTTTGTCTCAACAACAGGTAGCTATCCCGGACACTATGGTCACCACCCGGACGCCGGGAACCATACCACCCTCTTCTCCGGACTTCACCACGAGCAGCCTTCTAGCGGATCCCCGGGCGGTCAGGCGCTGAATGGACAAATAAGGTTAGGACTACCCGGAGAAATGTATGTCAGGTCCGATCACTTGAGCCAAGTGGCGAGCTCCAGGGCTGATCCGTTCTCCGCGTCGCCTTTGCACGGCTACGGTGGTCTAAATCTGAACATGAATCTGAGCGCGCACCACCACCACCACCACCACCACGGAGCCGGCGCCTTTTTCCGCTACATGAGGCAGCCCATAAAGCAAGAGCTCATCTGCAAGTGGCTGGAGCCGGAGCTGTCGCCGAAGAAACTTTGCTCCAAAACTTACAGCACCATGCACGAACTGGTAACGCACGTGACGGTGGAGCACGTCGGAGGACCGGAGCAGGCGAACCACATATGCTTCTGGGAAGAGTGCCCGAGGGAAGGCAAACCGTTCAAAGCAAAGTACAAACTGGTGAATCACATTCGAGTGCACACCGGGGAGAAACCGTTCCCATGCCCGTTCCCTGGCTGTGGGAAAGTGTTTGCCCGATCCGAGAATCTAAAGATCCACAAAAGGACGCACACAGGTCAGTGGCTATGTATTTCTTCAAGGAAACGCTTTAAAAATCCGTTGCAATATTCAAATTATATTAAGGAAGTCGGACGATGTATAGTTAGACAACGTCGTTTAAATTTATCTATGCACAGGTTGAAGTGTGTTTTACGTAAATTTGTTTTTTGTATTTTTTTCCCCTGCCTGTTAATGTGAAATTTAAATATTCCCTGACGACATGTGGTAGTTAATCAGTGTGTGCTCCTGATAGCTCTGGACGCAACAGCTATTGACCACCTGTTTGTCAGGAGTTTTGTCAGTGCTCACAAGTTTTACAAAGCTCGGGTTTGGGGATTATGGTACAGCTCACTCAAGCGTTTGACGGTTCACCCTCTTGTTTACACCACAGCACAAAGACTGAGGCCCACGTCATGTCTCATCCAAGCAGCTCAGTGCAGGCCAAACATGACTAGGCGGCTAATTTAGAGGGGAATCTTCACGTGAAGTAACGGATAGGATTTGGATTTTAGCTCTGGTTTTGCAGCCACCGATTAAAAAAAAAAAATCCCAGATATATTTTGTGATTTTTGTCATATTGTTTTACGAGCGTGGAAAAAATATTAATTTAATTTTGGATTTGCATAAATATGTTCCATAAGCCTACACTAGATAGAGACCAGTTTTATTTAGCATTTATGTGAAACCTCATATTTTCTCCTAATGCTTCCCGGCTGAGCCCTGTACAGGACGGAGTCCTGCTTTTGTGGTGATCAGGTGTTTATAGCCTTTAGCCAGAGCAACAAGTTGACAGGTACACACGTCCAAAAATGATTTACTATCATGTAAGAAACGCTAGCTGCCTGCGTGCTAGCTGGTGTGTGAGGCTGTGCAGCCTCCAGTGCACAGACCGGCGCAAAGCACATTTAATGGTTAAAGACGCTGCTTTCGTATGGCTGCAAAACTCTGTGAACCCTCTGACGTGCTGCGGGCTTAGAGGGGGAAAAGGCCTCAGAATGTCGAGTCAGGCTTGTAAATTAATATTGTGACTGCATTCCTCTCTTTTTTTTTATCGGTGGCTGCATGGCGCTCCCCCTGTGCTCCATTTCTGCACCCCCTATGTATTATTCATATCATTTGCTCACATTACCTAAGTACAAATCTGTTAAATTATTTCTGTGTGTTGACTCCCGAGGGGCCTGGTCTTTGGTATCATGTTTAAAACCTAACCGAAAGTGTGGTTATGGCTGGGGCTGCCCCTGGGGTCTGTTCCTCGACGGTTTCTTGTACTACACTAATATCCTTGATTGGCTCTCTCAACCCAACAGCTGAAGGTCAAATTGATATTCAACCCGCAAGTGTAATTAGACAGAGGCAATTACATATTCTCAAAAGCTTTAATCGGAGGAGAAAAATCAGCAGTAGATGATTTCCGTGTAATTTATTCAGATTGTCTTTCTCTCGCGCGCTCCCTCTCTCTCGATCCCGTCTCCCTTCCTTTGCCTCGTCATATAATCAGGTAGAAATGCTTGTTATTAAAACACAAAAATTAGATCCAGTTCATATTTGGGGGATTGGTGAGGGCTGGCTGCGGAAATGCTTTGGTTGATCGTTCCTTTAAGTTGAGTCTGGGCCCTGAAATCTGTGTGCTGGCAGCCTGTGTCTGTGTCTGTGTGTGTGTGTGTGTGTGTGTGTGTGTGTGTGTGTGTGTGTGTGTGTGTGTGTGTGTGTGTGTGTTTTGACGCATGCAGACGCCAGGTATGGAAGCAGGACGGTGGGGGGTTCAGACCTCCTGTTTACTCCAGATTGACACTGTCTGTCCAAAAGGCAAACTTTTGACAGTGCCAGTGTGGGAAAGGGGTGGGGGTCCGGGGGTGTGTGTGTGTGTGTGTGTTAACACTGAACACACATAACTGCCAAAACGGTTTTATTTGGACTATTTAAAAAAATAATATGTCTATACGTTAACAGTGGATGTAATATTGCTGGTACAAAAAACACTTTTCAACCTTCATTTCCTCGTGAAGTCTAATTCGGGTGACCTCATATCTGTCCCATAATTAAGCCCAAATCCACTGATTGTTAATGAGACATTGACACGTGCAGACATATGTGCATTTATCAAGAGATCAACTACCACTGTGCGCCAGGATGATGATGAAATGCCACGTTTTAAAGCTCGAGCCCACTAATTTTTTATTCTTTCGTGTCTCCACGGGTGCTAACAGGTGAGAAACCCTTCAAATGTGAATTTGACGGCTGCGACAGACGCTTCGCCAACAGCAGCGACCGGAAAAAGCACTCCCACGTGCACACCAGCGACAAGCCCTACAACTGCAAGGTGAGGGGCTGCGACAAGTCCTACACGCACCCCAGCTCCCTGAGGAAACACATGAAGGTGCACTGCAAGTCCCCGCCGCCCAGCTCGGGCTACGAGTCGTCCACCCCCTCGCTGGTGTCCCCCTCCTCGGACCTGGGCCGGGAGCCCGGCGGCCCCTCGGTGCTTTCGGAGCCCGCGGGGGCCTCGCAGCCCGCCAACCTGAGCGAGTGGTACGTGTGCCACAGCTCAGGTGCCAGCGGCGCCCAAACACCACCCAGCGGCCACTCCACACCCGACCACACAGCCGAGCCCCCTTACAGACACCCGGAGCCCAGAGACGCGTTCTAACCCGACGGGTTCCTGTGCCAGAACACGTGCTTTAAAGAGCTGGACTGCACGAGCGAGCGCAGCGGCTTTTTGGTGCCTAAAGATGTGAGGGCCCCGCTGCTCCACAACACCTAATCCTTTTATTCTGTTCTCCAAATTTTGGATAACTCAACCCAACACACACACACACACACACCCGGCCATGTGACGCACTTAACAATATTGCGGGGGGAAAGTGCAAACTTTAAAGAGTGTAAGAAAGGAAAATAGAAAATAAAAACAGAATATTTTCTCGAACTTTACGCACTGTCTCGGTGCCCAGTGCGCAGGGACTGCTCCACTTGTGGCGAAAGTCGTGAAACCCTGTTTGATAACGTGGTACATTATTGTAGACTAGGCATGTTGGTATTAAAATAAACTGATTTTTTTGTAAATTCGAGTTTTGACTTCAATATGTTTTTATTTATTTTTCGATCTGACATTGAAGGATTTTGTAGTATGAACCAAAGTGCATGTTCCAATTCGAGCAAAAATGTACATTTGTAAATTTTTGTAAGTTTCGATGTGTTGATGTCAATAGTTTTGTAAGAATCTGTCTCAGAGCAGTCTCCGGCTGAACACTGCAGCTTTTTGTGCACACGTTTTCTGTTCAAACCTTGTTTCGTCTCCCCATCTGCGCAACAATTCAGCCGCTGCAAAAAGCTGCAGTCTTTAGCTCACGAGCGTAAAATTATAAATGTTTTATCAAAGTGGGCATTTTGTGATTTTGTACCATTATTGTCAGTGTGTTGTTTTCTTTTATCTGAAATCGAGCGGCACTCAAAATACGTACCGAACTGCCTTGTAATTTGTGGGTATTTTGAATAAATCTTGTATGACAAACGTGAAAACTGCAGCAATTCGGATTAATGAAATTATGAGGTGTATTTAGGTGAATATGTGCAAAATTTGCTATATTTATCTACTAATTTACCTTTGTGTTTTTTATTTATTTATTTATTGCTATCATGTCTTTGTACATTTCCGTGAGAAAACAGAATAACTGAATTGCTTTTTGGTGCAGCTCCTGGAACAAGGTCTCCCCCCAGATCCAGATACAACTTCAAAATCCATAGAAACATAATGTAACAAACATTGATTGTTTTTTTGTTGTTTTTTTGTGTGTATTTCGTGTGTATTTTTCCGTGGAGGTGGGCGGTCTGCACGGTGCTGCACTGGTGTTAAATCTTACTTACTCAGCTGAGCTGTGATTTGCTGCAGACGTGGGCAGAGTTTGATGAAAAGCTACAATATTCCAACCCAGACTTCAAAGAGTATTCTGCACAAAGAGACATTTTTTTTCACGACGGTGAATCCTCATGGTGAATTAAGATTTCTATAGCAATAGCCAAGTCAAACTCAAATGATATGGGGCCAAGTCCGAGGACTCAAAAGCCCGCTCTAAAGAATGTAATATTTGCTTCCCATGGGGTAGGAAACGGTAATCTATGTCCTTTATGCTTCAGACTAGAGCAGTATAAAGAAGAAAAATATATTCTTTTACCCAGGGCCTACTTTACGACAATCAAAGGAGAAGCCGCTAAAGCGCAGTTGTCCCACACTATAATAGACTTGCTTTGCAAGAGGCCCGAGCTGCTCAATGGATAAATTCAACCATAATCATATTTTAGTTTCTATACACAATATACACACAGGCAAAAAAAATAAAAAAGGGAGCTTCTTTTAACCCGTAACAGCGTACTTCAAATGAATAGTTTCAGCTTTGAACGACAACGGACGGATTCTTAGAATAGTTTGAATAGCGGCCTATAAATTAAAATGAAAAAATAGTGTGAGGAGGAACGAAAACACGCAAAGCACGAGGATCCCCGCTGCCCGGAGCCTCTGGTGCAGGGGCCGGACCCACTGTGGCCTTGACTCGGACCAGAAGAGGGAGGGAAACAAGGCAGCTACAGCTCTGTTCGTTTATAGAGTTTGGTTAAGTTCATGACAGTTTGCTCTGTGCAGGAGGCCCGAGTCAAAGAAGACAAAAAAAAAAGACAAAAAAAAGCACGGATGGTGCCTCTTTTGGCACCAAGTCCAGAAGAAGTGGAAAACAGAAAGGAGGGAAGACAAAAAGAGAAATAAAGTGGAAGATAGTTAGATCTCAATTGGAAGTGGACGCCTTTGAAGTGGGAGATAATATCAGAGGGATTCTTTTGGGTCGTCTGCACGACGTTGATGACACGGAAAGCCTTTTGTCACCGATTTGCTGGGCACCTCTCCTCTCTATTGGGCCTCTGAAAGCTTTTGCCTCCAGCCCTCAACACGCCCGCGAACAAGCGGCGTGCATACAAAGGTTGTAGAACATGTAACGTGTTGCTTGGCTGGAAAACAGGCAAAAAAGGCCTAAGTGAGACAAGAGGTCCGTATAGAGCCATTTGGTTTGATCTTTATTGCGGAAAGAAAAATGGTGTCACTGGAAACCACAATGAAAAATGAAAATGTTAACCAGTGCCAGAGGATTGTGCACATCTGCTCTGCTGAGGATTAGTGACCTTTACGCCTAATGATTTATGGGCGAGTATAAAATCCACTTCTTAAGTCAAAAATCGAAGGGGCTGCAGGTTTGGTTACAGAGGAATCAAAGAGATCCGAAGACGGTGCGAAACCTGCCAGGCTGCGGGCCTGCATGGCACAGGGAAAAACGGAACGATTGTTAACTTTTTACTGTAAATCTGGGATTTCCGACGAGCAGCTACGGGCTATCAGAGAGCATCTTTAACTGTGGACCCCGGTGCGTTTCCCTCTTTGGGGGTTCCTAACTGAGTGACAACCTCTGGTCTGATACCGGCTCCAGGGTCAAGAATCAAGAACAGGTGTGTGCGTGTGTCCGAGCACGCTCGTGGGGGAAGTGTGAGGGTCCTCACTTTAGCAACAGTGCACAAATGCCTGTCGAAAACAGGAAGCCTGCCATCACAATGCAGTTTCACAGTAAATGCATATTCGCATTAATTACACAAAAATAAAAGAATAGCCCCTTGAAACCGGCACAAAAAAAACGGAAAAAGAAAGAATCAAACAAAGAATGAAAACGAAAATGAATTCATTTAATTTAGCGCCAGAGCCTGTCAAAACCACGCAGCGTTCTGAGGCTCATTTGGGTGTGAAATATCATTTCTTTGTAAAATAATGGAGGCGGTAATCCGACTTCCGGAAACTGTCCGGCATTATTGAACAAAGCTCCTTTAACAGGGGGATTAGCAGTCTTGGAGTAAAAAGCCCCTCACCCCCTCCCCCTGCTCCTCCACGCCCACCCCACGCTCCAAATCCAGCCATCAGCACCTCCACACCGACCTGGCCATAATGACCAGGAATGAAGGGGGCAGCCGAAGTGGGCATGGAAATGAAAAAGAAAGCCAGGGAGAGAGAGAGAGAGAGAGAGAGAGAGAGAGAGAGAGACAGGTGCAACGGAGCAGACCCAGATAAAGTTGTTATTGTAAGACAGACGTCATGGAAAAAGATTCTGCTAATTAGTGAAGCAAATGCCAATATTCGAACAAATGAGGTTATTGAATCAAAGATTATATGTATATATATACAAATATATATATATACAATATATAAATGAGGTTATATATTATATATATATATATACATACATATAATCTTTGATTCAATAACCTCATTTGTATATATATATATATATATATGTGTGTGTATTAAAGCAGGTTCTGATAACAATTCACGATCTAAAGGAGCATCGAGCTCTGCTTTGCGTTGAACTTTAATCGAGTGTGCACAAGTGAGGTCAAAAGGCAAACTATTCACCCTCCCCAGTTAACTACAACCATAAAGCTTGTCACTAATATTAAATATGTTATTCCGATACCATTCTAGGTTGCTTTCCGAGGGGGGATTTGCCGGATCGCACGGCTGTGATATATTGGCTACCAAGAGCTTCCGTCATAAAGATTTATGACGGCTTTTAAAGCCAAATTAACTGTATTCCGCATATAAAAAGGGCGAGGAAGCAGAATTAAGGCAGGTTTAAGGCTACACCCCTGCGGTAGCTTTGGCATATGGCAGGCAAAAATCACATAAGTCACAAAACCTAGAAGAAAAAAAAAGGGGGGGGGGTGAAAGAAAAACGCTATGCCAATGAGACTTATAGAGTTTCTCCTCTCCCTCTGCCTCCCTCCTACTCCTCCATCATCTCCCCAGGTTTTAGGATTACCGTCATCCACAGATTTCAGGAAACTAAGTTATTTTACGAGCAGACTCCCTCCAACGCGAATCAGCCCCCCAGCAGCCCCATAGGCCCGAACACGGATTTCTAACAACCTCTGCATTATATGGCAGAATGTGCCACATACTTCACACCTGCAGCCTGAATAGCAGCTCCCTTTCAGTGTCTGATACGCCTGTTGGCCTTGCTCTCAATGCAGCTGCGTGAGTGAATCAGCGAGCCGCTTATTTGGCCTCTTTTGATGTGAGATTTCTCATTTGATGTGGCGGTTTGAGCTGAACACTGTCTAGTTAGCAGGGGCCGTGATGACTTCGATTATCCCTGCGAGCACTTCCAAGGATGCACGAGAACTTGTTGCTGCAACTCGAGCAAACACGCCGTTCCAAAGGTTGTTGGAGCCTATTCACAAAGTTTGCGCGTCAAGAGGGAGAAAAATATGGAGAGAGAGAGGGGGGGGGGTGGTTAAGATATGCATTCGTTTTCTTTAAACCCAGCAGTTCCAAACAATAATCTGATGCAGCTCAGTTGAATCCTACTATTTGCTGCTGCTCTCAAAAGGGGCTGCGTGAGTTATTTATGAAATGCCTTTTTTCTGAATTTAAATGAAGAAATTGAGGGGTTTTAAATCTATAAATACAAAGCAAAATATAGCTCAGCTCTAGTGTATATACTGCATATTTTCAAACAAAAGAGGGCTCAGCATAATGCACTATTAATGATAAGGAACTTTACATCTTGCCCTCTGGGGGGAAAAATGCGAGCGTTTAATGTAAGTTATCCCATCTTGAATGCATCATCTTTGATGGTCTTTATGGGTTTCTAGCCTTATTAGACTGACATAAAGTAGTGTATTTTTTTTTACGTCGACTGAAATAAAAATGGAATTAATATCAGGCAAATTTTAATTAAATAGTTGTAAAAAAATAGTTATTTGGTTTTAAAACAAAGGGATTTACTGCGCAGGCCTTATTCGCTGAGTTTTGCAGCTTTGTGAGGCGGAGTGAAGCCTCTACAGATCAAGAAGTTGCTCCTGAATAAAAGCAAAAAATAATAACGATAAAAAAAATAACACTTTTCCCCTTCCTCTGCGCTGGAAGTGCTTCACAAACAAGGAAATGGACCGTTTTAGGACAAAAACCCTCCTACTGGTTTAGCCAGAGCCATAATGGCAAAGGCACGCTCATCCACTCCATAGAGGAGACAGTATATCATCATATATCAAAATAACACAGAGTATTAGGGGATGCAAATGCTGCCAGCATTATGATTCATTGATTTATCTGCACTATTTCACACGTCAGATGGGAAATATGTTCCAAACAGGCACGCAAACGCGCAGTTTGAGGAGAAACATAATGCATGTGATCACTCTAGCAGTATCGAAGACTTTGGGTCATTTCGCCATCTCCCGCAGGAAACACATTACCCCTCTCGTATTTACATACTCTTTAATATTTGTCAAACATTCATAAATTACACACTAATGAAATGTTCGACGGTCCTTGGAGATGGAGCTAATGAAGACATAGACTTTTTTCTGCCTTCCACACATCTTTGTTAGGTTTTAATGCCGCTCTCCCTATCACGCTCTATTAAGTATTATTATACTTTTGTCAGGCCACCGCTGACACGTTGAGACAGCAGAATCACCTGCTGGAGGTGGGCACGCCACGGGATGGAAATGACCTCCATCCATAACGCAAACAGCCGATAAAAGTCTTAGATTTTGTAAATGTTGGCCAGATATGGCTCTCAAAGTGAAAACTGCACTAAAAACCTAAAATATGGATTTTTGTTTGACTCTAGAGAAAATTTGAATTTTTTTCTGTTTTAATTTTGTAAAGTAAGCTCCCTCCACTGTAATATTTCCTCTTTTCAGAAAGGTGAAGCCTCCATTTTAGCTGTTTGGGCAGCTTGTGTGACCCAAATAGCCACTAGGAGAGCTAACAGAAAATTCAGGAAGAGGAGGTGCAACGACTGAGAGAAATATTAATTATAGATGATAGTCGCCACTGTTGTTCAATTATGCATTCATTCGATACTTCTATATAAATATATATATGTATATACATATATGCATCCCTGCTGTTCTGTGAGCCAAAACTCTTCCCTGCTGCCCATCACTGTAAACCTGGGCGTACAGGAACGTGAAATATACTGAAATTAGGCTGAATGGTGTGTTTTGTCACCACAACAATACAGATAGATCCTCAGAGACGTGTTTATTTGACAGAGCAAATCCCCAGCGTGTCAAGGTTGTCATATTGCCCTCAATGTCCAATGCAAATGCAGCGGCGTAATCAGATGCAGCAGCATGACGCGTTTATTACTTTGTCAATCATCTGCAGACGACAGAACTGAAACAAAGCCTGTCCACGTCCGGTAATAGAATTAAAGAAAACGCTCTCAGCGGCAGGCGATTTCGGTCAATGTCACCGAGGTCAACGCAGCTCTAGAATAATAATACCGACCAAAAAAATGATTAAGATTATTATAATTGAGCAGACGATAATGATTAAAGTCTCTGAAAAACAAAGAGGAGCAGACACAAGGCAGGAATTCTTCTTATGTTATTAATATTGGTGCCTTGGCTATAAACTTGGAGGCTTATCCTTCTAGTCCCTGAGTCAATTCACCAAAGGCAAAAAAAAAAAAGTTTCAATAAGATTTTTTTCTCTTGGTTTTCACAATGAGCACACCACTGGGACATTCTTTGAGCTTAAGCTAACTTCATATTTGTGTAGCCTAGGAGACTACCCAGACCAGCCTCAAAAACCTCAGCCCGGAGGAGGGTTGTCCATTTATTCCTCCCAAAAAAAAGAAATCACCATTAGGACTGGATATTTAAAACAACAACAACAAAATAATACGAGTACACTTTTTTTTTGGTTGTTGTTTTTAGGAACCTGGAGGGGGCCAGAAAAAAAACAAGTGCCAAACAGAGACAGAGGGAAGAGGAGGTAGGTGTCGTTTTCCCCTCCTCACAGGCACATCACTGCGGTCTGTAGAAACAAATGCATGAATGATGGGCGAGAGTGTGTTAAGAGCTGTCAGGAAATCAGCCTCTCAGTCCTCAGCCGACGTTCAGGCTGTCTAATTTCTTGGTATAATTAACTTTATGCTCAAAATCAATTGTTTCCTGTACACAGCCAGGGTCCAGGACTGCAAGCAGCGAGAGGCCTATTTGAGCATGTGAGAAAGCAGGAAGCAGCCCTACCTGCCACTCATTAAACCCACAAAAACTCAATACAAAGAGGGGGGAAGAGGGATTAGACCTGCTCGTTATACCTGCCGCGCAATTAACACTACTTATTCTTCTAATCCCTCTGTTCTAGGCATAATTGAACTTACAATAATAACACAAAGAAATCACCTAAGAAAAAAAAAAACGTCGAAATTGGAGACAATAGGTGTTTTCTTGGCAAGATTATTTCAATAATAGTTTATTACTGGCGCTATCAGGGACTCGGTTTTGAGCCCCCT
>CAJRST010006668.1:12486525-12574380 GCA_907169785.1 Menidia menidia
TTTGACACGTCGTAACACTCTGCTTGTCACTTTTCACAGGATCTTTATTCCTGCTCGCAGCCTTGCTGCAGTGGTTGTCGGCACTGGGAGGAACTGCGGGGCAGTTGCTTGGGAGTGATAGCAAAACTAACGGAGTCAGTAAAGCACTGCTGTTTATGACAGAAGGGACACGATGGCGTGGCTCTCAGCCTATGGGGGAGCGGGAGTGGGTTCATTTATCACGAGTGGCAGCGTGCGAGATGACAGAGGCAGCAGAGCCCCTTTTTTCTTTATCATGAAGCGACATCAAATGGCTCCATATGAAGATGATTACAGCTGCCGTGCTGTCTTATTTAGCTTTTATTTCCTCTGAGAAGGGAGGGAGGGGGGAAGGGAGGGGGGGGGGGTTCCCCACACATACATATTCACATTATGTATAGAATCATCTGCGAGGGATTCAAGTAAGCTGTATCCTCCATTATGACAATGAAACGTACCTTCAGCTGGAGTTCAACAGCTTGGTTTTAAATAGAAATCTTCGCCCTGCAGCCTCACTCTCTCTGTGGCAACAACTGCGCAACTTTTCAGTGCGTTTCTGCAGCAGCGTTATATATTCTAACACACCAAAACAGATCTGGTGCACGTCAGATAACCCGAGCTGGCACTTGGGCAGCCGGGCACAGCTCCGGCGGTGTGTGTAGGGGGGGAGTTTTGCCCCAAAAGACGCACCGCGCGCGCCTCCGCCTCCATCCGCAGAGGTGAGGCTCAGAGGGAGAAAACACGGATTACCCCACTTCACTGTGTCAAATGTTGAAGCTCTCGGGAGGCTTTTTTGGATATCATAATTAATGTTCGGGGCAGATTTGGAGACGCAGACTCCGGCGGCCTTCAGGGCTCAGGGGGAATGTGTGGAATTCCATGTGTCTACCATTTAGCCCGCAGAAAGATCCGCAAATTGGATTTCTGCTCGAGTCCCACACTTCCAGGGGAAGATATTCACTCTATTTTCACTCTGCGCAATAATTGAAAGGCTGCAATCATTATCTCTTTAAAAAAAGATCAAGACATGCGTGCCACACTGTAAACAAGTCACACTTCCGCTGGAGTTGAGTTAATTTTTATTTGCTCGATTCTCTCCTTTTTTTAAAACACTTTCTGGAGATGTAACAGAGGGAGGAGTGCAAGGAAATGCCACGCTCTTTCTTTTAGATCTTTCTAAAGGGGACATTGGGAGGAAAAGGGAAGAAAAAAAGGAAAAGAGGTCTTCCTCTATCATCTTCTCTTCTCCATAACTTTGTTCCTTTTCGGTCCGCAGATCAAAGCCCTCTGAGATGGGTGTCCCGATGATGTACATTGTTCAGATGACAAGGCCACAATGCGGAGAGAAAGCGTGGTCTATCAGACATGTCAGAGCACAGAGAAAAAAGAGGGAGGAGAGGCTGAGAAAGGCCCGGGTGTCGATTTAATACCCCGAACTGGAGGAATTTGAAGCTGTTGGCTGTGGCCAAGTCGGTTTCTTCTCAGGATTCCTGCAGCAAGCATCTGTGATCTATGTCTAGTGGGAAATGTTTGCTTGACGAGGTGACAACAGGCCTGTATGCTGCACATAAGTGGGTCCAAATATGACCGAGCAGTACATGTATCATTTTGATCAAGTGCACCAATTATTTGGGCGTTTATTTATTTTTTAGAAATTATAACAAATAGACGGACTTTATATTTAAGTCAAGCCATGAAGTGAAGGATGTTAAACCCAATCAAAAGTGACCGAAAAGGAACTTCAAAGGGAAAGCCTAATCTGACAGCAAATGTTAGGGACACGAGAACGTTTGGCGTTGCAACCTGCTGCTCCAACAAAGACTTTAATAGTCGAAGAGCATCCGAAGTGACCGCAGCTCACACACTCTCAGAATAAATATTTGTATTCATTTGAGAAATGAGGATTTGAACAAGGAGACAAAACCACACAAAGGCACAAAAACAAGCATGAATGCAGGTATTGTTCCCGGCTTTCAGATTCTGATTCACCATATCATAACCCCTGCGAGGAAAAAAACATCAATATCCCCGTGGAAAGGACGCGTTTCTATGGGAAACTAAAGAATTTTTTGCGCATACTAGATCTGGCGCAGGGGAAAGATGGGGGGGTGGGTGGGGGGGGACTGAAAGGGATCAAAGGCTCGCCTGAGAATGCTTTTTGCGTGAAGGGAAGATAGACGGTGCTGACTTTTTTAGTGCTGGCACGTTTTATGCAAGCTGTCCTTCCAAAAGTAAGCTTAAAACCTCGTTACAGCCCAGCTATTCAAGCACTGAGAGGCCCGATTGGTGGTTCCTGTGTCTATTTGTTTTTGTTTTTTTCCACCATCCTAAAATAATGGAAAGTGACATCATTATTTGCTGTAACAAAAGGTACAATTTTCCTTTTTTTCTGTTCCTTCATATCATAAAATGAGAGAATAAAATTGAAATTTTTATTCGTCAAAAAAAGAAGAAAAGCAACCAAGTTTTGAAAAATAAAATCTCCTCCATCCTCAGACTCGACGGTCTGAAAATAACCACAGTCCACCTGGCATAAGAATAAAGTTATGTTTAACTTTCCACAGTTGGAATTTGAGTTGTTCTCCCTATAAAACCCGACAGCAGCTGGGAAGCTGATGGCTGAAATGTCTCAATTGTTAGGCCTACGCATACTTGATCCATACGCCCTTTCAGGTACCCTGATGCACAGGCGGTGCAGGAAAAAAAAAAAAAAAGAAGAAAAACCCACTAAAATAAACAGGACTAACAGGAGACTAGTCCCTTTGTTGTGCCGAAGGCAGCTGCCCGGCCCTCTATTATCGAGGAGCAGACTGACCGCATCCTTCCCGCTGCCCCCTCACCAACCCACTGCACAAAAAGAGAGGGATGTTCTGCTTGCATGAGTAACACTGTCGTTCCAGCCCTTAGCAGTCCTCTTACACTCTATTGAAAAGAGTGGGAGTAGTGGACACAGCCTGATCTGCGGAGTACAAAGGCTCACGTAGAGTCCCATTGGGGTGAAAGGAATGAAGGGGCTGGAAATCTCTGAAAGAGGGTCGAAAGATTTACTGAAAGAACGGAAGTTTTGTTGTTGTGCTTGATTTCCCCTCCTAACTAGGAATGGAGTGGCTGGATAAACTCACTTATTGTCGGTTTACTCACCTTTTAATAAGCAGGAAAAAAAAGTTGGATGGCAGAAAGGAAGTGATTTTGCCATATTTAAAAAGATTAAACCATTCATTCTTATTCAATTATTCAATCATTTACAAACAGAAAAGGCCCCTCTAACAGATGATTTTCTCAGGCACTGAAAAAACTATTTATGTAATTTTTTTCTAAATATTTCAGCAGTAATAAAATCAGGAATATTTTTTGGTGATAACAAAATAGATTGTATTCATATAATCACTTTCAACATGAATAGTGTTTTTGATAAAACTAATCTGTCAATCTTTTTGTAATTTGGCATCATATGAACAGAAAACTCAATCGAGCTGCACGAAATGACAATTAATCGGATAATAAAAGTATCAAATTTAGCTGAATTTCACTAGATTCTTTCAAAAAGTGTTTTGAGAACCTTTTTGTTCTGAGCTGGTGCTATAAAAATAAAGTCAGCAAAATCAAATTGAAATGAATATCTCTTATGTCTGCATATAAATGTCCATGTGAAAAAAGACCATTTCCTAAGGTTATAGGTGAAAACAGACAGATTTCAAAAGTCAGCAATAAGATGTTACGGAAAACATTCAGAGGAGTTATTGGATGTGGTGCCTGGCAGAGGAAGGAATGGGAGGCCAGTGTGCCCTCGGGGGAATCCCATGCTGGTAGGGTTTATGTGGACACACACACTTTCAACAAGGATTGAATATGACCCTGTTGTTTCAAAATGGCCTCCTGATTTATACCCATCATGGTTTAAAAGGCCTGTCACATCTGCTGAAATAGAGGTGTTGACAGACACACTTGACAGCTTCTGGCTCATACCGGTTTTATGTTGGCACGGCATTGCTGTCTCGTGTAATGTACATTCTATGTCTTGGTACCTTTGTGTTGGGGTCATTGTGCATTGTGGGGTTCTACGGAAATTTCCGAACACAGCTGAGAAAATTGCTTCTTTGAAGGCCTGTGTCAGATTTGACAGAGAGAAATTGAGGAGAGGGTTGATGCTCATGCAAAGAGCATCTTTGGATTCACTGGACTTGTCTCACGTGCATGTGTGAGAGGTAATAAAAACAGCCCGGAACATGCACGACTTTTCTTTCATAAAAGAGCTTCAGACCAATAGCTCGTTACAAACAGAGTTCGGGAGACTGATATCCTCTGAGACAGTCATGCGGCCTGAGAATCCTCTTGAAAGGCACATTCCATAGGTCACAGTGCAGACACTGCCCAGTCAGGCCATTTCATCCTCATCAACATTTGTGTGGGCCGCACAGCCGCCCTGAGGCCAAAAGAAACGCGCTCGGGATTTCTCAGTCTATAGTTAGCAAAAGGCCAGCTCTTCTGGCTCCACTGGGCAGGGGCACGGCTGACGTCAGGCCAGCCAGCTCACTAACGACTTCAGCCAGAGAAAAAGGCATGAGAGGCTGCCTGATCATGTTTAGCTGGGTCTATGTCATCTACTTGAACTGTAACTGAAATCTACGGATGTGACAACACACAGCAGGTCTTGCACATTGCGTAAATAAAAGAGAGCCTGTGTTTTTCTTCCAGGTTATCCTAGACTCAAGCGTGTGCTGTTTTAACTGTGATGCTGCAGAGCCTCTTGTGTTATAATTACATCATCTTGAGTCTTGTCAGTCAGGCACGAGCATGTGAAGCATGTAAACCTCATAGCTGGCCATATATCAGCCTCTTTTGTTTGACATTTATGCACAGCAATGGTCTTGTGTAATTATGAGCTTACTGTTCTGTCAAATATTTAATGCCTTGTAAAACCGCCTGCAATTTATAATGTACAGTGAATGGAGCTTTGCTACAGTGTCTGTGCGGATGGAGGAAGCAGACGTGCACAATAAACACAATTACAGTCGTAACTGCGCGCATGTTTGAGCTGGGACCCGACCGTCAACAGCATTTTGCATTCTGTCACTGAACCCCACAACGCTGCAGTGTAAACAGCAGTGTGAAGAATGAGTCACCTCACTCAGAAAATAAATGTAAAAAGGCTAACTTGAGTTTTTCTTTTTTTTAAAGAGATTTTCTATTATGTCTGAGAGTTCTGCAATATATTTTGGGGCAACTGAACTTCAAAACATGGAGTGCTAGAGATTGGTACCAGTCCTTGCTGTCCAACATGGACTGAAGCTATTTTTGACAGAATCTATTGGATAACTGGGGAAACTTAAAAATTGTATAATTTCATGTAATTTGTTAAGCTTGGTGGTGAATACTCCATTAATTACAGAACAAAAAAAGAGGAGAGCACATTTTTATAACTGAGCTGATAACAAAACAACAATAAAGCAGACATGCTTGAGTTAGCGCCCCATTACATTCACATCTTTCTTGTTTACATGAAAAATCATTTTGTTATCAATCTTCATTTTTACACTCAACAAAAGAGTATCAGTCAGGTTCAGTTTTGTATTGTATTTTTATCTATGCAATTATTTTCGCAAAATAATTAATGATTTGCTGATTGAATGATAAAGAAAATAAGGGTTAATCCTTTATGATATATGTTGATGTTCTGTGGTTTATTTGTACTTATACATCATAACTTTCTTGTGCAAATGCTAAATTACCTGTAAAGCATTTCAAAGTAAACATTTGTTTATAGTTTAAGTAAAGTACATATCAATTATCTTATCTTATCTTACAAAGTTGTAATGCAGATAGAATGGACACTTTCATAACTGGCATTATGAACAGTTTCCAGGTACTTTGTAGTAAGTAATGCTTTTATTAAGTATCCTTACAAAAGATAAAACATGAATAAATAGAAAATACACTTGAAATCAGAGTAACATATTACACTCTAATTAACAAAGATGTCATAAGGATTTGATGAAAGGAAGATAATAATAATTATAATGATGACTTAGCTTTTCTAGAACCGATGACTTTAGCGGTGAATTCACTAAAGCTTGGTGTTGTTACTCTTTCTGTCTGCAAACGCAGGTCATAAAATAGCAGGGGAGTCAAATGAAAATAAAATATGGCAGTAATATTTGAATCATTTAAATCAAATTGAATCAAAGTATGATTAAGAAAAAATTGCAAATTTGGGAACTGAATATGTTGTTTAAAAAGATGGGATAAAGGCCTGTTTATCTCCTACCCCTCATTTCTTTTTCACGCTAAAGGGTAGATAGCTTCAAAAGAGCAATGGAATTTCAGTTATTGAATATTTCTGGTCCTCTTTTATTGCAATTTGTGGCTGTTTGTGTGACATTGAGCCAAGTATTCAGAGTGAGTGACAGTTCTGGACTACAGGCCAAGCTGTTTAGCACCTGGGCTCTTTGACTAAAGAGTCATGCTGTCCTGTAAATATAAAATGTGGTTCGGCAAAACGAGGGCTGCAGTGAAAAATATATTTTCAGGCCAGCAGCACCTTCTGCTAGAAAGTTTTGTTAGTCTCATCATTTTCTACTTCTGATCATTCCATCTTTAATAAACTCTAGTACAAAGGATCAGCGTTGTCGGATACCATTTATGAGCTTTTTTCTTTGCATTGTAAAAATTTTAACTGGCACATGTGGATAGCATGACAAAGCAGCCTTTTATCATTCCCTGTCATTCGGATACCGATTATTTCTTTTTACTCTCCTTATTTTACACACTATAAATCAGAGGGACATTCCTTATACTTAGCATTTATTTGAGTTAAGAGGTAAGATAATTGATTCATAAAATAATGACAAATTGTCAAATATATGATGATTCAGCCACATATAAAATCATAAACTTCACTTCTGCTCTGAAGAAGAAAGCCTCCCTGAGCTCATACAGTGAACTTCACTGTCGGATCAACTTCTAATGCAGTTTATCCTGATAATCAGTACCATGATTACCAGGTTTTTTCGGACAAAAAACAATTGTTCAGATTTATTTGAATGTTCTTTTAAACGTTCTGTGTTACCTGTCGTGATATACCCAATTAATAGTGAAGACAACCCTGTGTTTCAGCCACATGTGTTTTGTTGATCATTTTCAGGATTCCTTGAAATTTGCTTCTGGCATCAAATTAAAAAAACAAAAACATATCTTTATTCTCAGTTTATTTATAGGATAAAGTATCTGAAATCCCAACACTGAATGTCTGATCTGGTGTCCAATATTAATGACGCATGAGTTTAGGTTGTCTTTGTTTTTTTCAACGGTATATCTGTATAAACAATAATGTGCCAACGAGGAAACTCTCGACTGTTGGATCTATCTTGCTTGGAGAAGCTGTGGCCCTAATGAGTGTACAAAGGCTTGGAGAAAGTGGTTTGAAGTAATGCTGAACACATGGTGGCTGAATGTGTTAGCTCAAAGCAGTGTCCGCTTCAACTTGTCTATTTCTCACCACGGGGAACCTGATGTGTGGGAATAGAAGCTCCATGCATGGTTGCCATGCATTGGCCCTTACGTTTCGCACATGTAGGTAAACAATCCCGCCTTGTCTACTGAGAGGCCTGCGTTTATACATCGGTGCAGAACATGTGTTGCAGCCAAAGTCGCATCAAAGGTCACTAAGCTATGCTTTGAACACTTCAAAGCTGGGGGATGAGACTGTAGCTTTTAAGTTTTATGGCAGGTGTAAGCAGGGGTTGCTGACCAACCCAGGGTGGTCTGCTCCCTGGTCTGCATGGAGCTGCTGGTGGTTAGCATGGTAGAAGTGCTGGTAGTGTGTGGAGGGCTAAGGCGTCGGGGGCAGGGATGTACCCCACTGACCAGGCTCTGTCCAAAATGTCTTCGTGCAGCACGCCACATTTGGATTCTTTGCATCTGAAAGCGTTTCTGGAAGCAGACTGGACACAGGCAGACGTCCACTTCAAGGGTCTCTGGTTTCAGAGGACCTCAGCAGGGTACATCTAAGGCCTGTCTCAGTCCCATTTGGAAACAGATACAGTGGCAGAGAGCAGTGAGGGGGCCAAAGCCTGATGACCATACCACAGAGTGACCACAATGCAGCACCCTCCCCTGACAGACCAGAAACAGACCCTATAGCAAGTTCAAAGGATCCTAAGGGGTCTTGCCAAAGTTCAATTTGCTGGGGTTCATTCATCTCAGCGCCTGATGTGGTTCACTGCTTTAGTTTAAATGTGAAACTTCAAAGGTGGCAAGATTATTAAGAGCTCTTATTCTTAATGAGTCATTTGGATACAGTGCATGCAGTTACATGCGTTTGAAGTGCTGTTTCAGCTCTGCAAGGTTTACACCCTATGAAGACTATAAATGTAATAATAATAATAACAAATGGCTAGCTATTTTCAGTTATTACACAATGCCTTTTGCAGCAAATTTAATCATCCTTTTCCAATAGCACGAATAAATTCTTTCTCCTCTTCGTGCAGCACAAAAATCAGAATAGTGTAACAATTCCAAATAATGTCCTAGATTATATTTGCTTCCGAAACTTTTAAAAATGATTTTGAATCGTCGTTTTTTCCTTTTCTTTTTCTAAAGCGATTCTACAACCAGATTTACTCGTATCTCTGTTTCAAGTTGTTCTTGTCTCTGTTCTGCAACAGAGCTCTAAATTCACACAGCGTGGGGCACTTAAATGCACCGCATTACGAACATTGAAATCAACACAAAGTGGCTTAATAACTCCTCCGGTGACATAGTCTCCTAAATTGATCATTTTCAATGCTTTACAATATTCATAATTATGCAAGTGGAATACAAGGTGCTGTGCGTCTGGTTGATGATCCTGGTGTGACAGGTCTACAACAGCCCCGTTCTCCTTGAGATAGTTGGAGATCCACATGCACATTGAGAAAAGCCATTACAAGCCTAGGGTGAAGCAGGTGTGTTTGCGGCACTTCACAGATGGTTGGGAGCGTTGTTAATGAGAGAATAGTAAACACCAGAAAAACTTTTTATCTTTGATGTGAGATTGTTTTAACAAGTGCAAAGCCCTTGCTTGTCTAAGGAGAGGAATGCGAGGTCAATTCACACATATGATTTGATTGACCCATGCTAATAAGGTCCTGTCTGAGCACACAGTTTATGGGCTTACTGACACGCAAGTTATTAGAAGTGTTTACAGTCCAGATGACCAGTTCATTGGCTTTTCAGCGGTACCACACACAACGAAAATGTAACAATCGCAGCCAAAACATGATGCACTTCTTGTACGGGCTTTATTAATTGTTTTCCATTAAAACAGAACGCTTCATGACACCTAGAGAAACATTATGCTCTCTAAGTGCGAGACTTCTCTCTGTTTTATCGTTATACTGAGATGCTAAAGTGAGATGATTAAAAGTGTATTACCTGGTGCTTCTTTGAATGAGCTATGCTAAATTGGCTGTTTTCTATGCTGTGATAGATTGGACTTCCAAAGACACATTTATATGCTTTGTTTTTCTGTCCCCAGTCATCACCTATTATCAAAGAGAAATTTTCAATATCACACCGGGAGTCCAATTAAGGATTTACATTGTGGCATTATTTTTCACTTTAATTACTATGGATGGTGCAAACTTCGATGCATTTCCTTATTTATCAAACAAATAGTGGAATGAAATTCATCAAGTAAATGGATAGTTAAGATTAGGTAATTGCCGATTGTTTTCAGGTAGGAAAAAAACTGAACACTTAAACTACGTTTTCCTTCAAAAATGGCCACACAGCATATCAGTGTTTCACCTTAAAGATATATCACTTTATAGGGATGAATAACAAAAAAAGAAAGAAGGAATTGAACATATTACTGCCTGGATGCAGTAATTCAGGAATAGATGCTACACCACACCACAGGATTCTGAATCACAATACGTTGAGGGACTAGAATTTAAATGTGAGGTCAGAAATATGAATCTAATTTGACCTCATACTGGCTGAACAGTTAGAAACCGTTCTCAACTAACGGCAGTGGAAAACAGTGATGAAGTGTGGTACCTGCAATTGACCAGAACACAGTATTTGACACTCATATTCTGGGATTCACTCTTTCTGTCTAAAAACTAAATGTCTCATCGGATATGGCTGCAATGGAGTTAGTGTTAAGTGGCTTGTAATTGAAATTTCCCGTGGGTTAGCAGCCTGCACATGGTGCCAATAAAAGACCTGTGGCCCTGAATAAATGCTAATTCTTCTTTTTGTGGATCTGCGGGGTAAGAGAAATGATGACAGTTTCTCCAGTAAAGATGCTGAGGTTCTTTAAATAATCATCTCATTTCATATAGAAAAAAGTAAAAGATAAAAATAGCATAGCAGTCCTCTTTTGGTGATAGTCCCCTGGAAGCAAGGCCTGCAGTAGTACACAGCTACCAAGGCACCCCAGCTTAATGTCCAATTTTCAGTCAGCATCTCTACCAGCTCCTTTGTGTGACCCTGCAAATATCCTCTGGGCCTCTTCATTAGTGTATGAAGCCAGCGTGCAAAAGCTTTCCAGTTAATTTTCCCCATCAGAACTGTTTCCTCTTTTGGAGATTGGCTAGAAAGAAGGGGGAAAAAAGCCTGCTACAGTCAATTGAAGATTCATAGAGGTATGTTTGATGCAAATATATATAGCAGGTTTCCGTTTCTCCGTTTTTCTTTTAACACATTCTCCTCATCCATTTTAAGTGCTTCAACAATTCTCTCACACCACTCATTGGCTTGTTTATTGCCAGCTTTCTGGTCTGATCTTGTCATGCACTGGTGATGTGAGCACGGTGGTGGTTCTTCTTTTTTTCTGCATTGTTTGGCCGACCACTTGCTGCTACAATTGACCTGCAAGTGGAGCTGATGACCAAGATGACTAACCCCTGGGGAGCCCAAGTCAGGGAAATCATGCGAGAGATGGAGAGAGACAGCGAGGGAGAGCAAGAGACCAAGACCAACTCACACAACATAGGCACGGCAGTGCACGCAAACACACACCGTGCTGCATCTCCACGGCGCTCCCAGCAGCTGGGCTGTTTGGTTGAAGCATTTGCGGCGAGGAGAGATGCCACATTTATGCAGCACCAGGCCGTCATTTCTTTTGGGTTGAGGAGCTCCTAGAGAGATGCTGGCATGACGCGCCCAGCTCTGACAGGTGCTGCCATCCCGACAGCGCAGCTCGGCCACCAACCAGACAGGAGATGTCTGCTCAAGCCGCGGAAGATCCAGAACCGTGCTGGGAGCGTGATCCCAACTTGGCACTGACCACAGCACCAATCACTGGAGCTGATTTAATTGTGTCACTCTTGGGAAAAAGAAGTTGGTGGTATGGTGGAAATAGAAGTTAATGCCTGGGTCGCGTTACCACATTCTCTCTCAGAACACCACAATGTCACATTATTATGTTCCTACAAACACATGCATATATATATATAAATATATTATACAACACATATATTATTGTATATATTATACAACATCTCTCCTCAGGCCTTATGTGAGACTTTAAGCAGGGTGTGACCTCTTATAGCTACAGTGTTTGATCGAAGGGAAGCTGAATGAAACATTACTTGAAACATTTGGAATCATTTCTTCCCCTCTGCAGGTTTGTGTAGTTTCACATGGAAAACATTAAGCGTTTTACAGATTGAATAGGGATGGGCCAATAAATGTCAGAAATTAAAGAGGAAGAAAAAAAAACATAACAAAATCAATGTGACTCTATCACTAGCCTCCAGTCCAGGACTGCATTCAATAAGGAAACACCATGTGTCATCTGACAATTTGTTGTCTGCTCTGTAATTAGCTCAGTGAAAAGTATTGTTTCCATGATAGGAAGATCAAGCCACAGGCAGCCCAACATAGATCAGGGAATAAGGAGAGGAGGAGGGAAATATAGAGCAGGTGGACATTTTTGGGCACATCTAAAAAGCAGTAATGAGCCGTTCATTCACCTTGTTGATTCTGCCCCCTCTCCATTCTGAAAAGCCTAGGCTGAGAATAAAGCTGGCTTTAAAAGAGATGAGATTAACATCATGGTGCTGTAAAGAGATCAGATGACAGTGTGAGAAAGACACATTAAAAACACAGTGTTGACGAGATTGAACCTGTCAGATTTAATTTGGGACTTTTGGCATGGCTCCGTCTGCAGACGATCTGGCCTGTACTTTTGCTGGACAGTGTCCAAATCTGTTTCCATGGAAGAGTTACTGGGCCATGGGACTGTCCAGACTACCCAAGAGAGGCGAAAAAGGCTGCTTTTTGATTGCTTGCAGGGATGTGAGTCACTTTAAAAAAAAAACGTTTTAACGTCAGCACCAAACTTTTTTTCAGAACGAAAAGTTGGATTGTTGCTTTGTTTTTTTAAAAGAAAAATTCACATTTTTAGAGTAATTTGCATGACTTTTATTATTCAATTGTATTATAGTGAACAGGAGATGCTGATGAACAATAGGTTGATCGCTTCGTGTCCTATTGTCTCATTCAAAGGCATCCTGGAAGTTTTCTTCTCACGTCTTAACTTTGGACAGTTTAGATCATAAAGCTGTACTGATGAAGTGACCATTTTTCTGCTCATCCCTCAGCTCTGAGATTTACAGGGGGTAGAGCCGTCAGAGTGAAATCATAGGTCTACAGATGTTTTCAAGATGCTTTTTCTGTCAGTTGCAGATTATCCCCTGTAGCAAAATCTCATTAAAGTGCAATTTACAGAGCTGCACTGATGTTGCCATCAACCAAAATTAAAGGCATTAATTTTTCAAGGAAGTTCACCAAAGTCCTCACAATAAATGATGTAGCACTTTGTAAGAATGATTTGCCAAAGTATTATTTTGGGGGAAGAAATTAACTCTCATTAACGGAGCGAGGGGATTGGACATGGGCTGCAAAAAAGATGTGCAAATGTGGCCATTTAGTCAGAGCGTGTCGGTATGGAGACATGCATATTAAGGCTACCATGCTGGGACAGATGAGGGAAGAGGGAAATATGAAACCCTGATGGAGGTTATGCCACAGACACATAAAGAGACGTGTGCACTGGAGGGCTGAGGCGCCCACTCTTCTGCTGAATGCAGGAACACCACCGACACTCTAATATTACATGCAGTTTGGTTGAATAAATGCTTCATTTTTTTTAACCCATTCACGTGTAAATTTTGAAAGCCAAAAAGTAAAAATATATTTTCTATTTCCCAGGTTCAGAGTTGTTGTTGGAGGATGATTGTGCATATTAAAAATGTGTGATTTCCTCACAAAGAATCATTATGAAAACACAAAAAAGTTAAAACAGAGCTTATTTTGATCATGTTTTGCTTTTCAGTGTAAAAAACAAACGACAAAAATAATTACAATGTTCATATATATATTTATATATACATATTTAGTCATGTAACTAAAAAAATATATACAAATTACGAAGTTACAAGGAGTAAAACTTTGGAAGAGAGTAAATAGATTATAATTTGAAGTTGAAATTTTTGTCATTTCACACTTAAATTATTACAGTGGATATAACCTAAGAGAATTTAATTTTAGACAATAATACCAATAATAATAATAACAACAATGTGAAAATTATAATTATCATAATAAAACATTCATGGATTTTCTAATAAACTGGTAATCGTTTATTTCAGTGACTCATCATAGAAATGACCCCGGACGGATTTTAATATAAGGTAATGCACGTTATAAATCATAATTTATTACTGAATGGACGCCGATCGTGGGAAGTATGGCTCCATCTTTTATCTGCATTAAAATTAATTCCACGAAATGGTCTGTAATCCGTGGAGAGGTGCGCGGTCAGTGCCCAGTCCCTGCGACTGTCCTGCAGGCTGCAGGGACGTGATTTATAGAGATGAGGATATTCTCCTGCGGACCACGCAGGGGACATAAAAACTAGAGCATAATATTGTATCGTCCGGTGATTTATGTTTGTATTTATGATTCAGAAACGCCGCAATTAACATCCAGAGACTTGTGGTCTGAATAAATGCAGCTTTGTGCAGGGCTAAACGCGATGTAGTGTTATGCTTTCTCAAATTTAATTATCCTTCGAAATATATATATATATATGTGTGATTATTATATATATATGATTATCATATGATAAAGTGTATAAAGTATATAAAGTGTGTATATATATATACTTTATATACACTTTATCATTATGCATTACATTTTTGTGTCGTGGGCTGACAGACCTTTGTTTCAAAGTTGAAGGTCTGTCTGGGCTAAACAATATAAGGCGGATATCTGTTTAATTAATTTAAGCAGAGAAAGGGAAGTCGCAGCATGCCACAGCCAGCCTGACCGCTGCACATAATGTGGGCTGAAGTGCAAAAGCCCAGCTTTCTTACAGCTGACGGCCTCTTAGGCATTTGTTTTTGTCTTGTGTTCACACCGTCGGTGTGAAGTCTATCAGCTAAATATCAGAGACGCACGGAGACGGATCCTTCCACTCTGCATTTTTACCTTATTTCATCCGATCCCACCTGCTGTCGCGGGTTAAGTTATTTAAATGCAGCTTCTATTGGGACTCCACACATGCTCAAAAATGATTCTTTTTTTTTGTTTCATCCTCAAGCACGGAAATAATTTGCAAGGAAATTATGGGCCTCGCTCAGGCAGGTCTTTTGCATACTAATTTTGTTAGACTTACCTCCCGTGGTCAATGTGCGATGTGACCATTACTGAGAGCACCAGAATGCATTTTATTCTATGGCAACGACTGTGTTCGGAGTAATGTGGTCTGAGGCGTCTTGTGCCAATTTTTTGACAAATGGTTGAGAACCTTCTTTGTCTGTTTCTGGACTCAGGCCTGCAGAAGACACACCACAGGAGTCTAGAAGAGATTCAAGGAAAACACCTGGGCTTTGTTCAGGCACACTCACATCCTTACCTGGTGCTTTTAAAAAAAAAAAAAACATCAGACACTTTATGCAGAATATGGTAAATAATGCCGTTTAAATTTACACTGGACATCCCAAAAATATGGCTGTCCATCTCCTGACCTGTGTTCCCCCGCCCTGCCCAGCCCTCCTCTGTGCTTGATAGAATTACACAGGCCAATATTTCTGCTCACATTATGCAGACACAACAGAAAGGTTTTTAAAAGGTGAAAGGAAATATTTTAACAGCCTAAAAGATAAACACTTATACAGCTCTGGGATTTGTAAAAAAAAAAAAAAAGAAAAAGAAAAAGAAAAAGAAAAAAGAAAGAAAGAAAAAAGGTGGTGGAGTGAAGCTCAGACAAGAGGGATTTTACTGCTGGTTACTTTGGGGGGTTGGTGAGTTTGAATGGCAGAGGAGGGGAGGGGGTGAAGCGGCTTCAAAAGCTGCTTACCAGCAGGTGGCGGCAGCATAACGTTTGAGCAGCCCCACCCCTTCAGCTTCTGGGTCCTGGACTCTCTGCTGAGATTGACAGGTGTTTTATCCTCCAGTTCTGGAGAAATTAAAACTGTCAAGATGTCAGCAAATATGATATTATTGATGGCTGACGAGTACAATTCAAAGCTTCTGTTACGAGTTGTCTGCGAGGTTTGAGTGGGTATTTAAAATACTCTGCATTTGGTCAGTAATGACCACATCAGCGCCGCGAACGGCTGCACCCACGTGCCCTCTGCGATAATAAGACAGAGCTTTCATGACCGAATCACCAGCAGACGCTCGGTCACACAGGACCGTCACCACTCTTTTGTGATGAGTTATCCTCGGTGATCAGGTCCCCTTTTGTGCTGGGAAAATAAATCACAGGATGCCTTTTTTTTTTTTTAATTTCCCTGCCATGGCCCTCATCCAGGACTCAGTGGGCCTGATGGAAATGAACGCCGGACAGGCCAGCAACATCAGCCGAAGAGGACCGCAGCACTTAAGGCATGATGTACGACGGTCATTACTGGAGGCAGGTCAGGAGGGAGTCTAGGTCATACTTGCCACCAAAGAGAAACAGCAGATGAGGCAGAAAGTGTCTGGCCAGCTTTGACAAAAAAAAAAAGGAGCCACATCTCCTCAGTCCTGCTCGGGGAACGCATGCCGGGCCCCTGATGGGTGAATGGTCCCTCAAGATAGCAAGAGATTATTACCCATCCTCACCTCTGCTCTTTGTTCCTGTTCGCTGTGTGGCTGAAGCACAAGGCGTGCGCTTTCTCTCTCTCTCGGTTGCATCACAAATAATGGTTTGACATATGTGCCACTTATCAACACGTCTGCAGACAAGTTGGCAAGTCACACATCTATTTTAGTTTGAGGCCGTCTGATTAGCAGTGCAGATATGGGACTGAGCATATGTGTCACTTGCACTCCTTGTGTTGGTGTAACATCAGCACAGTGGAAGCTCTGGCTAATTACCAATGTCTGACGGCCTTTTTCTTTCTCTATCTTCGATTTGAAAGCTTGACTTTTGCCTCCTGAGTTGTGTTGTGAAATAGTTCTTCTTTGTCGAACGCTCATCTGGGTGGCAAACAGAGCAACCGGCCGCAATACGGGGGCCTCAGTGTTGTGTCTGGTGTCACAATATTTGGGGTATCAGAGAGAGCAAACGGATTAGAGCAAAGCTAGGTGTGAATGTCATTGAATATCACCACACGTATCTCTGCCGCGAGATTTTATAGCTTCCCTATCACAAGGGAAGGGTTATTCAAAATTAAACAAAAGTGCCTGACAAGTGGAGAGTTAATTGCATTCAAAGCCAGTTCAAACCTCGCATCTCCAACGCAAAGAGAGGACAGCATGTCAAGGAGATTAAGAAGTGAATCAGGGAAGGAGAGAAAAAGGGGAGGGGAAAAATGAAAGGAAATAACCAAAATGAAATAATGTGCTGGACCACCTCTCGAGCGAGTACAAGCGTGGCATCTGTGTCAGATGTTGTTAATTAACATCAGTATGTTCCTCGCTGGCACTCGGCTTCCTGTCCTTCGTACAGGGCAGAGCCTGGAGTAAAAGTGCTTGTGGGGAGCAAATGCATGTGTGTGCAGGAGAGTTGAGGGGGGCTGAGGGGTAGAAACAGCATTGGTAGGGGGTGTTAATCCCACTCATTATCATTCCAGTCTTTGGCCTTTCTCGGGAAAGGGACCACAGGGCCCCACCACTGCAGCTTATCAATATGTATTTCTCCTTTTTCACCTTTCCAAGTGGCCCCAACTGCCCGGTAGATAACTGCCCTCTCTTACTGTCTCTCCTTGCTGAAGTATGATCCGACATAAAATATTCTATAAACCTTTAATAAAAAAGCAAATACCTGGTGATGCACAATTTTATGTGGATTTAATTTTAACATAATAGCCCCCCAGATACACATTGATGTCTTTGTCTGTGGCATAAACTACACTTCTGCTGGTAAAAGCTGCACATTATATATTTTTCATACCAGACTTGAGCGCTCGAAATGAAACTCTGCTTTAACTGAATGCACCGTTTGTCAAATCAGACCAAAATAGCCACAATTTTGACGAAACTTGTCCCACATCTCATTCGGTTACAAATTTCCATTTGATAAGCCGCACAGTGAGAAGTGTTTTCAAGTGTCCTGCAGTGTCTGAATTTCTTTCTTTATAAGGCAATAAAGCCTATATTAAGTGGTGGAACATTCTCTGATGCCTTTGGAAAAATTCAAAGACTTTAAAGACAGTAAATTATTTTTAATGCTTGCACAAAAATAATAGGCCATTTCCTAAATGATGTGCCATGCTGGTGCCTGGGATCATCAGGATGCCCGTTTTGCCTCCCTGTTGATTGGCTAATTTGAGAAGGAGCGCACCTGGAGTGTCTTATTGCGTAGCACAAGTGCCAAGAAATGGCACTCCATCTCCTGGATTTGGTTGTTTCCATGCAGAGCAGAGGTACTGACAATGTTAGCATTAACAGCCCATTAACGTGGGGAAGGATGGAGCCATTGCAGGGAAAAGAGACATTGTTGCACCTTTTTCTAAATGTGAGCCCGAAGACGTGCAAAGGGAGAGAGGAGGCAGAGGTTTCCATGTGGCCGCCATGTCCGGTAATGATCAGTGTTTAGCTTTTATAAGTCCTCAACTGAGCGGGGTCTCAGATTAATGTAGACAGGAGCGTGACAGCAGTGGTATGAATGGACTGCTGTAGGGACCCCACTGGGGCTTGTTTCAAACAGCGCATGCCTGACGGTAAAAGTGAAATGACTGTGCAGATGTTAGAAGCATCTAGAACTGTCCCCTATCCAAGAAAAGCTCTAAAACCATTAAACGGACTGCCGTGCGTGATGATTATGGTTCTGGATATTGAAGCATAAGGGCCATTTATCATTTCCACCTGCCTATTTTCGGTGTGCTGGGATCTCTAACTGGGGACAGCTTCCATGTGAGAGCTGGGAGCTTATCTTTTCAACAGGTTTTTTGAGATGCTGTGACAGCCAATCAGAGCAGGTTCGGCAAAGGAGTAAAGCACAGTTTGGGGTGGCGCGACACCTCGGCACTAATTTCAGGGTTAGCAGAACACCCAACAGGAGAACAGCATCACCATGGCAACTGGTACCAGCGACAATCTGATTGGGGCCCCAAATAATCAGTCATCATGACTCACAGCAGATTATAGCAGTCTTTTGGAAAATTTCAGGAAAAGCCAATTTTACTTTTTTTTTTGTATTTCACTGGCATCTATGCAGTCAGTACATTTTAAATCCCCTTATGTTCAAGCATAGGTTTTATCTCCCGACTTTGTACCAAAGCTCCAGTTATTTAGCATTAAGATGTTATCAAAAAGTAACCCACATAGACAGTAGCTTTATCCATTTGTCTTTTCTCATTTTTTTCAGCACATGCACACTGTAATAAAAACACCATTACAACTGCTTTCTAAACCAACCAGGCAAATTTACTCTCTCCATGTCAGTACTTGATGTTGAAATGATTTTTTTTTCCTCCCAGTGTACAAGTGATATAAAAAGCGAAGAGCTTGAGAAGAGATGGCAAATCGGAGAGAGGAAGAGAGAGAGAGAGAGAGAGAGAGAGAGAGTGATAGTCAGTCAGGGGCAACCACAATATACTTTCCATCAGGATCTAGTCAATTTATCAGCAGAGAGATGTTATTAGCTTGCAGATAGCTGCAGCAAAAGCATGTAGGTATTTTCCTCCCCATCAGTCTCCTTTTATATTTTTAGATGTTCTTTATGTGAGTACAATGGCCTCAATATCAAACATTTTAAATGATGCTTGAAATACCAGTCACTTGACTTTGATGTCACAGGCAATTAAATCCAACCTTACCCCTTTCCACAGTTAATAACAGCAATCGTGCCTGACCTAGTGCCTAATTAATATGTGCTATTTGTCACTTTGCCTTGACACATGTATATCAAAGCGGGGGTGGGGAGAGTGGCTGGAGGGGTGAAGAGGTGGCTTTGGAAGGGGGAGTGGGACCTGGCAGGCTTTGGTGGGAGAGTGGTATGCTGACTTTTCATAAGGTGGCATGGTAGCCCTCCCGTCTCAATCCTCTCACTGCTGTCGGTGAACGGCAGGTGTGGTGCATTTTTATTTCAAAAGAGGAAAAAGAGAGAGAGGGGGAGATGCAGGCAGGGGCTTTAAGGGAGGTGTGGCATGGATGCTGGCGAGGATTTGGACAGAGCATCAGAGCCCTGACGCAAATAAGCCTCTTGAGTCTGATAAATCTGTCTGCAATGACATACTTTCATGTTTAATTTGCAATGAAAATCATTATCTTATTTGTTTGTCCGTAATTTTGTGCCTTTTAGGATATCATCATCCTTCGCTGGAGTTTGAATGTGGCAAAGCGGGGCCTATAATTAGGCATGCGTTTGTTGTGTGTCTGCAGGCATGTGTATTGTGCATGAGCACTGCCAGTTTCCACTATGGCTCAGCGGGTGGGAGGGCAGTGCTGCAACGTTGCAATGAAATCAATGATCCATGCTTGTTTGGATGTGACCAACAAACTGAGTTGTCATCTCATTCTGAAACAAAAGGGCTGACGGTGGGGGGAAAGTTGAAAACACCGCTGCACCAAAGCTGCTAAGACCACATCTCAAACGTGTAGGGTTGCGTGCCAGTGTTGTTCTCAGTGGGGCCAGCAGACAAACAACCAACATTCATGTACGCATCCACACTTTTAATTTCTCTCTCAGCTCCCCCAGCACCGCTCCTGCAATCCTCCCCTCACTTTCTGCCTGGAACCTTCTGCCAAATGCTGCCAGACTCTCACATCTGTGCCGAAAATGAATTGTATCCTAGAGCCCTCTGAGTCAAGGATTCACTTGTAAAGAATGCAGTTTTATTGGATGAACAGACTAATGTACCATGCAATGTAGTTGCACTAGCATTTTATGCCACATTGAAAGAGTCAATTAATTTGCATAATTCAAACAAGCATGTACTGCCACTTTGGAGGCATGGCTAGGCATCTTGGCTGGTCGTGTCAGCTCCTCCATTTCTGATAAATTAATCATTCCCGCCAAACAATTAATTACATTTATGACAATTTGAACCTTTGTCCCACCCAGTTTTTCAACCGGGATGCAATATCAGAGCATCCTGATGAAACCCTGGTGATTTAGTGAACACCTTAAAAGAGAGCGTCTGCCTAGGGCTGAATAAAATTAATATTTTGTTTCCCATCTGGTGGAATCAGCAGAATTAATGAGGGAAGGAGGCCTGTAGCAACGTAGAATCCAGGGATCAATCTGCCTCTCTCTGCTGGTTGCTACCCTTTGCTGGAGGTGTGTGTGTAAAGCCAGTGTGTGTGTGTGTGTGTGGAGGGGGCGGCAAAGCAAGCGAGATAGTGGTTTGTGTGCTTGTACAAAATGAATGTGCACTACACTATGGTGATCACTACTGTAAATGAGTGATTAGGGTAGTGCCAGTCACTCCTCTGGAGCTCTGACTGACAGCTCAGTTCCTCACACATCACCACCCCACTGATTCATTTTCAGCACTGGCTGCCCGGTTGTCTATCTTTGCCTTTGTCAATTGTTTACTTCCACTAATTGAAATATAGCGGGGCAAATATTTTTCTGACATTGCTATTCTAAAGCGCTGGCAGTGAAGTGATGATGCGCGGTGGCTGAATGAGGCTGGCTGAGCGCTCAGCATCCAGTCTGTGGACGGTTCTTGTCACTATGGGGATGCGGGTCAGGAGGGGATTTAATGTTGTCAGAGCAGAAAGAAGGATGAAATACACTGTATTCTTTTGGCATTTTGAAGTCACCAAGCTTTTATTCGCTTTTTGAATTAATTGTGCTTTTAAACTCTTTCTCCATTAAAAAAAAATGAATACAAAGCAGATTCATTTCTATCCCTTCTTGTGCTTTTCTTGCTGGTTACTGAGTAATTTATTCATTTGTGTATTCAACTTTGAATCTTTGTGTCTATGATATATTGAGAAACGAAACTGAGTAATCTTTGTAAAAATGTATGTGTATTTTCAAATAATGCATTTATACATTTATATAAAAAATCAGACAGAGATGAGCAAGACCTTTGTATCATTGCTCATCAATATATGCTCAGGTTCTCAGAAAGACATATAAGAAATTAAACAATGCATTTGCATGGCCATTAAAAACCAAATACCTATTAATTGGGAATGTATCAAAGACAGTGACTTCATTAATGTAAACTGGGACATGCTTGATTTCCCATGCCACTGACCAAACCTAAGAAAAACATGTTATTTATTCACCTGTGGCTTGAATACAGTTTGCCGTTTCAGTCAACCAAGTATAAGGAGAGGAGACAAAAAGAAGTGAAAGCACTTGTACAACAGAATCAGCACTCCCACAGTGTCATCCAATCTGGGCACCCCATTACCTCCTTCTCCTGCCCCGTGTGGGTCTGCATGTGAGTGTCTGTTTGTGTCTGTGCATGTACATGAGTCGGCACCCCCATCGTCTGCCTTGTGCGCTCCATGCGGCGTTTCGCCGCCTAGAGAAGGTGCTAGTCGTCTCTTTGAAGTATCACTTCAATTACGGGGTTTAACCCCACAGGTCAGCCCTTGATTATTTACACAAAGCTGGTGTAATTCTGCTGGAAAGCCTAGCCTTTGCCATGAATACAAAGCCAGGCTTCAGTCTAATGGAGTGAGTTTCACGTCAACACTCGTCCTGCTCTGACCTGCTTCTGATAGGGCCACGCTGTGTGGTTGGGCTCGCATGTTGTCTGCTAAAATTCAGACTCGCTTGAAAAATATAATCAACACAGTGATGCTCAAACTCTGTAAGGAAAAGGAATAAGAGCAAACATTATGTTCTTGCACCTGGAAAGCTTTTATTTGGGAGGGAGGGAGGGAGGGAGGGGGTGTTTAGTGGTGAATTTGGTGTTTAATGATGATTACAGACGACAAAACACAATCAAAGATAACTGAATATTTATTTCTATCAGACACAAAGTGTGCTGGTTTGTTTGATCTGCTTGGTCGTGTAAAACTGATCTGGTAAAAAAAATGCCATTGAATAATGGATTGTTTTGTTGATCAGGTTGCTGTCTACTTACCCTTTCAAATCCCTATTCTGTCTCCTCCCAGCTGGTGGCCTTCAACTGACTTCTTGTTATTTTTTCATGAAGTGAAGACATGACTAAGTGCCACTATCACTCCTTCTTAAATAATATAAACAAGAGAACAACAAAAAGGTAAAAGTCTAAGTCATCTTCCCTGTTAGTTCATTTCAGCCTAGATGTCCCTCGTTCGCTGGAGCATGATGCGTGCAATGAAAATACGAGGGTCCTCTTCTCTCTGTGGCCCTGTGTACACCACCCCCATAAAAGTTGCAACTGCTAGCTCAGGTGGAAAAATGTTGCAGAGTAAAAGATGTATTCAATAAATAGAGAAGGACAGCATGGGGCCTGAGGAAAGTGTGCATGAGACGGAGGTTTGGAGGGTGAAATAATGGAAGAGAAGGTAGATGGGGCATGAGTGTACATTAAACAGTAGTGCTTGACGCCTGAGAGGAAAAAGCATACTGCTGGGAATATAACTCTTAACTAGTATTGTCTCCTTTCAATTTAAAGGAAGAGCAACTGCTGTCAGTGCTATAAGTCTCCATTTTAAAGGGGGAATATCATTATTTATATTTCACTATATATCTTTCACTATATATATATATATCACTAATCATAGAATTCAAGCTTTTAGAATTGCTTTTGATGGCCCCGACATAATATAACAAAATGTCGTCTTTGAAACACAGTACCTCAATGGCTCTGAACAGATTTTTTAGGATAATATAATTATGTCTAAAACTATATGTTTTAGGTTACACAGAAGACAGACATTGGTCATATTGTTTAAATGTAACTATGAAAAAATACACTTTAAAGTCTACTTAATACCAAGAGCATTATCAAGCAGTTTCTTTGCACCCAGTATCTGTAGGATGGTTACAGAAAAACTGTTCATCAACTCAATTAATTCAAATGCTTGTCTAAAGTTTAAAGCAATTTGTACTGAATAAAAAAGGATGGCATTCAGACTTCATATGGCTTCATATGGCTGAAAGGTTCCAAATAAAATTAAGTAAAAAAAGGCCGGACAACAAATTTTAATGTGCACTATTAGACATTAAATAAAGATCCTGGTGATTTTGCTTCCTTTTGTTCTCCTATTTGAGGGCAACTAAACAGCAACAAATGAAAGTGAAAGTTTTCCTTTAGAGGCTGCATTGACACCAAATATTTCTGTAAAAAGAGATATTGTGACTGAATTGTACGGTATGTCATCTATCTACACATCATTTAGTCATCTGAGACAAAGCTGCACACACCTGCTCAAAGTCCATTATGCTGTGTTCTGTTCCATTTCTCAAAGCTAATGAAAATGAAATGTTGTTTATGCTGCAAAACTCTCCCAAACATTATATATTACTCACACGTCATAGTCACAGGATAGTGCCTGTATTAAAATGGAAGCACAAAGAGTAAAAAACATTGCATTTGAGAGGTATCTGGGGTCCTCTCCAGATCTTTAGACCACAATCACTTAAATGCAGATAAACAGCCCTCTGCATAACAAACATGGTGCCGTGCACTGATAAAAAGCCGAGTGTAAGCTTATACTTGCAAAAGCTAGTGATACTGACAACAAATTATTTAATAACCGAGATGACGAAGTGCCAATAATTGAGCAAAAATGCAAAGACTAAAAAAACAAACAAAAGAAAAAAAGTTGCACTGGAAAATCTTCATTTTATACGATGACAAACATCTGTTCATGACGCAGCACATGGCAAAGCAAAAGGACCAACAACAGCACCGACAAAACTAAGAGTGGCCTACAGCTCAGATTGCCCAAACAAATTTATGAGCCTACCGTCAAGTGTTAGCAGTTTGAAAAAACATTCAATATCCATGACAGGCACCTGTGGATATGGCACAGCGAAATACATTACAGACATTCCATCATCTCCACTTCATGCAGTGCTGACAAAGGGGGACATCCCCGTCCAAAAATAAGTATAAAACTTTTTACTGTCTGAAAAAGCTGGAGCTATAGCAGCACATGAGACAAATTCGACTGGGAAGCGCTGATACAGTATACTGCATGTGAATTTAGTATGTATGTCACCGAAGCAAATTATATCCTCTGCTGGCACTAAGAGCCATAAGAAAACATCTGTCTGTCTTCCTGTCTCAGGGTGAGGGTGATTACAGAGGACAGTTGGTCTTGATGAAAGATTAGCATCATTTATCAAGCTAATCTATACCTGTCTGAAGAAAGCGCAGAAATGTGCCATTGTCAAGGTGATGATCGGGCTGAGATGGGGTGTAGAATTACAACTGGTTGGGTGATTTTAAGCATAGCCCTGGAATTTGTGAGCCAAACATATTGTGTTGTACAGTAAAATTGTCTCGTACAGGGGAAAGTTTTACCATAAAGAAAATTATTAATTTCATATGACGCCCATAATAACACCTCTACACCTCTATAAGTCCTGGGACAACAAATGGACAACACTGATACAATTCAGTTTTTTTGAGTACCTCCAACAAGGTCTATGATGTTACCTTTATTTTTTGTCTATTTTTGGTGAACTTATTTTAGTTTCAGTTCTTTGCTACACCTGTCATGATGGGTAAAAAGCAATCTCCAACAGTGAAAATATTTTTCAGTATAGTTTAATTTACTAAAGCATGAGAAAGAGCTGTTTTAAAAAGGGTTGCTCCAAACATATTTCCTTGCGACATCCGATGGACACATATTCCCTCTAATAATAGCTTTATCAAAGCCAACCAGTCAGAATGGCACGGAGATGAAATCCCACAATACCATGGTGGCATCTTTGTGTGACTGAAGCACATTCATTTTAACCTCCTTCTGTCTGTTTTAGACAGGGCATCAATTTAAAGATGTGACTTGATCACAGTGTGGAAAATGTCATATTTTCTGTGACAATCAAGACCGTATTTTTTCCCCCATGTCCTGGATGAAAGGAGAGGCCTCGGCATGCATCTCTGCCATCTTCCCATACCCCATGGAGATATTTGAGTGTGAGATGAGACTCCCTTCATGCTGCGTACACATGGAAAAAACTGAATTGGTGCAAATGCATACATACTTTGGACACATTGCAAGCTTTTCCTAACCAATAAAAACTAAGCAAACTTATTTCATTTACAACACCTGCTACACTTCAATAATTCAACACACTACAACACTTTCTAAGACTGCACTCTGTTGTGTCTCTTCAAAAACAACAATGGGAAGACAAGTGAACTTACCTGACTCCATATCTATTTTTATCTTAAACATCAATTCAAAATGTTATCTAAAACCTTTTTTTATCACTGAATGATTTAACTTTAGATGGTACATATTCCTGTGTTTTGTTTAAAAGTGAATGATTTGGGGTTTACTAGTTGTGAATTATGCCAATACCTCTGCACATCATAGCTTTTGTAATTTTGCTTTTGCTTGACGACAATAGCCTAATAGGCTCAACAATGAAGCAGCAATGGCTGTAGCCACACAGCAGTCATTTATTAACACGCCTTTATCTCTGATATCATCAAAAGACTATCATCAACTAAAAGTTAACCGCACAAACCCTGAGCTCCTCTATCTCCTAGATACGACGCACTATCATTTGCTGGTTTTTTCCCTGCCCCTGTGACTGATTATCATTACCTTTTCTTGCAAATACCATGCTCATTACGTTAGTGTACAGCCAAAACATTAGTAGAGGGAGCCTATCTCTCTCCCATGAAAGGAGAGGAGAGGAGAAGAGCTATGAAGGCAGATTTTCCCCTAGCCTCAGCAGCCAGCCCTGGCGCGCTTGGCTATTAACCACAATGAACATGGGCTTTGTTATTAACATCTGTTCATCAGGGATCGGGCCCAGGCCTAATCACCCCTCACACCTTCTGTTTCTGCACAAGAAGAGAGGCAATCAAGGGCATCATTTGGCAGCTGGCAAGAACTACTAATGCTTTTCTCCTGCTCTACTCTGCCCCCCCCCTTTCCCTTCATCGCCTTTTCTGTCTTGACTGCCATGATTTTTTTTTCTCCCCTTATCCTCAAAAATGATTTCTCTCGCCTGTTATGGGATTATGTTATTTTGGAAGATAACACACACACGTTTAGAAACGTATACAATGCACACGCACAACACACAACACACACACATATATATATATATATATACACACACACACATACTGTATATACAAACAGAAAACACACACAAATAAATCTATGTATTAATATACACGTGCTATATTTCTATACATATATATGTGTGTGTGTAATTTTCTGTTGTTTTTTTTAAACACACATAAACACAGAAGCACAGAGCGAACCTTTGATAGTGTTGAGATGGTAGATTTGCTGATGGCCGTAACAGTCTGGCACCATGGGTGGTTCACACGAACTCAACCTCATATCATCCTCTCCGGTCTGCTCCTCCCTCTGCATCACAGGCAGATGTTCACAGGTTCATATCAGCCCCTGAAACAACATTCACACAGGGTGCGAAAGAAAAGACAGACATAGAAAGAAAAAGAGAGAAAGACGTTAGAACCCACAATGGCGAGAAAGCAAGAGATAATAGCAAGATTGACAGATTCCCCGTGGGGGGGCAGGAAAAGTCGATAGTAAAAGTAAAACTGCACAAGTGCTCTGGACACTTTCTGATTGCGGGAATAGGTTTTTGGAGGATTATGATGGTGGTAAAGGAAAAAAGTTCACACATGCGCATATCCAGAGCTGAATGCCACTTCTTTTTCTACATTTTGAGTTCCTTTAATGATTTTTATTTCTTGGAAGTTTCTGTCTCTCCCTGCATGCTCTTCGGTGGCAGTGCTGTTACGACCATATGATGTGTATTTTTCAGCCGCGACTCATGCCAGAGATTGTAACATTTGTTGTCATCGGATTAATCCCTTTGTCAGCTCTGGCCTCTTGAACACATTGTGTCTCCTTCTGTTACCCACAGGAAGGAAGGACTGGGGCATCTGTGTTTGGGTTGGCTATGTCTAAATCAGCACTCCTTGTCCTATCACAGTAAGAACACACATATACACGTGCACGGACGCACACACACGTACACACACACACACTTTCTCTTTCCCAGTCTGTTTCTAACTGGGAACAACATGTTCTTTTCTGTCTCAGTAGAGGGCTTCTCAGCACAAAGCCTTTTTCATGTGTGCATGTGGGTCGGTGACGGCTGTCACATTCTGGATAGGTTCTCTGGGGTTGTCATCTTGAGATGATGTTTACCAGGATGCTGCTGTCAGTCAAGAAAAAAAAGTCCTTACTTATGATTCTTCGCTGTCAGTTTCTGAGTTTCAAGAGTTCTGTTCACCCAGTTTAACCAAAAATGAAGAGAGTAACTATTAAGTCATGAACTTTTATCTGTAAAAAAAAAGAAAGAACATTTTGTTGTTTTTTGGTTGAAAATTAACAGCATGTTTCGTAGTTTTAAAACATGAAAATTCACTCACAGCCAGTTTTGAATTTAGGATAATATTTTTTCTGAAGATGAAAGTATAACTTTTTAAGGTAGTACTTATCCGCATAACAATCATTATAAAGAACTTTCATATTTATAAGATACTAAATGCAAAAAAGTACATTTACATGACACAGAGTAGTCTTGGGTTAAATTGATATGACACATTTATCACAGCGCTTCAACTATGCTATCAACAGAGCATAAGGCCATAAAAGTCCCGGAGCGTAAGATATTTTGATCAATATTATATGAAAAGGTTAGGATCAACAGCAGTTTATTATGGAGAAAGGATTTTTACTTCTGATGTGAAGAAAGTCACAAAATTTGTGCAAGAAAAAAATTCGGTATCTTACACATGTTAGATAATATGAATTTAGAAAAGAATATATAAAATCCTTGCTTTTGAAAAAAGAATTGTGGTATCAATCCAGTTTTTGGAGATATAGACAGTTGATTATATGTACTGAAATCATGCAGGATTCTCAGAGGAATATGCCTTTTTGATCTATTCCTCTGGCCTGGTAACGTTAGGTGCATATATTACCCAATATGCAACCCAATTGCCCATGCTGTATTTGTTTAACAGGGAAGTCATAATCTGAGAAGACGCCATTTATCATTCACGCGTACTTTGGGAAAAAACACATAGCTTCCCTTAGGTTTAATGTATCTCCACCGCTCAGAGGTGGCGTGCTTTGTACTCTATATGCAAAGAAACATGTATCCGACGACCTACAGTCAGCGATTGGCGTCTAACATAAGTCTTCTCTGCATGTCAAACACCTAATGCCAGCTTAGTGTCAGGCCTCTGCTGACTGAACACACACAAACTGACGCTGTAAAACTACAGTTTTCACAGTTTAAATGTCTGCGCAGAAACCCAAAGAACAGTTTTGCTAAGTTACATCAATCACCAGTTTAGAGAAAATGCTCGGCATTGAACGGTAGAGGGAAAGAGTTGAAGGTTGGTCCCTGAGCTGAGCTCTCATAACTCTGCCTCAGAGACGGGACAGAAATGAACATGCTGCACGTATTCTCTGAGTGATGTATGCAGTATGTTTTACCTGTGATTCATAAAGATGTCTGTTTCTGGGTTTCTCTGGTCACTTTTGCATTCTCACAAGTGTTCATAGCCCCTAAAGTCAGGTTTGAGTGATGCAACCTCATGGTATTCTTAGTGCTTTTATTCCTGTCCATAGCTGATAAGCAGCTCAATAACAGGTGCAAACAGCAGCAAAAGTCCAGATCGGTCCACTAATTGAGTGTTTTCCTTTTTCCTTTGCTGTCTTTTTCTCCCTGCACATATGAAAAGGTCAGCGAAGCTCCACTTCTATACTTTCAGTAATTTATATGAGAACACTTATCTGCAATGAGCAAATGTGTGCATTAAAATATTAATGGTGTCGCACCACTTGATCTGATCATTTGAAGTTTTTTTTCTCCACACTTTACTACCTTAACATTTCGGATGAAGTGTAATACAACACATTTAGTTAAACATTAATTGCATTTTGATTTTATTAGAGTAATAGTTGCGTATTTTCAATGAGCAAGAGTACATCACCCATCCATATCTAAACCATAATGCTTGTCTATCATCCATATGCTCATCAGCATGCGACAGCATGGTAATTCAATGTACTTCTCTAGCAATTTGCCCTCAGGTTCAACAGGAATAATAGACTTTGAATATTTGCACTCAGATTTAAAAGGAGCTATTTTCTTTAAACAAAAAAAAACATTTAGCCAACACACAAACCCATATGATCTCTTTCACCCCCCACTGTGTGTACTA
Organism: Menidia menidia; assembly: GCA_907169785.1. Lineage (NCBI taxonomy): Eukaryota > Metazoa > Chordata > Actinopteri > Atheriniformes > Atherinopsidae > Menidia > Menidia menidia. The sequence continues at coordinate 12,516,270 of CAJRST010006668.1, forward strand.
CTGCTAAGTGTGAGCAGAATTTGTCTAATTAGCCTGTTTGCAGGCTTGAAGCATCACTTTTAATGAGGTATCAGGTCCTCAAGGTCATTTCCGTTTTTCCAGCTTGTGTGTACATCTTTGTGTGTACGTGTGAGTGTGTGTTTTCTCTTCCCCTCTATTTGTTTATATTCTCTTTTTTTAATTGAAAATGTTGACTCAGGTTGTCTCCATCTGTTAAGTGAGGAGCAGCATGACTGCAAATAATTATGACCTTTGCAGTCTGTCCTCTCCCACACTACCAAGCCTTCACGGAGAGAAAAAATACACTGTTGCACTTTCTTTTTTGTAAATACAAATATATTACGTGAGCGGGGATACTTATACTGTACGACCATTTAGAGAATTGACTCAGAATGACTCATTTCTTTTTCGTCCCCCAACATTGTCATGCCATCACATGCCTGTAATTCATATTTGGTTCCTCCTTTCAGCCCTTTTCTCCATTTCTAGCCACAGGGGTCAAAGATAACGCACATTGTTGACGTTAGTCAACAATAGCTTTTTGGTCATGGCTCACAACGTCCACACTTTCCCTCTAAAGAAAAAGGGTCGTCAATTTTATTGTTTAAAAGTCATTCTGCCTAACCTCTATGGCTCCATTTTCTTTCATTTCTTGACCTAACTACCCGTTCAGTTCTCGTCTCCCTCCCATGCAATGGCTTCGGAGCGTATATATTCACCACGCAAGAGCTCTCTCATTTCAAGTGTTGCCTTCATTGTCGTCTCATTCCTCATGGACAGTTCTATTTCTGTAATGGTGCATGGTCAACCATTATCTCTCTATCACACAATTGTCTGCCTAAGATATTTGCCCATACACAGATTGAGATGTTCACCTCAGTGTCACCTGGGTTTGCTGTAACAGGAGCGTTTGTATCTGTCTGAAACCTTTTACCAGGTGGAGGCTTGTAGAGCCAGAGGAAGCAAGCCGGGCTATACAGCCACCCACACAAATGCCTAGGATTCAATTGGAGGAGGCATGCCTTCAGTGGGAATGGAACTGGTCTAGGCCCGTACAGCCAGGGGAGAGCAAGTGTCCCTCCTCTGTCAAAGTAAAAACTGTGAGGTGCTAAACACCTTCCATCCTAGCAGTGGCAGGGGGCTCACAATGCCATTAGAAAAAAAAGTGTGGAGAAACACTTGGAGTGTCAACTCCTCAGGCTGGTTTTACTGCGAGACTCTGTGTGTCCAGAGATGTTGCATTCATGCCAGTTGGACAAAGTGACGGGGTGGGTGTTCTTGAAATTATACACGGAGGTATGGGGGGGAAAGAGGTGGGATGTGAAGGACTTACAGCAACAGAGTGCATGTGGCTTCACACGAGAGAACTCCTGTCTATAATGTGTGCTGCAGTGCTTTGACTGAAACAGGGTAATGACTGTATACGTATTAGCAAACATCAAGACATGGACATATAGGCTTTGAAAAAAACTCACACGCACACACACACATGGATGGTTTCATGTGATTGGGGGGAAAGGTAGACCAGGACTTGATGGGTTAAATGACCATGTGCCCCCTGTGTTGAGGGGGAATGTGCTCCTGTGCTGTGAGCAATCACTTCCTCTCTCAGGGGCTCCAGCATGGGGCCAGACTGGTGGCTGTTAGCTGCAGATGGATGAGTCCTCATCCTGGGCTCTTCCGACAAGTAGAGTGCACAGGCAGAAAACAACACAGAAACCTGAACGAGCAGCCAGGAGCAGCACTACTGTGTATGTACAGGGCACAGGTAACTCAGCTGGATGAGTTTAATGGAGGGGGGAAAAGTCCAAAATGAAAAAGCATTAACAGTCTAATGTAATGCCCCGGAAAAAGCCCCTCACAAAACAAAAAATCATAAAATGGTCAGCAACTCATTCCTCAGATAACAGTCTCCTTTACAATATTTTATCAAATGGAACTAACAAGTGTGAATTCATATATACCTAGTTTAGAGCCGTTTGATCATAAGTTTATGCATTATTCAGAAAAAAAAAAATCTGAATCAAATCATTAACAAATGTATGTGTTTCTAATGTGTATAAAACACATGAAATAATTACAGCACATGCTGGAATAAATAGTACTCCAGTCTGGGAGGTGCGAATTACACACTGTTGGGTTTAGCTGTGAATTCACCAACTAGGAAGCTCTGAGCTTTTCGAGAACAACAGCTATGGGGTGAGCCTCAGTCACAACAACTTAAGCATCCTGAAGAATAATTAAAGCTGGAAAAAGCTACCGAACATTTTTCTTCCGAAATCGTCCATTCAATTTATACAAAAAATGTATACAAATGGAAAACATCTTGGGAAGCTAATACCCCCCCAATAAGCAGCCATCATGCAAGTACGAGACAAGAGTTGAAGTTTAGGCCAAAGATACACATTATGATTGTGTTGGTCCATGGTCATAGCTTACATAAAAAACAGAGAGACAGAATAGGACGAAATGTCCCTTCACATGTAAAATATTGTGATGAATTCAAGCAACATGACCTCAAGATAAAGAAACCCATACCAAGGACACAGAATTCTGACCCACTGGGATCTGAGAGGAGGAACAACGAAAGCATCATCCTGATATCTGGATGTACGCGTCTTCCGGGTAGTTTCAAGTTTGAAATACTTTCAAAGCCAAAGTCGAATTCAATTGCTTTTTTAGATCAACAAACAAAGGTTATCCTCCCAACCTTGACAGAAGCTCACAACCAAACTATATCAGGATTGTTCAAAAATATTCTGGATGGAGGAAAAAATGATAGTGGACAAGTTGTGAATCAACAGAAGACTGTTTAGTGGCCTCAGCTAGTCCAGTGATATTCATTAAATTGTTACATTTGTGGAGGGGCCTTAAATCATCATCGTTCATGAAGCTAAGATTATGGAGAGTTTAACTTTATTAAGTTACAACTGTCTTTTGAAAAGAGACACAGAAATAGCTTATTGAGTACATGTCCAATTCAAGAGGTTCCCTGACTCACAGTCGTGTCATATAATACAGCTCAAACATGCACAAGAAGGAGTTCATCTTAAAAGAAGGAAAAGACATTTTCCTCGGTCCATGTGTCTGGAGCACATGAGCTACTGCACTTAATCTTTCCTCTACATGGTCCAAGAATGGAGGTCACCCTCAAAGCGCAGCACAAAGAGTGGACTGATCCTGTGGTGTTGACTTTAACATAATGTCCTACCTCCCCTCTGCAATGTTCAGAGCAGCCCGAGCAATGTATCTGAAGTGAAGTTCTCTCAGCAGGTGGAGGTTCAAACGGGTCCCAAACCAGAGGCACCTCGGGAGGGATCAAATGGCTGCTGCCTTAAGGCCTGGCCAAAGTTTGACCCACGGCAAGAAAACAGGCTGGTTCCAGTCCATTGCTGCTCAACCCCCCCCGCTATAACAACACCAGTGAAAGTGTGTGTCAATATATCCATGGGTTTTGGTGTAAATGGTGTGTGTGTCTATAAATGTTGAAAAAAAAAGTATAGGCAAAGGTCCCCGTGCGCCTGAAAACACTGACCCGAACTTGAGTAAACACACAAACGACATCTTTTTGGGTTTCTTTCTTTGAACACACGCCATGTGTATCCGAACGCGTGTGAGCACGAACACACGACCCCTGTGCGTGAAGTATTCTTCATGTGAGGTCAAACATTTGTGTATTCACGTGGATCAACGCCAAAGTGCGATAGTCAAACTGTTCGTTCTGTTTAACTGAACCCTACATAAGTTCCAAAGTATTTTACATTCTCCCATTAAACCTGGTCTTTTCTAAGGTTTCCTGAGGAATTCATGAATGTAGCAAGTTGCCTTTAAAAGTTTTTAAAGGGTTAATTTTTTATCAATTTAAGAGTCATTACCTTTGAGAATAATTTGGAACTTGGGATACTTTTAGCATCGACTCTGAAAAACAATCCTAAATTTCAGTCATGTGATAGGGCTTAGACTACTGAACATTTTAACAGCCACTGATGGCCACCAGCTGCTTAGCCTCGTCCTTTGGTCAGTGACTGATGGGCCAGACTTGACCTTCCCTCTGAGTGGCAAGGGGTATGGAGCTGAGGGATTAAAAACATCCTCCCAGAGTGACGGCTGTCTCGGGGGCTGGAGACGCGTGAAACACCGCCTGCCAGTCACACACTCGGTGGTACCAAAAAGAGCCAGGTATGTCACCCCCGTGCCAGGCAGGCTGAGCCAGACACCCAGATTCACAATGGTGATGTTTAGAAAGTGGTGGTTACGAGAAAAGCGCCGACTTTAAAAAAAACTACAGTCGATGTTGTGGAGTGGCTCGTGTGCACTGTAGCAGGGATGGTGCAACTATCAAGACTTGTATCATCTGAATTAGATTTGTAGCTCGTGCTGGCTAATTTTAACATTAATTAACTTTTCCAGTTTGTGATTATGATTTTCTTACCCACCAATATTACCGAGAATTCTCCTCCACCACGAAGCGACTCTTCTCTTTCTCTCTTTCTGAGACACCAGATTTGAAAAACTATTTGCAAAACATAAAGGGACAAAATAAGAAGCAGAAATTGTTAAGTCTCAATGGGAAATGATGTAGCTGGCTATTGGATTAGATGCAAAGGCTATTATTGGCCTGCGGTGAGTAACTTATTAATCAGCGTGTTGAAGATCACCATCTGGTTACAGATTCTGTCAATGCTTGTTCAGGTGAGGACAGTGCAGTTATATGGCCTGCAGAGTTGAGGAGAACGATGCCCATTTGATGATTGATTTCATCCAAAAACAGTAAACCTGTGCAGTTTGTGACTCATTTGTTTAAGTGACTAACAAATGTGAATATCAGCTACACAATCATGAACACTGCAGCAGACAAACGATACAGTATTTATCAGTAGCTGCCTGCCTCTGTTGTCTATATAGTGAACTATCCTGTGTGTGAGTCAGTGACTGAACAATTGCCATCAGATTGAGTGTCACAGTGAGACATGACAGCGAGGCTGCACAACAAAACAAGGCTAACTCAATGTTGCCTTCCCCCCCACCCCAACTTCATAAACTGCTTTGACGCGGCCAAAAGCTGTAAAAGTGTTTACGGTTTGCGTGAAGTCTAGCTGGATTGCGTGTGCTTTCAGCTTGATAAAGCTAATTATTGCCAAACATTAGTATGTTTACAAAGGACATCATCAGTTCTGGCATTCATTAAATCATTATGAGGCAAGTAATGTCACACAAAGAGACATTTCACTATCTGTGATTTCAGGTGGTGCATGAAAAGAGAAAGGCAGAGAGGACGGGGAGACAACAGCGGGTGCTTTTGATTGTAATTGACAAAAAAGACTATTTTAAGTATACGTGGGTGATGTGAGAGTGGATGTTTGATTTACTGCTGATTTGCAGAGTCCTGTAATTTAAATCAGCAACAGGAACTCGGAAAGGCATTTTGGAATGATTCAGCCTTTTTCATTTTTGGCACAACATATTGAAATTGAAAAAAAAAAACAATAATAACAGAGACATCTCAAATATTATTTGCCCCTTTCCTTAGTTTTTCTATGACCTTATGACAGGTGTTGTATGGGCTTATCTCAATGATATTGTCAGTGTATCCTGAGATGGTGTATGTTGTGATGTGGTGCCCGTCAGAAGGTGGAAGGATTCCCTCTCTTTCAGAGGGAGCCGTGCAATCCCTCCGAGTGAAGAAAGCTGTATGTGACTTGGGATGAAGTTACTTAATGTTAAAGCAGACTTCTGCTGATAGTCATGCCTAAAAGCCAGCATGAGAAAACGATGGGCACCTAGGTGGTCAAATGCTCTTTTTGTCTCTCAGCAGACAACCGGTCCTGCTTTTGTTGCCGTTCATCACTCTGAAGGAGGACCCATGGTGGGTGTTTATGGTTCCTCGATTTCTCCTGGTTCTGCATGCTTCCATGCTCCTCTCACCAGTGGAGCAGGAGCTTTTGTTGTGGCAGAGAGAGTGAAAACTTGCAAGAGCTTATAATATATAGTGTGAATTTATGGGCTGTGAGTAATATACCCCTTATCTATTCAAGCTGAGCTACATGGTGGCCAGGCTCTCCTATATTCTGCATGAGGACCACATATCAGCACCCATTTAATCCAACTCTTCATGCTGTATTATATATGTATGCAGTTGAAGCCTTGTTCTGCAGGCCGGAACACATTGTCGCCATTCATTAAGCCTAGATTAATACTTGTGTGTAGATATACATAAAACCAGCAGAATGATATCGTTTTGAGTTGTCGTCCATAAATTCTGGAGATATAGTGTCACCAGATAGAATGCATATGGCCTTGGTAGGACACTGCTCCTTGTAATTGAGCAGCAGAGCAAGCAGTCCATAAAGATGCCAAGACATAGTTAAATATTTATGTAGATGGATGGAGTAATAAATAAATGGTTAAATGAGTAATGGCTTGACTAACGTGATTGCAATAGATAAGTCATGTTTTATTCAGGACCTCTAACCCGTTTAGAGAGGAAAAAAGACGTTATCTTAATGAGTAGTTTGTTTAAACTGCCTCACTATAAAAGTGAGGAGGCAGTGTTTGAACAAAGCTGCATTTTCAGCGTTCAGCATGAAAAAAAGACTGCTCTAAAATTCATGCAAATTCAAGAACAATTCTAATTGATCTGAGGTAATATCTATAGTTTTTTCAATCATCAGCGGTTTAAAACAATACATATGTGAAATGTTATGAAATCTAATATTACCAGAACCGTAATGATACCACAAAATCTTTATGCTTCTATCTTGAAAAACCTTTTTTTCCCTTTAAAGACAGATTAAAGTCGCCCTTGGCTTTTTTCCCCCCCAAAGGAGGTTATTGCATGTCCATGGACTCACACTGAGCTTTGCCAGATTGCTGTTTTGGCATGCCCTCTACAGGCCTATCCAGGAACTGAGACTACAGGCAATTGAAAAGATTCTCCACTGAGATCAACGATAAAAAAATCACAACAATGGACCATAAGCGATGACATTGATAATTAAAAGGAGACGTTTGGCTACTTTTCTTGAAATGAATATACTCCTACAGTGTAAACACTCCTTTGTTTAGATCTTTATCCACCAAAATGAAACAACCCAGATCTATTAAGTGGGGTGAAAAATGCCTGTGCTGCTGTTTTATCACACCAGAACCTTTGAAATATTTTCTCAAGTGGACACAAGGGGGAAAAAATCTGTCAGCAGCACAGACACAGTTTCCCACTGTGAAGTCTGGACCACATCAGACATGAAGCTGTCCTCAGCATGCCACCAAGATTTCACTCTTTGTCCTTTGGATTCCTTTCTCGTCTCACTCTGAGTAAATTATTCTATTTCAAAGCAACAAATAGAGATACTCACAACCGACTGTTGTTAATTATTTCAAACTAGAGAATACCTGATCTGATGAATGATGTTTCACAGTAAAGGAAAATGGATTTGATTTTATCTATTAATTTTCATTAATTCACTGGATGACAGAAGATACAAATATAAATATATATGTGTCGATGTGTGTGTATGCATTTACATTTAACATCTTCAATGATTTGTGTATAGAATTATTTTTACTGTATTATACAGAATACACATTCATTTCCAGTGAGCTTCGGGCAATAGTTCAGACATTTATTGATCTGGGGTTCCTGAGTTTTGATCCACATTTGGAGAAAACTTCTCCAAAACTGCTCCAGAATGTAAAAAAGCCCACACAGAATCCAACCAAATAAGATAATAAAACCCGTTCGTAAAGACGAGGCAAATATACAATATTTTTGAAAGACCCATTATGGGAGAAATTGTACAAACGAAAGACGAAGAAAGGGCCGAAACACAGCATGAAATCTGTGATTTGTCTGTACAAAACCGAAAGATGTTTTGCAAGAGAAACATCATTTTCCTCATAATTTCCTGGTTTGTGTTCATGAGCTTGTTTGTCTGTGCATTCTTGTCAGAATAGAAGTGAGTGTGTGTATTTGACTCGCCTTTGAAGGCACTCCCTTCCCTTGTGTGTCTTTATTGTTGGGCAGCTGAGACCCTGCATATAGTTCTGTCCAGCACGGAGACTCAGACACCAGCTGCACTCACCGTCGCAGCCCTCTGCCGGCCTTTGATGTCTGCTCTGCTGCCCAGCCCCTGACCACAGAGACTCTTTATATCCACCAACCATCTCCAGTAACTAAAAAATAATTTAATAGACGACGAAAAAAAACAAACAAAGGCAACACACTCTTATTTACATGTTTTTTAAATCTAATGGGAGAGGAGAAGTTGTTTGATATGTGTGGACAAAAACCAAGCTGTTCGGATCTGGGCACTCTGGGGTGTCGGACTGATTGACTGGATGGGCAAAGTTCCCAGGGTCTGTCTTTGTGTCCAACAGCTTTTCAAACAGCCCCAGGCTTGAGAGAGTTTTGCCTCGGGCAGAAATATGATAAATTAGAATTACATTTTACCAAATCAGAGTTTCTAGATTTGAACTAGAAAGGTGGAAAAATGAAACGAGATAGGCTTTTATCATGTACAATCAAAGGCCACTGCTGTCGACATGAATGTGGCTGTGCGACTATGCAAAATGAAAGATAGGGCCTCCCATGACTTTGTGTTGATGCAACTGATAGAATACACAGTAGATTTAAGACGCACAATCGAGTACACTGAATTTAAATACACACGGTGACGCATATAAATGAATAAAAACATTTAAAAACTCACAAAATAGTTCAGATTTTTGCAGAGAACACTGATTTATACGGCAAAGGAGGAGCTTTGAAACATTATTCAGATCAGCTTTCAGTCTTGTATTGCTATTGACATTCTGCTGTTACTGCGGCACATTTTTCATCCAATTCAAGCAGACTGTGGCGTACCTGCCTCCCTCCTCCTCTCTCCTTCCTGTAGTAACAGAGTATAGGCTGTTCTTTATGACAGCGCGGTGAATACAGCGTTGCTCAGTCAGTGTGGAGCCTTTGATGACTGGAGCACAGGGGCTAACATGAAAGAGAAAACAATGTGCCCTGTTCCTATTATCATCTGGCCTACCACAACAAAGGTCTCGGAGACAATGTTTGCATCATCACCCCTCAGAAATTCCCCAGGTAATGACATTTCCATCAGAGGCTGTGCGCTATCGCAGACAGATGACACCAGCAGCCATGTATAAAGCCCCGGGTAGCGCCTTGCTTCACGAGTGTTGTTAGCCTTAAACCCCTTGCGCAAGCAACTCACAAATGCCTAATGGTCTTTATCATAAATATCAGTACTGCAAAGGTTATAGTTGGATAGATATGTCCCTGCGCTCCATTTAGTTGCACTGCCGACAGTTTTGACTGATGCTGCTTTCAAATAGGCACATTGATAGAGGAGGCTTAGAGCTAAATAACAAGTGGGTTACTCTCGGGGTAATCTTTATGCAGGTGAAATATCTGTTCGTGCGTAAAGGTTATCTCAATAAAACTTCCACATTGTTTTCCAAATCTCAGCTACCTTCTCTGTTAAGCTAATGGAGGATCTTTCCATTTTACAGGCACAATAGCAAATACTGCATGTACAAAGAGGGAAAATAAAGTCTGCTTCAACATGTAGCCCTCACAAAGAGTCTGCAGCTTCTTCTGAGAAAGTCTGTTTAAGTTTTGAGTAATGGTTTACCTGAGTGAATTATAATCACATGATAATATCTATTGACCACCATTGATTTGCAATTAGAGGACTAGTTTAACCTTGATTTATTTCAGCAGACATGTCGAGTTCAAGGCCATAAAAGGATCATTGACAAGCAACAATGGGCCTTCCAAACATGCCCTTGAGGTCCCTTCCAGCAGCAGATCAATAGCTGACCTCTCTAGCTATTATTTACAGGCAATTGCATTTCAGCTTTTCATGAAAATGATGTACAGTATCTGTCTAAGGGGAGCAATGAATGCTTTTTCTCACTCAGTGCCAAAAGGTATAATAATAATCTGTGCTGTAAATAGTATATGAAAGTAAGTGTAAGACTAAAATGATCTAAATGGATTTAACCTTTTTTATTTTGCTGTGCATCAGCATCATTATCATATCTATAAAAAAGACAATTGACATAATTCATCTATAACACATTTAAAACCCCTGTACCATACTTTTGAACATACATAGCCTGAATAAACTGTTGTAAAAACAAAGCTGGTGTTCCTGTTGACTTGTGGAAAAAATGTGAATTACCTGACACACTTGTAGAAATTACTTTTGTATATAGAGATGATATTCTCATATGCTCTTTGCATGCTCTTTTCTCTGTGTTAGTCGTGAATAAGAAAAACATTACTGCCGTTGCATCAATCCGTAATGTGTCCTTGGGTCTAAAAGCTACGGCAGCTCGACATTAGGAAGGACCTGGGGCGACTGAGTATCTCTCACCAAATGACCTTTATAATGAAGAAAGCCTGTGGGTCACTGGATGTGACACATATGTATTAGGCTGATTAGGGGCGCAGCCCTGACCGGTGTCCGCAGGTGTCCAGCAGCATGAAACCGGCAGCCTCTCTCCACCCAAATTAAAAGTAAATGACACAGGCTTGTGACCTTTTTAGCAATGGAATAAAGGGACCTTATGAGGTATGCAGGTCTGAGGAAAGCTGCTCGTTGTGGATGGCGTTTCTGCTTAGAGGGCTGTTTCAGTTGCTCTTATTTATTTTGTGAAACAATCATCTTTTGCATTATGCGAGCTCCCAGTTTTCCTCAAGCATTCCACATGCAGACGTGTGACGGCGGGATTACATGTCTGCGTGCGGAGAGTGTCTGCCGGTCAACTGAATCCACTCAGACAGGTGATGTGGGTGAGTAATCCATTAGAAGGATACAGAATCCCTGCCTCAGCAGTGCACCGTTTGAGTGCGCTCAGCAAGCCCTCGATGGGCAACAGAGCCAGGGCCTGTCAGGCCAGGAGGCAGAGTGATAGAGAACCCCCACCATGGTGCACTGGACCCTGGCTATCACCCACACACTGCTACTGAGGCTGCACACTCAGGGGCCTACGGTCCCAACAACACAATCCAGATGTACTCTGCTGTGTGTGAAGGTCTGTCTGTGTGCGTGTGTGTGTGTGTGTGTGTGTGTGTGTGTACAGGCATGCATGCGTTGAGGTTTTGTGCACATGTTCCACTCTCTATGAGTATGGGACTTTGCCAAAAAGGGTCAATGCAGATTAAGATATTTCCTGCCAGTCTTCTGTCTATGTCGGCTTGTCAGTCTGTCTCAGGGGCTTGGGATATTTTCATTATTGAAGGGAAATTCACTCAAATCCCTCAGCCTTGTCAGCCAATGACACACGGTCTCAGAGGACACACAGCTTTAACTCAGAGACATTAATGAAAAGGCTACCAGCTCCCTGCAGAAACAGTGTAGCACATAGTGCTGCATCACGCAACAGCCAAGGGAGACCTGAACGTCGCAGTAATTTATAATTTCTTCTTTTATTTTTTTATACATTATTGTTGATCTGATACAAAAACATGACCTCTACATTATATAAGAACCACAATTGAGAGGGAAATTCTATATGGGGGTACATAAGTGATGATCAAAAACAAGTTTGACCTGCTTTACACAGCATTTTCTCAACAAATAAATAATCACCTTTTTTTTATCTGTGTGGTGACTATTTAATGCAAACAATAAGTCAATAATTGACTTGATTCTGTAATATGAAGAACTGCTGCACCTATATTGCGTGTTTCTTTTTTTACTGATTAGCATTAAAAAAAACAAGCACAAGTAAACATGCCTTGAAAGCCTCTGATTAATTATTTCATTCGTCTTTAACTGTGACTCATGACTGTGGCTCATAAAGGCATAAAGACCTTAAGAGGTGACTCTTAGTTGCAGACACCCTTTCAAGGGATTGTCTTTCAGAATACTTAAGTTTCAATGAGGCATTAAAAAAATATATATACAGGTCAGATGTGGATAGGCATAATAACAAAACCATGATATTCAGTCGGTGTGCTGTTAGTAAGGGGATGGCAAAGGAGTACATTTGGGTCCTGCCAGCCTGAAAATCAGTTTGGGCTGTGAAATCACCGTCAGTGCCCACAGCTTATGCATTCTGATCTGCTTGGGAAAGCAGCTACACCAATAAACAGCATTAAACCGGAACGGTCACATTGTCTCACTGTAAATGTCTCGTTCATTTATCATATTTCCTCTGAGCAGAACGCTCGCACAGAAGAAGCAGTGACCCATCCCTTGGCAAAAGAAAGTGGGTACTGTTCCGCTTAAGGGCCGAAGATTTTGTGATATAATCTGATTTAGCTTGTGCCTGTTATACACTATTTCATTGCATTTAACTTAAAAATGATGGGTTTAAATCACAATTACAGTATAACAGAGTCTAAATTTCATTGCTTTGGGTATTGCTGTGATGTCCATTGAGATGTGACATCACTATGGGGAGGGTGTCAGTTTAAAATCAAAATTTGAAGTCACTGGTTTCAATGTCCTAAAAAGCTTTTTAGAGAACTCAGTCTCAGTGAAGGACACTGTTCATCCAGCTAGATAATGAGCCATAATATGAGAGCACTGAGCAACAGCTGCCATTTTTTTGTTTGTGACATTGACATGTGGCCATGCTTTTTCTGATTCTGGACAAGTCTTTCTATCATTCAGTCAGATCCGACCTGACCTAGTTCTAAATCTTTGCCTCAAATTAGGCAAAAAGAAGAAACATGATTCAATTAAAAAAACAGCTTGTAAAGATTTTGTACATGTTTTGGTATTTTTATGTTGTTGAAGACACTATAATCCTGAAGAATTTTTAGACTTCTCATGGTTTGATTTGGAATCCGTCCATCAAACCGATGCCTGTTCCTGCTTGTACCACTACATGGTCACCTGGAGCCTCTCCAAGCTGTCCAGCAGTTCGGAATTTGTTTCTAAAAAAAATTGTGAGATGTATAAATATCGCACAATGCATTTTTGAGTTCAATCAATCTCTGTACAAAATGAATATGAGCTGCTGATCTGAGTCCAGAATTGAACAGCTTTTTAAAATAACTTAACAGAGAAAAAAAACAGTCAACTTTGTTAACTCTGGGATCAACACACCAGTTGCTGTTTACAAGAAGTTAGATTGTTATCTCCTATTGCAGTAATTCTAACTTAAAAAGATATGCATTCTACTTGGTTTGCATTGTTCACTGCCTGATCCTCAGTGTTACGTTGTCTGCTTAGATCGTATCTGAGCCAAAACAAATTCACTTTCCTGTGCCCTCTTCTGTTTCTGCTACATTTACAATAAAGCCTCATTGTGTCACTTCAGCACCTTCCGGCCTGCATTTAAAATCAGCCTCTTTTTGGAATCTCTGAGTCTCTCAAAATACGAAACTGCACCTTTAAATCCCCTCGGCTTTAAAGCCATATTATATGTTATACTGTGCTGAATATTCCTCCATCAAATATTTGTACAGCTGTATACTGATGGTTGCATAAGTTAACCAGCTTCCATCAAAATATCATTAACAGTAATTGAAACTCTCTGCGGATCTCTGCCCTCTAGGTGTCAGGGCCGTCAGAGTGGGTTATGTAAAGGAGGATGAGATGACAGTAGATGATGTGTGTCTCTGTGTGCCTGCCTGTTCGTGTCTGTGAGAGTGGGTCTGAAAGGTGACTGTTGTTGGTAGCTTGGACAGTTCGCAACCCAGCAGGGACATTGGCGCTCCGGCTGGGTAGGTAATGATATCAGATGCCACACTCAACAACAACAGGTGCCTTGGCTCTGCCACTTTCTAACGCCACGCTGTGTCAATGACATCAACACTAACCCACCGGTTAATTATAGATCACCAATTCCTCTGCTCCTCAATGTCTTGCAATGACAAGCGCACGATACGGCGGCAGAAAAGCTCTGCCCAAGCAGGTTTCAAGGTTCGGTAAAGAAAATGACAGAACCCTAAGGCTTTCTCCCATTACGGGGATTCTGTTTGATTCTCAGTGTCCTCCAAAACTTTAACATTTCTTCAGACTACACTTTTCATGAATCTCTTTCGGACCTAGTATTTGAGTTTACACCTCAGTGTCACTGGCAGCACAAACCAAATAAATTATTTTGACATTTAAAAACAGGTCAATGTCTTCTTTGTCACATTCAGCTAATTAGATTATAACAAACATTATTCGTCTTTAAATGTGAAGGGTACACTAAATGTCTGTGTTTACTAGTGCACCATGTTCTCCGAGGATGCGACTGTCACCGTCTTTTGCTTCAAATGTTTATAAGCCATTCTGACTAATTCAGTAGCAGTGCTCGGAGAGATTGGGAGCAGATTTAGGTGCAGCATTTGGATGACCATATGGAACTCTTTGTGGCGCCAAGAGACCATGCAGCTTGGAAACCTGATCACCATCTCCCTGGTGACAGCTGGAGCCTTTACACCATCGGAGCATTTGTAGACTTCTAATTTGTCATAACCACCTCCTGTGGTAAGGAAAGATGCTGCAAAAATTAGGTAAGCAAAGTTCGGAATTTCTGGGACGGAGCGAAATTTCAGGAGCGAGGCCAAGGCTTTCCATGAGGAAGCAGACGAGGGAGGGAGTTTGTGTCGGTAGATGCATGAGTGCATGTGGGATTCTCATTTTATGCTCGCATAATCCCGACAAGCTTGTGATCTTGTTTAAAATCATGAGTGATCAAGATGAGAGGGCTTTTTTTTGTTGTGTTTTTGGGGCTTTTCGCGTAAACAATATTTAACATCCTCTTGTGGTTTGAAGAGAGTTGTCCTGTCATTACTTCCCAAGAACATGTATAAGTGTGTTTCTGTGTCTGCGCTTGCAGGTCATGCACATGTACGGCTGCACCTAGTGCTTGTCAGTCAAACACAAGCTCTCTCTCGCTCTGTTCCCCAAAGATAGCAGCTGGTTGTGGTTGCTTGTCAGTAAATATATCCTATCAATATTTCATGGAACTGTTTTTTTGTTGCAGTTTTTCCTCCTTCGGCGTACCTTGTTTCTCCCGGCTCTTCTGAATAGGCTGTGTTCTTTCTGCTCATCAACCAGAAAATGCTCCCCTCCTCCTCTTCTCATTCCCCATCTCAAGTGTGTAAAGTGTTTTCTGCCTGAAGGCACAATTCTCTTGTCATTGTTGTACACTCTGGGCCTTGTTGTGGTGTGATGTAATTGTTTTGTTCAGAGACCTTTCACACTGCGAGCTGAAAATAAAGGCTGGTGTCGTGATCTGAGCTGCCTCGAAGCCTTTGAACTCACAATTGGACTGTTTAAATTACGATTGTGAAGCTAACAAATGAATGACTCCTGCAAAGACTTGTAGTAACAGAACAATAACGGCTTGAAAGTAACTCTTGTATCCGTGATCAAATTTGTGTTGTGAGCCTCTAATGCCGGCAGGAAACTGAATTCTCATTGCACTTAGAGGAGCTCTGGGAAAGGCTTGTGTGCTAGCATTTTCTAGGGGGAAATAGCCTGAGTGGATTTTTTGTTGCTCTGTGGTAATGCTCTCTAATGCTGATGGTTGACTCTCTGCAGGCAGTCTCGTAATTCTCAGGTGGGCCGTCCTAAAGCACCGGCTGAATTAAGTGGATATGGCTGCAAGATTTTTAAAGTGTGTCACAATGTTCAGGCTGCCGGCCTCGCTTGACATTAGCTGGTTGTTAACTGTTCTTTAGTGGATTACGGCACACAGTGGCATGTGTCTGACAAAGCAGAATAAGGCTATTTAATTCCGTTTCTTGATCTTGAATCGAGAAGTGATAGATTCTGTCTCTGTTCATCAAGCACCGCTGAGAAAGCAGCAGAGAGAGAAATGTCCAAGTGGGCATTTGGGGTAGTTTTTAACTCAACAGAAGGAAAGATGGAAAGAAAGCAACTATGTAATGCATAATGCTCCAAGGCCTACCACTGTACATCTGTAAGGTACATTTAGTCAATGAGACACAGCTGTGTTTCGTATTAAAAACATTCCTTTCTCTCTGAACAAAGATAATGAGGATGCACGGATCCAAAGTAATTCCCGATCTTGTGTTATTCCATGGAAGCCATAAATTGTATAAAGAGAAAATGTTCCATTTGAGAAAAAAAATGTAAATGAAAATATCTCACTTAATGCCACTGCTGACTAAAAAAGGCTTACATCTATTATGAGTGACATAGCAAGGTCTAGAAGCCCTTAAACAGGCTATCTATCACTCGCAAACGTCTTTGTATCAAGTGGAGGTGTAATTATACTCAAATCTTGTTTACAAGTTGATGTGGGCTGGAACAAAATGTCAGGAACATGATGGATTGGAGCTTCATAACCAAGAACCATTAGCTATAAACGCTGTTGCATGACATTTGATTATCAAACTATGACATGATTTATTGCTGTTTATCAGATGTATGGTCCAATAAATATTACAGTATGACTTTTTGATTCCAGGCCCTGCAGTTGAGTAAATGCAACATGACCAAGTACCTGTAGCAGAATGGACAAGAGAAGGTCACTGGCTCTGATGTACCAAGCAGTGGAATCTTCAGGATGGTCTAAATAATATTAAACAGGTAGCTAATTACTAACGGTAAAATAATAGATCATCAAGGCCAGTGTAAATAAGTAAAAGTGCTTTTTGTGGTCAACAAGACAGCATCAACATCATGTAAATGAAGTCCATTTGTAACATCTTCACTTCCTTAAAAGAAGAGAATCATTAAAAAAAACTTGTTCCTTGTAAGAAAAAAAAATAAAAAAGGACTGGCTTTGGAAAAGGACGACTGTAACTTAGATATGTAGTTTCTAGGGTAAAGAGAGAAGGCTATGGATTTTAATCCGTCAGTCGATAAAGGTCAGTGCTCGAAAGGGCTTTATTCCTCAGCTTCACATCAAAGTGTAAATCCGCTGATTGCAGGGCCTGAATGGAGAGACAACAAGGCTCCATTTGTGGTCTGTTTCTATGGCTCAGTGTGTGTAAGACCCCGCGTGCGCAGACCCATAATACAGGGGGTTTCTATCAGTGGCCCCCTAGATCAATGGGCCGCATGACCTTTGCATTGTGCTGCCGGCTTGGCCCGTGATGTCATGCCATCTATCCGGTGGCTCCACTTAAAGGGGTGAAAGAAATGCGAGGCAAAGTCCCACACCTTCCTCCCACTGAGCCACAGAAAAGACGGCATAAAAGGCATCATCTGCAAATGTATCCACCTGAAACGGGATTCATTTCTTTGAAAATACACCTCCTCAGACTAGTCAGCTCTCTAGAAAGTGTGTAGGTGTGCATAACGAGATGGTTAACCGCTGGCCACCACAGTGACAGCTGTAGGTTACTGCTCGGTCACAATTTGAATGCCTGTTTGCTGATGTTAACAAAAGTCTTGTGGGCTGATTCAGATAGCCCTGTCACTTCTGGAGTGTGGTTCAGCATTGATCTATGGCTACTGAAATTAAACATGGTGGAGCGGAGACTCTGTGCCAAAAGAAAAGAGAAGCCCTCTCATTGTTCCCAAGTGAAAGGTCCTCTTTGTAGTGGGGAGAGACGATGGCAGCTGGTAGGTTCTTCCCTCTATAGAAGATAGAGCACTTTCACAGAGTTGTGGAGTGCATTTGAATGGAAATCTAAAGAGGTAGGCGTGAACCATTTGTTTTGCTATGTTTGTGTTTGCTGTCAACATGTCTGTCTCTGTTGTGGGGCGGCCCCCTTTTTTACTGCACAAAGTGGTTAAACCCCCAAAACACACACACACACACACACACACACATACAACTCCACCAACTCTGAATCTCCCCCCAAAACCAAGACATAATCGCTGGGGAGGAAGAGTCGTTCCAAAAAAAAAAAAAAAAGAGTGCAAGAGCCATGTTTGTCATGATGACAGATGTTGTAATTGCCAACTGATGGATCACTTGTCAAGGACGTCATTAGGAATTTGGTGGCCGAGCCCATTGGAAGAAGAGAAGGGGTTAAAAGAACAAGTGGGAAAAGATGGAGCTGGCTCCGGCAGCAATGGATGGCAGACCAGGTCACATATATTAGCCTTTTGACTGCAGCCATGGAGATTAATAATCTGATTGGCTACGCGTTAGAGGAGACACCGTCGAGAATAAAAGACTCTTTACTGCTGCCTTCTTGTGATGGCATGAAAAGTCTAAAAGATGGGGTGTCTAAACAAAACAAACCCTCTATAGTTTTCTTTTACACTCTATATTGCTCAGGGGCTTTGTGCTTCAAGCCGCTTCGGGTGACAAATGACGCACACATGTACACTCTCCCACAATTTCTAAACTCCTCACGACTATGTAAAGTGATAAAAAAAGGCTCCCTTTTTTCTACTCTCCCATCTTATAGAGAGTTGTTGTGATTAAAGGTAGCGGGAGCCTCTCTGAGAATGCGACGGAGCGTCTGCGGGGCCAGATCCAGAGTGAGGCTCCACTTCTGGTGGCACATTCAAAGAGATTTGAGCAAGCGTCCCCGCGTTCCAAAAAGTGTCACTCTGTACCAAAGTAAATTGTCAGTTTGTTTATACTTGCCATTTAATTGTGTAAGGCACCCTCCCCAGTGCACACATGCACGATCCCGCGTACGCACACCAAAAGCTCCCCAGAGGTCAATTAGGACCGACAAGGGGCTTTCAAACAAAGGGTGCTACTGGCCCAGAGCAGTCGAGGGAACCACATAATTAACAGTTATAAAGTACTTTACTCTGTTAATTTAATTAGTTAATCCTTTTATCAGTGATGCTTTGTTGAAGTGAGTCATTACAGGGCTTCTCTTCCACTGTTGGGGCTGAATGGCTGGTAATGGAGCTTCACGAGTGATCTGATCTGCCAACGGCCACAATGACGCTCAGAGGCCCGAGAACCGAGGTGTGCGGATGTCATTTGGACAATGTTCTTCTTTTTTTTTTGCCACGCTAATCTGCAGCTGAAGGTGAGGTGTGGGGATGTTTTGAAAAAACTGTGTTTATGACAATTTTACTGCTCAGCTCATCAACGGAACAGG
Source organism: Menidia menidia (assembly GCA_907169785.1). Lineage (NCBI taxonomy): Eukaryota > Metazoa > Chordata > Actinopteri > Atheriniformes > Atherinopsidae > Menidia > Menidia menidia. Next base: position 12,535,222 of record CAJRST010006668.1, read on the forward strand.
ATGGGCCTGCGGCACATCAAACACATCTGTGCATATGCAATGACGGGCTTCTCCTGCCTGTTTAAAATGCTGGCGTTTGAAGTCAAAACGATCATTTTCATGTGCTACCAGGTCTCATCTCTTTGTCCTTTCTTGGAACATCACCCCCTTCCTCCCCAAAAGCCCATATCTGTCTTCGCGTTCTGGAAATTATTCAAATGAGCCGAGCTTGCCATTACATTCATTTTACAGCACCACTTGAAGTGTTGACAATAACTTGCATGTAATCCTGTGTGATGCTGCCGCACAACGGTGTCTCGTCCTTTCAGGTGCAGCACCTTTGAACATCAAATCGTTTTTAAAAAAATATTTTAATAATCAGCTGCGCCGCCCCCCCGACGGGCGGTGAACCTGGCCTCCTGGGTTCAGGTGGAGCTACCAGATGGATGCCTTCTGGCCCACATGTTCCTCTTCTTAGACAAACATTGAACTCACACCTATGGATAACACTGCAACTTAACTTTAGATCACTCCTCAAAATATTCTCTGTTAAAAAAAATAAAAAAAATCATCAACCAGCTCCGTGTGTGTCAACTCGCCCCCCCAATTCCGTATTAAAGTGGAACACAACATCCCGCTGATTGCAACAAGCTTTACAGTCACAGCATAACACCATTAAAGATGTGTGTGCGGGGTTGGAGATAGATTTTCATAGCTACTGTATGCAAATATCCTGCCGCACGATTTGCGTAACACCTCCACATTTGCTACGGTACATCTTATTGATAAAACATGGGCAGTGAATGAGTGCTGTAATGTGTTTGTGCTGTAGGATGGAACATTTAGCAGCAACTATTTCTTTCCGAAGTGCTTTTGCGACACCTTCGAAATTCAAAGACTCGATTCATAATCCGGAGACAAATCCGCTCAGAGTATCAAGTATTCAATTGGAGGAGGATATGTCAAGGGCAAAAGGCCAATGTCAAGAAATTGGGTATCTACAATTAAACATCACTCCTCATGTGACCAGATGGTTGATTGTTTACTTGTGCGGAATAAAAAGGCATATCTTTGATTGCAATCATTCTAAGGCTTCGCAGCTTCATTAGGCAGCGTCGGGAAATCATGACGACAGAGGCGCAAAACACCTGTTAGTTGCTGCGTTAATGTTAATCTGGACCAAACGCGTCTTCCCGATACATTGAGACGAAGTCTGCAGATTTGTCAAACCGGAGAATTAGCCCCTGGTTAATTAGCTGCACCTGCTGGAGCCTCCCCCAGTGCCCTGCAGTCCTTTATCCCCTGCTTAACTAAATTGATGAGCAGGAGGGGAAAAAAAGAAGCTTCCTCTCGCTTCCTCTTTCGTCAACATTAGAGACAAGTTTAAATAATACACCAAAGTAACTACAAGGCAGAGCCCTAAATTTTTAATCACATGATGTGCACCTGAGTGACGGGAGCCATAAGGCCAGATGCCTTATGTCTAATCCGTGGGAAATGTGGGCTTAATCTGTTGCGCGCGTATAAAACTCAAACTGAATGATGATACTGTGAAACACGAGGAAGTGAAACGGCGTTCTGCAATTAATTGCTTGCCATCAATTATCAGTTTGAATGACGTTTTACTCAGACTGCCTCCAGTGTGCTGTGTTTCAGATGGAAGATGGATATTTCTCAGTGAACCAACTGCGTAGTTTTTGTCAGCTTGTACAAATTGATATGAGAAAGAAAAATTACTTCCGGTTTAATCCGCTTTATAGTCCGGCATCACCTTTCTGCTATGCTGTCAGTTATGGTTTGGTGTGATCAAATAATTCTAGAAATAAGTAGAGTACCGGTTAGAGCTAAAAATCACATGGTTAGTTGCGACAGGCCACATTATTGGGACTTCTCTATTAAAAAAAGCTGGCAATGAATGTCTACATATAGCAGCCTTTACTTTTGATGAGAACAGCATTTCAGTTCAAGATATTTTGTAGATTTTAATCTAATTTTAATGTGCATTTAGTCGAACATATGGCTATATCAATAAAGACTGTCATGCATTAGTATAGCAAACAAAACATAAGCCATACAGTTAAGTTCACAAACTCCCCCAACCATGAAAATATGACTCCTCTATAATTTCTGGCAGTCTTTGATGGGGATTTGTGCCCAAATGAAAATGCATTTGAAATGAGCAGCCCTCTGAGGCCCCCACAGTGTGCAAAGATGGCATGCAGCAATAATCTTAAAAAAATGTAATTAAACACAGATAAGATTAATACAATCAGGGAGAGATGATTGAAAGATGCTGTTGTTGTGTAGGAGGGTGGCCAGGCCCCCGGGCCCCCGGGCCCCAAAACGAGGCGGCTAGCTGTGGGGAAGGGGGCCCTTCGCACTGGGATTAGCTTAGCCAGGTGGGGAAGCTTCGTGGTTGGAGCATTTAAATTAGCGGTGAGATGACAACCCCCATTAGGAGGGATTAAAGGCCTGCTGGCAGGCAGAAATGCACTGGCACTGGCAGGGGCATCCGTCACACAAAACCCAAGGCGATGTGGCACAAGTCAGTCACTCCACAGCCGCTGCTGTCCTCATTGTGATCGCACAGAATTGTGTAACGCAATTTCATCAAACGCATTCAGGTTTTAGTTGCTTTTGCTTTGCAAGAACTACCCCTATTCTCCCAAATCTGCCTCACTGCCCGGATAACACGCTTTTCACTTCAGTTTCAGCCGTCGTGTTTGCGGACCAGTTTCAAATATGTAAACTCTAAGAGCCCAAAGAGGCATCCCCGCTTAAAGCTAATTCAAAAGGACAGCGGCCAGGTTCAGGGGCGAGACTGCACACACAAGTCCAGTCGCCATGGAGGTCCCCGCAGAGATTCTGTCTGTCTTTGGAATTGTGCTAACGTCAAAAAGCTGCAAGAGGAATTACTGGCTTACTGCCACCTGACAACGGCACTTTTTGTTCCCGATGCATTCCCGAGTTCTGAAGGCAGAGGAAAACAAAGCAAAAACCAGCAATCCGATTAAAACAATCTCTTTGTGTCCTGATTAACATATATTTACATGAGAAAAGCCCTGTGTGATCAAACAGTGGTAGGTGAGTGTGGCTCCCTATGTGGTGTTATGGCCCCTCAGAGGGAAGTCCCCAATCCACGCCACGAGCGAAGAATCCTCCCCGCCTGCATGTACGCGGGCTGTTTGGCCTGCGCTTCTCCTCGTAAATGTGTCATCTCTGCCACAGCAGCTTACAAACAAGAAGTTTTAAAGCCCACCACCTGCTGAATGAAGAGCTGGGATCAGTATAGGACGAGAGGATTGTATCTCTATGCAAACTAACCGATGACAAGTTCCAGAGAGACACAAAAACAGCTGAAAATTGAAACTACAGTATCAAACCGAGGGACACCTCTCCTCAAAATTTACAAGAATATAAAGCGTGTGATTTTTGCATTATGCGATCAGCAAGTAAACACTATTGTTACGTCTTTACCTTTCTGGTGCAAAAAAGGCTGTGAAACGGTTAAAGGATGGATGGGGTGTCAGTAACAGCTTGAGATTACATAGGGGAAAAAAAAAAAAAAACAGGATAAAAAAAAAGGTACTGTAGACAGACAACGTCAGATGTCACTGTTTGGTATTTCTACAAAGCTCCAGAGAGAAAGGCTAGCCTGGAGCCATCACAGTGTTCGAGACAAATGAAGTGAGAGTATGCGTGCTCCTCTGCCAACCTGGGCCTTCTCCTCTACTTCTGCAGTGTGCCGGGCTCTCCAGCGGCAACAGGAAATCAAACAATTAGCAGGAGGGAAATAAAAGGTTCTTTTTTGCCCTCTGGCACTTGTAAACACGGTAACCACGTTTGGAAAATACTGCCGTCATCATGCAAAATACTGCGCCCTGCTGCACGTGGCAACACAGCCAAGAAGAATTAGTTTGGTCTAATTTATACACTCATTTTCATGAGAGGATAAAAAATGTTGATGGAAAAATTACTGATGTGAGTTTAAATATTAATCTAATTTCTTATGGATAATTAAAATAGCGAACCATAAAAAACAAAAAACATGGACCACAGCTCTAGAAAACTCTTCTGTAAATTGATTCTTAATGTGTGGCTATATAGTTATTTGTGTAGATTTAAGTGAGGACACAGCCATGCAAATATGAAAAAATAAAATAGCATCCAGTTCATGACTCAAGTTAAATTGTTTATTGCACTTCCACTCAGCCAGCTGGGTATTGAGTCTACATTTGGAGCTACATGCAGGAGCTTTAAGAGAGCAGAGCGAGAACATGAGTCTCCCAATATCGCGGCAGAGTTCAGCACAGTCTTTAAGTGGAATTCTTAACTATGGGACCCCTTCACAGCGAGGAGTTTCTGTTTACATAAAAGAGCCAAGCGAGGTCTAGGACATTGCACTCGGGACCGGGCCATCCCAATCCTCTGTCTGAGTGGAGCTGAGAAAACATGGACGTTCATGTAAAAGCAGAAAACAAGGAAATCGTATTTCTGCCAGAGAAGAAAGTTTCCATGACTGCTTTAAGTGAGTTAAAAGCGTTTAAATTTAGTACAGTATACTGGACCTGATGTGTTATTTATTTTCAGAGAAAAGTGTGTAATTTACATTGAAATTTGTATTGATTCAGATACTTAAATCATACTTTCTTTTCATTCCAAGAATCTATCAATTCACTTGAAATTGAATATTAATTAATATGTACAGAATGTGTAAGAAAAAAATCAGTAGATATATTTAAGATATTTGTATATTATTTATATATTTTTTAGAAATAGAAATATATTTTTCTATAGAAATAAAATGCTTCCTGATGTAAAAATGCATTTTGACTATGTGGGAAACATGTTCAGATTGAAGCTCCTTTCCTTCTTAGACATTACACAGAAACCACGTTCATTTGAAATGGAACTGGAATAAAACTTATTACATTATTTCTTTATCATTTCTGTGCAAATGTGAGAGGTTCATTATGATTTTGTCTTTGAAGCAGCTCCATGACTTTCATTTACTTTAAATATGAGAACAAATGTACACATTGGCACAATTTAAATTAAGTGAGATTATGGGCCAAATGCATATGTGTGGTTTGAATGTCACATGTCACAGTGGAGCTAATTGGTGCTGGTACTTTATCCTTACGTTATAGAATCCTTATTGAAAAAGGATTAGAGGGTGTGTGTCCAGGTGAAAACCATGGAACTAAATCTGACTTATTCCTATATCTAAAAGGTTCTTTAAAATGGCAGTACAGTGATCCGTTCTGGAGGAATTGTACTGATATTACACATCCTTTTAGAATTCCACTGAGGAAAAAAGGTTGTCTTTCAAATAATTATATCTATGTTTAAAGAGGATAACTTTGTGATTAGAAATATACTGGAACATCTTAATTATAATATCTATCAGCTACTCAAAGATTAGATAATGCTCTGGCCACAGTTCTTAATTGTATCTAAAAGAGTTGTCTGGAATGTAGTCAATGGCTTAATTTTGTTTTGTATGTCTGTAATTTGCAATGAAATAACATATAATTAAATATGGTCCCTGTTTACTGAATGTTACATTTGAATTATCTTTTTTTCCACCTCTTTGTAGCATTGATTGGGACTGTTTCCTTTCCTTACAGCAATTATTTTCCAGACTCCCTCAGCTTGTTTCATCCTGTCTCTTCACATGAAACTGAGCACACACACTGTTCAGAGTCCATAGAGCCACTGGAGTCCAATGTTGGCCTGACCTGTCCACATTTTCCCCAGCCTGTCTCTATGCTCCCAACATCCCTCTAAGTAGTGCTTCACACTCAGGCACCCTCTGAGGCCACGGGGGCCACTTTGATAAAGATGAATGTGCTGGTGCTCTACTGCCCTCCAATGGCGGCTGACACACTCACACTCCCTCCCAGCACCGCTCCTCTCCTCTCTGCCTGCCAGAGCAGGGCAGTTAACGCTCAGCCCTGAGAGGGTGTACTGGAGAGCAGGAGGCTGACCACAGAGAGGCCAAAGGAGAGAGGCTTCCACTCAGGAAAACTAGTTCAGACAGATGATGCCATGCAGGAGAGGCATGTAGTGGAGGGCTGCGAACAGGTGTAAAGAAGCATGCTGCCATGATGGATGCAAAGACCTTCCACTGCTAATTTCTACCATTGACCTCGACTTCATTTTTTTTCCCTACACAACGGAATTCAAAAAGTGAACATCTACTTTGCATTCCGATGCAAAACATACACTCGCGTGTAAGAAAACTTGCACGCGGTGCTGCATATAGTTCATAAAGATAAATGTAGATAGTGTGCTGAGGCCCAGATGGCTTAGTCACAATGGCGGTGCAGGGCAGCCTTTGATGGGTGTGAGTGATTGATTTCAGGCTTGGCTGGCTCTGATAGAGTCACCTCAGGAGGCGCCTGGCAACCATAGGCCGACGCCAGAGCCTTTCTCCAAGAAACAAGATGGAGCTGAAATTTGCTGGATGCCCAGCAGCTTCATTCCCGTCCCCATAGAAGTCCAATACATTCTGGGTACTTACAAGCACCGGAATTGGATAGATTGTGTCACTAGCTTCAGCTTTCAATGGCAAAGCAGTTTACAGTGGCATAATTGGTCATTCAATACGTCCCAGCGTGTTGCCCTCAACACAAAACATGTCCATTTTCAAGTGTTTCTTCATTTTCGAACTTCCCCCCCCCCTTCATTTTTAGAAAAAAATCCTAAATGCAAGTGTGGAGCCACGATTAACTGTCAAACCTAGAGGTTGAGCACAATTCTGTGTGGTACAGTCCTGTGGAAAAATAATTTTAGTTTTCATATCCATATGGCTTTTCCTTTGTTACTTTATGCTCCGCTGAAACGCTGTAATTTGCCCTGCATGAAGATATTGAGCGATAGCTGTAATGGAATATGACTGTCATCTTGGGGTGACATTTTCAGCACTGCCACTGTGCTGCGACCGACTCCGCTGAGCTCACTGGGCAGGAGGGCACCATGTTCACAAGGAACATATTTGCCCTGGAGTCATCTCCGTTACTCGCTACAGAATGACATGATTTGACAATCAATTAACCGTCCTCTTGCAAAGCAAGACCCCTCGATTAGAGCCGGCCCATGACGTCAGGAGAGGTTTTCCTCTGCTGGAAGACATGTCGGTTTGAAATGGGAAGTTTGTCTCGGAAAAAAATAAATAGATAAGAAACGGTGCTAGTGTTGGGTTGGTGCACAAAAAAAGCTGCTTACCGGTGAAACTGACCAATGATCAATTTATCTTCCACTGCTTAAATAACAATTTAACAGTATTTCATACACAGAAGCAGACATAAAATAGATATTTATTTTTACATAACTTCATCCTTTCTTTGCATTATCAATTATTCATAATACACTCTTTTTTTCTTTTCTTTTTTTAAGAAGCTAATGTCTAGAAGAATCTTGGAGTCCATGTTGGGATGAATCAAGTGTTCCAAAGCAGAACACACACAGAAATACCAGATAAAAAGTCCATGACAGTGAAAAATCTGTTTAGATTTGCATAGATGTTTTCATTTCTAATCACATCACCTAATTGCTTTCACTAAATAAAACACACTGATTCACCGTGGAAATAGCATTTCCATGGTAATAATTACTACTGTGATGACACTGGCATCAGACAGGTACATTTAGCCTCATTTGCATAATTAACATCTTAAAATACGTTTTTCTCTCTCTTTTTCCTACTAATTTCAATCATCCTCTGTATCTGCTTCGAAATGTGAGTTTATTACAGGTGGAACTGATGAGGCCTTTGCATAATTTACCGAATAGTGATTATTATTGATAGAACTACATCATATGATGACAAAATTATGTTTATTTAGGATCAAAGTTTAATGAATCTTGTTGGCGCTGAGTGAAAAATAAATATGTCTGAGAATCGAAATTATTTGTTAGAACACAGAGAATTCAAAACAGTGAAATATTTAGCACCGTTAAAAAAACGCTGCTGAAACATCTTAATGAATAAGCCAGAAGACAATACTGATAATTAAAATGCTTTTTTCAGCTGAAGATGCCCCCCTCTTAAAGCAGCTATGTGAGAATAAAGAAAACAGAGCAGGGGTATAGTTACCACTCAGGCGAACCTGGCCTCAAACAGACATATATCCAACTGGAGACAGAGGGGCGGGCAGCGAGGTGACAGGGAGGGCAGGGCAGCTCTGCCCGCCTGGGGAGTTTGGCATGTGCCCTCCCCGGGCCTCCTGCAGACCCGGGGTCAAAGTAAATAAAGGGGCGATGTGGACCTCCTCCAGCAACCCCCTAACCAGCCCCTTTTCCAACCCTTCATCCCACACCGCAGTAACAGGACTCGGTCTCTTTATGCACTGACCACGCCTTTCTGAGGCTATACATACCTCCACTGCCGCATGCCGCCTTTCTCGCATTCTCCAGCTCCGTGTCGAGACATGAGGCCAAGGCCCCTTCCTAACAGTCTGTAACAGTCTTACACTGAAACACAGCTGGGAGGCTACGACGCATGAGCTCCAGTGGTGGAGAAAAACATTGCCTCTCCATGTGCATGAAATGGGCACAAATGCAAACACGGGGCCTTAAGATGCCGGCTATTACACAGGGCTCTTACGCAAGACACACTTTCTCACACTCTTACGACACGTCTCTCTTTTTTTTTTCCCCCGTGCAGTGCAAAATCAAATTCACAATTGATGACATTCCGGTGGAAATACAGGAAGCTGACGCTGCATTTTGCAGCCGTGGATTCAGTGAGAAATGGCCACAGGACTCGATTGCTGGTTCATTCATTTAATGTTTGGCACAAGAATTATCAAAGCAGTATGCGGCAGACCTGCATGGCTAGCTTATCGGAGCTGGTCTCGGTCCCATTTGGAACAAAACTCAAAAGCTAGAGTCAAACTCTGGCAGCCCCACTCCGGCTCCAGCACTCTTACAGCTGCTAACATACCTTTGCTAGTGTAAACACTAAATACGAATCACATGCATGCATTTCCACATGGACTTATCTTAAATTTAGTTTGACTACTCCATTCTGCACGCATAAAACGCAGGCACACATGCATAAACACAAACACATGTGCACGCAGACACAGACACAGACACACACACACACGCACACACACAGCTTCTCCAGTAATGAATCCCAGAGCTGTATTTCATTGTGACACGGGTTTCAAAAGTACAGAGAGCGATTCTGAGCTGAGTGGATGGCGGACAAAAAGTTCACGTTCCCCTGTAGATTTAGAAAGTGGAAAAAAATGCTTTACAAGTCATAAAAAACAATTGGTAGCCACAGAGCTCGCTGAGCTCATAGCAGGGTACACGGGATTTGCAGTGTGAGAAGGCAGCTTAAAGCATTGTAAGCTTTTAAGCTAAATGTCTCTTCATCTACGGTTGTTCAAGGTTAACTCTCACTCTTTCTCAGCTGAACACGTTTTATGTGCCACTACAATAAAGCGAACTCCCATTCATGTCGCACATTTAGTCACTTTCCGCACATAGGCTGTAACTGCCCTGAAGCACGATTTGTCTGAGCCCCTTTTCCACGGGACCGGTGACAAAAGGGACAATATGCTAACATCCTCTCCCAGTTAATGTCAGGGAAGACTGGACACATGGAGACTGACGACCGCTCTCCTCCTCCACCTTTCCCACTCCTCTATCTCCCCATCCCTCCCGCTGGAGGAATTCCCAACCCTCTCCGCAGGTAGCCAGCCAGCTAAGACCAGCAGAACATGTGTTTTCCTCCCCTGGTCGGGTCAAAGTGAGGTCGCTCATTCATTCCCAGCGACGGAGCGACCCAACTGGGCTGCTTGTATGCTTATCATGTGCTGCGCCCTCACAACAGATGATGAATTCCCCTCAGCCGTTATGGATAGAAAGACAGAGAAGGGGAAGAGTGATGGTAGAGAACGATGGAGAGAGACCCCCCTCTGATGCCTCCAGACGCATCTCGTCTCAGTCAGTTTGCAACTCAATCAGTGACACGTACCATGTTTGGAGAGAAATTTTATGTTATGCCACTTTTTTGCGCGCTTTTTTTTCTTCTTTTTTCTCAGATGTTCAAGCTGGGAATGGCTTTGAACTTTGACCACGAAGTTATGAATTTTCTTTTCAGCCTCAAAGGAACCAAAAAAAAAAACCCAACACATTTTCTATACAATATACACAGGATATTCGGGTTTCAAAGCAAGTTTATATTTCACTGGGCTGTCTCACTTTTAACCGTGCTGTTTTCACAAGTTGGTCTTGCTCGTTCTTTCGAACATTCATAATATTGTTGCAGGGGGATCAGACGATCCAAATGCGATGTTGTAACACTGCTGATCACGGTAAGCGACGGCTATGAGGTCATTTGCAGAGAAGGCATATTTCCAGGCCTTTTATTTGGATAGAAAAAAGCTAGTGGGAGAACAAGATGTGCACGAATTTGAATAGCTATCATCAAAAATCATCAACACCACCTTCCTGAAGCCTGTCATCATGCCAGAGTCAGGGAGTCTGGGCTTTGTGATAATCACCAGGACACATTAAGGTTTAAGTGCTTTTTATGTAAGAAAAGGGAAATCTTTCTTTTATTTTCCCCTCACCCTAAATGTTTGGGTTCATAAAAGTGCTTTCGATTTGGACAGGTTCATTTTAACATAAGGACAGACAGACCTGGCTCTGTGTTTGGGTTTGTTGGCAGATGCTGGGAAGCTTTTTATATTCAAATGCTTCGCTCTCAAAATCCAGATTTGAAAAGTCCCGCGAGTGAATTTAATAATAACATCCCAAAAGCCCAAATTGATGCGGAACGCCGGCCTTTTTTTTCCTTGCTCCTCTGATCCAAATAAAAGCGGTCTTAAAAATGCACACGAGTCTCTATAACATCTGCAGACAAGCCGAGGACGCTGTAACACTAATGAGACATAACATGAATAAACAACAATAATAACACTTAGGCAGTGCAGCCTGTACTTAATGTTTATCAGGTGTCGTGGCGCCCATGACACCGTGCTGAGTAAGATTCTCGACAGGAGGCATCCTCTTGGCCCCGTCACCAGCATGTGGGCACCGACGGGAGCTGAAAAGGCGAGACAAGAGATTAAGGAGGCAAGAAGCTTTGTCTGTGCGCCCTCCCCGCCTCAAACCCAATCCTCCTCCCCCCTTCAAACACACACACACACACATCACGCTCCCATTTTTTCTTATTACGGTAAGCATGAAGTAAGAAAAAAAAGGAAAAAGAAAAACACTGAAATGGTACTTACTAATGGACCAAAAATGTGCCCGACTCTCCACCTTTTCTCCCCCTAAAAGCCTGAAAAGCCACTTTCCAAATCTGTTCTCTGTCCCACTGTTGAGGACTACATTTAGTCAATCATACAGCGTCCTATAAGGACTGGATTTCAGAACGTCTTGCGAGACTGGGTGAAATGTGAGTTAATGGGAAGAGAGTCTGTGGTTGAGCGAAGGAGCCAGGCAGAGTAGGTAGTTAAAGAGCAGAACAGTACCTTAGGGGTACTCAGTGTATCCGGCCTCACACTGGGAAAAGTGTATTTATCAACTTAATAGCAGGTGTCTGATTGAACATGACTATGATTACAGTAAGTTGTTCCTTCTTTCGCTCCTCTTCTTCCTCATCACACTGCTTCTCTCTGCTCCCTCCTGTTTTCAACTTCGCCATCCTCTAGCTTCTTTTAACAAACAAGGTACGGTGGGTCCAACAGACAACACAAGCTTATGATTATCTTTGGAGAGCTAAATATAAACCAAAGACTTGGTTGATTTAAAATTCAGATGATGGGGAATGTCAACAAACCGCACGAGCACCAGGGCTGTCGGAGCAGTTTGCTGGCTGCTGCTGCCGTTTCCCTACTTAATATGTCGAAACAGCAATAAAATAGATATTTCTTCATAGCAAAGAGCAATGAGCATGTTCGCCTTTAGGTGCAAAACCCAACACACTAGGAATAAAATACAGCAAAACAAACTGCAGAAATGTTAATAAATATGGAGGATACAAATAAAATGGATAGAAAAACAAATAAGAAATTAACACAAAACAAAAATCTCACATTCAGATATTTTTCTGAAATGTTTCTTCTCCGCATTACTTTTGATTCAGTTTGTTTTTTAGTTCAATTGTGTGTCGCATTACTATCTGTGTGATTTGAGCTATTGAGTGATATTGTGCGTTAGATTGTTTGATGTTCTTTGTGGTATTTAATCTGGTCCTCTCGGGTTTTGCCGTTTGCTTTTCTAAAATTTGGGAGGTCTTATTTGCTCCTATCTGGTGTGCGTTACACCTCGGGGGCAACTTTTACCAGAGTAGGAGACAGACATGAAGGCAAAGCTGGCAAATTAGAAGTGGAGGTGATTTTTTCTGAGAGAGAAACATTTGAATAAACAAAATTAACTTGTGGAATGGGGGAGCAGGAGCCATTTAGCTGATAAGGCAGGGAAGGCCCTTCAGGTGTCTCCTGCTCCACTGCTGTGTAAATGAGCTCCAATTAAACAGGCGGCCCTTAGCTCCGGGTCTCCCCGCAGCCCGCCCCAGCCTCCCAGCCTCCTCCATCCCTTAAGCCTGCTGCAGCCCCTCGCTGCTCGCCGTAAGGCCTAACCCACCCCACGGCTCCCGCAGCTGCTCGCTCACTCCCACTCTGTTTTTCACTCACACTGCGTGACCCAAAGGTCTGCTTAACTCCAGCGCGTATGCACAGTTGTCTGTTGGTGTGTGTGCTCGTACTTTGCATGTCTGTGTGTGTTTGTCATCCCCGCAGCACTTCAGCCTACTGTCAACTCCTGATAAGTGCCAGCATGGTGGAAGTGCTGCATCCCAGTGTCGGGTTGATTTGTGTATATTGCAGTAATTGCTCTGAAAGTGAAAACTCATTCTCACAGTTGACATTCAAACATAAAATGGAAAAATGAGGCTTTGCTGCATACTGATGCAAACTTTCTTCTAAGACGCGTATGTTCCACTTGGGAGAGGCATCTCTGAACACCGGCCAAACGTTAACAGTTTGAAAAGAGCGTCTGATTCTTCGGGAAGCCTTCGCCACTCAGCAACAGGGGTTTGGGAGCAGCGGGCCGTTTGGCCAATTAGATGAGGTGGTGATTGAGATGGCCAGATTGGTGGAGTCTCTGCTGGCTGATGGCCAGGATACAGGGGTTACCACCCTTGATCCTCAAGGAAGTCATACCATGGGTTACGGGACGACAACAGGAGGAGCGGAGACGGTGGGCATTTGTTCAGCTTCGCTGGGCTGATTCTTGCTTAAAAAAGAATTGAAAAAAATACATTGACATTCACATTTCAAAGGAAGGAAAAAAATAGACAAATTTACAGCAAGCACATTCACTTAAAGTTGCAGTTTTTAGATAAAAGCCATCGTCCCGTTGGTATTAAAGCTGTCTGTACCAGCATTCTTCTATTCCCAGCTATCGGAAACCTAAAGACTCAAATACATCGGATCAAACCGCCTCTGATCAAAATCTAATGGAAATCTAAAGCAGTGGCAGGGATTTAATTATTCAGGCCATTCATGATGAAAATGTACAATTACCTGTTCCACTGAGCTGCTTATCGAGAAGGATGGATCTTTAAATTAGTACATCTGCATGGCGTTTCTTATACTAAGGTGTCGAAAAAGTCGGTGCGCATTGTATCGGAAAGGTGCCGCTGTTTATGTCAGAGCTAAGAGTCAGCCTGTAACACAGATCACTCCCTCCCACTGTAAGAGGCAAGCACAATTGCCTGTTCTTGTCGAGGTATATGGGTCCTGTCAGCGGCGCCTCGTGCATAATACATACCTGACATTCTGCAAACGTTATCTGCCACATGTAACCAGTCACACAGTAAAAGGTGTTTGTCTGCTCCCCTGCTGCTCCAAATGCTAGATATTTTAAATTAATGGCAGAGATTAAGATACTTTAAAACCCACAAATGGTATATTTAAATATTAAGTCACTTGTAATTAAGCAGGGAGAAATATTCATCCCTGTTGTTAGGGTAATTATAACAATTTCCATCAAGGGATTTCTCAGCTTGACTTTTGTTCTGAGCGATGGTGATAAACATTATGGTTAATTGAAGTCATTTTCCAAGACTCGGGGTATTTCTCATCCCTGGCCTTAGAGAAGAGGTAGCTGGACACAACGGAGGCAGCAGGCCTGTTGGAGCCTTAACAACATGATTTTCTCCAGTCTGGAACCTTCCTGTGAGCATATTTAACTGTACATAAGGGGGTCATCCACAGGTGGCTGAGGAGGTCAGTTGACTCAGAGGAAGCGGCAATACAGTGGACAGTCGGAGATGAGGACTCAGTGGGGAAACGCCACTTGGGTCTGAAGCCATTTCCTTACCACTTAGGTAAAAAGAAGGAAAAAATGGTGTGATGTCCACCTTGTTGGAGTGCAACAGCTCGTTAAAACTCAACATGTAATGTTTTTCTTCTAATCAGACCGTCCTATTTAAAGCTACAGCAGTAATCAAGCTATCAAGGGAGTTTTATCTATTTATTTGGATGGACATTTCTAAGCTGAAGAAGTTGGACCGAGAGGAAGCTAATTGCTGGCATGGCCGTGATGTACCATACATCCACAGTTCAGTCGATAATATCTGCACTTTAAAAAAGGCAAGAGGGACTAAACTTTCAGCATTAAAAAAATCCAAAATACTGTCCTTAAATGTACATTTTATGATAAGGTGATAAATCTTTCCCTAAAGCACATGAAGCCAGACGAGTCGCCGAGATGTTGAACACAGCGGCTCAATAAATGGTGCATTTAGAGGCAAAGAAAATTCTCGAAGTACACTTTCATGTACTAATTTTTTTTCTCCGGTGTTATTGCCTAAAATTGCACAAACTAAAGAGATCAAAGGACACAGAGTTAACTACAGAGGCTATTTACTTCATAAAGGTTGAGTAAATAATTTTTTTTCCAGCGTCATTTTTAATATGAACATGACTAAATAAAAGACTACCCTACTTTCATTAAGAAAGAGCTTGTTTTGACTCCAAACCACAATTTTCCCTGTAAATACTGATGGTATTAGTTTCTAATACAAGAAAAAAGAAAACCTTTTGAACTATTTTATGCTATTAAAAAAAAGAATATTACGGTTGCAGTGTCTACAGTGTATTTTCATGACAAGTCAGCGCTCAGATTGTGTTTCAGAGGTGATACTCAGTTTTGCGAATTGTCTGACGTGAAGCAAAAATAAGTAAAGCTGACACCGTCAGTCACACTGACAAACTGTCATCCAGCATTCCTGTCTGAGCGACGAGTTCTCCTCTGGTGTCTTTCATTTCCCCAAAATTGTTATTTCGTGTTTACACGATGATCTGCCGATGCACGCCCCAAAAAGGCTGATTGCTCTTGCGCAGAGAGACGTGCAGTCAAGCAGTGGCCCCTCCGGTAAGCTGCTCAAATCAAGATATAATTGTCACCCAATGCTCATGCCAGACAGTGCAGCTCCACTTCCTAATGTGTCTTGGTGTAAGTAATACGCCTGCTCGCTGTCATGAGTGACACGGGCCTGGTCTCTGCAGCGCCGTGACCCGCTTTAAAGATCAACGCCAACCCATGAGCATGCACGCAGCAGTTGTCCTCCCACTGAATGTTATTACAGAGGGAAGCAAGGTCAGATTGCAGACTTGATGATACATGGGAAGCACTTTTGAAATAAGAAAGTCTTCTCTTTTCTTTTTTTTTTTACCGCCGTGTCGCATATTGACCTTGGCATTTCTGACAATAGCATCCATCACACTCATGAAACCTTTCCAACAGGCAACGCTGGTCTGCTGAGCAGCCAAGTGAATCAGATTAAGGAATAACACCAGTAGATGGATGCCTGACGTCAAAGCGGCAGACGGATCAACCTTCCCGTTCCTGGTGCATTCCACTTCCTCTGCAACCCCCCACATGCACGCAGCCTGGCTGGGTTATGTTTCTCTGATTTTGACACTAATGATTAATGGGCACAAAATTACCGTGTTTTTGATCGATACTACAGCATTGTAGCGGTAATTAATTTAGAGGAGCATCGACAGGCTGTCGACTGAATCATCCGCTGACCGCATGCGCCGTCGACTTAAACACAATTACTTTTTTTGTTTGGTAGTAAAATGTATTTGATCACAATGTCCGATGATGTGAAAAGCTTTCCTTGTAATAAAGTGAACTTGAGTACCTTTATGGGCTTCCCAACTCATCACTGCAGGACATCCCTTATAGGCCTAATGAAATAGCCATTCACTGCACAAACCTTGCCTTCAAATATGTGGTATGTCTGGTTTCAATTCCCTCAGCCTTAATGGCTGCACTATGGTGATTTAAAAACATAAAGAATCTCACAAAGAAATGACTCATTTTACCTTGATCCTAAAGTAAAATTCCAGGACGAAGGATGCTTTGCTTCAGGCTTTAAAACAGTTACATTTGGTAGAGTTCAGACTGAAAGGCAGAATTTCCTAAAACATCTGGATGACCAGAACAATAGCAATAATCTCTGGAAAAATCTGTTGACTCCACATAAAAAAAGAAATACAATTTAAAAATCCATCAAGAAAGCTAATTTGATTTTTCTTTATGAGACAAAAATCTACAATATTTGGGATGCTGGAAAGGCATGTTGGTTTAACATTTAAAACATGTAAAACTTTATATAAGCAGTGCTGGGATTCTCTCTGCTGTGAGAATAGATATGAGGATCAATTTATACTGATTATTCACCCGGGAAAAAAAAAAAAAAGTATTTTGCTGGTGCTGGAGTCGTGTAGACAGACAGAGCTGCTAAAGCTGTGCGCAGGGAGGCTGCATGGAAAAAGACATTACCACGGTGCATGTGTGGACGCATGTTTCAGAGGAGAGCTGCACCGAAGTGCTCAGCTGGGAGCATCCAGTCACTGACCCCTGTCCTTCCAACAGCGTGGAGGGAACTCTGCACAAATGTGAATGTGTGTGTGCGGCAGAGAGGGAGGAAGAAGAGTTTGTGTCTGCTGGACAGAAAGGCAGAGAGAAGCTAAGCACAAAGAACAGAGGAGCTCTGTGCAGCCGGGCACCTCTGCAGCTCCTCTCTCCGAGCGGCTCGTCCACATGTTCGCCGTGCTGAACCACACTGGCCTTTGCACTTTGCGCTGACTCTGAACGGGCGGTTTGGCCACCTCGCTGTATTTTCCCCGGCCTGACCAGCCCCATCGCTCTCTCTAAGCTGTGAAGAAACCGCACGGACGCTGCTCGCATTCAGCCATTTCCCGTTGAATATTTTGTCCCCACACATTTATGAGTTGTTGTTTTTTTTTCTTTCTGCAAAGACACTGCAAATTCAATTGTACAGTATTTGTAAAACTGAAGGTGAAAATCTAGGAGCACACAGGCATCCTAAAAAAACTGTTGTCATAAAATGTGTAAAAGAAATGGCAAATAGAAAATAGAAATTTGTTTGTTTTTTGCAAAACATTCGAGTGAAAACAAAAACACTTTGTCTTTTGGACATGTTCGTTCACATTTTAATTTACTAATGCAAACCACAGAAAGAAATATTATTAAATACATTTGATTTTTTTTAACCAAAAGTGTCCATATTATTTTGGGTAATTTTATAGACATAAATAAAACTCAGAGTAAAAAAAAAACAGAAAAATAATCAGCTCTGTCAAGAGCAATTGAAGCCTCTTTATTCTGAATTTGTCTGAATGGAAAAGGGCCTTTTGAGAAATATACAACATAAAGGTGGTATTTGTTTCTGTTTCTTTCGTCCTCTGCTGTTGTAACCAAATTTAAAAATGAAAGCATCTCCTACTTTTCCCTCTATCAGTCTCAGCATGGTGATGTTTTCCACAATCAAGTTTTATGGTGTGCCAGCAGGACTCCACATCCACAGGGACTCTCAGCAGAAAGAGGTGAATACCAGGTGCTGCGTTCCCTCTCATGCTATTACCACCACACTGTCATGGCTTTCTGGCCCATTTTACCTTGTGAGCACCCTCCCCCCGGCTCGCAAGACAACAGGACGACACCACAACAGCTGCACGTTCGGCAGCTTTGTCCGTTCGCAGCAACAGTTCCTATTTTTTTCCCTGCCGGCTTCTCTGCTGCTGGTTTTTGCGATATGGGGACTGCTGCACGCGGCGCGAGGCGCCGAGGACTCATTTTGTGCGAGAAACTTACACGCACAACTAAAATGGAGAGGGTGATTTCATTTTTTTTTGGAGGGGGGAGGAGATACGTTAACGAAGGGGTCGTGATGCACGGCCCAGCACGGCGTCTCAGTCAAACGTGGGCTTGGAGCACCCTCTACCCTTCACATGCCACAATGCAGGATCCCGTTCCCGCTACGGAGTCCTCCCATTCCTCCGTCTGCAATGGTCTGGGAGCCGGGCCGTGGTCCCGCTCTCCACAATCTTAACAGGAGCCATGAGAAGGAAAAGGTGCTTTAAAGGCTTCATCAACTGTGACCAACCGCCGTCAGCAGTAACCCGTGTTATACAGGCCACAGTTATGACACCCTCAAAGGGCTACCCCTGAGAAGGCAGGCGACAGGGAAGGGGGGCACCAGGGGGGGGGAACGGGGCCTCAGAAGTTTCCCACCTTCCCTTGAACCGCAGCCGCACACCCCCGGCAGGAGGTGGACAGGGCCAGCTTTGAAAAATAACACCTTTGTGATCCCCCCGTGTTTGGGGATGGATAGTGGTCTGCAGATGGCTCTGAATGCTGCGGATGTTTGAGCAAGAGAATGAGAGACGGCCGGGTGAGGAGGACACCAGAATGAGCTCTTTATCACCGGGCCGCACTTTTTCCTGAAATAAATCTGCCAAATTTTACCTCGGACTACAATTTAGCTCAGGATTTATCGGTTCTGTTCAGGACTCTCCAGTCGTATCAAAAGTAGGTAAAGCTGCTAGCAGGGACTGCTGAAGTGCGGCCAGACCAGATGAAGTTTTACAAAATGCCCCCCCCCTCCAATTCACCATGACAACAAACATGGCCTTCAATGAAGTTATACAAAAAGCTTCCATCATCCTGAACAGTTCCCACTCGTCCTGCATATGGCCAGCTACAGGGTGTAGGAGAAAACTAAGAGACAGACACTGAGCTCATAGAGTTTTGTACGGCGGGGAATAAATTATCACAGGCCCAATAATGCTGACAGTCTGGGAGGAGAAAAGGGCGCATTGAACTTCTAACCCCGGATTGGGAAATCATTTTTAGCTTCAGCTGACAGTCGGCGTAAGTGGTGCTGGAGAGCACGCTCACAGAGGTGGATGACACTTTCCGGGCAGCCCAGCAGAGCCCTTGATTGGTCGAGCCCTCTTTAAAGGTGATCATCTGTTTTCCTTTTAAAAGTAGAGCAAGTTTGATCCCCATTCCAGCTCATTCAGATCAATGCCTTTCTCTCCTTTTCGTTAAGCCGCAGGTATCGTGTCAGCATCCAGTAGCTTCATGAAATTTGTCTCAGCATGAGTGAAAAGAACTTTATGTTTGAACAAAATAGCTTGGCAAATTTGAATAGGTTTAACTCTTTAAAAACGTTCTGTTTCACGCAGAGTTTATCTTACACGAGTTACTAACCACAAAATTAAGATCACGATTGTGTTACTACGTAGCCTTTCCAAGAACTCTGCTCGGAAGTTCAGCGTGAGTATCAGAGTATCTAAGGCTTCGCGGAGGCTTGTGCAGCCTCCAAACAGCTGTGGTGCCTCTTTTGTGTTATTTGGAGGGCCTGTTGCCCCTGTCCTATTCAGGGCTTTCACACCAGTCTCACTCACTTCTCACTCCCTGGGTTCTTCCTCACAGGTCATAAATTAAGCAAAGGGGGGAGAGGCTTGAGATCAGAGAAATAAATTTAATGATAAAAAAAAAAAAAAAGATCAGTCAGGGCTTTATTTCAGTTCAACACAAATACCGAGATGGATCAGCTTAAAAGTTTCCCAACTAACGGCGGGGGCCAAACGCTCTGCTCGATGAAAAAGCCTTTTCCACACCGTGGGTTTGTGTGTCGAGTCGGAGCAGTTGGGCTCATCCACTTGGGGCCACACTGCTGTTGACACTATATGTTATTTTAATGAGTGTTGCAGCATTGTGGTTAATGTGGCCACATTTTGCAGCTCAGACGTGCATGTATGTAGGTGTCTGTGTGTACGAGAGAGACAGAGCTACCGGGGCATTTGGGGGACGAGGGGGGGGGGGGGGGTTGCAATATGGTTTTGGTGACAAGTGCTGGGATCGCTCATACTGCCTACTCTGTCAAAATAAAGATTGCTTGAAGGGAATCACGCCAGCAGCATCAAAATGACTGTTTGTTTCCATATATGTTTATTTTTCCTTCATGTATCTGATGGACCTATTTTTATTTTTTTATTTTCAATGATCTTTTTACTCTTATTTCTTTAAAAGCGTCATGATGGACACATCACATTCAGTAAGGTTACCATACTCAACCAGCAATACATACTGTGACAATGACTGAACGGCATGAATAGGAGAAATATTGCACAGTTCAGTGACTTATATTGCACGCCATTATCCCTTTGTGATACCAAAGATCAAAATTATGAAATATCATGCGACGCATGTGGGATCTATTCAGCGGCATCACAAAACTCCCATTGAAAAACGGTTAAATGGCTTTGCGTGAGGCTGTGTACAGAACCATATGGACGCCTCCACATCTCCTCGTTTCATACATGTTTCTTTTGACATCAATAATGCCTCGGTATCCAGTAGCGTTTGGAACACATCCAAAACAATTATAAAGTTGCCGTGGAAACTGAGGTCCTGTGCCAGGGTGAGGCATACTGTCTCTGCTCAGATAACCACATGGAAAGTCACAGCAAACAAAGCACTTGACAGGGGTGCAGAAATGAGAGAAATGAAGGGAGGGAGGGAGGCAGGGAGGGAGGGAGGAGAGGGATGGGCAGAGGTGGAGACACAGAGATGGAATAACAAAAGCAGGGCTCTTGGACAGGAAAATATACTCAAGTAATCAGCATTTTTTTTCCATAAGCAGGCAATTTGCAGACATATAATACAAGAAAACCTAAATATTTAAAGGAGCAATTCTCTAGACCTCACTGGGAAAATAAGTGACTTAAAGACAGGATCAATGTTATGTGGAGGTTTGGCTTAGGCAGGTAACAATACCAGCGTTGGTGTTTGCTTGAATGAGCATTATCATGGCAAAGCGAAACACAGCCTCCTCTGTGACACACACGCAATTTTGTGCGTACAATATAGGAGCCAGGGTAATGTATTGTAACCTTATGCGAACCTAATGAACAAGGGGATGAAAGCGGTGTAATGGAGGCTTTTTTACATCTATCTTTAGGCTCCTCATTACGTGGTCCATCTGACAACCTCGTTAGGAGTACACAAAAGATTACCCATGCGGGTAAAGAGCACTACCTATGTGCAAGAAGAAGAGAAAACACAAACATAGAGAAACACTAGAGAACAGGTAGGAATGTTGTGATCCAAGATTGTACAATTGCTACACACACATTTGCTCACAGACAACCACCCCCCCCCCCCCCCCCCCCCCCCTTTGTGAGGGAAACTGGGCTCAGGGACTCAGAAAGACAATCTGACTGACTTTCAAAGACCCCTGACCGTCAAGTCTGTTTATTCAGATGAGAGTGGAGAACGCTACCATTTCAAAGCCAGCGCTTTACTTTGTTTTGATCACACTGATGAAGAACATACGCTCTGGTGCTCCATGTGGACAGTCTAGAAGACAAAAAGCTCCTTAAAGCTGGTGTTTGTTCTGCTTTATTTCACACGTGATCCCATTTATTAACATCTGACTCAAATAAACACCTTCGATGTTGAAATGGCCTCCCCTTTTTAGGCAAAACCTTTTCTTTGTGCAGCAAAAACGCACCTCACCTCAGCATTTCCAGGCTGCACCGGGTTCCTACATACAATTGCTGTAACATGAATCAATTAAAACGTGCTTTAGGTGTTTGTGCCTGAGGTGTCAGCAGATCTCTGGGCAAGTCATCATTTGTTCTCATTAGTGTTGCCTGGAGAAATCAGCGGCGCTTGAGGAAATCAGGTAATTTGTATTCACAAATAAGGATGCTCGACCCAGCCACGTCATGTCATTTGTAGCGCGGCGCGTTTGTGTGTCTGTAGGTGTTTCTATATTTCCTTTTACAACGAAGAGGTGATTTCACTATTAGGCTTAGTAAGAGCAAATGGCCAGCCATCATTAGCTCAACACTGCTCTCCAGTGGATGGAAACTCTCATAACACACATTTAATATTCAGCTGCAAAGTTGTCTGTTGATTTTTTTTTACTATCAAAGCTGCAATTATGTGGCTGTCCTGAAAACAATACACCATATTAATAGATGGTAAAGCAGCGTGGAATATGATAAACAGATGGCGCTTTGCTCGTTGTAATTCCTCCGATTCACTTCACAAAATGATGCATGTTCACAGATTGATGCGAGACAGATGCTATCAGTTTCTTCTGAACACACGAGCAAAAAGTCTGACATCACAAACTGTTTGGAAGTCATTCCAGTTCCACCACCTAACTCAATATGATGCGGTTGTTAAAAGCTTCTCCAAACAAACACTGAGAATGAATCCCCAGGGGCGCCCCGGACACATCTGGGATACGCTATAAAATCTGAAATATATAGATATCATCTGGTTTTTCTATGATACAGAAGGTTCGCTGCAGCTTGTGATTTTGCTCGTTTTGGTTAAATAAACTGTTGCAGAAGCCGAACGAAAAGCTGTTTATATTTGATTGTATGGAATTATTAAAATATTTAAATAAATTATTAAAAGAAAATAAATCAATTAACCCCTAGGCCATTTTTGCCTTGTGGGAGTGTGTTGTGCTCATGTTGCATGCTAAGAATCTCAACATCATGATTCTTCTTCTGTGCAGATGACTCCTAATATTACACTTTTGCACAAACCCTCATTTCTTTCTATCTTACTTCCAATGGCTCAGATTTTATTGCAATCTTTTAAAAATGCTCCTGAGCTATGTTTATCCAGGTCTGAGGAATATTTTTCCAAGCTTTTCTTTGGCCACGCTTTACTTATTTTTAGTGACACGACCATATTCAGACTAACACTTTTTTCTGTGAGTGTATGTTGCTCCACTTAGAACTGATCTATGAATCATTCAAGCATAAAAAAAGACCCAGGCATAAGGGATAAACTAAAGCTGTGTCTATTTTAGATCTTATCATGTCACACAGTTCTAAGCCAACTGTTACAATGACCTAAAATTATTCCATTTATGTTGTTTCATTGAAAATATTTGGTCGATAAAGAAGTCATTTTCAACAACAAAGTGTTTACCAGGGAGAAAAAGACTATTTTGAGAATTGTATTGAAGGATGTAGATGGCCATGCCAGATACTGATTTTCAATCGGGTTGCAATTGTAAAAACACTGCATTTGTTGTATAAACTGTATTTCCATCCATTCGTATACATTTCTAAACATACTGCATAGTGTAATACTAACTGACAATTTATAGTTGATATTTGAACAGATAGTAGTCAATCACTCCATGGAAGGTTGGCAGGTTTCCAACTTGGAAAAGATGAGAACCCAATAAAAGACTGGACATCATTTGGCCAAAATAGTTAGAAAGTTGTTTTTAGGGATAGTGCTGATCAAAGCATTCTAAAAAGAGAATGAATTAAACGAAAATTTGTTTACAACTATCTGTAACTGAGTGATACTCTTCATAATATACGGACGTTATTGGACTTTACGCATGTTATCAATAAAACTCATTTTCTTTTTTTATTGAGCTAATTTTTTCTTTCATTCCTTTTCTGGATAAAAAAAATAACCTTGAAAAATTACAAAATTATATGTTTTCCATTTGAGATCACTATGCAGAGAGTTCATTAGAGGGAGCCTACGCAATTAGCTCTAGACACAGGGCTCCTTTTCAGCCATTTCGCTGCGCCTGAAACATTTTTGTTTTAGGCAAATACAGTATTGTCCTCTGATCTGTTAGGCCACTGGTTTCTATCATAAGTACATTAGTGCCCAACCCTCCAGATTTTTCTTCCACTAATGCAGCCATTCTTTAAAGCCTCATATGAAAAAAAGATGACAAGGGAGAGCAAAGCTGAAGTGTGCGTAGTTTTTTGTACCACAATGTTTTGAGGACATTTTCCAGCCGAGTGCCATGCACTGAAATTCAACCCTAGTAATTCGAGCTTTAGGGCCTCCAATATGGCTGTTATGAGATTTCATCATCTTAAAGTCCCCACAACGCAACATACTTGAATTCATTCCTCAGCAGAGACAAAAGCAGATGTCTGCATGTGTATCTCAGCAAAAGAAACTTAGTGCTTTGAAAACAGGAGCCCATAAAACTTTTATGTAGAGGCACAATAATTTTTTAACAAAAATCTCAAACTTAGAGCTTTGTTTTCTATTCTCTAACCCATCTTAGAAGCTAGGTTAAGACACGCCAGTATTACTGATGCAGCACTGATTGGCTTTTGTTCCATCTTACTGTCCTGTACGTAATACCCCTATTGAAACCACAGTTGGCACATTATAAAGTCTACAGATGGTTCATTTTAGAGCTCAAGAGTGATGTCCAGGACCCAGGACTCATTTCATGCACCAGTGTAGGTAATTCTTTTGATGGATGTAATTTTATCTAGTTTTACACTAAATTGGTAGTTATTAGTTTTAGGAAATATGACTTGATGATCAGTGATAGTAGGGGTAATCCAGCAGTTGAAATAGGTGTGCATAGTTAAGTGAATATTGTGAAGATGAACCACCCATGGGTGCAGTTCCCTAAAAACATATGATTTTAACATGATTTTTTTTTTAAAGTTTTGTTTTGTTTTGTTTTTTTGGTTGATTAATTCAATCCTACTATACACATTGTGTCCAGGTTGCTGTTTTCTTTCCATGAATAATTAAAAGATAAGCTTCAGTGAATCCTGAAACATGAAGCAAAATTGAAAAGAGACTCCTAAATGACTTGACAAGTAAAGTTAAATACAAAAAATTACAATAAAAATCTAAGTCAATGTTCCTGAAACATTAGGAAATGATGTTGCAAAATTGATGCAGTGATGCTATTGTATTTAATACTATTTTATTCCGCTTGTTTCTGTTGTACTCAGTTCTATGTTCACGTAACATCATTGGTGGATGGAGATAGGAAGTGCACTGACGTTGACCAATAGGATTTGTGGTTTATTTCATAGGTTTGGTTCCATCCTGGCTGGCCCGTTATTTTATTAAGTAGCAGTTTTTTTCATATTCGGTGAGTATATTTGGTTAAGATGTCATTTCTGTATATTATTTCGTGCTTGGTCAGTTCACGCAGTGTATAAATACACTTGAACTTTAGTGTTAACCGTGACTCGTGTCTTTTACCGACTCCCAGTCTTTTAATAAAGAAGTGGGCATACCGTTGGTCCGCGTGCGCTCTCCTAACGAGCGGACGAAACGTTAATGAACAGTTGACATATTTATCCGGATCTGCCATCGATATATTGACATGACCTACATACTGACGACGTTCGGAGAGGCTCGACTTGGCCTGTTGTTTTTGTGTGAACAACAGTTGTAAGAGGCTTTCTGCTTATGGTGTCTTCCCGTCAGACGCTCGTCACTTCCAGATACAACCGAGAATATCTGTGTCGCCCACCAACACGTAGACCTGCAGCAGTTAGCTCCCCCAAGCCGTGGACTCCCAGGCTGCTCCCCCGCGGGTTTTTATCCAGAAAAAAACAAACGCCGCTAAGCGGAAAAGACAACCCAGGCTGTTTTGTCAACAAAATACAAAGAATACGAAAACATAGTGTGCTGGATATTTTCCGTCTGTATGAGCGTTTGTTTGTAACTGTGACCTAAATAAGCACAAGATGGCGCCAGTTTTCTGTTTAAAATGTTCCTGTCTTCAACAGGTCCTCCACGATTCTGCCGACATGAATATGTATGCTGTGCCC
Source organism: Menidia menidia (assembly GCA_907169785.1). Taxonomy (NCBI): domain Eukaryota; kingdom Metazoa; phylum Chordata; class Actinopteri; order Atheriniformes; family Atherinopsidae; genus Menidia; species Menidia menidia. The sequence continues at coordinate 12,561,156 of CAJRST010006668.1, forward strand.
AACCCGGCAATACCAGGCTGCCCACCGGGATTAGAGTACCTTACACAAGTAGGTCTCCTTTTGCCCTTCCTTATTCAAATTTAACGATAGCTATTCTTAGTAGCTCTTATTCTGTTTTTGGGATTGGGATTGTTGCTCAAACGCCGAGGAAATGACAAATCACCATCACCTACTGTTCCTAGAGTATTTCACATTCAATTGTCTTTATCTTCAAACATCAATCTCACGAAACAGGAAAGGAAGCAATCGTTGGAATAATGACTTCTGTTTCAGCCTGGTTTCACAGTCTGGGTGTTATACAATCTGATGCAAGACCCAGTCCATTAGAACTCCTTATTATGCTGCATTTGAGACCCACTGGCAGTCAAAACTTCAAATTAAGATCCTTTTGGCCTCAGCACTTCTTCTCTCGTAAAAATGGGGGAAATATGGCTCCCATCAGGTTAACTGTGTTATTGGACAGCCAATCAGGTTTCTCATTGCAAGAAAGACATTAAATATTACATTCTCTAAGCAGACTGAAGAGTTTGGAAGAAATTATTTCCATCAAAAATGAGATTTGAATCATTGGTTCGTGTTTGTCCATCAAAAAATGTTTGCTCATTGTCGCTTTCTTCATGGTTGCGTTTCTGTCAATGTAATTTGTAGGATTTTGCTGGCTCGATAAGCATATTGACAGTTTGAGTCAGTTAACTGGTAGGCGGGAGACCATCAAACTTTGGGTTTGACTGATCTATGAAATCATATGTTGGATCATGGAATAAGAGGGAGCTTCAGCCAAAAGGCTAAATCAGTGGGCATTATTATAGGCGTGTCTAAAACAGGTTTCCACCCGCATCAAGCTGATTAACCACATGCAGCAACAAGTCTCTGGTCACAGGCTGAGATCATATAAATCAAGTGTTTGTAAAGGAAAAAAGTCCTAATGGAGGAGAGAAAATGACTGAGCCAGTGAGAAATTTCAGCTTTTTCTCTCCCTTTCCCTTCCTTTGTTACTTTACATTCCACTTCTGATTAGTCTTTGGCAAATGGTAGATGGATCAAGGAAAGGTCCAGATGCTTGTCAGGCTTATCAACAGATACTAGATTGGATTTGAGCCATTTCTTAATAACTTCACTTTCATCCGTTTTCTTTCCGTCACTTCTTTTGTCCTCCTCGTTTCACTGCATTTTTTTAAGGACACATGCACCTCACACCTACATTTCTCAGCTTACATCTGTTTGGTAATGACCTTATTGTTGTAAAATATTGTATTTGCTGTCTGTCATATCTATATATTTTTTTTGAAAAATATATAAAATCTTGACTTTTTTCTTTGAAAACATCCCATATCCAATTTTTGCTAACCTATTCAGCTAGATTCCTCTGTAAAAACCTAAAAATGACTCACTTACTTTTTAATTTTCATGAATGTATGTTTAATTAAGGTAAACTGTATGTCAGCAGATTAAAGGCCATTTTTCAGAAAGGTTAAAAAAGAAATCGGGAACAGCTAGGTTTTTTTCCCCGCTCATGCACTGCATAATCAGAGATCCATTATGGAGTCATTTCAAGGTCTGACTTCCTCTAATAAACATCAAATGCAGCTGCTTTGAGACATCAGCTCTCTCCCTTTGAACTGAAAAAGAAGGCTCCCTTCCATATGCCAGTTGGGGTTCACAGATTAGTGCTGCCCTTCCAGCTCCTGTTCTTGACTGTTGCATTTAGATCATAAAATGATAGATGTGAATGATGTGGTTTTCTAGGTGGATCAGCTCCTCATCAAACAGAAAGTCGAGCTCATTGAAGGTAGAGCATGTTCACATATTTACTTTGAGCACAGTGCAAGTTGTGTTTTCCACAAACTGCCGCTCACAGAGGATTCTCCGTCCCTTTACAGCTCTGGTTGGCTTTGAAAGCAACAACAAGTATGAGGTTCGAAACGTGGTGGGCCAGAATGTGTTCTATGCCGTGGAGGAGAACGACTGCCTGAGCAGACAGTGCTGCGGCCCGCTGCGCTCATTCACCATCCACGTCCTCGACAACTTTGGCCAAGAGATCATCACCGTCACCAGGCCGCTGAAGTGCATGTCCTGCTGCTTCCCTTGCTGTTTACAAGAAGTGAGTGTCCTTACGTTGAGGGTTGGTGTCTATAAAACTACAAAGTGTGGCTCGAGGGGCTTTCTGTTTACTTATTACTGGTTAACAGCCATTCCAAAAGCAGCTCTCTCAGTTGTATTAAAAACAAATAACTTCCTTCCGTGATGCCTCCCTCAGCTCGAGGTGCAGTCCCCCCCCGGGAACACGGTGGGCTATGTGATACAGCAGTGGCATCCCTTCTCCCCGAAATTCATTGTTGCAAATGAACACAACGAGCCTGTGCTGAAGATCCACGGGCCCTTCTGTGGTTGGAGCTGCCTTCCAGATGTTGACTTTGAGGTGGGTTTACTTATTCAAAGCAACCCATTAAGTCTGTGAAAACACAACATGGTAAAATTGTTAGTCCCCCCCCCCCACATGTTTTTTTTTTCTTCATTTGGAAAAGCTGTGCATGCTCTGAAAGCAGAGATGATGTTTCCAATCACACTGGGCTGCAGCTTGGACGAAGCCACTGCACAGAACACCCTCTTGTTTGGCACTGTGTGGCCACTGTGCCATGGCTCACAGACTTTTATTAAACTCAGCTTCGAGGGGGGATTTGGGTCAGTGATGCACATCGTTTACGGAGCCCAGAGGAGCAGGGAACTGAAGCGAGACATTACCACCACGGTTCCTTTTTTTAGAGTCTTTGAAGTCATTACAAGGAAAGAGGAGTCGATCTGCGGCAGATTTACAGAAGACCATGAATATGAATGTTTCCAAGATCTCCTTCCAAGAACAGCAAGTTTAAGGACTAATCTGCATCCTAATGCAAAGTGTGTCAGAGATTTATCCTTTTTGATGTGTGTCCGTCCTCAGATTTTGACACTGGATGAAGTCAGCAAGATTGGGAAGATCAGTAAGCAGTGGACGGGGCTGCTGCGGGAGGTCTTCACAGACTCAGACAACTTTGGGATCCAGTTTCCCATGGATCTGGATGTGAGGATGAAGGCCGTGATGATCGGAGCGTGTTTTCTCATTGTAAGCAACACCAAACATTTCCTCTGCACTCACAACTGTTACACAACATGACAAGAAAACAACAGCGCGATGATCTTTAATGCTCTGATGTCGTTCAGGATGTAGTTTGAGGGCTCTGGCATTGCAATTTTAGACTGTCAGCACAGTGCGGCTGCCGCAGATACTGCAGCCTCAGATGACCCTGCTCTCAAGGGGGATGCGTTTCTCGTCCCTGGTAGTCGGAAATTTCATGCACCTACTAATTAAATAACCACTTAGTCTGCATTTCATGGGAAATGTGACCCAAGATCATACCAAGCCCAACAAATGCAAGGCAGCCTGTCGGAGCTACTTTCCATAATAGCACAAGAGAACAGTAGCTAAATGTCAATCCCTGCTTGTTTTCAGTTCGTTTCTCACTGACAAATCAGTTGCTGATAGATTCGATCTAGGTTTTTCACATTTATTCACCCTTTGTTTGTGATTTTGAATGCAGGATTTCATGTTTTTTGAGAGCACCAACTAGGAGCCAAACAGGAGCTCCATGCAGCATCTCTGGTGGAAAAATGGCTACAAAGCCACGACGATCGGCTCCACATGACCCAACATCCAACAACCTTCCCATGGACAGAATACCAGGCGTACAGAAATGTACCCACATGTAATATTGCATGAACAGCTAAATAGGAGGTTTGTTTTTAGTCTTAGCTGCTCAGGTCGGTTGTGAAGTCGTGTTACTGGGCTGTGAGTGCACGAAGCAGTTTTCTGTTATTTATTTATTTATTTACTCTGGATATTTTTACACTGATTGTTTGGTTTTTTCGTGTTTTTCATTTCAGTGTTTCTTTGTGTTTCCTGATCCAATCTGTGATCAGTTAAAAAAACATTCATAGAAATGTTATTATATATGTTTAAAGCAGCTGTGTTGTGGGAGAAGTAAGGAACATATGTGTTGTAGTAGTTAATAGTTCTAATCTTTAATGCCCTTATTTATTTATTTATTTATATTTTGGTCGGGTGAACACTTTGTCATCTTAAAGCAATGTGTTTGTGCACTGCTTTGTGCATGTGTTTGCGCGTCTGTGTTGTAAACTGAAACATAACTGCTCATACTTTAACATACAAAGCGTTTACATTTTCATGCCACAAAATGGTGCGTTGTTTCTTTAATTTTTTTGTGTGTTGGTTAGTATGTTTTTTAGCGAATAAGAACTTGACCTGCCATCTCAGATTTGACCACAGGAGGGAGGTAGATATGTACTTAGCATCTGTTCACTGTCCAAATGAACAATAGTTGCTTTTGCCACAGAATCCTATCCAGATATTAGTGTCTGATGGCATTATATATTTTTGGACACACTCAGGTTGAAATGCACACTAATGTATGATAGTATATTTGGCCACTGTTGGTTTAGGGAATTACACACCTGAACCTGATACTACTGATTTAGAGATGTGGTTTAGTACAGTTATAAAGTATACATTAAGTCTTAGAATTTAAAAAGTGATGGAGTGAAAGATTGTCAGACAGGTTTTATTGCATTAATGCCACTAAGTGTTTTTGTAGCCATGACAAAACCATGTTTTTTTTCTTCACATTTTTCTTCATATTTATCATTCTGCAGACCTGCTGAAAAATGTCCATCTTAAGTCATTTTTTAAAAACGTATTAGGCTTAAAGATTTTTATTTTTGTAGAAATTACTAAATACTGCCAGTTAGATTTTTAAAATATATATGTTGCCTGTGCAAATGATCTGGTTTCAACAGTTTTACTCTGCCTTCAGTGTACTGACCAGTGTTTGCAGATTTACTAACAGTGGATTGATCTGCTAAGATGGGTGTTTTTTTTATGCCCGTTTTGTTTTCCTGGTATAATTTCTTGGTTTTGGTAAATTAGGACTGCAGCAGTTCTTCGTTAAAATGCAGTCAAAGGTCAGTAACAGATGTGGTAAGCTCAAGGCTGTGATTGTGTTTAAGAGACAAATATTTAGGTCAGAATGTGATGGCAAGCTTACCATTTCTGGTAGAAAATCTTTAAAAGTCCTATTTTTGCACTAACTCAGACTGTTCTGTCATGCAAGTAATGGAAACTAAGCTTAGCTTGAATTGTGCAAAGTCATCAATGGACACACCTAAATAAACAAACATGTTTTGTGTGCAGTTCTGTTTATTTATTTATTTTTCAAATCAATAAGCATAAAAAATTGAACATGGCTATTCTTAGTTGAATAGCTGGGGATTATATTCCACTTCTAAATAATCTTTCTCATTATAGACCAAAGGCCATAAAATTGTTTGGAATGGTCCTATAAAAGCTTTCAGGGCCGATGGTCGGCAGCACTCACTTTCTTTTGGGATCACTGCTGATGTCTTTCCTCCGTGGCATTGTTCTCACTCACACCTAAAAGCTGCATAAAGCAAACTGTCAGAGCCCCAGCTCCCATCTACTAATCATACCTGAATCATAATTACCAGGCGGCTACTTACAGCGTTAATGCCTGTTAAAGAAGTAAGACTACTTGCTTTTACACTCAGTGCCTCAACATTTTTTTCCATTTAGTCAGATAAATAACACTGAAATATGTTCTTTTGTTCATGGAAGGTTGTGCTGACCTGATTCTTTCAATAAAGTCCTGACATCTAAAACCTTGGAAGTGAAACCATGTTCTTTTAGCTGCCAACCCAACACTCATTTAAGCACCACCCAAAGAATTATTTCCCAAAAAACTTTTACATATAAACTTTTTAAAATGTCAAGTCTATGATGAAATCATTTATGAAACAGCTATTAGAACATTGTTCAACAAATCTTGAATATAAAGGGCTCTCTCTAAGAAACTATAGAATGAAAACATTTGAGTCTATGGTTGTCTCACGTGTTAGGTTTCATGTGTAGAAACTGCAGCTTTTCTGTTTGTGCTATGACACACAAACTCCACCATGTAGCTTTCTTTTGTGACTGATTACGGAACACATGATGCGACTTACCAAGTGGTTGGAACAGTATGGAACAGTGCTGAGGAGAGGTACTGAAAGAAGACATGAGTAAGACTTTCTGCTCACTTTTCTCATCACAAGAGCATATTAATGCCAAGTATGTGGCAGCAGAGAATGTCAGTGAGGATAGCTGGTAAGAATGTAATCAATCACAGTTTGTTCTAAAAAGAAAAAGAAGGAAATTTGAGATTATCCCTTTATTTTGAATAGTATGAAATGGAGAAATGATATTAACCTCAGCTCTACTGTATTTACCAGAAGTCAGCCGAGGTTGGTTGAACATTGATGGATAAGGTCTTCACACGCTTCCTACATGAAGGATGGAAACAGTCACTGGAATGTGGTTGGTGAAAGGGACTCAGGTGATAACTAAGCCAAAGGTAAAGGGCCTACGACGGCAGTCTGATTGGCCGCCTGGGGGCGCGTCCTGAACCGAGTCAGGGTGCGCTTACATGGCAATGATTTCTGTCTCTGTTCAGATTTAAAGTAATCATTGTCAAAAGTAAAGTCAATCCGAGCAATGGACTGCAGTAACTGTTTAGGTGGGAGTCAGCTTGTTCGATCCTGAAATAGATGAATAACTTCTAGAGCAACAGCTAAACGCTAAACTTGTAGCTTTAAAACAGGATTCATCAAACCACTCGCTGATTAAACAGGTTTCAAAATTCATCAGTGCTTATTAAAAAAATCTTAATTTGTGTCCACCTTAAGTTATCTATGAAAATAATAAATTACATTCACTGGTGCCATTTCAGGGCTGGACAGCCAACATCAACAGCATTAAAGTCTCACTTTTGAACACCTCGGCAACCTCAGATATAATTTTACATGACCAGGAATTCTCTGTAACTTAAAGACAGCACAGAAACAGCTGTAGGTATTCTCAAAATTATTTTATAGGGCATATAAGCACACACATAAAGGAGGCGTATATTCCAAACTTCCACAGAAATCATGCTCTCCAGTGTATATCATGAAAAACTCCCAGCATACATTTCTGGATTTACTGCAGTTGTGTAGTAATGTGATACTTTACAGAAAACCACTCCACATTTGGAATGTATTAGACACCCTGACCACACAGAGCTGATGTCACTGAAATAAATGCAGCAGATTTGCTGCCTAAGATTCCGCAGGCTGGGAAAAACAAAGATTTCCAGAGATGGTAAGCATGATTAGTTCTAGTGCTGCACTCTAATGTGCAGTCTTTACTTCCAAAACGATCATGTTAAAGTTCTGTTTCCCATTAAAAAAGGGCAATCCCACGTCGATACAGTTATTTAAAAATGACACGCTTGGTTACAGAAGTGAACATGAGGCCGGGGAGTGAGGAGATGTAAACAAACACCGTGGCAAACAACATGAGTGCGTTTTGCCTGAGTGGAGCAGACAACTTCCATATGTCAACCCTGACAGATTCCCAAGCTAGGATGGGATGTTCCCAGTTGAACTCAAAAACTTTTCCTTTTACTGCTATGTCACTAGTTTATCCTGTTAGGAAAGTGATGGTAATTCAGAGACTTGTCGAATCTCTTCAGCTGCTCGACATGGTGACTAACTAAAGTGTACGGAGTTTGCTCTGATTTGGAGAGGCAGGAGGACTTTTGGGCAACATGACCGGGGATCAGTGATGTCACACATACATCCATAACCAGTGCCTCTGCTGGATGTGGAACACTGAGATGCTCCTACAGCTCCTCTCTCCACGTCCACAGGGAAACTGTGGCAGTCGTGCCACCGTGGGTGCCCGACAGAGTTCCCTTGAGACCACAGTTGTTCAAACAGGCTTTATTCGAGCGTGTGTGCGGCACCCGCACACACACTCTCTCACACGCACACACACTCACACGCCCGGCTAAGGCTCTTGGTGTTGTCGCCTGTTCCTGCTCGTTCAGAGCTGGTCGCTTGTCCTGCTCCAGCTCTCCTCCAAAACCAGTCCTCCCCAGGTCCAGCACGCTACTCTTTTTACAGAGGGGAGAGTGATTAGCCAACCGGTTCCAGGTGTGCTTAATCACTCTCCCCTGGCACTGCTCACCTGAGCCTCCTCCACCCCTCCCCCCTGCAGCTGAGCGCCACGCCCCCTCCACAGAAACAATCGCAGAAAAAACGGATGGCATTTCTGATGCACATGCGAACTCCACTGGCCGCCAGGATCTAATTCGGATGACAAATGGCTGCCCGCAGACGTACTCTCAAGTCTGCGCGCCAGCCATTTAAACATAATCAAATGAGTCGGGGACCGTTCCTGCCGGGATTTACATCTGGTCCTGCCATCAGTGCCCGGACGCAGAGCAGCCTCTGCTCTGGCTGGGGCTCCATGATGATGTACGAGCTGCCAAATGCTATCAGAGCCGGGCTGTCCTTCCGTACCTATCATAATACCAGAATAACAGTTTCTGAGATCTCACTAAAAATGCAGGAAACTAGAAACAACCCGACTCTTTTCCGTCGTCTCCTGGAGAGATTCAACAAAACGTCACTGATGTATACCATAATGAAGCTACTCCTCCAGGAGCAAAACAGACTCAAGCTTTAAGTATAAAAGCAGAAAGTTACCCACTTGATTTTCTTTGAGAGGGAACAGCTGCTGTAACTTGGCAGCAGATGCTAGTTAACAATGTTTTCTGATTAGCTGTAATGAACCCTGCTGGGGACGGATGCAGTGTAGTAACCAGGCGTGTGGTACCTTTGGCCATTAAATTGAAACACTTTGCAAATATCATCACTGTTAAACGATTGTACTCAATGTACTCAGCACCTCAAGCGGAACTCTGTGTTCAGTCTAACAAACAGGAATGATGATCGGTGTTCCAAAAACAAGCCTCATCCATGCAGCTGGGGATTTGAGGAACAGAAGAAAGGGATTTCTCCATAATTTATAATATTACTTTCTGATTACACTATATTCATCACCTAATTGCTTTGGATCTGATCATCAGTTAAATGACAACTACAGATTCAGGGAAAACATATCATTTTAGATTTTTTGGATTCAAACTCAAGGCTTCAGCCAAAAACTGACTTCACAGAAGCTTTCAAACTAAATATCCAGACAAAGTCATGAAATCCTAACAATCTGTGGGACCCACAATCCATTGTTTACGCTGTGAACTTTGTACATCTAACCACACACAACCCTCGCCCTATGACCACTGGGATATATAAAGATGTAACATGTCAAATGGACTGGAGCGGCTGTTGTCAGTAAAATGGAATGGAGGCATCAATTATGTTTCCTCCAAACTTTACTTGGAAAAGCAAATGAGTAGTGTGTGAAAGGTTTCCAGAGCGGTGAGGTGGCACTGCGAGGGCAGGTTGGATGCACGGCTGGATCTTCATTTCCTGGACCCACTTTTGGTGTGCTAAAGTGAAGCCTTATGGTTTAAACATGGCCGCCTAATGATGACATTTAAATTAAAGGCCAGCCAACGATCTCATTATGTGTCATTTACGAGGAACACTGCCCAAACGCCCAGACCTACATAAGAATGCGAATGTGCCTAGCAAAAAAAAAAGGTTGCCTAAAAGCCACACACGCCATTGACTGCGCACTTATGAACATTTGTGGTCATCTGGAGCTTCTTTTAAAGACAACAGATGAGGACTTGCTGTGATTAGTGTGACGTGTTTGACCCTTTATCTCTGTGTGGTCGGACTCCCCGTGTGCATGACAAAACATTTAAAGTGTTTTGGTCTGTAATCTAATGCAGTTTGGATGAAGCCCCACAGCGTGCCCCCCTCCCAGAGGGAGCACCCTGACCACACCCTGGGTCAGTGGAGCCCCATAAACACGACCACATCAGCCCTCACTAAACTGGGGATGGTGCCCTGATGGGTGCTCAGGACCACGAGCTGATAGTCTTTCCACTGACCTGGACTAGTAATTACCATTTTTGTGAAGTGATCAAAGCCTCCGGGGTGAAAATATAACCCATTCTTCTACAATCACGGCGCAATTGTGGGTTCTGCAGAAAAGGTTCAGGGGGACAAGTTTCTAGGTTACATGACTCAACAGCATAATTACAAATCCATCTGGCTCCACCACCAAACGAGCTTCAAAATAGAATTGAAAGTAAAGCGAAATTCATGGTGTGCTATAACCACTGATAGATATGTGCTTTCGACTGTCCCCTTTAACATGTGCACTGGCGCATACACGCCGGACAATCATCCTTTTCATTTCATTATATACCTACCATAATTCACAATGGTCATAAAAGGAAATGCAAAACCACTGACACTACAGAGGAAATATTTCAGCTTTATTTTTCCATATTTTCTCTCCCCGAGACTGTTTCGGTGATCGACGTTCAGCACTAGACATCTCCGTTGGAGTCTGCCTCCCTAATGAATCGTCTGTTTCTTCGAGCTGCCTGATTAGACTTAAACAGTCCAAACCCACTGTCTCCACCAAGGCACCGAAAATAGAGGACGGTTTGCAGTCGTCACTGTTTAGTCTTTAATTCAGGCAAGGACAGCGAGGGCTGGAGGCTTGTGCGTTTTATTTGGCAGAAGAGCAAGAAAAAATAGAAATGCAGCCTTAGGAGCACGCCACCTGTGCAGCGGCAGGATTTTCAGCATTTTGAGCTGCTTTTCACCTGATAAAACAGCTGAATTCTACACAGCGTGCACCTATTTTGCAGCCTAAAGTTTAGCAAAGTGTAGATGCTAACTGTGTACAGGTGGGCCTTGCTGACCTGATGAACTCCATGATTTCCTCACCCACCTCACCACAGCTGCCCCTCGGCAGCGGAATTAAACGTAATTTTCTCCCCCACACCACGCACACAATCCAGGTTTGAACTTGCTATCAAAACCCAATGATACCACCACGACGGCCTATCATAGCTCTGCAAGCCCCAACACAGAACGCTACAGCCTACAGATGGGCTCATTTTACCATGTGCCTTATTTGAATGGAGAAAGTGCGATGGCATTTGTTCAAACGTCGTTTGTCAGAGTAATCAAGCTCAGGGAAGATTTCAGTGACTAAATGGCTGGTGGGTGTTCAGATGTGAGCCAATCAGACGAAGCAAGACACAGAGTGCATCTCGCTGCCAGGATGTGGAATTAGTCTCTGCACCACAAACACTTTTTCATTTTCCAGCTGCGGAGACTTCCCCTCACAAGCCATGGGACCAAACTCCCAGATGTTTGCACCTTAATCGGGCACAATTTTAGAGGCAGACAGCGAGCTTGAAGGCGGCAATTGTCCTCCTGGCGTGCTGCTTTCCATAAACGCGCCTGCAATGCGCTCGCCGTAGATTCTGTTGAACGCCGAAATGCAGAAAAAAAAAAGAAAAAGAATGGCTGGACTCCTACACGTGCTTCAAAGCTGGAGTTTTCTGGCTCTGCGTTTTCAGGGTTTATCGATTCTCCGCGGGAGAAAAGTCAGTAAAAGAATTCTAACAACTCTGCATTGAAAACTATAAACCCAATGATGTCATTACATAAAACAATCTGTCGGCAGTCATCATGATCACCATCAGATGCCAGAAAGGAGCGGTTAGAGCTTGAGGGGGTACTTTTTAAAAAAACTTTTCCTAAACTATGTAATATATTTATCAGGTTCTTAATGGCAAAATGAAGTCATAAAAAGAGGCACTCCGAACAACTTACTCTGCATTCAACACAATGAGCCCTGCTGATGCCATTATTTAAAACAATATGCGGGCAGTGACCACTGCTCCCCTGCAAAGCGGTTGTCACAAAGAGGAGACTGTTCGTCCGAAGAGGGGGAGACTCTAATAAGTCAAAGCATTTTGTGAAAAGGTCCGCCGAGACGCAGATGGAACCTGATGGTAAATCACCAGCTCAGTGGTGCAGACGCACCGGTTAACCCGATGGCTCTGGACCTGTTGGCCTGACTTTACGTGTAACAAAGACCCCGGAACAGCGGCTGTTGCATCCGCTGAGATCCCACTACAGGGACCCGGTGGTCCAGCTCCCCTCTGCTAAGTCTCCACTAGGAGGGGTCAATGTGGAAATGGTTAGCACCTACAAGTAAGTGTCGCTGCTCCGGAACAATAAATCAAACTGGTCCGTGAGCACAGAAATAAGCAAGAAAAAGGCAAAAGCACCATATCTTGAGGAGGATTAGGTCCTTAAACATCAGGAGCAGATTATGATGTATATAGCCTGTCTTTCTTTTTATTTATTTTTACCTTTGTGTATCACTTTTGTGTATCTAGATGTACCTACAGGTGTAGTTTTTTCCCTACTGACATGGTTGGTACTCTCCCCCAGACTTCCACTGCACTAGTTCTACTAACTGAAATTTTTAGCTCTTTCACAGAAGTTCCTGTAAATGTTATTATGCACTGTAGCCATGGTTCTCTCTTTTCTCAAACAAAATTTATATATACACACAGACATCCATGTAATGGGAAAAAAATGACCACTACCATACTAATGACATGTGGAATGATCAAAAAAGAAAGAAAATGACAAAACAAAGTAACCATAATGGTCCTTTCAAATGGAACGTGATGACAGCACCGCGGCGCCCTGAAATCCAATATCTTCCAGGGCTTCAGTGCCACGCCATGCCTGCTTGTTGCTGCCCTGAGCAAAACTGCCCGCTGAATACGGCACACGGGCAGAGATACAACACAGGCTGGCCCGGGGAAAAACAGATGCTGTGCTGAATGACCTAACTCTGTGATAAGAGAGGCAGAGAGGCGCCTTTGAAATCAGTTTCTTTAGTCGGCATTTCATTTTCCTAACAAGCCTGATTAGTGGTTCAAGCCCACTAAAAAGCAGCACATCTACTGTGAAGGGACTGAGGATGGGAGAATGGCCATTTTAGCATGTCTGACTTGAAAAACTGAGTACTGAGCACTGGTATTTGTCTCTGTGATGACCAGATGGAAACCTTTGACTGGACAGAATATACAGATAAACCAAAGAAGCAGGAGTGAACTGAACTGAACTGGAGTGACTTAGGGGGGGGGGTGAAAGAATTACTAAGTCAAAACACTGCTAAACAACTCTAATTCAATTTACACTTTTTCTCTAACCTGAACCACCTGAAATGACTCAATCTTACAGCAAGGGGCTAATCCAACACAAAGAAACAAGCAAGAAAAGCATGTCAAGGATTCTTAAAGGAAAAAAAAAAACATTTGTGCAGCCTATTTGTTGTAAA
>CAJRST010006668.1:12574480-12669477 GCA_907169785.1 Menidia menidia
GGGTGGGGTGGGGGTGCGGGGTTTACAAATACAGCTGTGTTTAGTCGCACTTTCACTCAGGACGTGCCTGTGTCAGGGGTGAGCCCTCCTCCACCTCCCTCCACCTCCCTCCATCACACAGAGCCGCTGCCGCAATTAAGGAACCACGCCTGCTGCTCTCTAATTCCTCTCAACTCCGCTACTTATACCCACATTCCCTGGACTTAAAACACTTTTCGCAAGGGGATAGAGACCAGGTCGACCTGACAAAAGAACTTTTACAGTTGTTTTTTTTCATTTATTTAATGATCATCATCATTATTATTATATAATCCTCCCTTATCTTCTCTATTATCGCGAGAGTTTACGGTGCGACCCTCCCCAGGGCTGATCTCTGAGCGCTTGCTGCAGGGCTGGGAATTAGGAGCCCCCTCGGTCCCTCTGTGACACACGCCGACTATGGAGTTCCTCAGGTTGTGTGTGGTGGTCTCATGCTGGATAAAGTTTGCAAACTGTGTCCTCTCCACTGATGCCAACCAGGCCCCTGAGCCCATCCCCGTAGGTAAGCAGACAACTTTTTTTGGGTCCGCTCTATTGTTTATTTTTATTTATTTATTTTTTTGCCGAGCCCCTGCAACTTAAACAGAGCCCGGAGCTTCATCCCGTTTGGCATTGTCTTTATGTGGGATGCAGAAGTTAAACCTCCATATGTCGTGGACGCGCCCCGGAGCTTTAGCGTCGATTGCGCAAATAAAACGACTTACGGACTTTGGAGTTGTAATTTACCGGCTGCGTGATGTCATTATGAGAGAGGCGCAGGTTGCATGGCTGCAGGCTCCCCGTGTGGGAATGTGATCATGTCTGGGGCCATGTATGTCGGAGCGTGAAATTACACCACGCTGCTCCATGCAAAGGGACCGTCTGCGGTTTCTCGCCGTCTTGTTTTTTATCCCATGCCGTTTGACTGTGCGCAGCACGGGCTTTTATACACAGCAGACAGTTTGTAAAGTCTTTAAAAGGCTTCGATGATTTGAGAGCAAACCCGGAGAAGACTCGCAGAGAGCATCGAAATATGCATCAGAGCTGCTGATAACATGTCTGGTTTAAGAACCAGGAAGGGTATGTTTAGAGTCATCCAGAGGAGTTTGTGAGATTTTTTATAATTGAGGATGCAAAAGTTGAGCAGAATCCCTCCTCATGCAGCTATTAAGTTGTAAAAACTATCTATATTGCACCATACAGAGGGTAAAACTCCACAAAAGCCAGAAGTTTTATTGACTCCACATTGAACACGTTGCAGCAACCAAACTGCTCCAAATGACCCTAAAATCTCTTAACACAGTCATAGGCAGCTTGCACATTCTGCAGACAACTTTGCTTTGAATGCACACATTGATATTTATGTTTTGATTTGAGTTTGGAAATCGCATTTTTCATGTCAGCTGACAAATGTAACACTGGACTTATACTCAGGAGGATGTCCAGTTCAATGAGCACTTTTCCTCTTATGGTGCTGTGAGATCAGGGCAGCAACGCTTTTGTTAAATAAATAAAAAATGTTTAAAAAGATCCTTTTTTGCTCAGAGGAACGATTGCCAGAGGAAAGATTCTGGTTGCCACGGCGCTGACACGGCAGTGATGGTTGGGATATAAACGCACAAGTCCCCATTCACGCTTAACCCACATTCTTCCTCCTCTCCTCCAAATCTTCTGCTGGCTGGAGGTCAGATCCAGACAGCGTGATTCAGCAGGGAGAAGGGGCAGAGAGGGCTGGAATTCTTCACCTGGCCGGTCACTGCGAACAGCGGACGTGGCTGTTGGTTTGTCAGTTTTGGGAAGTTTAAAAAAATTGGCCCAAAGGTCTAGCCACCTGAAAGGAGCCTTTGACTTATTTCGGACTTTTCGACCGGCCCTCCTGACTGAGTGGGATTCACCGGGCAGCCCTCACGGTGCTGAAGTCAAAGCCTCCCTCTGCAGTTTTTGGTCAGTAAATGTTTAAACTGAGACTTAATTGTTTTTGAAGAGCTCGGAAACAAGCAAGAGTCAGACGTTGACTTTTTTTTTCTTTCTTTCTTTTTTAACAAATGCTTTCTCTGAAAAGCTGAAGTGCTTTTCGAGACATTTTACAACACCGCTGTCTCACAGTGAGATTAATATGGCACCCACTCATAAATATCCTCTTTGGGGGAAAACGATGATCCTCCCGTTTTCTCTGTGTTTTCCTCCCAAACGCTTTGCGAGCCGTGACGTTTAAGGACACAACTGTGTGTTCTCTAAATGGAGATCCTTTGATAACACAAAGCAGGATGGCTTACAGTGAGTTTGACACGTTCCTTTGTGAACGCTTGACAAAGGCAAGGCTAGCAACACGCGTTCCAGCCTCCGGTGGACAAGGCCCCCTCAGACCAGACCTTTCCCAGACGTCACTGACGTGTCAGGAGGGAGCGCTTTATAGGGGGGGAGAGGGAAACTCCACCTAAGGCTGCCCGTGGGTATTTATACTCTATAATGGCGTTCTCTGTTGCCCGTAATGCCAGACTAACAAACTAACAAACTCTCTTGGCAGGTCGGGCCTGTAATCAGGCTTCGGAACATTGTCACTGCCGCACCGCAACCCTGATTCCGGGCCTAACTTCACAGCCAGACGTGTCGTGCTGATTCCCTTTCTTACTCCGATGTGCATTTTCTGCCAGCTGCATTAGCGAGACAGAGGAATCGAGTCCTGTGATGCAGGGACGTTCCTTTGAGCTGTGCTGAGACCAGTAAACGTTTTTTAAGGCCTCGTGTCGGGGCTGACCGGAGAGAGCCAGCATCCCATTGTGCTGCTGTCTGGACCGGGGAAACAAGAAGCTGGTAATCGTTGGAATCTGCTCTCCTGGCTGGAACGTTTGCAATTCAAAACTGCGTCAGAAAATTCTATTTACAGCATAATTGCGATGGCCCTTTTCCAACTCAGTCCTAGTCCACTTGGTCTAGGTAGTTTTCCATTACAATTGACTACCGTCTCAATTCAGTTCCTGATAGCGAGACGATGTCATGTGAGACACAAACCCCGACAAAAAGTTAGTTAGACTTCGCAGACATGGCAAACCTGCCGCTTGGCTGTTGGGCTACCATTTTTGTGTTGGAGTGTCACCATTTACCCATTGAGAAGCGATGATGCTGGGTTTTTAAAAATGGTGAAAGGGGCCCTTTAATGATTCATTGAAGTGAGGTCAGGCTAGGGGCCTGCAGTCTGTGGATGTCACATTTGTTTTTGTTTCTTTCCCTTTAATGAGTTTTAGTCAATAGTACCAAAGCTGGTACCTACTTGAAGGATACCAGCTGTTTTTTTTTCTTAAATCAATTAAATACCAGCTTGCAGCGAATTATATCAGAACGTAACTTTGCACAGTGTTATTTTTCTTTCTGCTAGCAAAGAGCCTTAAATCCTCCATTATGGTGAATTAGCAGTGTGTGTTCTTTCAACAATGGTGGTCACGGCTCTTCAGTAAAACCAAATGGAAGCGCCGTTCGGGTGGCAGCGCCCCGTGGCACAATCATGGCTTTTTTCGTTGGGTAGAATAAATAAGCCATTCCCGATTCAAAATGACGTTTGAGAAAACGAGAAAAAGCGTTTCCTGGCCCAGTGCTGTTGACATCATGCCACAGCCTACAGCTGAAGTTCCTGTGGTTTTCAACGCGTGATTGAAAACAGCTTTTCTTTGTGGGAATGCTGCATGGCTCTATGTGTTTCATCAATTAGGGTGACAGAACTTCACGTTATACTTTAGTTGTAAGCATCAAATCTTAGCTTTAACGAAACAGTCAGATAAACAGATGTTTTTTTGTCTTTGTGATGTCATCCCTCAAATGAGTGTTTTAAGACTAATAGCTAACACATGGATCATTACGAAAACAACAGTCACTTACTACTGCGAGTTAAAAAACAGGAATGTTTGCATGTCTAGGACCAACTGTAGGTTGGGACGGATAATTCTGTTAATAGAAACATATAACTCAATGCATCTACTGAAATATGTCTTGTGTGACATTTATATATATCAATCCATTCCATGAAGATTTGTTTCTCATTTCTTAATGGCATCACTCTCAAATACAATGCATCTGCTCCAGAGAGCTTTCTAGGTGCTTCATTTATCTGCCATTTCTTGTTTTCTCCACTGATTAAAGAGTCAGTCAATAAAATCAATATTCAATATATAGTATATTATATAATTATATTCTGTGTAGGAGATTATTCAAAATGTTATATTTATGCTACATACAAATGAGATGAGTTTAATCCATTTACAGTAACAAATGTCCTCAATATGCCCATTTCCTTCAATAACGTGGATGCACAAAAATGTGACCGTTGTCTCCAAAAATGGTTTTAAAAAATGCAACGAACAATTTCTACTTTCCTCAGCCTGACAATTTTTGGTTAGACCCGAGTCAAAAAGGTTTATTTATTTGGATGACCAGAATAGACCGTGTGTGTGTGTGTGTGTGTGTTCCCTGGTCAGGACAAAGAGAATCCTGTTTTCTTATGTCCAAGGCCAGGGCACATTCCCCTCGATACCCTTTCCCTTGCTTCAAAAAGTGCTTATTTCTGCTCAGCCTCAGCCAGTGAGTCAGAACTTGTGCTCACCGAGGTGTGAAAGTTTACCTAGACGGCTGAACCCTATGTGGTACAGAGAAAGAGTGAGAAGGAAGGAGCAGCTGGCGTCATTGCCTTTCTTGGGGAAGAGTGTCGGCAGCGGCGTTTCTGTTACATTCCTTCCCCCTCGGACTGTTCATACAGCAGTGCCAAGACAATATGCCGTGTTTACCCTGACCGAACATCCATCACCACAAACCACAGCTGTGTGAAAACCTCCTGTGCTTTAGAGTTGATATATGTCTCTTAACTTGGCCTCATTATTGTGGTGATCCTTTGATTTTTCCTCAGAAGTCCCCCCCCCCCGGGCTTATCGAAACAATGACGCTCTCTTTTTGCATTTGCACTTTTTGCAAGTGTTATAATATCCAGACCCACTGAGACAGATTCTGCTCGTAAACTGTTTGCATGAGATATTTTTTAAATCAAAGAGGGTGTGTCCCTCTTATATACTGAGGACCTGCGCACAGTGTACCCCGAATCTCGCCCGATGTCCGCTGAGTTTGCCTTCAGCCTCTCTGTGACCCTGCTTGGAAAAGTTTTTGTAGAGAACGGACTGATGGACACATGGAAGACAGCCATAGAAATAACCCTAAGAGGCAAGCCAGTAAAGGAAAGGGGAAAAGTAGCAATCGGAGAGAATTGTTTCTTGCACAAAGGAGATCTGAGCTGATGTGCTGCAGAGTTAGCAGCATGAGCTAATAAGTGCTAACACCACCTTCGTGGTGTGTTAAAGCTCACCAGCACATGTCAGAAAACAAAGTAAAACAGAGGTAGAAAGAGAGCCAGTGGTTTATTACAAAGAAAAGATGTGTCAGTTATGAAACAAACACATGAACTGGACTGCAACACGAGCAGCGCACAGTTTGTGTTCGGCATCCTCGGCATGTGTCGCTGTCTGTCCTGTGAACACCGCTGAGGGGGACAGGCTGCTGGAAAAGCTGCCAAGAGCCCACTGTGACTCTGGCTCTTTGGTCCTATTAGGACCTTCATAACATTTCTGGGGGGGCAAATATCCCCCAATGAAAAGTGATTGTCACCCAGGGGTGCGTACATTGTAACAGAAATCCATTTAACTCCATTTCTTTATTATAACTGAAGACTTGTGTCTCGAGGTGGCCGGTGTATGTGTGTGGCCTGCACTTATAAACTGTTAACGGTCATAAAAAAATCACAAAACTGAACAAGTACGATTTTTACAGGTATGTGTGTGTGTGAATTTCTACCTCATAAAATTATTTAAATACATTCGTAACTTTATGAGCAACAATTTCATTTTATGGAGTATGATGTACAGTATGGGGTATTATGGGAAACTTTGTAAATAACAAAACCTCCACGTTGCAGTGGAATAATGTCTGTAATGAAGGAAGGATCTATTTCTGAGTTTTGTAACAGAAAAGAGAAGCCAGCTCAGCAAGAGTCCGTTTGAAAGACTTATTTCATAGATGCTTCAGAAATCGGTGATGTGGCTGAATTGGCAGATCTTCTTCTCCCCGTGGCCTGTTGCGTTGCCTTTTGGAAACGGGGCAATGCAATCCGTCTGCTCCAGCTATAGTTCACTTGAGGTGACTGCAATTCAAAGGAATTCTTTCCCGACGAGGGGTTGTGTATAGAAAAGCCACAAAAGAGGCTCTCCAAAATGTGTGAATAGCGCATGTTGTCAAGACTTAATTGCATGTCTCAGTGCTTTTAAATCAAAGGTGGCTTGCATCCCCACGGTGCACTTAAGTGGGGGCTAGCTTGTTGAGATGCACTCGTGAGACCTGTACGTTTACGACGGGAAGAAAGTCTGTGATTCCATGAGGTCGGAGCAAAGTCAAAGAGAGGAAGCTGGTGTGAGCTGTTCGTGAAATGCCCCCCCCCCCCTTTGGGAAAAGCCTGCATGGCATGCAGAGCGAGCAGCGTTCTCTTTTCGGTACGACCGCCATAAGCCCAGGCTCTGGAAACGCGAGCCACTAAAAGTTATGAAAACTTAATAGAGTGCAGAATCCCAGACGCAGCACGCCGCTGTCTTTCACTGGGGAACTTCAGAAGGAGCTTCTGGTGATAAACTTACATTTTACAGGAAGAAAATAAAACAATCAGTCATTTGTAAAGTAACGATGAACATGTGTCCTGGCTGTAATCACAGTATCGCACAACATCATGCTCCCAGAGGTTTTGAATTGTGCCAAGATATCCCAGACAGAAACGGTTGGGGCGTCTGGGTTATCTTCTAAACCGGTCAAAAGGCTTCAGGAGCCAGCTGTTTCTTTCCAGTTGTCAACTGTGGAAGCTGTAATCATCATTTTGAAACATTTGACTCTAACAGCCATTATATGACTACTTAGAGATCTTTGTGAGTCCATTTGCTGCCAAGAGAGTGTGGAAGCGTCAACCAGTATCTCCATATTGAAGCTAAGTCAAAAGATACAGTTTTTTTCTCCCTCGCAGCTTAGCTGGTTGGTAACAAAGCACAGAAAAATTGTTTTTTTAACAGTTTTGTGGTGCAAGCATCAGTCTTTCGGCCTGCAGATTTCAGTTGCTTATCCCACGTCGACCTGTCTGAGCTGCGCTCAAGGCTGGTGCTGGGAAAAAGGAGGGCCTGGAAATCTCTTGTAACCATTAAAATCATATGTTTCCCAGGAATAGCTTTCCCAGATGACGGAAATGTCACCCCCCTGCTTGTTTTATGATCTGACATCTTCCCGCAAGCCAAGAGCAGGAGCGCAGAACACCTGTTGTTCAGGATAAGAGCCGCTCCCTCCTGTGCGTTGTTTGATGGAAGACTTCCCTTTTTCTAAATTAAATTGTCTACCATGTGTTAGAATATCATCAGGGCAGAGCTGCTTTTAGCCCATTACACAACCTCTGTGTGAGGCAAATGCAAGAATGGAGGTTAGACAGGGCCGCAGACACAGATGAGACTACAGAGTGACTCATAGTTACAGGAAAGCAGTAGGAAATAGGCCGGTAAAAAGCTACCGGTCTGACTTTGTGAATTTGACTTCACCCGTTTTAAATTTAAGCACATCAAAAGCTCTGAAGCCAAACGATTTAAGTCCATCTTCTTGACAAATGAGTTTTTATCCCAGTGGTTGGCTTCTCTTCATCCTCGATCCTCAGCTGCTCCAGGCTAAGATCAGATAAGCAGTCCCTGCTGTGAACTACCCGGGGGGCTGCTCCTCATAGCTGGGTATGCCTGGCCGCTCTCAAAAGAAAGGCAGCTATGAGGCACCCTAAGCATACAGTCAAGCCCCAAACAATGGGCCTCCTATCCACGCTGCTGAGCTTTCCTCCCTTTGATTGCTGCCACCCTATAAACTGATAAACCTCCCTTTTTTATGCTAATTCTATTCAGGATTTTTTCTTTAATAACAAATCTAGTTTGACCAACTGAATGTTATTGATAGACGAGGAAATTAAAAGTCCTCGCGCTTTATTTTGGCTTCCTTTACTTCAGGCACGTCTGGAGGGACGGTGAACACCCGTCTGTGGTATTTTCGTCATGTGGACACTTGCTCTTTGTCCAGACAAGTAGACATGCAAGTCATGTGTTCTGGCTGGACTGTCCAGCAGGCCGGCAGCCCAGAGCGGCCAAAAGGCTTCAGCTCACATGTCTGCCACAGCATGAGTGCTTCAGCTGGACATGGGCAGGAATGACTGTCCTTTTTGTTTTGTTTTTTGTATAAAAGGTGGAGAAGGGCAATTCGAGTGCTTGTTTTAAAGACAGTAGGATACATGCTATTATCCACAGCTCTATGATACATTATATAGTGCTGATATATCAGACAGCAGGTGAAATGGGAACAGTGGGCGGCTACATCTCGTGGAAATCTCATGTCAAGACTCATTTCAACTGATTCAACAAGGCAAAACGAAATCCCTCAAAGTGTTCTGGGGCAGAGTACACTTTAGTCCAACTCTTTAGACCTTTATAGGATCCTGATTTGTTCTCATTTAAACCCCCAGTTCTAAATCATTTCGTGTGCCAGCGACCAATAAACAATTTACAGGAGCCTGCTGTATATTAAACAGACGACAGATTGGCTGATAAAACATGAAAGGAAAAGCAGGATTACGGTAGCACTATAAAATTATCTTAAAATGTCATTAGTTTTTTTTGTTGGCCTGTCTGAGGACTAGCACACAAACATGTCGTAAATTTAAGGATTTCAGATGGGGGACAAGTAAATGCTCAGGCAATGAGAATCTTGAGATCTGGAGTGCTTCCTTCCTTGGCTTGAAACAACAGACAGAACTTCTCTGATTAAAGCTACGGAGCTCGTTTCACAAAGCAAAAAGGAGCAGGGAAAAGCGGCTCAGTGGGTGCAGTCTTCCTCTCTAGCTTCACATTAAAGGACAGTGTCAATGTATTTTTGGTTAACCCTTCGTCAAACCTCACACTTCACCACTCACGGCCACTGGAAATGTCCTAGAGGTTTTGTGGGAGCTGTTCAGTCCCAAGAGGGACAAGATTATTGACTCTGTCTTTGAAAATATGCTTCTGTTTTTCAATATAATTAAAACTACAGTAGTCGATCCTAATTTGAGACATAGGTTTAGACTGCTAAACCAAACAGTTACCAGTATGTTGACATTGGTTTGAGGTTTACAAGGGACACGGTTCACAGAAGTGGGAATGTCAATACTTATATTTAAGCTTAAAACAATATACAGAAATCTGTGGATATTCCTTTAAATGAAGCCAGAATTGTTGGGACTTAAAATGTCTGTTCTTACGTGGAAGTCTTTTCCCCTCATCTCCACAAAGCGGAAGCAGATCATACAAAAAAAACAAAAAAAAAACAACAGCATTTTTCTCTCCTTTCAGGAAAACTCCTGGTCTTGACTGTGGCAACAGAGGAAACGGATGGCTTCCACCGCTTCATGCAGTCTGCCAACTACTTAAACTACACTGTGAAGGTGAGCCTGATGCCGTCTTTTCTAAAGCTGCAGCCCCCAAATGGCTCTTTTTGTCCTTCCGCCTAATGAGGCTGTGCTCACACTCACTGCAACTAAATATTTTTAGCACACACTGGCCAAAGCTGATTGAGCCCATTAAAACAAACAATGAAATGCAGCAAGCCATAAAAACATCCATCCCAAAGGGATACTCCTCAGCGTGGAGCCAGAATTCCCCTATGTGGTTGAAGCCAGTAATAAAAAGCTTTTTTTTTAGCCAGTTACTGCCTACATTTCCAAACTCTTGCAAGGCGTCACTCGAGACGACCTTTGTCAAAAACCTGCCAGCAATCTCGGTTGCAAAAGTTTAGTGGCTGTGCAGAATGTCATTAAAACCTGAGTGGAATGATTAGCAAATGTCACAAAGCCATCTTTAAGTCACAATAGATCACAGAACATAAATGTTTACCATTTTTTAGGCTTATTGTCAACAGTATGGAAACATCTATGAGCCAAGAAGACCAGTCTCTGGATATTTGAAGGATAAATGTTGTCCCCTTTAGGACTTCTTTAGGTCTTCTCTCCCATATTCTTAGGGTTCCACATTGTTTTCAACTGGTGGAATGTCAGGCCCTTTCTGCACTAATAGCGTCTCTTCAGATGTTCCACAGCTTCCCTCTTTTTTAGGATGCAGTGTCCTTTATTTACATTGTACCAAAAACATATTATTCTGTAATCGCACCATACTTTGTAGGCTGTAGACTCTGCCTCTCTGTGGCGCTCTTTTTCTGCCCAGACACGTTACCAATCAATTGGTAGTTAACCTCCTTAGTGGCAGCTCGCCTGTCTAGCTGTGTCTTTGCATCACCTTCTACTTTTTCAGTCTTTAAGATTCTGACTTGAGACAGAGCCATTTTTTATTTTTCATGGAGCAGAGACATATCTATGTCATGAAAAGGAATTGTCTGATTTTTTATATTTATGTGTTTTAGTGGTGTTATATCAAAGACTTTTCTCAAATTAAGGACATCTATAGAAATCATATGAGCATCGTGAGCAGTTTTCAATCAAATTATGTTGAAGCTCATTCAGGCTGAATTCATACAAGGGAGTCAATAAAAGGTGTCCAACACAGAGTGAAAAAACATGCTAAATGTGAAAAACCAGCTCCAGTGTGGCAATTCCCTTTGAAGTATTTCATGAGAAGTATAAACATATTGCTCAACAGCTAGAATTCCTGGGAGATAAGCTCATAAATGAATTATGGTGCACATCAGTTGGCATTCTTACAGCATCATTGTTTTGCCTTTAGCCAGTTCTGCAGCTCAACACTTTGTGTGTTTCAGGTGTTGGGGATGGGAGAAGCGTGGAAGGGAGGTGATGTGGGTCGCTCTATTGGTGGAGGACAAAAAGTCAGACTACTGAAGGAAGCAATGGAGGAGCTGGCTGACCAGGAGGACCTTGTTGTCCTTTCTGTGGACAGGTAGGCTGCTAAAAGTGCATCTGAAAACACTTTATGTCCATTCCTTTTCATTTTCTACTAAAAACATTACTTTTGTTGCAGTTTTAGCTGATTGATATATTCATTTCCACCCCCAAACAGGAAGCAAGGCACCTTTAATTGCAGTGTGCTGCTAATTTTCACTGTCACAGACTTTAATAACGGCTTTTGAAGCTATAACTTTGTGAGAGTTGTTTGTGGATGGAAGAAAAGAAGCAAATACTCATTCAGGCACAGGCTTTAATATATGTACGGAGAACAATCTGCAGGTTGCTGATTTATGATTTCTGAGTTCCCAGACCAATGGGAATTTTCACTGAGCTAATGTGAGCGGTTAAAAATAATCAGGGCGTTCCGAGACACTCTCCCTTAAATAGAGCGTAAGATAATCATATTCCCAGTGCCCTGTCACATAAATAATGTCAGCCGTAATTGCCATGCAAAGCTATCCCACCCTTCAAACAGGTAATTGGAATGTCATTTTCTCTCCCATAGAGGAAGTGATTGTAGTCTAATAAACTGCTTCTGTGCGAAGGAAGATTATGAGCCATTTAGGTGGATTTTAACATCCATAATCCTGCTGGGCCACCCAAAGTGCTTGGACGGGCTCCGTTTCCGACACAGTCACAGCTTTTACAGTCTGTCTGAGGTCAAATGCAGTCACTGAACTCTAAATGATTTTCAAGCCGAGTGTCTTAGCACGTGCCGAGTTCCCAGAGAATGAACTGTTCAAAAGCAGAATCAGTGGAGACGGCAGGCGTTTCCAGGCAGGATGCTGCGCCTGCGTCTGCTATACGGCGTGCCTCTGCAGCGGGGGAGAAAAATCTAATGTGTCATTTTTTTGCTTTTGCCTGCACGGAGAAAAGTGAACCAAGTTAGTTTTTCTTCTACACAAACCACGCATTTTGTAATGCCAGCATTAAAGGAAACGTTTGCTCCAACCTGGTGGGCATGGCACATTGATGACATTCTCTAAATAAATACCACGGTTCTAGAAATAAAATGTCTAAATATGGTTCTATAACCACTTTGCACCTCACATATGTTTGAATACATGAAAACGCAGCTTCAGTTGCAGCCCCTTTTTTTCTAATGTTGAACAAAATCCCTAAATATTACCTGGATTTAAGTCACAGAATTGCTATGAGATAAGCATGACCAAATTCAAGTGTTTTCTTGAGGGAAAGGATGAGCACATCATTAAAACTTCTTACACAGAGTTCAAATTAAAACAAAGATCACAGAAAGCAGAGAGCAGCAAGGAAACACAAGGAAGCTGACGGTAAACTTTTTTAGCTCCTTTTTGTTATTCCACTGAAGGTGATGAGGATTTAAAAGAAAAGACGATTTCCTTTGTCTTCAGCTTAAGACTTACCTTTTTATGTTAGTATTTCTGATGCTGGGAGCCTAAGTGTATTTCTAACGTGTGTTATTGTAAATTTGACTCCCTAAATGACTGTCTTTATTAATAAGGAGAACCGGCACAGTTGCTGGTTTACAGCGATCTAATGCACAGAAAAAGAATTCAGATCTACAGTTAACAGCCATAGGTAACCATATTTCAGAGCATTTAGTTTTGTTATTAAAGCCAAGCTGGCAGTGTAGGCTTTCTGCTCAGCGGCTGGTCTCTGTGGAAGGTCATTCGAGCCGGACTGGCCCAAACGGCACAAAGGGGAACTATTTAGTTTCCTGGACAGATTTGTTCAGCATGACTTCCATGTACTTCTGCGACATCACACACGTAATGTTTTCGAGGACTCTGGGTCAATTTATACAAGAAAAACCACGATTTATGACTTAACAAGTCATGGGGGATATGTATACGAACATGTGTCTGCCAGATGTGGAGAGGACATATAGGCTCTCTCACTACATTAAACTTCCCCTCTTCTCATGGTCCCACTTTCACTTTTGCTCCAATATTTTATGGTAGATTTTTCTTTCCTTTTGACCTTTTCGTTTGTACTCAAGTGTATAATAGTCATGTCTTACAGTGACTGTTGAATTTGTGCCACCATGACGGCTTAAGATCTCATAGAAATAAACTCACCAGGTGTATTTGGAGTTCCCACATACTCATGCACAAAGGCATCGCTGTGTTTTATAGCCTGCGCTGGGAAAGTGTTGACAAAGCTTGCCTCTGCAAACCCCCGAGGAATGTGGACTATTTACATTTAGATTTCTATCTTTCTCGGGCAAGAAGAAGCTTAGGTTGTGTCTGATCATTTGTATATCATCTTCACTCCTCCCTTTCAGCTATGATCTTATCTTTGCCGGGGCACCAGAGGAGACTCTCAGGAAGTTTCAGCAATCCAACCACAAGGTGCTGTTTGCCGCGGATGGACTGGTATGGCCAGATAAACGACTAGCTGAGAAGTACCCCTCCGTCCGCAGGGGCAAGCGTTACCTCAACTCTGGAGGTGGGTTCCAAAAATTCTCCATGTATTTTGCTTGTTTGTTTTGTGGTTTATTTACAACAATATTCTTTCAACCAGCTTTTTTTTTTAAGACGACACTGGTCTGGAAGGTTTGCTTTAAGTTTTCAGATACTTTGTTTCAGACACTGCACCTCTAATATATTGATGACCAGGGACTTTGCCTCCAATAATTACCATAAATTCACCTACCTCTCCACGTAGTCTCCAGTCCCGAGCATGGGCTCTAACTTCAGGGTGTTGGATGACAGCTGGAGCATTCCTGTGCTGCCCAGCAGTGTGTGTCAGCCTAGCATACAAACCAGCTCTGGTTTCACTGACCCTCCAGCTCACAGGAGATCACCTGGAGAGAAAAAGGAACCAAATACAGTCAAGAATGAGCTCGGTCTAGTCCAGCTGCAAGACCAGAGATTCATCGCACAAGCACTTGAATGACAGCAAGTTCAACCACAGTTGCATCAAGAACGCACAAATAAATCTATAGGAAATATTTTAGTTAAATAAAGATGGTGTTGCTCTCTTGAATGGATAAAAAAACAAAGAAAGCTGGTCACTGCACACCATATACACCATATTTGAATGGCTGTCTCATGCAAGGTAAAAGAGTGGGATAGCCAATCCAGGGGTGAATTGCATACTGTGTATATCCCACTTCCTGTGCACAAACCAGCATGTATTTAGACAGAACACGTGCACCTCTCTGACCCTGCATGGATACAGTTTTTGCCTTGGCTAAACCTAAAATGTGGCGGAAACCAAAAAAAAAGGTGGGGAAAAACAGAACGTTAACATAATACGAAACAGATGGTTTTATACTTTAAACAGATCTCCTGGCAGAAGATGAGTATTCTGTGGGCACATCTCTGCAGTCAATGGGCACCTCTATCCAGACTGTATACTGATCAGGCTGTGCACCGACCTGCCGCAGATAAAACTGGAGTTATGGGCCCTCTTTCTATAACTCCAAATGTTGCTTACATCATCATGTCATTTCATATAAACAGGAGAAGCACGCTTTGTTTTTCTCGTATTATGATAAAAATGGGAATAGAAATCTTTCTTATGTTCATGTGTAGGATTTCCAGGTGATCATGTTTGCGGAGCTTTAAAAATGAAAAGAAATGACGAGCAAATTTGCACCTCTATGAATATGCAGATGAAATCATCTTAGTAGCCTTTTTGCTTGGCTTCTGTTCTGCCCACACAAACAGCCCCAGTGCATGTGTAACACCAATCCACAGTGTATCTCCCATTTGCTGGAAGATTAACCAAGACCTTCAACTGGGATCTGCAGAAAGAAAGAAATCCTAGTTGGTTGTGAGGATTAGCTGAAAGAGAAACTGCAAATCTGACGATAAGCATAGGAACGGTAAAGTTAGAGCATAAGACATTAATGTTACTCTTTGGGGTCATGGCGGGTGTACGTGTTTTGTCTTAGGGTAGATGAGTGTTTGAATAAATTGGCTTTAAACCCATCTAACCCACCCAAATTCTCCGGATACACGGGGGGTTAAGGCATTCCACCGTCAGCTGTCAGACTTTGAAGGCTTGCAGGCCTTATTGGAATTCAGTGGGCCAAGAAGCAGTGGGTCCGCGGTGTTGTTAGTGTAAAGAGTGCTGGAGCAACTTTGAGGAATGGCAACAGGCTTGTGTTAGTTTTAAAACATTAAACCCCCAGGTTTTTTATTACTATCTCATGGTATGAAACTAAAGTATATTTTCCCTGTAAACTTGCCCTGTGAGGTATTTCCTGTCCACAGAGCACAGGATGTGGGTGAGTCCATTCATGTCAGTATTAACTCAATACTTAGCCGTATATGTCTTTTTTCTGTTTTTTCTGTTCCCTCCATGTGGTTGCTCTGACAGGCATCCACTTTGCATGTTGCAGACAGTTCTAGGCGTACAAATTAAGCTACACCACGTTCACGTGAAGAGGCTGAGTGATGAAAGCTCTGGATACTCGTATATGCTTTCAACAAGGAGTAACAGTATGTTCTCATGCATAATCCAGAGGGCGCAGCCAGCTGCAGCTCGCTGGTTCTTCAGGACACTGAATTACTGCTTTCCTTGCGGTCATCAGTCTGGTCTGACCTCCCAGAGTGGAGCCTAACTGTCTCAGGCTGATCAGAGACTGTTTTTAGCAATCATTGTCATTGACATGACATGTGGATTTGTCTTAGCTCCCTGAATGTGCCACAGTTTGTATAAAATTGTAGGCTTTGTTTGTGTTCCTTCGGCTACCGCCCAAGTGACCAGTGGGGAAAGTTTTATTGTATTTGGACACACACAACTGTCTCACGGAGAGTACAGTGTCTGAGGGGTGGAGCTGAGATAAAGAGGGGTTGTGTTTTTCATCGGCTGTGGGGGACAGTTTAGGCAGGTTAACCAGGTAACTTCCTAACTAAACTAACAATGGTTGAAACTAATTACTTCAGACATTTGAGGGTTTCATACATAAAACTACTGGTGCTGCAAATGAAGCATCACATAGGTTGGTCTAGAGTCTAGACACAGACCTATGAGAAAGAAAGAAAAACAAACAAGAAAAAAACACAAAAACAAACACCACTGCTTTTCCATGCCAGCAAACGTTTTTAAGTGTTTCCAACACAAAATTGAGTTTTTTCTTCCCCAGAAAGTTTTCCCAGCTCATGAGCAGGACCTGTGACCAACAGTATAATCTGCCTAAAATTCAGGATTTCCTTTTAACTTCTTTTCATTCCTGCTGTTGAGATTATGTCATGTCTACCCGTTGACTTGTTTACAACGTCTGAGGCTTTTTCTCAAATGATGGGATGCAGAACGGTGCACACCAGCAACACAGCCAAACCCTGCAATCTGTTTCTGTGGTCAGTGTCCTTGAGCAAGAGAGGGCAAGCGGGAAAAAAAAAGAGGGAATTGGAAAGTTGGAGTAGACATTGCCATGAGAATATACATTTAGAGTGGGCAAAATGGGCACTCACATAGTCCCAGAAGCCCAGATAGCAGTGAGAAGGGCATATCAGATTGCAGTTTTGTTTGTTACCCATTACTAAACTTCTCTCTATCTACAGACTGTGGGAAGAGAAAGGCCCAGCCCATTTCTGGTGTGCTCGGGAGGCCTGCCAAAAATCACACTTTGTTTAAGGCGTTGAGTCGTTCTTGGGGTGAAGCCTGTGGACCATGAAGGCAGCAGATCTAGCATAATTGTCCCTAAGCAGCCTGTCAGTGGCATATAACCCTGTAAACATCCCACACCATATAATTAACGTCTTGTTATGTGTTTCACACTGTTCCTTGCAGGTATAATTGGCTACGCTCCCTACATACACAGAATAGTTTCACAGTGGAGCCTCCACGACAATGATGACGACCAGCTCTTCTACACCAAGATATACCTGGACCCTTTAAAGAGAGTGAGTTTACAGCCTCAACGCCAACGATCAATCGAACAATGTTTGCTTTGGACCTACGAGCAAATCTGTCTTCATATTTTCCAGGAAACACTCAATATGACTTTGGATCACAATTGTCAAATTTTCCAGAACCTGAATGGGGCTGTTGGTGAGAAATAAAATTGTTTTTAAAATGTTTTTTGCTAGAATACTTTGAGCCATTTTAGGCCTGTAGGGAAATAAATGTCAGTGCTGAATGGCTGAGCTTGTGGTAGCGTTTGCTGCTGGAAAACAGTCTGTTTGGTCTGAGGAAAAACTCAGCTCCTGGTTAGTGAACTTGAGTCACCAGTGCAAAAAGTGTCTCATCTTTCCCCGTTTTGACAGATGAAGTGCTCCTCAAGTTTGGAACAGACAGAGTGAGAGTGAGGAACATCATGTACGACACGCTGCCAGTTGTTGTCCATGGCAACGGAAACACCAAAGTGAGTACAGAAGTCTTACCATGGGCACAGCTAACCACGTTGCCATATGGCCGGTCTTCACTTCTGTAAAATAAGGAACTATGGCCAACGACACAAGCTCTGAGTTCAGTCGTTCAGCTCTCTTCCACCATTTGACCATCAGATCTCTTTTCAACTACTTACAAAGAGTGTTCAATTCTGGGAAATTCAGGGAGGAAAAATTAGCAAATGATTCATGGAGGGGTTGAAAACCAGTCATTAAGGCCATCTCATTCATCATGGAAGTCGAGGCTTTAGTTAATGCATTCCTTATTGCTATTTAACATCAGTGAGTATCTCACAGGATGTACCGATATCAGTCTGTTGAATTTGTTTTCCATGGAATTTTCC
This sequence comes from Menidia menidia, assembly GCA_907169785.1. Lineage (NCBI taxonomy): Eukaryota > Metazoa > Chordata > Actinopteri > Atheriniformes > Atherinopsidae > Menidia > Menidia menidia. The sequence goes on from CAJRST010006668.1 coordinate 12,592,150, forward strand.
TTCCCGTAACTCCTCCTGAGTTCTGTTCTGCAGCCGGCTGAATGTGTCTGCTCACCACTGGTAATGAACCAAACCCACCAAACTACTGAGTCATTCCTCCCAGAGGCCCAAACAGCCATACGAGAATCTCAAAGTCTTACATGAAGCAATCCATGACCTAGCAGTGGTTTATGCCACTGGTGCTGCCCAGCTGGATATCTGACCCTTAGTTTAAATATGTCCAGATTATCGTGCCAAGATCAGTCTGGTGACAAGCACATGAAAACAGCACAAGCATCTGAAACAGCAGATTGGTAAATACCTCCACCCGGGAAATAATGGGTTCCTATAAAATGTGTAACTTCAATTCACACTGAACACAAAGCAGGAATGGTTGTGATTACAATTAATGACATTTATGCAAAACACAACAAAATGAGAAAGTGATTTCAATGGACTGCCAAATAGGAAAATTTATGGTCCCCGAGGCCTTAAATCTAAACTAAGTAATTCCAGCCATCCCCCAACAATAAAAGAGCAGACAAGCAGAGTATTTTATGTGGTCATCTTGGGTATAGTGTTCTAAACACAAAAAAGAAATATGTTTTACACTGTTGCTAATAAACATTTGCTTAGAAACACACAACAGAAACACATTTATATATAGCACAATCTGTATTTATTTAAGAACAAACAACTGTAAACCAGACATTCATTCATCAAAAGTGCAGAACTTTTGCCGAAAATCATCCTCTGAACACAAAAAGCTTCCTTTCCATCACCATTTGTTCATGCTCTTTTGCAATGATATATTTTTGCTCTCTAAGTTTTCACAACAGTTTCAGGGAGGCCAGTTTAAAGCAGTTCATCTTATCCTTGTCCACCATTTGCTGAACAATGTACACTGGGAGGGTGGCACGGTGGTGTGGTGGTTAGCACCATCGCCTCACAGCAAGAGGGTTCTGGGTTCGAGTCCCAGGGGACCCACAACCTTTCTGTGTGGAGTTTCCGGGTCCTCCCACAGACCAAAACCTGATTGGATGTTGCCCCTAGGTGTGCCTGGTTGTTTGTCCTTGTGTTTCTCTGTGTGGCCCTGTGATGGACTGGCAGACCGTCCAGGGTGTACCCCACCTCTTGCCTATTGACCACTGGGATAGACTCCAGTCCCCCAGCGACCCCATTAGGGAATAAGTGGTAATGATAATGGATGGATGTATACTGGGATTATCCAAAAGCTCCAATATGAAGGACTTAAACTAGTTTTCTAACTAAGTGTAAGACATTTCAACATCAAGGGGGTCTCTAATCTTCTGTTTTCACATATTCATCAAATAGAATATCGGAGCAAGCCCGCAGTGTTATTGAACCTCCACCAAATCCACTGTGATTGTTCTTTTCCACATTAATCAAACATAGTATTTTGTTTCCTTTGGCTGACTTTCTTCAGAGGTCGTAACATCAGAGAGACGAGATGATTATGACTTTCCTGGGACTTTTGCAAACACTAAACCTTCACTCAATAGCAGTACAACACTTATTGGCACCAAAAGTTTTAGTTTTTTTTGCTTTGCCCAAAAAGTTAATCCATTATTTCATACCAATTTGTCCTTTTTTCACTGACTGAAAGCCTTTATGTTGCAAAAAAGTATTTCTAAGCTGCTAACTGAACTGGTATCTTGGATTTCCTTTCTCTCTACAGATGTACTTGAACTACTTGGCTAACTATGTCCCCAATACGTGGAACTATGAACAAGGCTGCAGCCACTGTGATGACAACACTCTAGATCTGTCTGAGTTAAAAGTAGGTGCTTCATATTTAGCCTTTTCCATCCGTTTGCCATGCTTGTTGGCCCACTTCAAAACAGCCGCTTTGGAAAGTTTGTCTTTAGCCTTCGTTCCTGCGGACACAGGAAAGGATGAAACATTGCTTTGGTCTTCCAACATGAGCCATCAGTCTATCTGTGACTGTCTAGACAGCAGGAGGAGAGGCTGACTTGTCTTATTTCAACAGATAAAGGTTTTTGCTGCTGCACATTCTCCTTCCAACAATAATAGATCTGTCCGTTTGGACCCCCTTAAAAGAGCATAAGTGTGAGGTAAACTTCTCGGGGAAAAAGGAAGCCCTGTGGTGCAGGATATGGCTTCTGAGGTTTTCAAAAGGCTTCATTTAAAGGGGTGTCACTGTCGACCAGCCTGCCTTTTAGTGGGCTCCTCAGTGTGGCTTTTATCCGCAATAGTAAGTTATAGTGGTGAAAATTTGTCAGGAAGTTAAGCCAAGCCTGGAAATGTATGGATGGCAAGAATGGCAGGCGGAGGGAAAAGTCGCCAGATGTGTGGTTACATCTGTCAAGAATGTTAGCGACTTTTCCCCTTTTCAAGGGCGGAGCACTGAAGTCAACAGGCCTAATCTTTGTTTTTGTTTGTCTCAAACAAATTCTTCCAACAAAAACTGTAAATCATTTCGAATTGCAAATGAATTTCTTTCAAATCCAAGCCATCAATTTCCTGTTTACATCTCTTGATATAAACATCGCTCCACAAACTGTTACACTGCCACACACATCCTCCAGATTTACCCTAGTCCCCTTGGCTCCATTAATAAATATTGCTTAAATAGTATAACAGGAGCTGATTCAGTACAAAGCTTGCTAGCTTGAAACAGATCATTGTGACCTGGTATAATAAATGGAAAACACTGCTTCTTGTACTAATAAAAATGGGCAAGCCAGAGCAGACCTTTCTTTCCACTGTGTCCCTCTGTTTGTTTGGGACAGAAACTTCTGGAAGACCAGGTCATGTGGAAAGACAGATCATACTGCGTCCAGGCCTTTTTTTTGTGGGTAAACTCCACTTACAGGCAGTCCTGCCTTTGCTCTCTGCGTGTCTTGGTTTTGAATTTAGGCCCTGGATAGACAGTATGCACCACTGAGTAGCAGCTCCATGCCAACCACAAACCTCCTTTGTCTAAAGTAGATTCTTATACATTTTGGTGTTTCTTCTCTTTCCCATCACAAATATTTCAGTTTAGCTTGTGATTGGATCCATTCTTGTTGTCTTCCTGTGTAACAGTATATACTCACCCTGGCTCGCAGCTTGAGGTCCCCTTCTTTTGCCTGGGACGCAGTCACTGCGGAACTCGCAAATTAGACGGTTGTGCTTGGATCGCTCTTCATCCCTTGCCCAGACCTTTGCTGTGAACTGGTCAAAAGGATCAAGAGTCAAGGCTGGGATGTGTGGGCTGGAGCTGTGTGTCATGGGAAAGTCTTTCCTCCTCTCTGTCTGCTCCTTTTTTCCCTCTGTATACAGTATAATCTTCGCCCCGACTGTCATCATGGCTCTTTCACAGTGTGTGCTAACCGTCATTAGCCAGCCTGGTCTGTAGGATGATGATATCCCCTATACTTGTATGGTTAATTTAACTTAAACAGTATGATGTCATATCATAAACAAGATGACAGTTAAATCAACTGACTTAGAGGAAGTCAGTAATGTTGAAACATCTGGAGCAATTTTACTTTTTATAAGGGGGGGAGAAATGAATGATTTATAGTAAACAATATTGTCTAACTGAGACTGGCTGTTTAGACCTGGACTAAATTATCTCTCCTTTAATCTAAACAGATGTTTCCCAAAGTGTTGGTTGGGGTGTTCATAGAGCAGCCAACTCCGTTTCTGCCAGAATTCTTCCAGCGGCTGCTAACTCTGGATTACCCCAAAGATAGACTTCAAATTTTTGTTCACAACAGCGTGAGTGTTTGCAGCTGCCCTCCCTTTTTGATTCCTACACCTTTTAAGTGCACAATTCCTCAGAAGCCATTAATATTGACTTTTCCTTTCAGGAGGTTTACCACGAGAAGCACATTGAAAGGTTCTGGGAAGAAAACAGAAATGTGTTCAACAGTTTCAAAGTTGTTGGGCCGGAGGAAACTTTGAGCCAAGGAGAGGCCAGGAACATGGGAATGTAAGTGGGCTCCTTTTAAGTCGATCGTCAATATGTGTTGAGGGAAAAAAAACGACATTTCCAAAACCAGATTTAGTTGTGTTTGTGTTGGCCATCTATGAATGACTTTACTTTTACTTCACTGATAAAAGGAATCAAATGCTAACGTTTAACATTCAATTACCAAGGCCCCTGTAAGAGGTCATCATAGAAGCTGTCACTGGTACAAGATAGTGCTTTATTACATAGTTGTATGGTGACCACAGGAGTTCAGGGGGTTCACATTCACATAGTAGCATTTTTTCTTCTGTTTGCTCTCTGTTATTGAATGGACCAACTGCATGGGTTCTCCTCACAAAGTGTCACAAAGTTTAATCAGCTTGGTTTAACGCCAATGAAAGCTGCCCAGTAACAATAACCATTGTTATAAAGGTTGCTGTAAAAGGGTTTCAGGGTGCAGAGGTCTGTTGTCTTGTGTATAAAATAGCTTTAAAGGCATCATCTGTGAGATGCAGCCAGAAAGCACATGTTTAAAAGCATTTTTCAAGAAATACCCAAAATGATGAGTTTCTCAGAATTCCTAATGCAATGTTTAAGATTTTTGACCAGCATTTTCACAGGATTTTTTTTTTTTTCACACCACACTATTTCTCATGTGTGTTTGTATCTGATTGATTTCTATGAAGCAGTTCTAGCTGGAATCAGGATATTCTCTCTCTTTCTTGAATAATGCATTATGATACTCACAGCGGCTGCTGATTTAATCCATTCTCTCAGGCATGATGTTCAACGCTGAAAACGTGAAAGACAACATTTGACTATTTTGTGTTGTTTTTTTTTCAATTTCCACAGGGATCTTTGTCGAAAGGATGCTTCATGTGACTACTACTTCAGCATAGATCCAGATGTCATGCTCACCAACAGACAGACACTGAAGCTCCTCATCGAGCAAAACAGGTAATCACACAGTGACTTCAACAGATGCCACTTTGGAAGCGGTTCAACAAGCCTCCTTGGTAGCTGGCGTGATCACTGAATTTCTCCCCCAAGTGGCAAAACCACAGGAACATTACAGCTGAGTAATTAAAGTTTTAAAATAAGCTGCCCAGGCTTCCTGTTTTTGCTTGTCCATATGGAAATGCTGGAAGAGTCTGCAGCACCAACCCTGAAATGCCTATTTGCATTACACAAAAACAAACATGCAAACTCTGTTTCCCCCTCTGCAGCTCGTAATTGGGAAGAAACCTTCCCATAAACTGGATGTCACTGCGGCTGTCGCAGTGGAACTGTGACAAACTGGAAGCATGCAAAGCAAAAGACTTTCTGAGATATTTTAAGGCAGCATGGGAATGCTCTGCTGGCAGATGCTTTGTGAGGGAGAGCCGAGGAAATTTGGTTTAGTTAGTCTACTGTAAGAGAATACCAGGCGTGATTAAGCTTCATTTTAAAATTCTGTTCTGTTTATTGTTTTAGAAAAACATGAGTCTATTGAATTGCCTTTTATAGATTTGAACATACTTGAAAATTCTGTTTAAATACTTACATTTTAAACGAGGCGCTGTTATAATTCTAATTCAATCCTGAATGATGAACTAATCTGGTTTGCATTACCACGATCTGTTTGGTATTGTGGGGTTTGGCAGAGAAAATGCTTCACCCCAAAGAGAAACAGTCCATTAGGTGTTTAGCTGTCTGTTAGATTTCCCCCAAGTTTTATCTGCTCTGACAGAAACACCATTTCTCTGCTCTGTCTCTTGCTTCCCACAGAAAAATAATTGGCCCCCTTGTCACCCGTCACAGCAAGCTTTGGTCCAACTTCTGGGGAGCCCTGAGTCTGGATGGTTATTATGCCCGCTCGGAGGATTACGTTGACATTGTGCAAAGGAAACGCATGTAAGTCATAAGCGTAAACAAAGCGATACCTTTGCGTTCTCTATGGTTTACACACACCTGCCCGTGCAGTGTGGATATGACAGAAAGTCTATAACTGCACATTTGGACTGAAACCGTTCACATTCGTGCTTTGACTTCAACAACAGGAACTGCTTTTGTCACGGGCTTCCAGCCTACAGAGTACATCGGAGAGTAATTTAAGTTACCGTCTACCTGGGCAGTGATTTAGAGCTGAGCAATAAAGCCCGAGGCATGAAAATTACTGTAGTCAAGTTCGACACTTTTCTCTGATTGGACATAAAAATAACAGTAAATGGGATCCAGATGGCGCACTCCCACGCTCACCCACCACGGCACATTGTATCACCCACAAGCATCCTCTGCTCGGCCGTTTCAACCAAAGACAGCCTCCCGAATGCCACCGCGTGCATCCTGGCTAATCGCACCACATCGTTCTCTCACACCAGCTCTAATCATTCCTGGATCTTAAATAATGAACAGTGTAAATAACACAAGATGACGTCTCTTCTAGCATTCCAAGAATACAATTTGAGAAGGTCAAAGCGAAACGAGCCCCTAATCTTTCTGTTTTGTTGTTTTAAGGGGTGTGTGGAACATTCCTTACATGGCACATGTATACCTCATCAAGGGCAGTGTGTTAAGGAGTGAACTTAAAGAAAGAAACTACTTTGTTCTGGAGAAACTGGACCCAGATATGGCTTTGTGTAGAAATGCCAGAGAAATGGTAAGACAGTATTGCCGCTATGCTTCCTTTAAAATATGCATGTAAAGATTACTGAAAAAACATAGCACAGCAACTTGTAGGTTAAAATTGAAAAAAAGTGTAATTCATACCAAAGCAAACAGCTCGACGGAAACCAAAGAAGGGCAAGTATGAGTGTTTTGAAACGTCTTTGTCTGTCATTGGTGCATGACCCTTCATGCATTTTGGGGTTGCTGCTGCAGCTTGTAACCCATCACTCCTCACTTTCTCTTACCTTTGGTTGTCATGGTCTCAGATACATGTGATGCTCGGCTTGGGAGCTGAGGACATCTCCTTTTACCTTTTTATATGTTTTTCTTTTCACTCACATGTCTCGTGCTACTCCAGCTGCTTTGGAGTTGGTTTGCCTCTTTCCCAGCATGCGTTCCTTCCACATTAACCCACAAAGACATCAGCTTCAGAGGGACTCTTGCTCCTTTTTTCATGCAGGCGCTATGCCGTTTCTGCCAAGTTCTCACAGATGTGACACGTTTATTTACTTGTAACTTGTCACTGTATCTTTGCTTTTCAAATGATACCATTCGTTTTACATGATGCTTCTCCTCCGTTTTAGACCAGTCACAGAGAAAAAGACTCCCCTTCTCCGGAATCATTCCATATGCTAAGGCCCCCAAAGGTCTCCGTTTACTTTATTCTGTTTTATCAAACATCCATTTCCAATGAGTTAGAACTCAGAGTCTGAATCTTGGTCCAATTTACTGATATGCATATTTTTACTTGCAAAAAAACGTTTTCTTGTTGTGATCTATATTTCTAAGCAGCACAGTCACATTCTGGTACTTTTAATTGATTAAGTGCAGTGTGGAATCTTTGTGCTATTTACCCTGCATTTGCCAGTGAAAACGACCTGAATGAGACATACTAAGACAGTTTTGTGAGCCTGTTTATGTTGCTGCCTGTTTCACAACAGATGAAATTAGAATGGCTGGTAGCTCTTTGGAAACTGATGTTGATCATTGTTTGTGTTGAATTTACATTTAAAAGCAGATTAGTAACAAACAGAGCGATAAAGAGCTGTTTTTGTTTAGTTTTTTTTTTGCAATTCTTCACCGCAGTAAGATGAATAGTTAGGTCCCATGCAAGTCCCCTGTCCTGATGCTTTACGCCCAAACAGCCAAACCTCACAGCAAACAAGTAACCAGCTGCTCCCTCTGAACACACCGACTGATCTCAGACTAGGCTCAAACAGCATTTCCTTCCACTCCTGTGAAACATCTGGTGTAATTCACAGCTTTCACAAGATGGTATATTGCATTTGCAATTTGGAAACTGGCGAATACGATTCCAAAAACCATCCCTTATTTGTAGTGTTTGCTCCTAGTCTGAAAGTGAGTCCAAAACCACTCCTACACAGCACCCTTCTAGTGCCTAACAGGATAGTGAATATTGTTCCTGCATTGGCTTCGTCCCAATGCTGCCCCTCTGTTCCTGTCTCCTTCCCTAAGTACTCCACCTTGTCTTCTTCCAGACCCACCAACAGACCTGCAGCCCTCCGCCCACCGCCAATAAATAATCTCAGATTATTTATGTCACCTGTGTGGGAGTGTGTGTGTTTCATTTTTCCTGTAGAGTTCAACATCATTGGTTTCAGTGTGTTTAAACACACTGAAATCAATCTTTATCCTCACTTTGTGAGTGTTTACCTCTAATGATCTTGATGTGCTGTAGATTTAGATTTTAGACAGTCGTGTCAGTGTGAGTCTGTTAGAAATACCATTTGGCAGTTTTGTTTTTCTCTGAACTTTTGGGTGAAACTGACTGAACTTATCTGTTTGCTGCAGGGAGTCTTCATGTACTTAACTAACCGCTACGAGTTTGGGAGGCTCATTTCCACAGCCAATTATAACATTTCTCATTACAACAGCGACTTGTGGCAGATATTTGAAAACCCTGTGGTAAGTTAGTTAGTTGATTATTCTTCCAAATGACAATTTGAATAAAACTGTTGTCTCATGCTCGTGTCGCAAACAAATGGCATCACGTGCCTTTCTGTTAGGACCTAATCTGTAAGCATGGGGACTAGAGCTGGGTAGGGTTTAGTATGTACAAATGGAAACCCCCCGATAAGACCAATTACTTCAGTCTGATATGGCTCCAGTGTGGTGGGCCTTCTGCTTTTGGCAGGCTGGAATCTGCCCTGTAGGAGGAGGGATTAGTTCTGTGTGGTATGCAGGTCAGCAGAGAGGCCGGAAAAATGCGCGCTAATCTGAAAATCTTTTACATGCAGGACTGGAAGGAGAAGTACATCCACGAAAACTACACTCGGATTTTCACCGAAAACTACTTGGAGGAGGTTTGTTTTTATGCGTGTGTACCTGCATGTCTGCGGGGAACAGACAGACTGAGAGGCCGTGAAACAGGATGACATAATGTCGCAGGGAAATCCTCACATCTGGTTTTAACATGTCTGGGGGTAACATTACAGCCGCTTCGACTCCAGGTGACGGTGTAACTCAAGTCCATTCTGGGCGGCCTCTGCCTGCGTGTGTGTCTTGCAGCCTTGTCCAGATGTGTTCTGGTTCCCCGTCTTCTCGGAGAAAGCCTGTGATGAAATAGTGGAGGAGATGGAGCACTACGGCTCGTGGTCTGGGGGCAGACATGAGGTCAGTCAGCTTGGATCGGGCTCCCCACGACACAAAGCTACACTATGGGCACAGTGCTGCCACCCACCCCAAAGGAGTTTTGTTCTTGCACATCTGCAAGCTTAAAACTCTCTAGTGCTTGAGAAAGACTGTGATCTCTTTATCACGTTTGAAAAAGCATTAAAAACCTTTACTGTAAATAATTTAGTGTGGATACAATTTCCCTCTCAGCTTTCCTAATGCTGGGTTTTGTATCCCCGTAGAGGGGCTGCAGTTGTCCTGCCACTGCGTAAGTTGTCTGATTGTTTCCATTTATAAGACCTGTACCTCAACTGAATCGATCCAAGTTAATGTTTAATTAATGCCATCCCACTTTGATGCTCTTAAAAACAGTGGTAATGGAAGTCATTGTCATCAGAGTCTATTTAATCTTACAGTGCCTCTGCTCCAAAGTACTGGCAAGTCAACACCAATCAATGACAACAACAACACAATGTGACAGAGGTTCCAGGTATATGATGCTGTTAAGCACGGCAATATTTCCAGGACCTGTGGTTTCTGGTTTGGTATCTTCTCTGAAGCCTGGCATGATGCCTGGCTGCTAAGTAGGCAGCTGAACAGAGGCAGACGGTCAGGAAAACACTGCCATAATTCTATCATCAACCTTCTTTTCATTCAGCGGTTGAATAAAAGCGATTCAGTTAACCGGGGCCTATTTTTCCTAGTTAAATGGAAGGTGGGTGGGTCGTTACACCTGTTACCGCCAGCCCAAATTTCATCCGGCCGTTTCAAGGAAAACAGCATCAAGCCGAGAGGCGTGGTTAAAGACTTGGGGTCATTTTTGTCAATCGTTAATCACACAGCTTCATTTTCTCAGGACAAGAGGATAGCCGGGGGATATGAGACGGTGCCGACGGATGACATTCACATGAAGCAGATTGGTTTTGATAAAGAGTGGCTGCACTTCATCCGAGAATTCATATCACCTGTCACTTTAAAGGTTTTCTCTGGATACTACACAAAGGTTAGTGGGGCCCAAAGCAGAAAGGCAGCTCTGAGGAGCAGTTTCTCATCTGCATTATCCCTGAAAACCTCTTTCTGTTCTTTAGACATCTTCTACTAGTATATTGTCACAATGCCTAATTACACTACATATTACCTTCGTTTAATGATCCCCCAATTGAATTACGTATCAAAAGAGGAGGCAGAGAAGATGTCTAAAGATGTCTAAAAGCAGTATAAAGATTTTATGTATTCACCATCAATTATTTTATGTCCTGACGTGCTTTTCTGATCCTGATCGCAGGGCTACGCCATCATGAACTTTGTAGTCAAATACACACCAGAAAGGCAAGCGTTCCTGAGACCCCACCATGACTCCTCCACCTTCACCATCAACATTGCTCTCAATAACAAAGGCAGCGATTTCCAGGTCAGCAGCTGGTCCATCATTCTGCTCTCAAACATCTCGACTTATTTCAAAGTTATTGGTCCTGCTTTACAAATGAACATCACTTGACATCTGTCTTATGTATCTGTCAGGGTGGAGGGTGCCGTTTCCATAGGTATAACTGCTCCATAGAATCACCGAGAAAGGGCTGGAGCTTCATGCATCCGGGGCGACTAACACATCTCCACGAAGGCCTCCCCACCACTAATGGCACGCGCTACATTGCCGTGTCCTTCATCGATCCTTAAGACCTTTTTCTGTTTTGTCTTTCTGTTTTTCTTCGCCCCCACCCCCCCAACCCTTCACCTTTGTTTTAATTCAAGTTTCACGTGGCAGATTTTTTGCTGATACATTTTAAAGGACAAGCGGTTGAAGGAATCTCTGTCAAACAGAGCTTAGAGCGGACAGGAAAGTCATTCACACAGAGACTTGGAAGCAGAGGGCGGTGTCGCACCGGGTTTCGATTTGACGCGTTCGTACAGTTTTCTACTGTATCCAGGTTTTCCATCGCCGTGGTGACCATCACTCACACACACTGGTTTCTTTGCTGATGAGCAGCTGTACTGCACGGGTGAGCAGGCAGCCGTCGGGTTTCTTTTGGAGTCCGGGCTGCACTGTCTCTGAAGTCGCCCTGCTGGTGCTGATACACCTTTCCATGTTTCTGAACTCATTAGTGTCCTGTGTGTGTGTGTGGGTATGTATGTGTATGTGTTTCTGTGTTTTTCTACCCTGAAGCAGCTCATTTGGTATTTGTTTTCAATCAAACTTGTGTCCAGTGAAAAAGGAAATCTATTTTTCTAACTTTGCACAGCTGGACAGCGAATTCTGTTTCAATTCTGTTTTACTTGAAAGCCCCACCCCCTTTCTTCATTAATAATTACATCTGATTTAGTGAAAATAAATTCCAGGTGGTTATGTGTGAATGGATTTTGAAACTCAGCAAATTTATTGTTTAACTTATTGTGAAGTTTTAATAAAATTCTCTATGAAGAAAATCTGCTTTCTGATGCGTCATTTCTGTGTTTTTTTTTTTTTTGTTTTTTTTTTTGATTTTTTGGTTTTTGTTGGCTTTAATGACAGTAGGTTGACAGGAAAGGGGGAGACCTGCGGGAAAGGGCCGTGGGCCGGATTCGAACCCACGGCCACCCGCTTACGAGCAGAGGCTCTGTATATGGGCCGCCCGCTCTAGCCATTAGGCTACGGCTGCGGCCCTCATTTCTGTGTTTTTAAGGCATCAGTCAGTATATTTACACAGAGTGGAACCAAGCAAGGGGTCACAGCTCACCCTGGTCATTTGAAGGGGCTGTTGTTTTTGTGGAGGATTGAGGGTAATTAGCTGAAGAATGTCCTGAAACATGGAATTTGAGGAAAAAACATTGAAGACTTCCTGTCTATGTGTAGGAGAGCAGCCTTATTGGTAGTTTGATAGCTATGCAGGACTCATTCTTACAAACAGCCACAGACTGGTCCTTGTGGAGGGTCTTTGTTGCACCTCTGAATGCTGCTTAGCCTAGTGTTAGTCTATTTGGATGTCTAAACAGAGTCAATTAAAAAAGTATTTCGATTGATGTTTTTAACCATTTAGTCATTCCTCTAGGTTTTTTCAATTGTGAACAGGACAGATGCAGAATCAATCAGGCTGCTCTGCTGCAGGGAGCAGCTCTGGAGTGTTTTGGGCTGTGGCCTGATGATGTACACCGGTGCAAATGTAGTTCAGCATACCTTAGGGACTGTGTGTAAACATGTCCAATGAAGCTAATGAAAGCTACACAAATGAGGGCTGTAAGACTGATGGTGGAGCAGAAAGGGGATGCATGGGGGGGGGGCCCACTGAGATACTATCATCCTTCAGGAAACGCTGTTCATTTATATCTGAATGGTGTTTAACTCAGCAGATGTGAATCGTGAACAACAGCTAAGCACTGGAGGCAGACGATCCTACCTACATCTGTTCTTAACACATCATACTTACCTAGCTATCAAATCTCATTACTTCTTAGCGTCGGCAGCCTCTGGACTCTTGCATCTATCCCTGAGGGGCCGTGTTTTCACCCAGCAGGGTGGACTCCCCGGACCAAGCACATGTTTCAGCTCCCTGTAAAGCCCCGATGAAGGCTGAATGTCTGAAGAGTTGTTATGAAGCAGCAATGATGGGGGGAGAGGAGGAGGAGGAGATTTAGGTCAGACTTGGTGGTGGTGGGGGGGGGCTCATTCAGCAGCAGCTCACTGCTGCTGAATGAGCCCTTTGTGAGCATCATTTCCCCTGAACTGCCCTGTGTCCATTCCCTCTGAAAAGTGACATTGATTCCAACCGCTCGTGCAGGAAAACCTCCATGCCGACCAAACTAGCGGAGTCTCGGAGGAATAGCTTTATCAAAAGGCCGTAATGGATAGAAATGTTCCAAACCTGATTTGTTTCAACAGTTTAGGAGGGTGAGGTAGACTTTGGGTATCTGACTTTTAAAGGCAGGTTGTTTGAGGTCTCAGCAGATGTAAGCCAGTGAATATCCATGTTAAGGGTGGCTGAAAAGATTGGAATTAAAATCTTATACCAAAAAAAAAAAAACATTCAAATGCCACTAAGTGCAGGGTGTCCAAGTGCAGGACAGTGATTTAGCCATTAGTGCAGCTTACACGCTGGTCCTGACAAAACAAAGGCTTTAAATGAGTATTTACATTCATGCAGGAACCGAAGTGCCTGCAGCCAGTTACAGTAGTGTGTGGCCACAGCTGGTGTCCATGGCTCACATTCAGCCCGATGTGGCACTTAAAAGTAGTTTCCACCAAATTCAGGCTGCACCAGATGTTCTATGTACCAAGCCACCCAGTTAACGTTTAGACCAAAAGCTCACACTGGATGCGGTAGGCCCTTTCACCTGCAACGTGCCATTTGGCCAGGCATGTAGAAAAGGTTTTGAGCATCTGGAATACTGGAAAACGAAAGGGGCCTAAACAAAAATGGTTAATCCCTTATTGCAGGCGTGTCCAACTCCACTTTTCAAGGGTCCAGTCTTCACCCAGTTTTAGAATTGTCCCTACTTCAACACAACCGATTCTGATCAAATGGATCATTTCAAAGGATGAAGTTCTGCACCGCTCTGACATCCGTTCAAACATCCCTCCTTTAGGAAACTGTATGCGAAATATATGAATTGTGCTTACCAGATGCAGGGGGCATGTCTAGGAGGTTAAACTAAAGGGCCAGTTCACACAAAATAAATGACATTTTGTGACAGACTCACAGGCATAGATAACATTTTTGGATTTTTTAATTGGACTTAACTGAATCATTCATTTGGAGGCCTGTGCATGAAGACAAGAGGCTCAAAAACATACCTTAAGATTCAACTCTAAAAATATGTTCAAATCTACCTCATAAAAATGCTAGGTTCGGAGAAAAAAAAAAAGACTGGAAATAAAAAAATAAAAAGTAAAACTATTTTTAACTCTGAAACTAAAACAGTGGACTGATCATTTCTGTAATCCCACACACTGTTTCACGATTACAGCTGCAGCATTTTCCTTGAATAATCTACACGATCGTGCATCTTCAGAGAAAGATCACCAGGCTTTAATGTGACTACAGCCAAAATTAGATTAGATTAAATTTATTCATTTACACAGCCAGCCATTGTCAGTTTTGGAGAGGATTTTCTCTCTGCTTTGTATGCAGCTGGGTGCCCTTTCAGCTTTTATATTGGGTTCAAATGGTGCCAACTCTGTCCGTATCACACAAATGAACTTGATGAAGCGATAACCAGCCTTTGCATACTGCCCCGTAATATTGCCATTGGTTTTTGTTTTTTTGTTTTGTTTTTAATTAATTTTCTAGCTCAGCCGGCGCGTCCAGAGATACTATGGATATGAAGTAGGCCAACCATCTGTACACGTGTTAGATACCAATATGCACCGCACGGCTGACTTGCTCCTCTAATTTTGTTTGAAGAGGAGGCTGAAGGGGTGGGAGGTATCTGGGTTAAGATGAAATGCAGTTAGTGGAAAAGTACCAGCCTGGGCCACAGATCAAGAGAGGAAAAGGTTAATCCGAATGGCTGTTCACTGGTCACCAGCTGTGTGTCGTGCATTAAAGAGATGGGCAGGGACAAGTTAAAGGCTCTTATATTTGATGAATTTCAAAGATGCAAAGCATACCAAAAAATGCTCATTTGAGCAAAATAAAGTAACACAGGAACATTTTCAAGGCTTGGAGCAGAGCATCTACTCTGCAGATTCAGAAGTGAGAGACTTCTGCCTCAGACCGGTTTTTTCAGAGATCCTTTACATGCAGTTAAATAGTGGAACTCAAGTTGTCAGCCTTCATTACTAGCTGAACTTAGATATCAGTACCTCTACACCGTAGTTTATTCTTATCCAATAAATAAAGATTAAAAATAGCCAGAATTTAAATGGCTTGTTCTCTCTTTTTAATCTTTTGCCTCAGCAAACCTGTAAAAAGAACAAAGATTTCACATATAACTAAAACTCTGTATTTACTTTTAACTAAAACTAACAGTATAATGTGTATTTAGAGTGTGACATGGAACGTTTCATTGCTTTAGGAGCTAAAAAGGGGGAGAATTCCTTCATTATAGCATCATAAAATCACTGCTTTCTAGCAGCAGCTTTAAAAACACAGTAAAAGCTTTACTGGACTTTAAAAATAGACCCAGAGGATCTAAACACCGTGTGCAAAATCCCTGTTAATATCTGCGCGTCAGGGTCGCTTATGTTAAGCTAATATCTATGATTATACTCAGCACAACAAAATGAACTCAGATGTGTCAGTTGTGACAAGACGTGGCGAACGTGATTCATATGATTAAACAAAATTATTACGAGCCTGACATCTCGCCCATCTCCCAGGCAATCAAAAACATTCAACGTCCATAATACCAATTATAGCTGATTGTACGCCTTGAGACTATCAGCACACTCCCTTTTACCAGGCAGACTGTTTACCGTCTCAAAGTAAATAAGGCACACGTACCATTTAGCAAAATTATACAGCCATGCTCTGTAAAGACAATAAGCATCCCCCACACCCCCAGACAGATATTGATTTATGGAGGAGACAAAAGTGGAACATTAGATGGGTGGAGGATGGGGAGTTGTCAAACGCCGCCCGAGCTCAGTTTATAGTAAGCAAAGACAGCTCTCAAAACAGGTCTTTTATGAGCTATTTTGGAGTCTTCTGAAAGATCTTTCAGAATGTTTAGACTGGTTTTGCTCCTTCAATCAGAGCTTTGTGCGCTGAAGTGCAGATGAAAGAATGGTAGTGTGGGGTGTTCTGGTGTCAGGGTGTGTGCGTGGAGCCAGCGTGTCTTAGGTCAATAAGAGGGCAGGAAAGAAGAAACAAGAGCCTGGTGTTCAGACCCCCAGAGCCACCCTGTGGGTACAAGCCACCATTCTAAGAGTGGAGGTCGAGCTCTTGCTCTCTTGACTTTCCTCTTGTGAGATAACAACAACCAATCCATCCCCGCCAAAAGGCAAGTGCAAACCACCATGTTGTGGGTTTTATCCCGCTGATTCTTTTACAGCCTGATGAATAGTGATATTGTCCCGGAATATATTCCATGAATGTGATGAGGGGGCTGTTTCCCCCCCCCGCCCAATAACACGGGCCTGAAATAATCTTGGTGCTTGATGACAACATTTGCTGTCATGCCTGTTGGCATTCGATTAGTTGTTCTTGGCACACTGTGTGTGCGATGGCCACCCACACTCGTCACGCCAATGAATCAAAAAGATCTGGTGGCTCAGGCCAGAATACATCACAGTTTGAGAGTTTAGATTTAGTAGAGAGCAAATGAAGTTATGGCTAGTATCAGTTCAGTCAAATTAATAATAATAATAATTGAATATATATATATATATATACAAACACACATCAGCACTCAACCTAAAATGTAAAATACCAGTCAGTCTGATTCCAGCTTCTGTTGACAGTACTAAACCCAAACCATCCAGAACAGCATGATTATATATTATAGAAGGGGGCAGGAATCTCTTTGAGGTCCCAAAGACTTGAGCTTATATATATCTGTCCAAAACAACTCATAACTCAATTTTATGTAGAAATGTTTTTAATGAAACAACGTTTCTACTAGTCCTTTTTCGAATGTTAGTCTGTGTTTTTCTGTTGTTTATGGTGGCCTTATTTCGTTGCTGGTGTGTTTTTCAACTACTTGTCTGTACAGATGCAGCAAAAACAGGGTTCAAACTATAATACTCCCACTGCCGTGTTTCACACATAGGATAGGGCTCTTACGGTGGAATTACATGTTTTAAGATAATCTATCCACAAAACCTTTCCCAAAAAGCTGCTGGGTTGTTTTAGCAGTTCTTTTAGGCAGTTCTGATTGGTGGATCTTTGTCTCATTCATCAAGTTAATCATATTTCATGAACCAAATCAACATTTGAACCTCAGAATCTGTATTTATGTCTCCTATAAACTCAGCAGAGTCGCAGTAGCTGGAGCACCACAGGGTATGTACGTTCATTCAGAAAGCCAAAGGAAACCAGTCTGCAGCAGTGTTCGTGACATGAGAAAATTCCCACAGCTGGTCTTTGACCTCAGTCCATGGAAAGCTGTCTACCAGCTTCTTTCTATCCATTGGTTTGATATAATTGTATGTTCCCGGTTATGTGGCTCTTGTTAGATTTGTAGTTAGCACTTTGTCCTCAAGTCCTATCAGACACTAAAGCTGAAGAGTCCCTCGGGGCGTGTTTGTTTGTTTTGAGCCATCCATGTGAACCTGTTGCCCTCTGAGGAGCCGGAGGCAGCACAGCAGCAGACTGGCAATCTGGTGACCACAGCACATTAAGACAAAAACCAGTGGTGACCCACCCTAATCCTTCTAATTGCCTCTTTGGCTCCAACTTAAAAGACCAACCACAAGTGAAAGATTTTTTTTCCCCTCTTGGATACCTCTGCTGTATGTACAAAGAAATCCTCCAGACTGGACCTTGTGGTCTGTGACTTTGTGCTGTGGCTCTCTGCCTCGATCCGGGCACTCAGCCCTCACTTTCTTTTTTTGTTTTACTTTCACAAGTTTACTTAAATGAATTATTTATGATCGGGGTCACGCAGAACTATCCCAGGCATACACCGAAAGGTACACACCGTGTATTCAACTACAATATTAATGTTTTTCTTCTCAATTTTGCCCCGAGAGTGTGTTAAATGATTCATGAGGATGAAACTTCTTTCAACACCCTGACCAGGAAAGCTCACAGGGTTCTGAGACGTTTTACCATAAAAACAGAGGGAAAAAAGACGACAATGATGATGATGATGATCATGATGACGATAGGGTAAAGATCGTGACCATGATCAGGGCTGAGATTTAAAATAAGCCGTTCGAGCAGCCAAAATCCCACCGATGGTAATTCAGTGAATCCTGATCCTATTGAATGACACTTCAAATGTAATGTGGGATCACCTGTTCATACTATAAATGTCAACACAGGACAAGAGGAACATTAGAGAAAAAATTGATAAAAAAGGATGCACGTGCATGCACAGATATTAACAAAAACACGTGATCAGTAGCAATTTGGTGCACGGTGTCCTAAATGGTGGCCTTTAGATGTAATGTTAGTCATTTCATTCAATAACAGTGGAAACAAATACTGTGCACTGACATCATATCCATCAGGTGCCGCTCTGCGTCATATTAGAGTTGGCTGAATGGAATTAAAGACTTGAGCTCTGCAGTGGGTCATCTGCATGAGATCCCTGAGAAGGTTTGATGGTGACCATCTGACCAGGAAAAAAAAGCCCAAAAGACGATGCCCAAGTCAAATTGCGGTTATATAAAGTAGGTGTGGGCACTCTGCCCCCGCGCTCACCCCATACACATAAACACACAGGTTTGAAACCACAGGGAGTTGAGAAAGCTGGAAATCACACTGCTCTTAATCATCACATCCTCAGGAATGTGAAGCCCAAGGGCTGCCTCCCAAGGTCAAAAGTTCCCCTCCTCACTCCACCTTTTTCGGCTGATTCTAAATGATGATCCTGGTAGGTTCTGTGGTATCTTCTGCTGTGCTGATTGGGAGATAAAAGCCAGCATATTCATCCTCTAAGTTTTTGTTTGATACTACGCCACGGCAAACAAGGGGGCCATTCTTCTAACTTATCTATCAACGCGTGTAAAAAACATCCAGCTGCTATGAACTTGAAGATTCTGTAAAACTGAGAAGGCAAATTCTGTGACTTCTCAGAGACGATTAGTTGATGAAATGCCAATAAATTATTGGAAATTCCGACATCAGAGGGAGAAACTTTCTGAGCTGCCTTTTCAATGATCTGCTTTATTGTGAGGAGAAAGCAGCGCCAAAACAGAACTGGGAGATCATGAAAGGCAGCTTAAGTGGATGATTGCTGAGTTTTATTATTGGAGGCGAAAAACCCTTTTGAACTTGTGGCCAAGTCAAGAACACTGAATAGGAAGCCTGTAGTTGACAAGCATTGCAATCAAAGGAGGCAATGATTGACGCATGGGGGTGGGGTATTATAATTGTCATTGTTATGACAATTATCATAACTGTCATTGTTACGACAATTATCATACCAATGATAACATTGTTATTAGAACTATTATAGCAAACCTGGGAGCTTCTAAAACCCTAGAAATGGATGTGTTGGACATGTTTATCTTTTCAGCACAGGTGATGCCACATTTTCCAAACCTGATTGATAGACAGCAACCTATCAATGACATTTCTCTGACTCTTTCTCATTTAGGAGCGACTCTTATCTCACATCTAAGCAGATGCTGGGCAGACACTGGCCTCAGCTAAACTCATCCTCACACAGGCTAAAGTCAACTTGCAGACACACCAGGCTTCCCAGCTCCTGGTTGGATTTAGGCAGCAGGCTGAAATAACTTGGCCCAGTCGGTGATTAGTGTATATTTGCCTACGTGCACACTCACACACAATTTCCTGTCATTTCCACTTGAGCTTGAAGAAGGGTAAATGTGAATGTATGTGGCCACCCAAGAATGAATATCCAGTGCTTGTTGGCTTGACGGCTCAATTTTCTCTTCTTCTACTGTTTTTTTGTTTTTTTTTAACGTCGGACAAAGAATTTACATGCTGTTCATTTTAAGGAAATTTCTTTATTCAGAATGTACGCTAAATGCTTTTTCTACTTCCAGAGCCACTGTGCTCTGGAAGTAGCTGCTCTGGACTCCCGTCCTGTGTGGTTATGCTCCATGGACTAAAAACACGAAAAGCATTTACCTTAGACCGTTTCCATCACCAGGAGTGAACATTTACAACTCATTAGCAAAAATAAATAAAAATACAAAATTGGAAGAGGAACTCAGTCAGTAGTTTGAACCCTTTTCAGTCCTTTGGCTTTTAGTTTCTGCCCAAGAAAGAAACATGTAGGCACAGCACTTGTTGAGAGGAAAGTGTAATGGACCAGGTGTTTTCCCCCTTATGTTGGTACTGCCAAAGCAGCCATAACTGCCAGTGCTCTTAATGTAGAGCAACATGAAAGCTAAGGCTGAAACTAATGCATCACGGTAGTCTGGTCAGGGGTGACATCATTTCCTTTCAGCCTCAGCGGGTCTGGAATGTGACACCCCTCCAGTTCTTGTTGCACAGAGCTGTGAAATTCATCCACGGCGGAGGCAGCTGGAGTTCAACGAGCAAAAGGTCTGAGCGGACGTCGGCTCCGATACCAACGGCGAGAATAACTCCCATCCAGACGCTTTAAGCAGCAGAAAGAAAATATCCAGAGCCTTAGAAGGATGGCACAATTCTGACATTTTGCCAACTACTATTTACGCAGATGTGCTGTAATCTGGCCTTCAAATTGTAGGGCCGCGGCACAAGAAATAAGCATTACTGAAGCTTTTCTTCCATTTTGTCCCGGGCATAGATTCAACATCAAGCTAAATCACACCCTGCATGGTGTCACCGCTTGATCATACGAAATAAACTGGACGCAACAGAGAAACACAGCAGATGCAGAACATGAGTACTGAGGATGAGATACCCTCAGGGCATTGAGGAGATTTATATTCTTAGGAAAAACCATGATGTCTTTTCCTTAGAGTCACTTCCTGATTGCTGAAACCGTGACTCAGCGCTGATAAAGAGGGATTCAGTTCTCTGGTGAGCTGAAGTGATATTTGAGGGGGGAGCTTTGTTAAGACTCGCATTGAGTCTGAAAAACTCTGCGTAGGACGAACATCTGGTCAGAGAAGTATGGGAGTGGAATGTAACCAATCATGCAAGACACGGCTGCAGCTCCAAGCCATGACTCCTGGGGGGTTGACCTTTTTCGGAAACATAGAGGTGGATGCTCGTAATAGTAATTAAAACAAAACCACCTTAAACGTACCTTCTTTTTGTAGCACTGACATCTCCAAAAACTTAAAGCCAAAATACTGTTTAAGTAAAAACTGTTATATCCAACACAGAAGCATTAATCAAATAAATGCAGTTTTAAAAAAATCTATACTCACTCTGAAGTTGAGCCAAGCTTGTTTTTACCACTGCGTTGCATCACCTTTTCCCTTAAATATTGTTCTGTGGGTGTGAAAGAACAACGAAGACCACCTGCTGTGGCTTTAAAGGTGAATCTTTTTCTACTCGTACAGAATGGCTGTTCTTTGAGAAAAATAAAACCTTTGTCATCCTTTGTTAAATCCTAAATCTAAGAAAAAAAACTCTGCAGTGGGTGACAGATGTGGGATGTAAGTAGGCCAGCGGTTACATGACTAGTACTGGGACGGACATTGTTTTGTTGAAACTACAGATGTGCTCCTTCACCCAACACTACTAGCATACAACTGGACTCTTGAATAATAAGCCATTTGGATGACATCTTGGCAATGTTTACTTCTCCAAGCCTCCGACACATATTCAATTTCGAATGTCATGAAGCTGCTGGCCACTAGCCTAACTTTGGCGCGTGTCATTTCCATTGAAGGTATAATTAGCATGTACTTTTCCAGGCCCAGTAATAACAGTTTCTACATTTTATATGCTGCTTGAACTGAAAGCGTCCTCTCCTGTTCTTACACGCCGTGCATTTGCTTTCAGCGTATGAAATGATGATTCATGTGAGGTGATGACATACGGGATGCTCTTTCAGACGGGGTGAGTTGGACTACATGAAGAAAAGGGACTCATGATCCTTCAGGGTGCAAAACATCGGTGCAGCCTGGTTTCTAGCTCCTCTTCAAACGCACTTTGAGCCCAGATCAAACCAAACTGTACCTTGTTTCATTTGATTTGGTTTGCACTGCACACTTTGATCATATTCTAAATTTCTATCAGTTCGATTTCTTCTCTTTGCAGACTGAAGGCAGCGGCTCTCAGCTCGGAGATGCAGCTGAATTCAGTCTCTGGGGTAACTGCATTGATATTTATTCTGTCTTTGTTAGCACATAAAGGCTGGAGCTGCTCTTTCAGCATAAATAGATATCAGAGTGTCTTTGCCTTATAACTAATTTTTAAGTAGAGCAGGATGATACAAAAAAACAGCCTAGATTTTTTTTTCTTGTGCATCAGATCAACAACCAGCTGGCTGATTTCAGGGATATGGTTTAATAAAGCAGCCAAAGCTGAGGGAGGGAAGGATACATTCTGATAAGTGTTTTAGAGTTTTTGACCTTTAAACATCATAAAATCAGACAGCTAGAGGGAGTTTAGAATGTGTGGTGACTCTTGGCTGTACATTGTGGTAAAAAAAAACAAAAAAACAATTTCACTTTGAATTTATCATGAAAACATCTTGTGCTTGGTCCAAAACTTCTTCATAATTCCAGGCGCAGGTGCTTTAAATGGCTGAAAGTCCATAACTTTATCTTTCACTGGCCTGTTCAATTGTAAATGAAATGTCTGTTTGAAATGGAGGTTGCGTGTCTGTGCGTCAATGGCAAAACGACCCCGTTTCAAGAGTAAACACCCACAGTCTAATGTTGGAGCATGGACAGGTTTAGGAGAGAAGCTTAAAAATACAATAGGGGTTCTGAGAACCATTAGGATAAAAAAACTAATTAAAATCTGCTCATTTGCATTCATCAAACACTCACTCGTCAGAATTATCAGAAGTTTACTGAAGATGTTGTCAACATCATTAACAACAAAGTGGAATTTCAAATGAAAAGGAAATATTTGATCATTGAGATGAGAAGCCTCTGTGTTCCACTCTTCTCCCCCCTTGTGGCTAAAGATGAGACTCAGTATGAGTTCAAATGAGAGACGTTATTAAATCTGCAAGAAAATCCTTCGGCATCTGCATTCAGACAATCTGAACTTTGGGGAGGTGAAAAACATTTGCAGTACATTTGCTGCGTACTGCTGGAAAAAAAACAGTTATTCAAGATCTAGGGTGGGGTGGGGGTGTTTTGTCTTCATACCACAAGGTGTCACCAGCAGGCTGCAAATGGATCCCTTTAAACTCCGAGGTAAATCTTAAAACTAGTTTAACTCCACAACTAACTGCTGGCAGCGGCTGTGAGCCTCTAATTGATGATGTGGGTTTTGGGTTTGCGCCACTCACTGGGAGCAAACTGGGTCATAATTTACAAACATCATTTAATAATAATGCCAATTCATTAGTGCAAGACCCAAGCAATCTCTTTCATCAGTAGAATAGAAGAATGCCGCTGGGGCTGGAAAGCAGGTCGGGGTAGGGTGGGGGGGAATTGGGGGGGGGAGTAAACAGTGCACAGTCTCTGGTTTAATGTGGATGCCTGGCAGTTATCCGTGCTTTCAGTGAATTCGCGATCAGAAATGAGCTTGATCTGCAAGGCATAAGTAAATGTTTCTCACAAGGTGGAGCAACTGTTTGGGAAGGGCTCTGTGTGAGGAAAAACTTTGTGTTTCCCCACAGAAAGATAACTCGCCGGCCCACATCCTCCACATCCTTTGTCAGGAGCAAACGCGGGCCGAATTTCCCCTTGAAGGTACAAACACACTGGTGTCAGGATTTTCACTTATTCAGAACTGTTTTCAGCCCATCTGGCTTTAAAGATCATCAAAAGGAGACGTGGCAGCATCAGGAAGGAGGGTTTTTTTTATATTTTTTTACTATGTGTTGTTGGGGAGATGTGATGGATATGGATTCTAAACTCCGAATGATGAAATCCATAATCACCACAGGACGAGGACGAGATCAGCTGCCTCTGATCCTGGTCTTTATGTCTGATCATTTCTGGCCACAAGCAAAGTCACTGGTCACATCTAATGAACCGTCTTGTGGATCCAGGGGTGCTGTGTGCTGTGAAAAACAACTCATTTCAATAAGTCTTCCAACCATCTTCAGCCTATGAGATGTTCAAAACCTCATTAAGACAACAGAAATTAGAGCATTATTCTGCCATTAACTGGCTATCTTATATGGGAACTTCTTACGGATGAGATAACAATTCCTTCTGAATTGATTTAAAGAATCACCTCCAACCCCACAGAGCGTGGACCTCCAGATTACGCTGCATTCATTTTCTGGCCTCGAGATATGAGGAGACAAAGGAAGCTCACTTAAATTAAGTCCATTTGCACAGTACATGAGAGAAGCTCTCTCCAACCTTGTTTGCTTTCTTTCAATTTTAGAAAGCAAGCAAGGTCAATTCAAGCCTGACTACATGCAGTACTATTCATTCCTGTCCATTATAGCACAATTCGGCAAATTGAATTCTGTTCACCGGAAAAGCACCGATAAGACCCACTTTGTATGAATCCGCTTCCATACAAAATCCTCCCTGAACAAAGCAAAGTTCAAACACTTCTCCGGTGTTCTGGACTGTTTGTCAAAGGGTGCAAAAGATGGAAGGGAGGGTGTTTGGTTTAGGTCCCGCCTATTAACTTATCATAATGCTCAGTGGCTATTGAAGACCTTATGGCAGCATCTTGATGGTGAGCACATTGAGTTCAGTGCTCATCTCCTGAGCGGCTCTCCAGAATCGTGCATCAGGCAAATGGACGAGGGAAATTAATTTAGTTAAGGTCAGGCCTGCATGCAGGATGTAGAAAAGATAAACGCTCGCAGTCAGACAGCGTTCGGTCTGAGGCCCCGGCGTCAAACTAAACCTATCTGGACTTAAACTCCAGAAGAGCTTGGAGCCGAATGAGGAAGACCTCGTGTTTGCATGGCTGTGAGCTCGTGTTTGATTTAGTGGAGTATGAAGTGCACATATTTGAGCTGCTGCGATAGATCCCTGAGAGCTTCGTCTCTGGCTCCTGTGCTCTGCGGTTAGCGCTCCGCCACCGCGGCGTCCCCCTGGATCTCCGGGGGGACACGGTTGGGGCACTGGTGTGGGTGACGGAGGCATCAGCGGTGGCAGCAGGTGGCATTTGGGTGATACATTTACGAGCAGCGAAGGGGGGGGAATCATAAATTGAGACGTCTCCTGTCCTCTAACCCCACAGACTGTCTCCTGGAGTTCCCCATCGACCGTGTTCCCATTACATGTTTCTCGCTCTGTTGTTCCTCTGGTGAATCAAAGTAAAGTGGTAAATAAGAGGGGCCGACGCGAGATGAAAACGGCACAGAAGGAGAAGAACCTAAAATACAGGCCTTCCATATCTGCACCCCTCTTTCTATAAACGCTGTTGTCAGTGCTGGGTGCAAGAGCAATTAATCTCAGCCAGGGGAGGCAAAGAGAGATGCACAAGCACAAAAGCTATCAGGATGACACGAATTCCTTCTGCAATTTACTTGTTTTCTTTTGCTGTCAGAGATATAAATGGCATGCAAAACTTGTTATTGTTTGTATGAGCCCACTTCCCATGCGGAGTGTGTTGTTATGGATATCTCATTAGTTCCTACACATAACAAACACTTTATTGCACAATCTCAAAATGATGGGAAGCATTTCTTTTACTAGTTGGGAGTTACTTAAAAAAAAAAGACAAAGAGAGTAGATGTAGATTTTAATAGAGGCATTTATCCATAAAATGGGTTTTCTTCTGTGAGATTTTGACAACAAAAAAAGTTGCACTTCTTTGTGTCGTCTTTTCCACGATAATGAGTTCCAAAGACTTTAATTCTGCAAGGCTAACTGGAGGTAAATCACAAAGACCAGTAAAATGTGTCCTCAAGTGATTGGCCCTCACGCAGAGGATGTAATGACCAGAGGAGGGAGAGCCATCTTTATTTTAAAACCAGAGCACTGGGTGATATGAACTGAGGGAAGAATAACGATGGGCAAAAATGAAAGAATATGAGCACACAATGGCATAAACTTTTCACAAGATGAAGCGCAGCAAAACATTTTCACACCTTTTCAAGCTAACTGCGTTTGTTTGGGATTCTGTCATTCTAAAAGCAATCAGCTTGCTCATCGTTCTGCGGTTGCCCACGGTTACAAATTCATTCTTTCGTCTTTCAGCTAAAGTTTTATTTGCTTACCATTGCTTAGTTTTTTTGTATTTATAAATCTGTCAGTTAGGTTGCGATGGAGCTTCATAGGGCTGTGGCACCATGGAGTATCAGACAGGAGCCTGGGAACTAAATAGTGGGGGATTCTGGAGGTGAAAGACCTCTGATGAGGCTCCTCATTGGGCCATAAAAGCCAGTGGACATGTGGAGATTGGCTGTCCCAGACACAGTGTGAAGGAAGAGAGGAAGAGGCACGAAAGGCACTTATTCAAGTGTGATACCCAAAGTATGAGTCTGACCAAACTGTAGACTTACAGAATGTATGGGAAAGGATACAAAAGACTGGATACAACTCCACGAACATGGCAGCTCAAATCATCTTAGCACGCAACACAACCTTCGATAATCTGTTTATTCAGTCAACCTGAGACAACGGGGAGAGGGCTTTGGATAGGCAGGGAACCAACGGGTCAACCTTCACCCTGAATGAGACCGACACTTACTTTGCAGATGTAAGTAAACCTCAAAGGACAACCGTCCGACATCTCCAATCACACTTATGTGCTAAAGTGGCCAGAGAAACCAATTCTCATAAAGAGACACGAGACAGCTCAATGGGAATTGGCTAAAGGGCACCTGGCTATTAAAAGCCAAATCTTCTGATATGATGGAAAAGATTTGGCCAGACAGCGAAGGCACAGCACCTCATCATCATCATCATCACCTGAGCAACACTGAGGAACCCAAAGAGACAGACACAGGCTCTCCAGAGCCTAACCCGGGTCACAGCTAGTCTGAATCCACATGCCCCACTCCCAGCAGCTCTCAGTCTGCACTCTGATGCTGTATGTGACTCACACAGGTCTCAATACTTTCATAAATCGATATTTTTAATACTAGCAAACATATTAACATTCTTTCTCCCATTCCCCCTGTTGGTTTTGGATAGATTGCCTTTTTTTAAAATGTAATCCTAAACTAGACCTTTCCAAAACTGTCACGCCGCTAAATGGTAGTTTGGGCGTTAAAAAGAAAAAAATAAGAATTCCCTGTTGTACACTGGGTTGGATTTCAGCATGAGAGGAAGTCGCGCTCAGTATTAGATATGCACAGTAGCTCTGGAACAGATGGCATGAGTCCTGTCACTGATATTTCAAAGAAAACATAAATCATGGTCTGAAAATCCTCTGTGCAGCAACACCTCTTATATCACCGTGACAGCTGGATGTGTTTTCTTAAAAATTTTCGGAAGTGGCTGATAAGTGACTCATTCCGCGGGGCATCAAACGGCTCTCGGAATTAAGTAGAAGCAGCAAACAGGGACCTGAGAGGATGCCTGCACGGCACACAGGTACCGGTAGTTTGTAAGCAATGCTGACACAAGCAGTCCACACACGCACACAAAATCCACTTTATGGAAAGACTTGTGCACTCTGCACATATGTAGGCGATCCAAATGGGAAGGGTTCAGATGTCACGCTCTAATAAACTATTTATTTTTACCCTCAGGCATGAGAAAATCTCATCATTTGGAATGCAAAACAAAGAACTATCTGACTTATGTGTGGAACTTCGGTGGAAAATACTTAGGCTTAAGACATCCAATTAGTACCTTCCGGAAGAAGTGACACAGGCCTCAACAATGTTTGAATCCAGGCTGAAAACGGTTCTGTTTACCTGTGCATATGGAAACTGAACGTATTCTATCTGCACCCTTCACTTTTAATCCATTTAATATATTTCGTTGATTCATTTTCTTCTATGTTTCCTGCATTTATTATTTATCTATTTGTAACGCACTTCGAATTGTCTTGTAGACGATATGTGCAAATACAAATAAACAAATACAAATAAACTTGCCTCGCCTTGCCGCGTACCTCTCAATATTCAGCAGTTTGACCATCTTCTGCTTAGAAATACCTCTGCGTTGTCATTGTTTGGTTTATTCCACCGATGCTTTTAACTTTTCCTTGCAAACATCATTGCAGAATTGTAAAAACAGGCTATGAAACATCTTTAGCGCTGCAGGCAACACTTCTGGCGGTGGCGAGCAGTTACACAGGGTTCATAATTATTGCAGTTTGGACGGGGATTTGAGAAGGTAAAGTGCGCTCGAGCACACTCACAAGATTAAAGTCTCCAAAATGTCAGCGTTTATTTTAGAATTCTGAAAGCAAGATCGACCCGGTTAACCAAAACTCAATCAAAGTGAATCTGCATGACTACTTTCAACAGAAAATCCGTCCGAGAATAAAAAACAAAGATAAGCTTTTTAAACCACAAATTTCAAAACAAGCTAAGAGATACAGATCAAGTCACTTCATGGAAGGAAGGGAATGAGGTAGAATGTTTGTTTGTGGCCAGACTTAAAGACTGTGATGCAACACAAAGGTCTGCACTAACTCAAGTAGTTCTGTTCATGTTAAAAACACGTAAATCATCATTACATGGAAACAGAGTCACTCTGTAGGGTGTGTTCTTCCCAGACCTCAGTCCCTGTGATAATGGACTGGAGAGTAATTGTTTGTGCTGAGTGAGTGAAAGACCACTAAAAGTACTCTGGAGCTTGGTTTTGACCCAAAGGCAGTTCTATTATTCTTTTCCTTTACCAGGTGGACATTCACTTTCACTCACAGTGAGATCAAGAGGAAAACAAACAGGTTACAATGAAATACTTTGATAGTGTGTCTGTTTGACATAAAGAGAGTGAAATGTGAATTTTATTGAGATCTAAAAATAGATTTAAATATAGATTTAAAAATAGATTGCAAAAAATTGCAAAAAGTACTCTAGATGATGTTGTGACAAAGAATTAACATTAAATGTAGTGATAACATTAAACCTTTGATAAATTAGCTTTTTCAGTGGCATTTTTAAAATGTCACTGTAAAAAGACAGCTGTTGGAACTCGTCTGACAGACGATTCTGTATCAGATCAACAGTCAATGATGGAATATCCAAGTCTTTTAAAACCTCAGGGAACAACAATCTGAAATAACTACAATTTGTAGGCATTTTCTGCATATGGCTGAGCCTCTGCCTGTTTTCTTCTGTGTGATTCAACCTCTTTTAGACGCTGTCTTTGCTGTCAGTTAACCTGGAATTCTGAAGTTGCTTCCTCGTAGACCCAATTACTTCTCCAGCCCTGTCCCACCTTTTTCAAAATTACATCACAAAGGAAAATGACTCCCTTTCAGCATCCAATGATTTCTGCTTTAATTAATTGTGAGCAAAATGCCTATTTGCTTAATTTTGTCCATGTTGAAGTTCGACAATTAGGAAATTTGCATTCAGTGGAGCTTTATAAGAATTAATAAAGCATGACTCATTAAATCAACCTAAAACGACACGCTGTTCGCCTGCTTTATTCTCACTGCTGTCAGTTTCATGCCTAAGAATGAGATGTATATGGTATTCCGAAAGGCTGACTCTGCTGTTTGAACTTCTCCTACAATTAGATTCATTGAAGAAGAGCTTCGCTTTTAACATCACAAGGGAACTCCCAGGTATGTGAGCAATGGAGGGAACCGTGTTTACAGAAGCAAAGCTGTACCGTGCTCTCAGCGGTCCTTAACCACTTTACATTACAAAAGAGAAAAAACTGCGACAGGGAAAGCTTATAATAAACCTGATATTTACCATTCACACAGACAATCTAACAGAGATTGTTTATTTGAATTTTTATCTTTTTTTTTCTCCGATATGGAACACAGAGCTGATTTTTAATATGGCACCACACTGTCTTTCTGCACCCCAAAAATCCACCAGAGAGAGGCAGAAAAATGCATACCAAGTAGGATATCATTATTTTTGCCTTTCACAATGCGGAAAATGAGGGGCATAAGGGTTTTTTTCTTTAGTAGCAGGGCAGTTGCAAAGCATTTCATTTTCATTTCTTTTTTTTTCTGTGACTTGGAGCACAGCTCTCATATCACATTACTGTGGGCTTCAGACAGATCACCAGGCTTTCACTTCTGCACAGCGTTTCAAAGGCAGACATCCACTACAAACTATAATTTAGATTTCCATGCTTCAAAACCAGCAACCTCAAAATAACCTTAATGACTTCTTAAGAGTTACGGTTTTCCTACTTGGAGGGAAAGAAAAAAGTAAATATTAATTAAGAGGCTGAACAGCATACCTCTTTTAAAAAGCGTGCTTTGAATCTACAAACTTGACACAGGAGCCCGACGCTATATCTAGTTATGTTGAAGTTACATGGTTATTTCAAATATAATTGGGTTCTGTTTAATAATGGTGCTCATTTTTAAAAAGGGATCTCGCGCCCACAGCAGCTCTGTGGAAAACGATTTCCCAACACTTTAGTCAGATCGTCAAACTCCAGCTAAGTTGGGCCTCCACAAATGAAGACATGACTGAAGGGTGCCAGACACTAAAAGAAAAATGCACCGTGTTATGTTCAGCTGCGCGACCCCTGGTCTGTTATCAACGTCACCACTGTAACGGATCTGAAACTGAGACTAAACCTGCGATACGAGCCCCCTTATGGCTATGTGCCACCGCGGCTCAGCTCTCATTATGTCTGAGGCCTGCAAAGACATTTCAGACAGAACCGGCTCGAAAAGTTAAGTGAAGAGGTGATCACAGGCTCACCGGGGATGCCTTCTGATTGCCAAGTAGTTCGTGTTTAAGTGGACTGCACAGTATATTCAGTCATGTTCCCAAACTGAGGGAGCAGAAATGATCACTTAGAAGGAACTGTGTGGAACAAAGCAGCGCATTTAGCTGAGAGGGAAGGTTTCAGTCAACCCAACGGACTGGAGCCCCAAACAGAAAAGAAAATCATTAAACAAACAGCCTGTCAGTCGTAATTAATGCTGTCATTAAGGAACTGCCTCAAAACAAGGTTAAAAATGACAAAAATCTAATTGTGTTGTTCCAAAAGCAAGCTTTTGTACAACTAGCCAGCTAGCTAAGCTAAGCTAAGCTATTGAGCTGTGAGGATAGCTTTAGCTTTAGCTTTTAGCTTCAGGTGTGAAGATCACAACAGCTGGAATAATGTTTTGGGTAGAAAGACGAGCATAATGCTGCCTGCACCGGTCAAAAGCAGGAGGTTCTGAATGGAGGAATAATGTTGTTTCCTCGGCTGACAGTCCCTAAACAGGGAGCAAAAGAAGAAGAGCATCGCTCACAGAGAGGAGCTGCTGCCTGATGGAAGATAACTGACTATAGAGTAATGTACATCTAGAAAACCCAGATATTGATTTCACATTTGGCCACTGTTACGTTTCTAATCACCTCTATTCAACAATATTTAAAAAAACACCCCTCCAGGTGTTTTTTTGTTTGGTTTGGTTTCAGTGAAAATATGGCGAGGGCAGTCACACACAGACTAAGCCAGCAGCACACACACAGCGCAGTGTACCAGCATCAGGCATCCAAGAAAAATAAGTACATCTGCACACTTTTTCTTTTCTTTTCTTTTTCTTTTCTTTTTTTTGCTTGTGCTTCAGTTGTGCAGTATCCCAAACACTCCGGATTCTGCATTCACTTCTAAGTGAGTCCACTTCTGCTCAGGCTTCTTATAAAGACCTTCTCCAGTGGCATCAGCGACAGCAAACATAATGAATTATTAATTACACTATTGTTTCCTCTAGCATAAAAGAGTGAAAGTGCAAAGGATGGTATTAAGCCTTTTTCTCCAGTGAGGCAAAACACAGCAATAATGTAAACAATATGGTAATATAGTAAACAATACATACAGTAATGTGCTAACATGCCATGATTTCAACCTACATCTGACAAACATCTTCACCATATATATATATATAAATATATGTGTGTTTGTGTGTGTTTCAATAGAATTGTTCTTGTGTACTTGCTACTACTCTGTTTAAGTCCAAGGGGTTTGTTAAAATAAATACAAATTCAAGATGCTGCAAAGTGGAATAGTTTGTAAGTTTATTTATATGTGTGGTCAAAACGAGGGCATTAGCAGAGCAAACTGAACATTTACCGGCTTTGCTTGGCGTGGTGGGAATTGTGTCTTAACTGCCTATATGTTAAAAATGCAGGGGACAACAGGTCATTAAATCTCCATGGGGAATCTGACCGTGCCATATGAGCACATTATTACTGCTTGATTAGTTAATGAATGCTTTGCTTAGCAGACGCTCTGTTCTTAATGGTCAGTTTATGTGCTTTGTGTTTGTTTAGCGCAACACAAACTGTGCACATGATGGTTAGTGATCACACCCCAGCAGCAGCCTTCTTTTCAAACTGTAATGTTATGTATATGCATTTCCTAACAACTGCTTACTTGCAACCAAGGCATTTAGTGCATTTTGGCAAATGATAGTGCCTATTTACTGTCTGCATGTGGAGCGTCTGAGAGTCGTCTTTTAATACTAAGGACAGAAAATGACTTAGTTTATACTGAAAGCTTCACAAGTTTTAGAAGGTTCAACATATGCTGCAGTTTTTTTTCTGGTAAGCAGCACTGCAGCAGACAGGTTTCTGTAAGCATATCTGAACAGGAAGGGGATGCATATTGATGTCAACTTTCTGGTTTCTAACTCAGGGATGGTAGTTTCTGCATGTTATCGACTGTAAAAAAAATAAAAATAAAATAAAATTTTTAAAAAGCTCCAGCGGCATTCTAAATATTCTAAAATCCGGGGATGCGCACACGGCCCTCTGAAGGTGACGGTTTACCCGGACAGTTTGGTTAACCACGTGGACGCCGACTTGATTTGTAACCGCTGTGATTTCATAACAAGCCCTTCTTCCGTCTGGTGTGGACTAATATCCAGCGTGTTGCTGAACAAACAGGTTTGATTGCAGCATGCTGGTACACAATCTATGCAAACAACAAAAGGAGGCTGGGTGTCGGCCAACGTGGCACGACAAAGAAACCGGATGATGACTATTTAGTTTGGTGTCAACACTCGACAGTAACCTGAAGTGTAAGTGTTGCTTCACAACAATGGCAGCAGAATGGTCCACTGTTAGCAGAAATGGGCCGAACCAAAAGAACACAAATTTACATATATGCATACATATGAATAGCCACGGTAGTGCAGATATATGTGCAAATAAAATAAACGACTGAGCCATCTTAGCATGTGCTGTTATAGAATAGTTCATATAGGGAAAAAGACTGCTGTAATCAACAGAGCAAATGGAAGGTGAGTTATTTTTAGAGGGCTAAAGGCAGAGCGACTGCTGTTTGAGGTCTTGTCCACCAGCCACTCTGTGGCTCGCCAACAGATGGCCGCTCTGTCAGACCTGGGCCATGGGTCAACGGTATTTGCATATCAAATCACTCTCTGTGCATGAGTTTCTCAGTTTGCTTCCACCACTTTCTCAAAGATTACTTGGAATACCTGTCTATGTTGGCTCAAACATCACCAAAACACACTATTTTTGTGAGACAGGAGACTTCATGAGTTAAAAACCCTCCACATTCTAAAGTTTTAGTCGTTTTTACTTAGTTTTTTTCCTCAGTCACACACTTCTGTGAGCATTTAAACGCTAACTATGGCTTCCAGCGGCATCAGCGTTTCATCACTGTCAGGTGGAAACACTGTATCTCCAGATTTAATAGTTCTTGTATTTTTCATAGATAAATATATATTTGTCACCCTTCATATTTTTTTGTGGTTCCACAGATAAGAATCCAATAAAAATATAGAAAAGGCTTGTGATTTAATCTTATTACAACACTGCATTCTCAAGCTAAAGTGAAACCTGGTATCTCCACTCTACTTCACTGCATCAACCTATTTAATTTTACCACATTTTTAAGACTGATAGATTAAATGTCAAAAACTTTTTCTTTTTCTTTTTTTTAAAGAACTGCTCTGGGGATTTTTTTGTTTTATTTATTTTTCTTTTAAAGGTGCTGTATGTCTTAATCTAGTGTGAAATGAGAAATCCAGCTGATGTAACAAATTCATCTGGAGTAGAAATGAATACATACTGTGATAATAATTTGTTTGGGCAAACATGTTAAAGTTAATAACATTACCTCTGGAAGCGGCTCTTAAAATTATTCAATAATAATAGATGAGGAGTTTTTGCAAGGCAGGTTATAATGATGAAACATGAGCCCTTTCTAGGGACTGCAGAGGAGAATTTTCCTCTATTTTGGAGTAACTTTTTCTCTTTACCGTGGTTACGAACAATCGAGTTTGTGATGAACTTGCTCACTTTTCGAGCCTGCACCTAATAAAGAAAGATGCTCTGCCTGAGTGGACTTCACTTTCATGTTTCCTTGAGTGCTCCTCACTGGTGGCGTTTTGCTGGGTTAGAATTTGCTCATATAACGGCGGTTCACCTCCCTAAATTAAAGCAGGGAAATGTGATTTATCTTCTTCCTCTCGCGATTCCTTTCAGCTGACTCTCTGAAATAAAAGCAAACATAAATAGGGGGTATAAAAGGGGGCTCTGATCGCTTGAGAGAGTGGATTACGCCATGAATCAGTTTATTAACGGTGGGCCATGGAGCAGCGTTGGCGCAGGGGAAATTTATTCATTCATAAAGCAGTGTTTACAGCATTTATCTTCACCTGAGAGCAGGCCCCTAAAATGTAACAAAGCACCCAAAGACAAAGATATGGCATGATGGATCCAGGGGCTCTTGTGTCAAGGCTGCCAGCAGACTCAAAGGTATTTCTCAGCTGCCGCGGCTTTGCTGAGAAATAATATGCTCTGTACAATGAAATGCAGCAGACAATGCTGCTATTGTTTCCAAATCCTGATTGGATCTGCACACAGCACAATCTTCTATCAGGATGACAACGATGAATACGAATGGCACTAAAAAGATTTTCCTCAAGTATGGAAACGGGCACACACACACACACACACAAAAAAAAAAAATACCCCCAAAAAAGTAAACTCAACTGAGGAGATTTACACACTGTGTTAAATATTCTTTCGCTACAGCAGTTGGAAATCTTTCTTTCACAAGCTTTATCCTAATGAGCTGGATTCCTGGGGTGTGGAATATGGACAGGAGAAAACTACTGGCTTTGATTCTGAAGACAACCCCCACTTTTTAGATTCCTAGGTGAACACAGTTAGTGAAGGCAGCCTTTGAAGTTTGCACAGGCTTGATAACAGACTGCTTCGAGCTCCTAAGCGATGCAACATTCAAAAGAATGTGGACGTTTGAAATTTCAGAAGGCAAATGATGGCAATACCAGGCCACAACAGAATCAATCGGGCAGATAGATGAAGTGTTAAAAGCGTTAAAACAGGGAAGTGCATTTCTGGGACGCTGAATGCTTTGTTCAAAGAGAGGCCATCTCCTTCTCTTGTAATGTCTTGAGTTAATCAGCGTCTAAAACCTTCACAAAAGGCTTTGGTTTTAGTTCTACTGGTGAATTTATGGATGACAAGCAACTGAATTAACCTCATCCACCATTTCCCGTCACATTGAATCAAATACACTGGCAAAACAAAAAAAGCAGAAATAGACAAATGATCTGGACTACTGGACGTTGTTTTTCTTTTTCAATTTGGCTGTTTCAGGCCCCCTATTCTATTCAATTAAACGAACAAGCTATGAACAAGCCAAAACAATACAAAAAAGGGGCCTATCGTCGTAAATGATCATTAATCATGATGTTAGGCCGTGCTTGTACTGAAGAAGCCCCTGGCTGACGTCACTCTGACGTAAAATCAATATGTTGTGTCGAGGGCGTGTTGAACCCAATATTCTCCCATACTCTGTTGAAGCAACCGAAGGCTGGAATCGAAAACTGGCCTCGACTCTTCTGAGTCCAATAAGTGTACGCCGTGCGAGCTGATAGATGGTGAAGGCACTTTGAGATGAAATGCAGAGCAGATGGCACCCAGTGGGTGGTGCCGGCCATCTCTGGTATGGGCAGTCACGCTGGGGGAGACAGGGTCTGTGGCTGATTGGTGTCTATCTGGCCCACTGGTTGGTTGATTACTAGCATCACACGCCACAGGATACAAGCCTCGTGTTTGTCTGGTGACAGCACAATGAAAGAATCATGATTGCTAAGGAGCAACCTCAGTGGCCATCAAGACATCATTCAGAAGGTGAAAAAAAAAAAAAGAAAAAGAAAAAGTCACAATCTGTGATCATGATTGACAGCCAGTAAAAAAAATGGGGAGTGCAACATTATGTGCACTAAGGGTAAATGATACATTTCCAGTAAGTGAAGCACCCCACTAACAGTTTCATTAACCTGTTTTTAGTACTTTCTCCAGCAGATTTGAAAATGTCACAACATTCATGCTTGTACAAAAGTCGCGGGTATTGCTGTATCATTAGATCCACTTAAGTCAAGTATGTGACCTTAGAATACTTCTCTCTGCCCTGGACAAAAGGAATAGAAAGCAAACACATCATGCCTAACTACTATGTCAAAAGCACAATAAGAATTGACAATTTATTGGTGCTGACCTCTAAAAAACACTCAGACGAGCCACTGCGCTGGTAAAATTGTGGTCTGCGAAAAAGCCTCCCGACACAAAATTGCCTTTTTTTTCTTACTTGCTGAGAGCAAAATATTGAGGCAGATGATACGCTGCGTGTTTGTGAAAACTAATAAAATTAGGGGTTAAACATCAAGCCACTACACTAAATGAAAGCCTTCCAATTCTCTACTTCAAATCTTAAATGAGACATGTTTGTATAGAAAAGGGAAAAATTCTGAAAGTTTTAAAATGTCAGTGTCAGCTTTTTTTTCCACCCAACCATGTAAACGGCTACGTATTGTTTATTGATAAATGCAATCAATTTGGCAAACGTTTGTTGAATGTCTATGTAAAAATATGAGATACATGTCAGTGTGGTCACAGAGGGGATCCCACAAAAGCACTGCCACTAGGCTCAAAATGTAGCTAAAAGCATTCCAAATAATGTTTTTATCTTTTATCTTAAGCTAACTTTGCATACCGGGTTGAGTCTTCTTCACCTGGAAGAAGAATATAAATGCTGCATGAATATCTAATAGCATGAATTCAAAAGCAAATTGTGTCATTTAATCTAAAAAACAATGCTACAAATGTTGCAGACTCACTGAGTTGATCATCCTCGTGACTGCTCATCCAGCTGACACTGACCAACAACAAGACAAATGACCTTTTACATACACTGATCTGACCACTAAGACTTGGTGTTCATTAAACGCAACGCTGCACTGATGCTTCCAAGTAGCACATCTCTTTCAGATTGCTCAGTCTCATTACGCCGTACGCCAAAGCCAAAGGCGCTTTTAGCTCCTAGTATCGACTCTTTCTACGTCAGTAATCAGCCAAATGAGATTTTCTGCAATTGCCATATTTCTTTTTTGGTTTGTTTGTTTTGTTGGGCACAGGCGGATTTCAGACGGGTGTGATTACCGAGGCCCTCGATGGGTAATACATTTGTTGGCTTTGTTGGCTTCCAGAAATTGTTTGGATACAGGCATGCAGAGGTGTGGCAAAGAAAAGTCAATATTTCAGTCCAATTTGAAAATAAAGACATATCTAAACAGATAAAAAAATGCCAGCATAACAGCTTCCTCTCTTTTTTTTAAGAATCCGGCAAAAAAATTACTTTAAAAGCAGGGGAACAGGTAAACTAAAATGAGGAAGAAGGAGGGCGTATACTACATGTACAAAGACTGAACCAAGAGAACTACAAGAGCTACAACAGAACTGCCAGAGCTAGGCTAATGTGATGATTCCATTTGTTATATATTGTATAGGTATAGATGAAAAAGGGTAGATCACACACCTTTAACAGATGCTTTGAATCTCATTGGTTGGGCTTCTGGAAGGGGAGTAAAACGTACACTTTCATGTTCCCTTATGTTTTATTTTAAAAATGTAAACAGTAAAAATGTGCAATATGTATCACAGGAAGGAATGCAGCTCTGTTTGATTCGGAGTGCTTTGTTGTTCCTACTGTTTCTGTTCCACTAAACAGCAAAGCCCATGACTCCAGGCGGCTCATTTTTCCTCCCTCCTTACTGAAGCAAGGAATAGACATGCATGCCAGCGACTACTGCATTCTGTCGATAACAGACAGCAGAATGCAAGAAACATAAAAAGAATTATGAACACATGAGCATCCTGATAACCTGAGACCGGCTGCTGCAGGGACAGAGCTGTCACTTATCATGGCGGGGTATGATATAGTTCATATCCCAAGCCACCAAGCCGGCACATAAACAGCAGACCATGTGGAGGAAGCTCTGTTATAATTTCACTCTGGTGAGACTTTGAAAAATGAAAAAGAAAAGACAAAGCATCATAAGTTTTCATTTAAATACACGAGGGAGCTTAAGTTGAATTTCATTTGCCCTTGTTTACAATGTTACAGCTGGGATGAGAGGGTACATGAATAGTAGGAAAGAGGATTACATTTTTATGTATATATATATGATATTTGCATGTACACAAACAAATATAAATAGATGTGAGATACATACTAATTTGTGTGAAGATGGTAAAGGTTGCTGTTAAACATTAGCTGTGCTTTATTTCTGAGCATGAGATTTCTTTTGTGTGGGTATTTCAAAACCCAGAGTAAGGCAATCTGCTTCCAGGCGGTGTGGGAGACGGCTGCATATGGCAGAGAAAGGCAAAAGTCAGCGGGTGGGCAGAAAACAGCCAGGACAGGAGAGAGGGGGGGGGGGGGGGGGCTGCCGGCAAAGAGCAGAAACCCCGCTTAGCAGACATCATTGGCAGGATGGGAGTGAACACCGTGTCTTTTACACCAATAACACACAAGTGACAGACCTGAAGATGTTCGAATCAAGCTTCAAAGGAACAAATGAGGCCATTTCTGTTTAGCCGAGTGTTTTTTTTTCACGTGCACGGCAGATTCAGAAACTACTGAAACTATTGGATTGAAAAACTGGTTACTGTAACCATCGCATTGATCTTCCCCAGTTCTCACCTAATGGAACTTTGCCTGCCACGAATGCACAGGTTCTCATAACACAACCTCCGGCGGATGTCATTTATTTATAAGATGTAACTTTCAGCCATAAGTTGGGTTTAACTACCAAAAAGTACTCTGAAGTTGGTAGAATATATGAAACGACCAGACTCAAAGTCAAGGCTGCAAAACATGAAAGCATCCCTGCTCTTCGTTCATTATGACAGGATTACACCTTCCAATTCTGAATATAATTATATAACTGCCTATGCATGGAATAATAAAAAAAAAGTTAAAGAAAGTCTGGGTTCATTGTTTTACAATGAAATATTTCACTCTTATACTGGACTCTTTCAGCCTGCGGTTTTTATTCTGAAGGTTGTGGAAGCCAGAAACGCTGGACAAAGAAGCGAGGTACTTAAGTGTTCCCTCCCGCCGTGACGCACTCAATTTGCCCGTGACCCTTTGTGCAGCGCAGGCTCAAAGTGCTGTCCGTGGTGCTGAAGCCTTTGCGAACATCCTTGACAACCATGTGTTACAATAACATCTAAGGCTTTCCGGAATAAAGGAACGCATCCCTATTTAGGCAGCATTGCAATTTAGTGCGATAAACCTTTACTTTTGTCAATATCTTTTGAAGTATTTTGCCCTCGACATCTTCAGAACACTTCTGTCATTTCGACGTTTTTCTGCAAAAAGGGCAGCCGAAAGCATTATATGGCAGATAAACACCACCGATCAAACGAGGTAAAAACCCAATGCATCCATTAACATTAAGATAAACGGAGGAACCTGTCTGGATACAGAATCAGAATCAGAATCAGAAATACTTTAATAATCCCAGAGGGAAATTATTTACCAGGCCCTATTTTAAAGTTATATTTAATTTCCTTAGGTGACATTTTTTGAAGCTTCAAATGTTTCAGACCCTTTCACAAGGACCTCTCCCTGACTTCTGCTATTCTCCTAATAGAGCCTACGGAGCACTGCAGGTAACAAACACAAAATACTCCTAGGTACACACACACACCTTTGAGAAGCATAGAATGTGTATCTACTCTTTGGATTAGATTGGGACTGATCATGTGGGCTCCCTGCATTATTGTAACTCAGGTTTTTGCAGGTTATTCTCCTGCCAGAAGCACAGATGCATCACCTCCTGTTCACTTGTTTTGAGTTGATGATGTGAAAGGCTTTCTTGCAGGCCTTGGCGAGCCACGTGCTGCATATCTGATTGTATATAATTTCTTTCATTGAACCCGTTTCTCAAGGAAGACACATTCAGGTGCGGATAATGTGCTTTTGAAAGAAATTCTGTGGAACTACATGAAAGGCCCATGTATGGGTGACTTTTCCCTTCTTATTAAAGTTGCTACATGTGAAAGAAAACCGATAAATCATTCAATGCACCACCTCTTATTGTGAGTGGAAGAGGAGAGCACGCATTCAGCTATTGTCCAGGGTGTTGCTGCCGCACTGAAGGCACATTTCTAATGCTGTATTTCTTTCACAGCTATAGCTGAGGTCACCCAAAGCTTCTGCACAGAAAAGCTTCAGCTGTGCCGAATGCACTCGCATATATTACTTGCCTTACATTCATCCATAAATCCTTAATCCTCTCAGAAAGACGTAGTGCTCACCATCCTTCTCCCCGCAGTAACATTGGTGGCATGCTATATGGCTACAACCTGCTCCCATCCAAGGAACTTATTAAGTACTTGAGACGGGTCTTATGCTTGGGGTCTAGCCTCGAGAGTCCTGATTAGGCTAATAAAGCAGATCCAGGGCCATGTACGACACATTGATTTGGCCAATTAAGAAGGTGACAAACCCCAGACATATTCTCTGAATCTCATGTGATGATTACGATGCAGAGGAGGAATTTTAGACTGGACTTGGATTTTTTTTTTTCAGGCAGGTCTTGGCACAGCGATAAATCATAACTTTTCCAAACAGGGAGGATAAAAAAATTAAATAAAGTAGCTGTTCGGCATTCGGCAGCACCACATAGAATCAAATATGTTTCACACTCAATCACTTGCTGCGAGTGTTCAATAAAGAATTTAAAAAGCTACTTTTACCCAATACTGAATACATTTGAAAAGCTTTCCTCACTGTTTAACTACAAACAGTCATTCTTTTAAGAAGACAAACAAAAGAGGGATCCTCAGCTCTGAGCTAATACTGTGGGATAAAAAGCACATGTGGAAAAGCAGGGTCAAGTAGAATCAAGTGTGTTTTTAAAAGAAAGGTTTACCTAAACAAAAAAAAAAATCAAAGTAATTCTACTAATGAGCCGGTTCTTAGCTCAATGATTAGATTTTTTCAAAAGCTGAAAACATTGTATACCATAAAAGCAATTGATGAACAATGAATAAGATCAAGCAACTTAGTAGAAGTGGAGCAGGCAATATTGTTGCTTTTTTCCCCTTCAGTTTGTTGTTTTTCAACCAAAGCACCTCATTTGTGCTTCAGCTGCTAACACGTCTCAGTCTCATTCCATTCTGCTCTGTTTGCAGCCGGTATGGCTGTTTGTTTTTTTGCCCTTTTATTGCCATGAGAGAGAGAGAGAGAGACAGTGGCTAAAAAGTTACTGGCTATGAAATGAGGATAGATCAAACTGTTTGTTAGACCACAGCCAATAATGTGCACATGGCCCAACCTCCTCTGGTACTGTGCAGACTGTCAGCACCTCCACTCGAGAATAACCCACTTCCACTTCCAGTGGCAGCGGTATTGTCTTCACTGCCCGGGGCAGCACATGTCACCTGCCACATGTCCATGGAGTCCATGGAGACTTTTCCATCACTCTGGTACATAACTTATGCTCATTTTGTGTATTTCTGTGACAACAGTGAGACCTCAACCACATGAAATGAGAATTGTGTGTGTGTGTGGTCACTTAAACACTCGTAAAACTAAAAATATCACAGGTATCATTCTCAGTTTGGGCACGACAAGCTGCCAAGTCTTGAAGAGTGTAAAAGAGAAATCTTTGTTCAGGGTGTGATCATTTTTTTTTGTAACCTTGGTGGAAGGAGACATAAATCACTTTCTTAGTGAGAGCTTACATTCCACCTTGAGAACACCTCGTCACCTCCCCTCACTACTTTTTTTTTCCTTTTTATCAGTATTAATGGTTGTCCCAATACTTAGCCAAAGCTATTTCACACATGGTTAAGTACGGTGTGAGAACGTCTCCTTGGCTGTATATATAGCAGGCCTTCTTAAATATTTTCAAGTTCCTTAATCACAAGGCAAAAGCTTCTACTAACACGCTTTAGGAGCCCACAAAACTAATTCATTTTCATTTGCCCATATTGAGCATTTTGAATGAAAATACCATGCTGCCCATTGTGAGACTGTGTGAGAATCCTAATTGGTAAATGTTCAATAAGACTGAGCAGGCCTGCCTGGGTCATGTTGTGGTTGTGCGCACACGCACACACACACACACACACACACACACACACACACGCACAGCAAAGCACAAACCAACATGCTGAAGCAACTTTTACAAAAGGTGGGTGGGGGGTGGAAGCTCTTGATTGGACTCCTTAAAATATACTTCTAAGAGAGCTGGCTCGAAGATAAAAGCTTAACCGGATTTCACAGTATAGCCTTAAATTCATACTCTCTTTCCAGGGCACAGGGTTTACTGATTAGCAATTGTTACATTTCCACAAAGCTGGACTTCATCCTTCACCCAATGTGGCTTTAACAAAAACACCGTCTCTGCCTCCCTCCCTTCCAGACCTGAACAGACTGAGGGAGCGTAGGATAATGTCCACATTTTAAAACAGCTTGTCTTTTGTCCTAAACTGCCTTAAACGCTTATCCCCATCACCCATTTATAGGCAAAAATAATAGGTGAAAAGAAAGAGCACATGGGTCTACAGTTTGTACAGTTTGGACACACATGCTCATTGGAGAACAGAAAAGCCGGCTGTGTGCCAGATGGAAAGCATTTGCTATTCAATTCCCATTAATAGATGGTCCATTCAGTTTGCAGCCTTGGTTGGAGTAATGCTAGTGGCTAAATGTGCATTATGTGGTCTTATTTAAAGTAAGGCAAAGAACTTGACCTTCTTACGAAAGCTTTCAGAAGTGAGAAGCACAAAGGATCTTCTGTATTTTACGTCAGATCAGGCTACAATACATAAACATATTTGTGTGAAACTTTGAGCGCAGAGCAGCCAATAAATGCATTGCAATCTCTGTCCTTTAAAAGCTGAATAAAAAATGCAGTCCAATAAACAAAACAGTCCAAATAACAAAACAGTCCAATAAAAATGGAGATTTCTGTTTAGACATTTCTCGCGAAACAGTAATACAACATCCTATAGAATGCCATACTTGCATAAGACATGTCTTCCTGGATGGCTTGCACTCCCTTTATATCTAACAATGCATGAAATAGAGTTTTTGCCCAATTCAACTCAGATAGATTTACTAAAAACAACATCGTATTGGATTTTGATAACCCAGGGAACAGCGTGCAGCGAATATTCTGGGGAAAAGGGACGGTGAACACAAACAGTGGCAGACGATTATAATGAAAAAAAACGCGCTCGTCGGCCGTCTAGGCCTAAAGTATTTCTAATTTCACAGATGTGATCAACCTCGCCGGCGCTCTCTTTCTCCTCCTGTGTGTGATGAAATGCCTGACTCCCTCTGGGTGTCTGCGACGGCGATGATGAAGTGTTAAACAGGTCTGTGCTCCACACTCTGTCACTGCGCCGTCCCGATGACTGGGAGAGTCTCCCCGGCAGCGGCGCCGAGCCCTCGGCACGCCGCCGGACCGTGAAACTGCCAGGCCTGCCCTTAAAGCTGCTGCTCTACCCTTGAGAAAACACTCCGACCGGAGTAATTTGAGGACATAAAATTTGACTTCGATAAAGGACGGAGGTGTTCCCACTCCGATGATGACAAACATTACTGTGACAGCGATGGTGATGGACGGCTTCGTAACGGGGATACTGCGTGTTATGGAGGCTCCCGCTAACATTAAGCGCCACTGTTGACGATACCGGAGCCCACTGTTCATTTGCCATGAAGGTCAATTGAAAAAAATCTAACCGAGCCGTTGAAGCTCTCCTCCCTCTTTTCCAACGGTCTACTAGCATTAGCTTTAAGTGTGACTGCAGGTGTAATCTGTCAAACGAGCCTCTCGGGGTGAGTCATTGGACGAACGCGGCGATTCAGGTTGGGCCTCTGAAAAAGCCTGCAATTAAACGGGAAGTGTGACATAACTCTTGCGCGATTGTCGGAAAAACAGCGTGCTGGCAAACATCCTGGTTTGCGGAACACAAGCTCCATTCCCCTGTAACGCTGCCGAGTTAAAGGTTGCCGCGACTTTGAATAATTTCACCAGTAAGAACTAAAAGCCGAGCAAGCCAATCTGTGCTTTTTATGTTTTGGGATAGCCCCCACATGTGGGATTGTTAATACAGGTCAGACGGCCATGCCATTCTTTATCTATAGGCAGCGCTGCTTATCTGGGTGCACCATCAGTTCACATCTAAATCAGCTCGATGCAGGAGGGGAAAAAAATAAAATAATCAATGATATCCAAAGGAGCATTGGCCTCTCACAAACCTGACCCGAGGGCAAAATAAGTCTTTTTACACCTAAAAATTCTAAAATATCAAAGCTACAGGATTATAGTCCTGATATAGTAATGATACCAAGGAACCCGATACCCAATATTGATGAAATTCAATGCAGGCCAAGTATGGTTCAACACAGAAAAGATCATTTTAGAATGAGGGCTGAGGGCAGAGGCTATGC
The DNA here is from genome assembly GCA_907169785.1 of Menidia menidia. Taxonomy (NCBI): domain Eukaryota; kingdom Metazoa; phylum Chordata; class Actinopteri; order Atheriniformes; family Atherinopsidae; genus Menidia; species Menidia menidia. Next base: position 12,636,786 of record CAJRST010006668.1, read on the forward strand.
TATCCTTTAGATCCAGTGGTAAACATATTACAACCAAGCCAATGTAACGCCACCATCCACCTGATAACTCTGCCTTTAAGATAAACCTGAGCAAAGCATATGACAAACAAACAAAAAACAAAAGCGAAAGGGGACAACGGCTCAGCGACTTATTGGGAGTGATCGACCTCTTCCTTAGAAAATGCAATGAATAATTCTCTTTTACCGAGCGAGGAAAAAAAAAAAAAAACTCCCCCAGGGTACTGAACCAAATCGTCTTTTCTCTCTTCATTAGAAAAAAAAAAGTCTACAAAGTCTTATCAGCATTCTGCATTCTCTGCCAGTGGAGCTCAGATAATTGATTATGTTTAGGAGGTTCACTATTGGATATGCTGTGCCTTAGTAGTGGAAAGAGATATAGCAGAAAATGAAGTTTACCTACCCAGGGCACAGTCCAACTGAGATTTTCCAACCTCAGAGAATGCTGTAAAATTGAAATTACATTATGGGAAAAAATATATTCAAAAGCGTTCCCAATTGGACACACTATGCCCCCAATTTCCTTCTTTGACAGAATCTTGAATAACGTTTTAAAATCTGAACAAGCTCTGGTTAATTGGCTGAATCGAGCCTGTTTTGGTGATGCTTCTCCCCCTCCATCCACATAAAGGAGAGTGAACGTGCACTTTCCCTGCACTGCTGGGAAGATTTAGCTTTATAATTAAACTGCTCACCCTTCAAACCACTAATGCACTTTAACAAAAGGCAATTAAACAAACAAATCACACCGCTGTAAAACTTCCCTGACTGGCAGCCAGGTCCAGATGCACTGCCCTACGCCGCCAGTGTGCTTTTACGATCGCCCTACATCTTCTCCGCTCAAATCTCAAGTTCCTTTCTTTTTTTCCTCAAGTCTTTTCTTAAGGCTTCCAAAATGATCGACCATTGTTATCTTTTCCTCCCTCGACCTTTAGGGTTTTAAGAGACGGCTTTCTTACTCTATGAAGTGTCCAACTCTGCTCTGTAATTGAACATTTTAAAAAAAAAGTTTTTCCAAAACTTCAAGAATTCGAAGCAAAACTTTGACTGTAACATTAATTTCACTTGACATCTGATTTTATCTGCTGCTTAAAACAAGACAAAAAACATCAGCTTTAACTGATTTTTAAGGCTCCAAGCCGCATGAACAACATGAAGCCGTTGTCAAATTTCAGCCCAGCAGAGGCTGTCAAACGCTCCATACCATTACTGAACGTTACCACAAATTACATTGTGGGGGAGGAAGAGTTATAGTGAGACTGTGAGGGAGAAAAAATTCAAAAAGTTTCTTTTAAAGGAAATATAATACAAACCTGAAAAATTGTGGCCTCATATATAATAATAAGAAGAACTGTGTGTTTTGTACTTTCATGGTCACTGTCTTCTATACACCTGAATGAGGGGGTCGGGGGATATTTGAAATGTTAATTTCAAATGCTAGATGTCATTAAGTCTCATACAATGCGGCTTTTCATTCTGAAATAAATATATAATAGGTTATAAATCCAATGCTACGGTTATTTTATCTTCATATGCGCATTGCATAAAATACCTACGGTATGCATTGGATCCATTTAAGACTGAGCAAGGCGGGGTTCACTGTTCTGTACTGCTGTACTTCTGTACTGCATTTAGGAAAGCTCACCAACTTTCACAACTTCTTAATGTCCTTCAAGTGCACTGGACCTGTAATGAGTTGCATCAATTTTTGTGTCCACAAAGAAGAGGGATGGCTGTGATGAATCAGACTCACGAGGCCAAAACAAAAAAGCAGCTAATCTAAGCATCTTAAAGCAAAAACAACACCTTTGACCCTAAAGAGTCCCGGCCGGCCACAAATGACGGAGCCAACCGTCCATTAGCAGCACGACTTTCTCTACTTACATTATGTGAGAAACAACCCCGCATTCACAACACAAAATTAGATCTGTCACAGATACTGTTAGTAAATTCTTAATGAGAGGAACGTGACCTATTTCTTTGCTGCACTATAAACCAACACATATGTTGCTCTTCTATTGGATCTTTTATTTTTATTTTAAAAAGCCGCAATAGGTGTTCCCATCGGGTAGGAGTAGGTGTAAAGAAACAACACAGGCAGGAAAGTGTCGTCTTCCCTCGCTTCCTTCCTTCTGCCCACAGACACTCGCCTCGCACGGTGGTGCACACCCATCCAAACAATATAAATTGCCCACTCTCTCTGATTGCTGCTGAGGATGGGCTGACATCTCAGGGTACACAAAGAAGTGCGCACAAACAGCAATCTTCTATGTTGGCTGAGGAATCCTGGGTTCATTTCATAACCCATGGAGCGAGTTTGGACTTTATTTTTCTTCATGAAAAACTGTTTCGATAAAAATAAAAAAAACTCCAAGAAGAAGGTTCGAGCAGCAGCCGCCTTTCTTTATATTTGGATGCATCCATCGTTCATGAATGTTTCTTTTATCACAATCCTCAGAGGGACCTTGGGAGATGAAGGGGCTATTAAGGAAATAAATAAGAGCCTGTACAGACACTTAGTTTGATCAAGACCAAGCATTAAATAATTACTGTAATTCACTTTGGTTTCTTTTAAGCTGTGTAACGATTTTCCCCGTTTCCCTCCTGCCTAAAATTGATCTGATGAGGAGGGCTAAACAAACGACCTCTAAATTAATTGGGATTCACTCCGCCCAAAAGCAGTGCATCTATCTCTGAAAGAATGGTGGAGAAGCTTTTACGGCACTGAATACATGACAGTTAAACAAAAAAAAAAGTAAGAGAACATTTCCTTTAAAAAGGCTGCTACGAGCTTTGCATCAGCCCTTATTCAGGCAGAAACGTTGTCATGGTATTGACGACTGGTACATTGAGAAGACTAAATCCATCCAGTGAATTGGAAATATCACCTTGTCCCTCTCCTCTAAGAGAGATAGAGAGAGAACGAGGAGAAGAATGTTTGAGCACACACATTTCTCTCCCGGCCCCGTGTGTGACTGCATCAGCGCTGAGGTCAGTGAGCTGTAAAATCGACCAAATGTGGAAAAGAGATGAAAGGAGTAAAGAAACGAAGAGACACTACAAGTAGCCACATCTGCGGTGGATATCGCTGTACATGACACAAAGTTAATCTCGACAGCTGCGGCCGGGCGAGTTTAGGGGCCAAATCCTCTCTGAATCAAATCAAATTATCTTTGTAACGTAGCTGACGATCGCCATCCGTCTTCCAGAGCTGGTGTCCGGAGGCAGAGGCAGAGCCATGAGGTGCACAGTAATCACAGTGCTACAATTTTACTCCCACTCCTGGTTGTGCTTCAAAGAACCTGTGCTCCCTTTGAAGTGGGAGAGCTGCCCGCTCAGGGAGGAAGGTATGCTTCTTTCCATAGGCTAATGAATCAAATTCTTCTCCTAATTATCTCTCTGCATGATGGGAAATTGCAAAACATTACAATTCCACTGGCTTTCTTTCACAGTGAGTGATGGCAAATGTGAGCAGAGAGATTCTGGAGGTGTTTGACTTCAGTCCATTAAAGCAATTTCACAGTCCACTCTATTAATGTGCAGAGGAGGAAGAAAACCCGCAGGAGGCATTAACCCTACAGCGGGAGGGAAGCTTGTCACGGAAAGAGAGACAACGTTGACACGCAGCCATTATCAAAGAGGAAATGATGCTTTCTTTTCCCAAAGATGCTAATAAATAAAACAATTAGAATACCAATTGCCATGCAGCGTGGAGTCTTTCATTTACAAGATAAATTCACATAGTAATGATCTGGCTTTTGTGGGCGCTGATGCTACACGTGCTAATAGAGCAATTAGAGAGATAATTTCCAGATGAGCTTGACTAATACAGTAAATATTCGTTATTATAGGTAATTACAGCTATCAACGAGCAAGGCCACTGCCACGAAATGAGACTGGTCTCTCTTAAAGATCATTTACTACGATGAGTACGAAATGACAGAAATGCAACCAGAAGTCTGGAAAAAAGGACAGAAAACCAAACCTCGGAATGCTGTGCTTATTCCTTTATCCCGTCATATGAATAGCTTTATGCTTGCAATGTGGATGACTCCCAAAGTCAGTCATTCTTAATGTATGTGTTATCTTTTTGATCAGGGAGCCACATACATACTTTAAGATTAAATCGTGGCGTTATCTCACATCTGTTATGTTTTTTATATTGTTCCTGGTCTTTCCCGGTATACCAGCCTCCTCCCACCAGCTACAAAACAAGCGTGTCAGGTTCACTGGTGATTCTGAATTGACTGTGGGAGTGTGAGTTTGCATGGTTGTTTGTCTCCGTGTGGCCCTGTGAGGGACTGGGGAGCTGTCTTGAAAATACACTGCCTCTAATCTGATGCCAGCTGGGACCGTCTCCAGCCTCCCTGTGATCTTAAATTGGATGCAGAGGGTATCTTAAAAAAAAAAAAAAAAAGGAATAGATGAACACACATTATACTCTCATTACCACGATTATCGTCAATATGTTGTCGGCACATTGTGCCCTGACCTCAAATCTGGTTACTTTTAGTACTTAATATAGCTTTTATCTTACATTATTTGATTAGATTTTTGCATCTTTGTGTCAGATGTTTTGGTGTCTGTGGTGAAAATGCACAATTAAACCAGCTGCTGAACTGACTGTGGGGCTTCTAAGGGGCTCGATGTTCTCTGGGGAGCTCTAAGGAGAGGGATATACTGGTCAGACATTCACGTGGTTGTCAGACGTAAATGACCAAAATGCAGGCTTTTCGTTGACCTAGAATCTGTGAAATGGAATGCGAGCACCATATAAGAACTGTGCATAGAATGTTCCAGAAACACTTCTATCAAACCAGCCCCAGACAGTTGTCATGTGACCACATTGTTTAACCTTACCAGCAACCATTTTGAGAACAAATTTCCATAGATTACATAAATTCTTCCTCCCCCTTTTCTTCCATATGTTTTCTCCTAGCGTGTCCCTGAGGGCACAGGTTCCTAATCTGGGCCTGCTCATCAATCCACGGCGTGTTGGCACACGTCCACTTAATGTCCGATTGCCCTCGCAGACATGCCAGTCCTCATCACGCCCAGAGTAAATCTAATTTCCGCTCGAAAGGATAAAGTTTGACCTCTAATATGTGAAGGCTTGGCTTACTTACATGATTCACAACCCAACGGGACAAACCACAGGTGAGTGCAGCTGCTGCAAGCCGCCCCTTAACAGTCTGACCATCCTGAAATATAGCACCCCTCTTTTTTCTCCCCTGTCCTTTGCTGCTCTTTCAACCTTTCCGTCCGAGTCCAAATTCCAATCCATGTTTCATAAGAGACGACATGCTCAATGGGTGTCTGGAGAAGGTGACTGTGGTCTGGGGTGTAATGATAAACAATGGGAGAAAGGTTATGGACGGACACCAGCTCATTTACGACTGCAGTCTGTGAGGGTAAATATACAGCATTCCCAAAGAGAAGGCAGCTTTACAGCTCCAGAGATACAGACCTCTGCCGTGATGAGTTTGGACAATAACGCCGTGTTTGTGGACTTAGTGTGGCCTTATGAGGGGATATGGCAGACAGATTTTATAAACTTCCCACTGTCTGCTGCTGGGTAATTGTTACTGTAATTCATAAGAGAGGAGAAGGCCAACGTGTGCTGACACAGAGCAGCCCGGCGTAATAACACAAAGCGCCCGCCCAGGTAGACGCGCCCGGCGTATTTACAGCTCCATTCTCTCCCGCTCGCAATGTTTGGGCTCGGCTTTGAAAGGTGAAACTGACTGGAATCTTCTTCACAGCGACGTGTCATCAGTCACATCACGGGTGGCTCTTATGCCTACCAAATGGTTTCAGCAATGTGGGCTTAAAGCAGGTAGTAAAAAAGAAAATCAAAAGGAAAACTATCCTTCATACGAAAAAAAATCGGGCATACTGAAGCTGATGGTGTGTTGGGCCCCCCACCATATGACAGTATTACCAGTGTTACCACGTCCAGGTCACTGCTGCATCTGACCAGCTGAATTCATACCGCTGGAACGTAGCTCAGGTTAGTAGACTGAAGAAAGAAAAACAAGCAGCCAGAGAAATGCTCCCAACGGCAGTCTTTTTTAGCTCTTAAATTCTGTTAAGTTAAATATGATGTAGTTAAAACTGACACCTTGTTTTATGAAATTGTGGTGTAAGCCCCTTTGATTCTATCCAAACTCCAGAATAAACCAAATGTGGGGCTGCTGAGACGGAGAGTGTGTGTCAGGAGGAATTATCCTCCACACTGCGGACTGGCAGCGGAGTTCAGCATGCACCTGAATGAACTCTGTGGGCCTTCGGTGGTTCACGGGCGGAGAGGTGGTTAAGAGGACAGGTTCAATCTCATCCAATGCAATGAAGTCAGACATCTGTGGTGGGATTGGTTTTTTGGCCACCGTTTCCAATCTTCGACTTTCATCATACAGTAACAAAACCATTATCCGCAGTAACAAGGGATGGGAAAATGGAAATGGTCATCTGAAAAAGGACACCGTCATTTTTTTTTGTCTTTCGGGGAAAAACAATATTAAAGCAATTTATGAGAAAAGGTTTGCGTGCAAATTCGACACGAGTGTGTGCGTGTGTGTGTGTGGGGCTATGTTTTTATAAAGATATTGTGTGCCAATCTACGAGTGCTTTTCAGAGTAACCTTGTTCTGACTGACTCACCTTTTTGTAGAAGGCCGAACCAGTTGCTGCTATTAACAAGCTCCGGGAATCTGCTATGCCCTGGCACAAAAATATAGATAAGTGTTTCCAACCATTAGCCCTCAGCCTTATCTCTCATAAAACTGAAAAATAGAGAATGAAAACTTCTGATAAATCAGTCTCCACTTTGGGTCGCATCCCAAAGAATGTTTTATAGTGTGATATATGCTCATTTTTACGTCCAGGTATACTGAAGAATATGTTCACTTTCCAGGCAGTAAAATATATCAAAATGAGACTCAGAGGAAATGAGCTACATCTTATTGTCCCTAGTGACGGAGGAGGTAGATCTTAAACAAGTGCATGATCTTGGGCAAAAAGCCAACTCATTTAAAAAAAAATAAAAAAATCTTAGAGTTCTGTCAGCATTTCTACTATCTAAATGTTTTCAAGAAAAAGTACAGCACATCACTGATGGGGTTTTTCATCCCTGAGTCAGACTTCAGGCGGTCCTGCTCACAGCTGTATCACAGCTAAAAGAACGCATTTTAATTCAATTAGACTGTAATCGGAGCGCTCACAGAACTCATTGTTATAATTTGACACATTATGAATATCGGCTCTGATAATCAGCGTGGTTATTAATTAGTCAACCCCTAATTTGTAAAATACAAGGTTACTGAATAGTACCGTCACAACCCAGATCCACTGTAAACAGAAGGCGAGCGGGCTTCCATTCAGGGGGGAGGGAGATTTTCTCTGGCTCCACCAGAATCTTTTTGTGATTTGCAGCTGAATCTAAAGCAAACGTTTAGCCTAAACCAAGATTGCATAACGTCTGTGTTCTCAGACTTATCTTGTTTGAAAACTGTAATAATTTTGTCCTGGGGGACAGAGCGAGTGGGGACAGGATTTAAAAAGCTTACAAATTTGAAAAAGCTGGACAGAGCGGTGAAGAATTCACCAGTGCAGTAAAAGCACATACTGATCGGGCTGAGGTGTGTTTGTGGACTCACACCCACAGGAATTTTCAAAACTGGTTTGTTTTTTTTCAATTGTTAAGCCCGACTCCCAGCTTCACTTGTTCCTGCTTTTAAAAAGAAACAACCACAGTCAACAAAAACAAACATTTCTGTCATTTTTCCTGAATAGAAACTGAAGGAGAAACCCTCTCAAACAGAAGAATAAGACATTTCAGACATCCTCATCCTCCTCTATCACTGCCCCATTCCTCTTCACATCCACATCCCCATTTGTTTTCCTCTTTTTTTTTTTCGATCCGTGCTCAATTTTCTCTAACCTCTGTTTTCTAACCCACTTTTCTCCTTTCCTACTGGACAAATTGTATCTGGGAGGACACAAGTCTTGCCGTGTGCCTGGCATGAACCATTTAGCAGCTCGTATGTGAATCTAGCTGGAAGCCCCAATGCACAGTCATCCATGATGGTTAATCTAAAAACAGCAGCTCATCTGTCAGTTAGGCAGGTTCAAAATAAGGAAAGAAGAAGCTCTGGGTCTCTTTACCCAAACAAACAAAAACCTTCATTTAAACCACCCTTACACAATGTCGTACAAAATATTGATATCAAATGCTGAAATTATTCTGAAATCATAATAAATCTTGAAATTTGACATTTATGTCACACTTGAGATTTCATTAACGTTTGCTTTGTTTGTTCTGCGGTTCGTTTTCCTCCTCCAATAAGCCGTCCTCAGAGAGAATGTGTTCAGTATGTTATTACAACATGTTTTGCATATGGAATCCATGTATCTGCGGGCCTGCAATGCGATTACTGCACTGCCTTCCAAGTAGCGGGGGGAAAAAATGAAAGACTTTATCCAACCACGCAAGGTGCATTAACATTTTGATAATGGCTCCAATTGATTAGATTTGCTCTAACAGAAGCGAAACAAGCATCTGTTGCTTATTCTCACATGGCACAGGAAGATGTTTGTCAGTTTGAAAACTGGAGCTGTTTTCTAATAGAGAAACAGATAGATAATTGTGTGGTCCCAGCGTGAGATGTGAGATGTATTTTTGTGTTTAACTGCTGAGTAATAAGGCTTAATGCCAACAAGCTTTATTAAGGCTGAACCCAAGAAGAGGTTCCAGCTTTGGACAGATACAGCATTGTAGCAGACTAAAATGAATCACCCATCAAATCCCTAGCTTACCCCTTCCAGTCTTTTTTTTTTGTTTTTCTGTTTTTTTTATATCTTAGCTGCAGCACGGCTGCCAAAGCCATCAACCCACCCGAATTGCTGCACCTTTCTACGCTGAAATAAATTGGCTAAAAAACAAACTACTTCATGGATGCTTTTCCTGTGACCTAAAACAGATGCAGGAAAGAGAGAGAGAGAGAAATAAACATCCTCCTCCCCAAATACAAAATCTAATCCTATTTGACTGTGTCGCTTTGAGAACCTGTGGCAGAGCAACACAAGCAGTAAGCTGCTCTTGTCTTAAGGGCAGCATGAGGAGAGTAGGACACATTAATCACAAGGGCACGAGGGAGGAGCAGCGATGAGAGGATTGTGAGTGTGAGGTGGGTGGTTAAAAGCTTGTTTTTGCACAAGCCACCGGCACTCTTTGCCACTGTGTTGCATGCTTTGGGCACCTGCGGATCAGAACACCAGCTTGGGGCTGACTAATCTCATTCCAGGAGCTGTTGAATAAATGCGTGCAAATATTTCCACGTCACATTTTCCCGTCGGTACGCTGCTTTTTGTGTACTCGCGGGCAGTCGGGGCAAATCTGAGCTGCATTTGTAAATCCGGGCGAGTCTGGAGAGGAGACCTATATTAAAACACGCTGAGCATGTTAGGAGCGTTCCCCACTGATTTAATCACGGAAAGTTTCCTATGTGGTAACAACTCATTTGTTTTTCTAAAAAGTAAAAAAAAAGTAATGCATTTTTGCCATGAAAAAAGCCATTAATGAGGCTTGGAGCACAAGGCTTCTTTCTCATTAGGTGAGTTGAGATCCATAAATATGCAAATGAGCTCCGCCTACATCTGTCAGCACTTCCTGTGAGTCTCCTCTGACTCAGTGCAAATAATGTTTCTGCTGCACTCCCACTACAGAGAACAAGCAGCACTAGAATAACGATCACAGCTTTAGGGATGATGGGGGTTTCACATGAGGCGAAGCAGCCGCCGTTTTCTCAGGTGAGGGGGGCAGTCTGCCCAGGATTCATCAGGAGGGGCGGCCTCAGTGCTTTTTCAACGTGCACGTCCAACAGATAAGTGTTTTCCTACGTCTGTGCTGTGTCTGTCTTCAGGAAAACTTAGATGCATTGACATGCTTGACTGGGCTCATGGTGTAAGCAGCTGGATGAGTATCTGTCTTCTACAGAACTTTACTTGGTGGCGACTTGGTGTTTTTTGTGTTAGGTTTTAAAGTAGGGGAGAGCAGAGTCACTCCCAGTCTGAGAGCTGTCTCCTCTACCAGGATAAGACAGCAGATAGACAGAAGCAGAGGCAGCAGTTGGGAACCTTGGCTGGTGTGGGAAGGGCCATCTACTCCGCCATCCTGAGAGAAAACATTAAGAAAACCAGCTTTCAGACGTCCCGGTCTTACTCATGTCCCTCAGATGAATTCATGAAGGAGCATCGCACTTCACTGTTAATTTAAAATTCAAAAGCCAATCTGTTAATGGGTAAAAATTATGAAAATACTTTGGGAAGAAAAATAAATAATCCAGACATGTGTCCATTGTATTATTTTCGGGGAAATGCTGTGACATCTACACATGAATAAAATCCACCTCTGCCAACATTGTTGGATGAGAGGTGAATATTTCCATAAAAGCGTCACATCAACATGTCAACTGACTGGATAAAGCAAAGGGGCAGATACAAGACAGAAACATCTGTGTCCAAAGAGGGGGTTTGTCTACCAGAAAAACAATTGTTTTTTTTTAGAAAAATGGCACCATTTCCATTGTGGACACCTGCCTTAAGAAAAATAGGCACGCACTGTCAACCAGCATCGTCCTAATAACAAAGAAGTTCATTCTCTTCAGGGGTCTTGATAAATCCTTGGACCAATTTACGTGTGAGAAAGGGGATGATTTGGTTATCTGATGCCAATACAAATGCTGTTTTGTGTTGCTCCGAAAAAACGTGAAAAGAATTCCAGAGGCACCAGGAATATAATCCCTCTCGTTGCATTGATCCCTGTGGGGTGATAGTCTTTGAGTAAAATGACCCTTCCCTGTACCAAGCTGTAATAGGAAAAAAGGAAACCGATCTAAGATCTATTAAGATGTGAGAACTCCTTGTGATAACTTCGAGGCTATTTATGTCTAGATTACTCTGTTTCTTTGTCTCCTCAGCCCCAGGAGAAATCTTTAAGTAGGTCCAGCATTTTTTTGCACGGCGAGGGCTAATAGGCCTGTTGATCAAACCCGGAGTCAACTGATTACCAAAAAACTGAAGAGAAACAGAAAAGGAGAAGAAAAACAACGTCCAAACCAACCCAATCTCAACGCAATGGTTGCAAAATGTGCACACTTTCCAGAAGTTCAAACAATTTTCGAACAAACTTTTCTACCACTTTGCATCCAAGTCTTTCTATGTTGTTAGTGTCAACAAGCCTGCTGTAGAGCAGGCAATCAGATGTTCCTAAGAAAAAACATGTTTCAAGGCTTATTTGGACTTCCACTTCCTCCCTTAGGGGGCAACGTACCAGAAAGCAGAGCTACAAAACTGAGCGGCTGTTATTGTTCGCACGGCATAATGAACCTTTTATATTATTACTTCATTTCATGACTGTCTGTTAGAGTTGCCTCTCTCGCGGGTTTCATCCGCCTTGATGGCAACTTACCAAAAAACACTTAATGAGTGGGTATCTGGCCGATCCATTTCATTTACTCTGATCACGAAGAACTGGATTTCAAAAGGATTGATCCTCTAGAGTTGTTACAAGTTGTATTTTTTCAGTTCAAAACAGCTCATCAGCACTCAAAGGTACCACTTGTACTAAAAGCTATGAAAAAAAAACTCACAATGAATCTGTGTTTGAAATACATCTGCACAGTCTGAATGTAGATCAGTGGGAGAGAGCTAGAAATGGACATCTAAAAGGGCATTTGGGCTTTCTAACTAAATTAATGCCTCCTTAAATGTTTTTGCAGATGGTCAAAATGCCAGGATCTCCAATTTGTTCAAAGAAAAACTCTGCTGGTAAAGTCAGGCAGTCAACATCCTGCAAAAAGGTTCCTGCACACGTCCATAGGCACTTTCTTCTCATACAAAAAAATGATGAACATTTCCTCCATTCAGCAGTCAAATCCAAACTTCTTGGAGCGTTTAATGGGATGTCATCTTTAAAGTGTGTCTGAGCCATGTAGTCGCGCTGCAATTATAATAGAGAAACAACATTTCAAAGATCTACATGTGTTAAAACCTTTCGCAAAGAAAAGGATGGCCCTTGTAGACGTAGCACAACATTTCGGGGGTAATCGGCAGTGCAGAACCTGCTGATTGGTGACATTTAAACTCCTTTCGTCTTAGCTTGAACTTCCTCTCCCACCAGATGAAAGTAGTTTTTCAAAGGTTGTGGAAAACAAAAAAATATATAGCCTGTCATGCTTTTTTTTCTGTATGCTTTGTACCTCTTAACAAGGGTATGCTGATTTTCTGGCATTTACCCTGAGGAGCAATCTAAATATATCACTTTATCTTCTATCTTCTTCCAGCAGCTTGTAATCAATGCATCTTTTTATGGCTTTTTTTATTGTTAAATGAAGTCCTGCTAATCTCTCCTTAGAAAACTAATCTAACAGCTACCGATAATAATATCGTCACCCTCACATTTTGCACCTCCTCATAGATAACTGCCATCTGTGGCATGACCAATCGAAACTGTGTGCTATCTGGGCTTTAAATCACAGTCACCATGGTGACCCAGTCGCTCCTGCTGGGCTGGATGCGCCGGTGGAGTGATGCTGCTCTGGCCTGACATTTTGCCTATTTCAGCTCCTTAAACATCAAACTAGCAGATTGCCTTATGCTCTAATAATAACTTCCCCGAGCGCACCTCCACAGACAGTGGAAATCGTGTTGACAGCAGAAACCTGAAACAAAGTCGTGCCGTAATGGTGTTGCTCTTGTTACAGAGTGGTAAATGTGCAGAGAAATTTGCATTAACGCTGGGTACAAATGCAAATCCGGTCCAGTCTGGGAGGCCTTGATGCGAGACGGGTGGGGGGGGTGGGGGACACGTGATTTGCCAACGATTGCAGTTTCATGAAACATTTAACTTCCGACTTTTTCCTCAGATCAAACCTCTCTCACCGAGAGCGCCCTGCTTCGCGGTGGCCCTGCAAAACGCAGCTTCAGTAATGATTACCACAGAGAGACCGGGCCAGGCTTTGAAAGTCATCCGTTTGGCTTTGGTGGGCCAAGATTAACAATCGAGAACTGATGCTTAGAGCACTGCAGAGGCTTCTAAACGTTGTAAGAAGCACCCGTATCGCTTTAAAACTCAGCATCCGTGTCCATAATACGACTATATAAAGGGGAAAGAGTACTAAAATGCATCATGTATAAGAAAGGTCTTCATCTTTGTGAAAATCAGTACTGATGATCTTATAGTCGGAAAGTTTCTTGCAGAATGAGAAATAAATCTGTCTCAGGTTTGGATTTTTTGTTTCTCTGTGACCGATGCGTCTCCCTACCGAGGGTAAATCAATTAAAGCAAATGTTAACGCGAACACATAAATAATACATTAACAGCAAAGTTTTTGTTTTGCATCATTCCTCCTTCATCTGGGGACTGACAGCCTACATTTGCTTGTGAGTGTATTTCTAAAGAGGACTAATCTGTTGTAAGGGTTGCACTTTATACCTCACATGACAAAAAACAAAAACGCAAGAAAAGTATTTTTCCCAGCTAATTATGTAACAAAGAAACACTTTTTAAATCTAAAATGCAAACAGTCTGAATAATTCACCAGAGATTTCAGGGTCTAAGAACCCAGAAAAATACAGAAGTTGTTTCTGTCTCGGCACACAACATCAGCCACAAAAAAGAATGCATCATGACTCATCCTAAAATCTTTTCGTCGCTGTTGTTTTGCATTCCTCTGAGTCACTTTGTCTGAAAGTAAATTACAGGATGAGCTAATGTGCACGTCAAGCAGCTGCACTGGCTGGGATTTATGCCACTTCTGGCATCTTAGTTAAAACTCATATTTACACCACTTTATGCTCGTGTCTGACAATGACGGGAGCTGTACATCATCCAAGTCTGCTCAATTTAAAGATGATACGGCCTGACTGTTACCTCACAATGATAAGCGTGTGTGTGTGTGTGTGTGTGTGTGGAGTGAGTTGTCAGAATGAGAGAGACTGGCGTGATTATGCAAAGATTTCTCCAGGGGCAAAGTAAATGGAAAAAAATGCTTGTGTAGAAATGCGTCATTAGAAATGCCAGTGATTTCTCATTCTAGACGAGATAAATATCTTCAAGGTATTGCTGTGAAAATCTAAGGATATTAAGATTCCCAGAAGGCAATAAAGAGGACCAAAAATGACCTTTCTCAAACTATTCATGCTATATGACACACTTATGTTGTCTGTGCGTTTGCTAGATATATCATCTCTATAACATGAACTCTATAACAGAACTAATCGAACACAGTATCAAATACAAGTGTGTGAACTGTGCTAAAACTCACAACTCTGAATCATTTGAGAAATTTCTCAAGAGGTCGAGAAAAAAAAAAGAAGATACACTCGTACTCTTCAATTGTCTCCTCCATCCTGATCTGGCACTAACAGTGTCATCATATCAGACTGAGCGATCATCTCTTTTTAAACTAATCTGAAGTAGGAAGTCACAAGCTGTCTAAGGATTTCCCGCTAAGAGCTGCTCAGACGCCTGCTTTTAACTGTGTTGCTGCAAATCACCAAAACCCTTGTCAGCCGCTCCATCTCTGTGATGCATACAGAGTAACAAACCATGATGGATAATTATGTGCTGCAGAAGATACGGCTTCCTTGGCAACTGTGGATTTTACAGCCCGTGAAGAAGAAAAAGTAGTAATTACACATCCTCTCCCAGTTTCGGCTCAAATGACTGTGGCCTATTATGACAATTTTGTTTTGCTTTTTTTTTTCCTACAAATTATAGAGAATATGCTTTACCTTACTTTACCCCACATGTCTCCACAAATCAAGCTGAGGTGCCGTTCAATTCTAAGCTGCATAGCTTGTGAAAAAGTTGGTCTATTTCCTTCTTTATTTTGCATAGAAAAAAGAAGGAACGCAAAAACAAAATGAAGGAGGACGACAAATGTGGAGCTATGTACGCACGTGGTACAGGTGGAGCCCCGCTGTGAAGATAAGCCAGGGTTTGGTTCAATGGCAATTAAAAATACTGATTTTCTAATCCAATCTGCCGTGCCCATCATGTTCCACAGGAGTATGTGATTGAATGCGACTGATCCCAACATCCTGGAATCAGCCTGGGATAACATTAAGAGACAGAAGCAATTGACAACTCAAATCCAAAACAAAAAAAAACAAGGAAGAAACTGTGGCATGGTGGAACAAACAGCCTGCGTACTTTTAAGAGAAATGGGTACTCACAGTAGTGTCAGTGCACGTGCATAATATGCACAGTGTGCTTCCATTTTCAGCCCCGTGTTGGATTTTAAAAAAAAGTTTTTTATCACGATATGGATTCTCATTTGATGTGAAAATAAGAAGGCTTAAAGGAGAGACATCTGGGGACCGAGCCGTTAATGCCGCTAATTAGCACGTGTAGTCATCACAGAAGTGTCTGACGCTTTCCCGTCGGAGCCAGATGCAGCGTGGCAATCACTCGTGAGGCCGACCAGTCACATCGAGGGAGAGAAGAACACCTCTTTACCACTTCTCGTTAAGTTCCAGCCTCGCAAACGAATTAGAAACCGAGCCGAAGTCTTGACGCGTCGAACTTTGATGTTCGGTCCAGGATGAACAGGGGCTGCTTTCAGGTCTGAGTGAGGAACATCAAAGCGGAATACAGAGAGACTTTTCAATGGAACATTTTCAACATAATTCAACAAATCTGTTTTTCGCAGGCTTCATAAGACTTCTTATATGTAGGGATACTCATCTGAAATTAAAATGGCCCTCGGCAAAAACACTCTTCAGAGAAAAGAAAACATTGTCCGTATCCATTAAAAACAATCAGCGCCCCACTTCACACCGACACACACATGACCGTTTCCGTTGTACAACGGGGGTAGGGGGGGTGCTGTCATTGTAAGTTATCTTAAGTCTAACCCTCAGCTGGATGATGGCTAACGTAACAAATAAACTGCTAAAAGAAGATACTTTTAAGCTGATTTCAGTGATATTCACCTAAAACCACAGTGAATGTTAAAATATTAAGTATCAATCTTTAAGGGATTTGACTGAGATGTAAGAAATTGTCCATTGCTGCTCATTGGAATTAGATGTTGCCTTCTGTTGCTTTTTTTTCTTACATTGAATCATCAGGTAACAACAACCTGCATTCTTACCAGTCAGTGAGGAGTGTGTGTGGACCACTTTCGCATTCCACTCCTGCGTTTTTTTTGGTCAAGTGCTGAGGTGAGTTATGCTGAATGATTTGGCATCGCTTTTCGGCACCAATTAGACACGAACCACTAAGCAGGGCTTAACTGTTATTTATTATCTGTCTTGTTTCGTAAGGAATGGAAATCAGTGCTGAAAAATATGTGCATAATGTAGCCCAACGCTAACTGCCTGGACGAATTAACAGGCACTTTGATTTCTGCTTTACAAGTCAATTATCCGCTGAATTCAAACTCTTAAGCAGGCAGAACAGCGAGGTAAAGTAGAAGGAAAAAGTTAAATCGCTGCTGACAAATACAAAGTAGTTTATTTTCTATAGCTTTGTGTATTAAAGTCGGTATGAATTTAGCTCCCCTCATTAATTCTTGTCCACTGTTTTCCCCAAGCCTCACATTGCGCGTGTCTGACATTTTCTTTGTCCACTGTGTATACAAAGCTGTTTGCATGTTGCCAGTCCTGCCACGGGCAGATGCTGATTTCTTACTGTGGCGCGCTGCTCAGATTGTTTTGCAGGATCTGTAATTAGGTAGCCAAGTTTCAAGGTCAGACGTAATGGTTTCCTTTATGAGCTCCACATCAACAAGCCGTGCTGCTGTTTTTGCAGCAATGAGCGAAATATCATTACAACGTGAAGCGAGTCTGAACCTTAAAGCAGGTATTTTCAGCTGGACGTAGCTTTACCCTGAAGAAAAGACAGTCTCTCAAATGGGTTTTATAAATGTAGATACCTCCTCAGTATGTTTCCCTGGTTTCATCAGGAATGGGAGCAAAAAAGGGAAAAAAAAAACGTCAGAATATCCATCATCACTGTCAGAGATGTGGCACATCTGTATTCATCACAGGACACGGGGCAAAATGTGAACCTGCTTATCATCTCTCATGGGCTGCTTATAAGGGTCACTTTTAAAAAGTCAAAGACAGATCCTGAATTTTGAGATTGGGACCCGTGTGTATAACGTTCTATCTCTCACTTTAAGCTCGAGATATATTTTTGGAGGGAACAATTACAGGGACTGCCAGGGGGGGGATGCCATGTACCAGATCATACCTCACAGCTTTTAGTTTCATTTAAAAAACAATTTTTTAATAACATTTAAACAACCGTTTAGGGTCCATTTCATGCTTGATATAAGCAGATGATGCTACAACTCTGGGGGCCACATTCTTTGAATGTCTGGGCTCCCTGCCCCTGAATGAACAGAAGTCCGCTGGACGAAGAAAAACGAGGGGAACAGTCTTGACTGAGGAGATATTGAGCTTTGCCCTCATGCCTCACAACCATTTGCGTTCAAAGCACGTCACAGACAGAGCTCGCCGCTCTGATTAAAGCCCAGGTGAAGAACCACACCGCTACATCAGGGAAAAGTTGTTTCTTTTTTTTAAAGAAGAAAAAAAAAGACAGTAATTTGAAAACGATAGCGGATGGAAAAATGAAGGATCCTATTTTTCCTGAGTAAGTTCCTTTCCCCGCCCTGAAGTGGCTGGCAGGAGAAAAAGCAGAGAAACAAATTAGAGGTAACCTCGCTGGGAGGGGTCAGGCATCTGCTCCGATCTTCCCCGTCAGCTTGAGAAAAGAGGCCGTTTTGCATTCTGCAGCGTGCGTCTCCTTTGAGCAAAACATAAAGTCAAACAGCCACAGAGTGATTTCACCACCCTGACCTCCACCAGGATGATACCTTCTTAACGCACACAATTACCGCACCGCCTTATTGACTTGCAAAACAATGTTCATGCAGTATCTAACAGGGCTGAGCGAGGCAGAAACACGGTGGCGCTAGATGTTCAGTCTCCGTCACTCCTTATTCTAAAGGTTTGTGCTCCACACCATTTGGATTATTTGGCGAAAGGTGACTCTGTAATAATCATGTTTGAATATATCTTAAAATATTAATTTTTCTTTCCAAACCTGTTTCAAAAGTAAAAGTAAGCCCAAAGTATTTGAAAAGTTCAAGTTAATTTACATCAAGCAGCCCAGTTGAGAAAATAAAAGAAATAGAGAGATTTGAATGTCTCATTAATCGAGTTTGTAACTGAATGGAATGTTGTCTTTTGTGTGATAATGTCAGTGAGAGCAGCAGAGTTTTTTTGCCATGTCGTTGGAGCATCTCTTAACGGTATCCCAGATATTGGAGAGTGCTGTTGTTGTTTTATTCATGCGGGGAAAACAAAAGCTGTGTGTTTATTATCATTCAAGAATAAATATAGCCCCGGCAGAAACGGCGGCTGACTGTAACCATATGCTAAACAGTCATTTGCTCGCCATTACTGTCACACCCTGACAGCCAGACCCGGGCTCCACTCCTGCAAATCACCGGCTTTAAACTGATTAGAAGTCTTTTTGGAAACATTTGCTGAACTTATGGTTACACAACAGCTAGTGGTCGTCTTCAGGGAAGCTTTGCTGGCCGTTCGGGAAAGATTCCTTACTGCTGAACATCTGCTGCTGCTCATGGTCCTGACAAAATAAGGTGAGTTTGTTGCTTACATTATTTACTCGTGCGTGTGTGCGTGTGTTTGTTTGTGTGAGGACGAGGCAGAGAGAGCTACTTAACTCCTGCTCTAAGCACTGCTTTGCCCTCCAGGCTGTGCTTGAGATAGTGCAGCTCTCCTCTCCATTTGACAAAAACTAAATAAATAAAAATACTGATCCTCAATTCTAGCGACAACCAACCACATTATTTAGGACAGACATCTGCCAAAGGTTAACAGAGGCTAGAAAAAGGAAAGTTCACGAGCAAAAAATGCCTCTGACCCGATCCATGACCTATTTAGAATTTCGCCTTTTTAAGCAAAGCCAGACTCATCTCTGGGGAATCCAGTGGGCTTTCTGTAAGATCACCGCATAAAGACAGTTTGTACACTGACTATTCACGTCTGTGGTCCAGGCACCACGACATAAAAACCTGAATTGCAACACACAACGAGTAGGCAAGGGCGCCATTTTTACTATAAATCAAAGTCAGTTCAAAGACTGTGTTCATATGGCCGGAGCGCTTGTTTTGAGGCCCGCTCACACCTCCAGCTCGATGCGACCATTACTCTCACACAGGCTTGTTAATGCTTGTTTTGGTCAGGGATTATTTTTTTACTCGGCACAGCTTGTGGGGATGTGGCGCGGCCGCATCATCGCCCCTGACAACCAGCGATTTTAGATGACTCTGCCGTGGATGACTCCAATGTCTTCAATAACCCCAGCTGGAGCCTGTGTGCGCGCGGTCGCAGGACGCCTCATAGCCCAGTGTGAGCCCGGATAGGCTCCAGCTCCCCCCGTGACCCAAAGAACAACATGATGATTAATGTATTTTAATGACCAAATGGTTTAACTTACCCGTGAAGATTAGAAAGGTAAACTGTAAAAACAAACGGCCATCCCAGCAAAGCCTTTGTGTCAGTTGTAGAGTCAGTTATATAAAACAAGTGTATTTTCACAGAAATACTGCCAAAATAAAACGTGTTCAAAACGCCGTCCAATCACAGAACAGATTTTATCTGACGCCAACATGACAAAACAAAAAAACAATGCTGTGAATACGGTTTTTATTTACACAGCAGCCTAATCTCCCTGTGTGTGTTGTGACATCTCCAAAGTTTCTAAGTGTAGATTGGAATAGGCACTTTGATTGGGTAAGGATTTTCCTGTCAGGCGGACAGAAAGGTAAGGTGTCTGTGCAGATGCTGGCACATCCCTTCTTTTCCCTTACCCCTGCACTGATTAATGGCCGAGTCTGGCGGTCCTCTGACAGATCGGCGAGGCCCGAGGAAACCTCCAGAGATGAGGCTCCCTGCCAATTACCCTCCTCAATAATGCCCGCTCAATGCCTGAATGACAGGGATCCGCCCCCGAGGATATAACCGAGCTGCTATTAAAACCAAAAAAAAGTGCAGGCTCGGTGATTTGTATGGCTGCATATGGACACATCTGTAGGTGGAGGGGGATAAAAGTGTATTATTATTACCACGCTGCAGCCACGGAGCGCAGCCTCCGCTCTGTGATGAAGCGTGTGTGAGTGCGGAAGGAGCGCCGCAAAGCCATTCCGAACAATGCACTTTGAAGAAGATAAACCATCATTACCTCGCATTCCTAAAGGAAAATGAGCGATTTGCTTTTGCCGGGTCCCGACGCTTAGGAGATGCTCGGCGCCTTTCTGAAACGCGTCCCTGAGCCCGATCGCGTGGGAAGACAGATGTGAGGTGGCAGGAGCGGGGAGTGGTGGAAGCAAACTTTTTGATTGCACGTCTGGGGAGCGCGGCGTCGGCCTCGGAGGGCCGGGCACGAGGACTTCCGGCCGCGCCAACTTTGGCGACCTTCCCTCTGACAGGGTGCAGATGAATGGGCTGAGGGGAGGGATCTGGAGCCGGTGGGAGCGCGCTGCCTCTCCCTGCTGATGTGCGCATTCGTTTTAACCGGACGGCTACGCTCGTCCTGAAACTAGAGCCGGAGATGCACGCGGATGCTCGCTGGACGCTCACGTTACCCAGCAAGAAAAGGAAAATGATGCCATTGTGGGCATTAAAAATGCATTACGTACGCTTATATCTGCTCAACATTCTCATCGGCGCTGTGCCTCGGTCTCTGTCGAGGCCGACCGACAACAGTCGGCGTCCGCAGGCTAAAGAGAAGCAGGACTGCAAGGAAGCAGGCCAAAGCGATGTCACTATCTAAGAAAAATGACACAAGAAAAGATGCAACGAATCTCATGTCTCCTTGAAATTTCGGAAAAATAGGAAATTTCGTTTTGTGTCTATGTCAATGTCTAATTTTGTCGGGCAGCGTTGGCTTTAGAAATGCAGGCATAACACGAGCGGACGCAGAAATCAGACAAAAACATAAAAAATTGAAAAGGCCGGTCTTCAATTCGACGTCAAAAGCGGAAGTTTTGTTTTTGATGTCTAAGAAGTTGGTGGTTAACTCGGTGCTTCTTTTTCCAGCAGACGGATCGATGCTCCAACTGAAATCTCATTAATTGCTCCACTGTAGAGCTACTTACATCCTGCCTCCCTCAAAGTGGGTCCATCCAATCCTGTAGGGTCGACAGACACTCTAGAAATCGATTCCAAAGACACCAAAGGCATAATGTCAACCGCTGTGATGAGAAACCTCAGCAAAAAAGGTGTAATTGAAAATTATAGAGATTTGCCTTCCTGTGTCCAAAGTTTTGGCTTTACCTGTGTGTGCTTTAGCACTTCCAAGCACTTTCTGCAGCACAATGGAGGAATGCACTAAGTCCTCTGGGGATAAAATTCTGTTGCTATGGGAGGAAATAGGCCTATATTATTCTACACTCTGCAAAGAATCTTTTCTTTTTTTAAACCTAGTTGTGCTAACCTGTTTTCTGTAACATAATTATAACTCAACTATGACCTTATAAATTCCAAAAACCACCCAAAGTGGTTTAAAAGGTTACTCAATTCAAAGCATTACAGGCATAGAGCCAATTAAAAGAGTGGAGTGGAGCTACGATGAGCCTCCTGTCAAAGCATTTTTTATCACTTCCTCTTCTTTTTCTTCTTCTAAAAAAAGAAAAAAGGTGCTGGAGGCTGTTTCATTCTCAGTAGGAGAAGTATTATAATGGACACAGGAAGCATAACGTTTCCTGTGAGCAGGAGAAATTACGATCCAAGCTCACACTCATACCACAGACGACTAATACAAGTATTTCATTTAAGCAACAGTCCTTTTTTAATTGTTAGTTTGTTTTTGGTTTGTCTCTCTTACATGCAATCATTTCCTGTAAAAAAAAATCCATTTGTGTTTTTTTTTGTTCAAGCATTGACTTTGGAATCTTGGGTCTGTTCTTGGGCTTTAAAAATATTTCGCAAAGAGCTACTTTGGTCTGTCTTTCTCTGCTGTAACACAGACAGTGGAACAAGAGTGGTCCACACGTGTTTGCTCACAAAACAAAGAACACTGGTGGGTGGGTGGGGGGGGTATGAAAGCATTTTTCAGAGTAATGTGACAAGCATATGTCTTGGCCTATGGGCTCAACTGAGCAGGGAAAGAAGAATGGAGGGAGGGAGAGCGTTTAATAGTTTTTTGCTTTCAACAGCTGGGAGGTGCAACGAAGATGAGTATTATCTATAATGTGGTAACGAGAAAAAGTAGACGGCCAAAACAGCGCTCTGCCAGACTCAAAGTGGAACAAAATGCAGGAAAAGATACAGTCTGAATGAAATAAAGGCTTATCTAATGTAAGACATCTCCAGCCGTTATTACCTGTTAACGACATCATAGAGATTCACTATTTGAAACATCACGAATATTAATCCCACACACGTCAGGCTCGAAATGGTTCCAGCCTCACAGATGTGACCATTAGTTAACAAATGTATCTGCTTACATTGAATGGTAGTCTGCGTACATCCCTCTTAACTGGCAGTAACCCTGCTATGCTTAAAACCTCCTCACACCTCCACTAAAGGAGAAACGACACAAAGCACGACACAACCCACGGCGAGTATCGGTTGGCATTACCCTTTCCATCCCTTTCCAATCCAAAACCTCGGCAGCACACGCGCTGACACGCACCTCTCGGTGAGCTCTGACACCTCTCCCTACCCTCGCATAACCCGGAACCGAGCAATGATTAGAATAGCGGGGCGAAATGAGAACAAGGGGATCGGCTTGTTTGGTCGGCTTGCCAGCCGATTGAAGTGTGTCTGCTTCATCTCGGCCCAATCCATTGACCTTCTGTCTCCTACCGGGGAAAATAGCAGAGGTGGCATCTGAGCTCCCCCCGGCTCAGCAAATGGCTGCCGGAGCTGAGGAGGCCGTCGATATCCGTGCGCTCCCAACCCAAACGCTCACCTGTCCACACCACCGCCGTTTTGACAACAGTAATAACAGATGTCAAGGGCTTTAACACAACAAGCGGAGGAGAGATACCACTTCCATCCCCGCCACGCTGCTAAATGACTGACACTTAAGCGGCTCTTCCTGATGCGCGGGGTTCCGGGAACAGAGACGTGAAGTTGTGCACCTGCCTGTAATCTCCGTGGGCACGAGCTGATCTCTGCCTCGGCTGATTTCACCCGCGTCACTCAGGACCCGGCTATTCTGAGCGTGTTTTTCTCCCCTGCGCGAGGGAGTATTTTTACAGCCTGTCGTGTTGACAGAGTGACACTTTATAGCAAAGCTTTTCCTAATGCTGGAACTGCGGGGTTCGGGGAGTGTGTTGAAACCAGATATTTCTCCCTTCCGCTGGCATTTGTGACACGGGACAAGAAAATGGACTTCAAACAACTCTGCAAAGCTTTGCCTTTCTTGTTAAATCTGCTTTGTAGGTTGTGCCAGTATAGAACCTAAATCAGAGAGGGGGTAAAAAATATAAAAATTGAGTTCCTTTCTTGTGTTCACATCCTCGGTCAAAGCATTCTCCCTTCTTACCGGTCAGTTTGTAACACTTGATCATGAGTCCTTTCAGCCAGTTTTTAGCACACTGAGGGAATTTTTAGGATTTTTCTGTGTGACAGAGCTGCTTTACAGCTGCTTATTCTTGCAAAGTGTTCTTTCTCACCAGCAATAGCAGACCCCCCCTTCCAAAAAAAAGATTCAATAATCGGCACAGAGCTCATCAGGAGCACACCGCAGGACCCGAACATGTGGATGGAGTTCACAGCAGCACCAGAAGTGTTGCTTTCCCACTGCTCTCTTATCACCTGCTCCAGGGTTTTCACCTCTTTTTTTACACAATGATTTCACATTGACTTTGTTAGGCAAGATCTTGGTTGGGGTCAGAAAGTTACGGTGACAAAGTCTGGTTAAGATGGGACAACCTGTGCCACTACTTCATATTTGCAGGAATTGTTTTGTTTTTCTGCTAATGATGATGAAGCTACTGGCGTCACACAAGAACATTTGACAAATGGATGTGTGTGAGCGGCGTGCTCTTCAGACGTGGTCAAGCACTCTGAAGGGTGAGATAACGCCCCCGAATCTATTCTAAACGCAGGGAAATTCGTCAAAAGCCGAGTCTCACGGGGTCTTTCTACAGACATTGCTAGTTTGAAGCACTTTTCAATGTTTTTCCCAATCACAGGGAGTCGGTAAGAGTCGGCAAGATTCAGTCGCCAAAGTCAAGCTCATTCATTTGCAAACTACAAAATGTTTTTCCATGTGTTAGTTATCTGTTTTTGTTTTCTGAATGATCCACAACCTTTTTCTCTAATAAACTGCTAAGTGTGTTGAGCCACAGTTGGACGGTGATCTGTAATGATATCCGCAGGTAAATGATTCGGATGAAAAGTTCTTTAATTCTGTGTCTACATTCATAAGCAAACTCCAAACATTCCCATTTATTTGTGATCTCCTTCCAGCTCGGCCTGCTTTTAGCATCTTCAGGTGACTGCTATGTCATCAAAGCGGCGCACAGTCAACTTAAAGGCAGAAAAAGGGGTCAGCCTGGTAGAGGGGGGAAGCGGTAATCAACTTCTCCGTCAGTACTCAGCAGATTGGTATCGATAACATGCAAGCAGGAATGATACATGAGGACAGTTTTCAGTCATATTTCAGAACATGGCAGAGGAGAGGATTTGTATAAAGCTTTTCCTGAGTGGGGGCTCAAGGGGGAATGATTAAGTCTGGTAAGGGCACACAAGTGATGTAGCATAGAGGCTGTCATAAATCTGGAACTGAAAACATAAGTCAGCCAAATAGTGTTGATGCTCGTGCTTTTGGGCAGGTTTGTGAGCGCGCTCTTGGCCCAGGCTATTCTGCTCATTGTTTGTCTTTCTTTTTTGAAGAGAACTGCATAAACACTCTAGATACCCGTTTTTGAGCAGCTTAGTTGATTAATGTCAGGTAAGAAAGAATTCAATAATTGCTCTTCCAAAAAAAAAAACAAATCATACATATGTGATAATATCATTAAAAAATATTCAAGTAAAGCTTAAAAAATTGGGCAAACATGTCATGAACCCTTCAGAGAGGACTTTCACAACCTTAGATAAAAAATACAATTTGGAGCCAGCTCTATGGTTTTTTACTGATACGAAGACCAAACTTGGTTTCTCTAGCAGCAGTCGAACAATGGTGCTTTTAAACTGTCTGGAAGAGAAGCAAAGGTCAGGAAAATTTAAAAGAAATTAAGATAACAGGCGCGACTGTGAAGAAGACTTAATAAAGCAGCCGAGTGGAAAAAAAACATCAAGGGGATCGTGTGGAAAGCTGCACACTAACTTTGTTAAGAGAAGCTGTTGAAAGTGGGCGAAAATGGCTTCTTTAAGTGGTTAACTGCGAAGAAAAACATTATGAGACTCATGATGGAACCTAAATGGTTTAATTTTGTAAAGAAATTACCCTAAACTAGAAATTTGTCCAGTAAAACCTAAAAAAAGAAGAGCCACCAAAAAGGTTGGTGATGGTAATCCTAGGAGCTCGAATAAGGGAAACCAGACCGAGAAGTCATCCAGTTGACCTAATTCTTGCTCTTTGGATGGCAACTCAAAGGTTGGATAAGAGCAAGGTAGTTACCCAACACTGACCTCTAGAGCCAAAGACACATCTGTGACAAGCTGTAATAGAAAAAAGTACTAATAGCATTAAAGTGACAAACTTCATTGACTAGTCTGAGTAATAGGGGTCAGTTGGTGTTAAATAGTTCAGTGAGGCTAATAAGCTCTGAGTTTTTATTGATTGCATGTCTGGTGGGACTGGTGAACAAAACATTTCCCAACAGGCCTTTTTCCAACTGCGGTGCCGTCCAAATCAGTGTGTGTGTGTGTGTGTGTGTGTGAGAGAGAGAGAGAGTGTGAGGCTGTGTTTACCTCGCTGAAGAAGGAGAGAAAAAAAAAAGACAGCTGAAACCTTCCGTGATCTATTGCGGCCATTTGGCGCTTTCGGAAATGTTACTGAGCCAGGCTGTATTACAAGTAAATAACACCATTATAACTTATTTTTCCCCCTTCATCTTTACGTCCAACATATTTTTATCACCACTTGGAGCAGCTACTCCAACAAATGGTAATGAAATACCTCATTTTGTTTTGGTATTGATACAATCCTCGTTCCCCCTCCCCAGCAGACTTTTCCAGAGGGTAAAATTACCCTGAATGTTTGTGTTCAGTCCCTCTTCAGACTAAGATAAATATGGCCAATCTGGCCTCTGCTGCCTCCCGCTCAGCCCTTACTCTAAGGCCAAAAAAGAAAAATAGAATGCATTCCCAAAGGGGCAGAGGCGATGGAGCTGCTGTGGATGGTTATCTGGACTTGGCAAGGAACGGATGGTGGAAATATTTGATTGCTTTTTTTGTTTGTGTGCACCCCAAAACGTTGGCATTTTGTCTGCTTAACGCGGGCCTCCTGATTGGCGGAGATGGCTTTGTCTGTACAGATGTCAGGGGTGACATTTGGAGACATCCAGCTACAGTCAGATGTTAGATCAGTCAGAGCAGTAGCTCAAATGTTGACAACGGGGGGGTGGAGGTGGGGGTGGGGGGGTTGCACCCAGCCCCGACCAGAGTACATCCCTCAAGTGAGGAGTTTTTTTAGAGACTGAACCCACCATATGCCAGATGGAACAAGATTATGATGCACTGTCGAGTCTGACAGCATCTGGCCTTGTGCTGCCAGACCCAGAATGTTAAATATGCTCCCTTATTGATGTCTACCTGTCTCCATATTCATATCAACTGAACGACTCCATTGTTCCACCTTTGACTGCTATCAAATTATCTCATCTGGTGCTCCGTTTTTATAGAGAAAAGTTTTAGCAACAACCACAACAACAAATAATGTTCTGAAATGTTATTGACATCGTTTAACAGATAAATATCAAGTGGGGGACTTGACAATTTTTCTGGTGTATATTCTATGATTTTAGCGAAAGAAAACTGCTAAGCATTCGATCTTGTTAGAAAATAATTGAGTGTGGACTCTCTATACATGTGTCAAGACCTGAATATAGTGGTGAGATCTAGGCTTCAATTGGCAGCTTCACACTTTCACAATAGTAATTAGTTCCTCCGAGACAAAGACAACACAGTGTAGAAGAAGATATCATTACTTCCTTATGCTTCTGACAGGAGCAGCCAGTCCCAGTTCAATAAATAAACTAAGTCTCACAATATACAGCTCACTTTTAAATGTAAAACATGTCATTATAACATCTGTCACAGTTATGGGGATGCTTTCATCTGCCTCCTTCAGATTTAACGTGAACAAACGCACATGAACACGCGTCTTTGCAGCGGTTCTGGGAATACAAATTCAACACGCACAGAAAAAGGTGACATTTTATATTTCCTTGGATTTGTTTTTGCATCGTCTCTCTGATGGTTAATGTAATTCCCCAGATTAAGTTGCCGGTGCCCTGAACCCATCTTGATTCAATAAACATGAAACAGGGCCAGAAATAGATAAAGACACAGACGATAAATTAAAAACAGGGGGAGAAATCCCATCCGCAGAATACAAATAATGCCATTACACTGCCTGACTCCAAGACAGTCGATACATCAAATTGAAAAATAATGATGATTGTGTTAACAAACTCGGCAAAACAGTTTAAACTGAAGTGTAGCATTTTAATATTATGGTTTATAAAAATAATAAATTGCGCCGAGCGATAAAATGAGATATTAACAAAGAATCTGTTGGGAGAAAAAAGGCCAGGGTAAGACCATTTATTTCAGATTGGTTTTTGGCTCCTGTTCTCCATTCTCTTTAGGGCTTAAATTTGAACAAGACAATGAGGTTGAATTTCGAACGAATAGAAGTAAAATATATTGAGCTACTAAAGAGAGCCTTTTAATTGAATGAATGCGGCAAATCTGCCATCTTATATATTTTTCTTTAGCTCACTCACCTTGAAAGCTAGGACTGGAATTGTATGTATGTGTATGTGTATATATATGCAGGGTTTCCACTACATGTAATCGATTGTGGTGCATCGCAAAAGCTGTCCCTTCAAATTTGCACTTAAAGGCGATTTTCCCAAATGAAATCAAAGCGAGCAGGAACAAAAAGCTCTGGTGAGCATCTTTTTTCCATTTGTGATGAGTATTCAGAAGATGTGAGATGGGAAAGGTTAATTAAAGCCCGTGGGGTGGAGCCCACATGACTGGACTCTGAGCAGTAGACGATTGGAAGAGGTTTGCAAGAGGTCGGCAGGTGGTGAAGGATGGTAGCTGAAAAAAAATCACTCCCAGATCATTGCTTTCAACAAAGGGAAGCGGAATTTAAGTCACAATGACAAAGCTTAAAAAAGAAAAAAGGCTATAAATAACCCACAACCACAGACAGTCGTGGTGAGTTACATTCATTTCTTCACTTTGTGGCCTTTTTAGAAAAAAAGAGAACAATGGAGGACAAAAACACCCTTTTACTTCTAGGCCATCACAGTAGAACACAGTCTTTGCATTAACCCTTTTACGACAAACAATGAGCTTTCTTGGTTTAGCGAAGCTTAATGTCTGGATAACATTGGGCATCATTTCATAAATCATAAGTCAAAATCCAATCGGACTTTGTGCAAACTTTTTAGGCGTTATGGAGCTGAGACGTAATGAGTTAGGAATGTGTGGCCAACGGGTCACAGCAGAACAACAGAAGTTCTGATTGGCTAAGTAAAGACTCCCTGATTTCCCTGCTTGGCGGCCGTAGCTGCATTTTTCAGTTGCTCATTAACGGTGCAGCCCAAAGGACGGTCAGAAAAGGGCTGGAGCACACGTCACTTATAGTATCAAAACATCTTTGGGAACATGTTGCACCCAAAGATGCTTCTGTTTAACATTTCCAGGACCAATTCATGAATGTTATTAAAGCTTTGAAACACAAATGCTGCCTTAATCTAAGAAATCTGCCACAAATACAAAAGAGAGCTTTCTCATCACTCATTATCAATCAATCTCCACCAAGCTTTTGAAAATTGTTCCTGACTCTTTGTCCTCACCCTTATATATATTTTTTTTTTTCCCAATGCCATATTGATTTCCTTTTGCGTGACACTCTAAATGAATGGCTGCTGTCTGCTTGGTCAGCTGTTAGAGTGAACTCTGAATCGGGCCTTTAAGATTGGCAAACCGAAGAAAAACAGATTTTAAATTAATCAAACTTTGAAGACAAAAAACTGCTGAAAAAAGGAAAATAAGAACCCTGTAATGGGTCATCATGAATAACACGGGTCCTTATTTCTCTCTGGTCCTCCTCATGATTTGATCAATATGAACTCCGTAAATGTAACAAAGTGACAAATGTGCAGGCCATCTTCAGTGTAATAAAAAGGGGTTTCCTATTCAACCCAACATTATGCAGTTTTCAAACACTCTCAAAAGCAAAGACTCAAATGAACAAAAACTAAATTAAACATGTAAATAACATTTTCAAAAAGACAAACAAAGGCTAGCTCATTAAAACAAATTACCTGCTCATTGTCTCGCAGCAAACAATATGTTATATTCCCTTTTGGATGGCATTATTTTTTTCCTTTAAATTACAAATTGTAATTATCACAGCTGAGGAAACAAATGAAGTCTGGACCTTCTCTAACAATTGTGCATACTCCATAACCAAATCCCTTTTTTTTTTCTTTAGGATTTACGAAAAAGAGGGATTGTGTAGACTAATTGAGGTACACCTAGAGACTTTCAAAACAGGCATTAAAAAAAGCTTCCACAACCAGAACACACATCCATGTAAAGGCAATATGTGGAGGGTGTCCCACCTTGTGAGGGCAGACTGCACAGAGGATGTAAAGGCAGCGCAGGACCCTTTTATTTCAGAGAGATGAAAGAAAAAGTGCGACTCCAGAGATTTCTCATTCTATAAACAGTTTGTTTGTTCATATCTCTTAATGCCACTCACAGAGGGTTCTCATAACTGTGCCCCTCACAGGTGGTTGGAGAAAAACACGAGCCGTATCAGCTGTTACTGTCATTACAGTAACTGTTACTGTTCCTCAAAACAAGCCAAATAAGTAATCCATAGTGAAGGCAAGCGAGAATTATGGATCTTTACAATTAAACAGCCTTTTTATTTCTATTTGTCCACCAATAAGCCAGTTATTCACATCACTTTTGCAAGAAATGATGAACGCTCATTTGAAATTAAAACCAGAACATGCCCGTCTTTCTGTACAGAAAATACACTATGTGGATGAGCTCAGCTCATTAAAAGCTGGAGAGCAGCTCATGAATGACGTTTGTGAATTTTACCAAGCCTCGTTCATTCAGCTGAGTGGATATGACGACGACCTTAATGGAGCCATAACTTCAACTGTGTCAAAAACTTGTGATTACACACTTGTGAGTGGTGACGCTGGATGGAGGATCATGCGGAATGTTTTAAACAGCGTGTTTAACACATAACTGCTGGGTTGTTTTTTCACCACTTTTTTCAGTCAATAACACAAGACATGATTGCTTCCATGGTGGATTGAGCAAGCATCCTTTGATTATTGACTAAGAAATAAACAGGGCTCAAAGGTGGGATGCAGTCATCCAGATCATGGGCAACCGGAATGCCTTCTTCAGCTCTAACCGGTTTGTGTTTGAGTTTTGGCATGCAAGGGAAAGGTCCCGCACGCCTGAGGTCACATGTAAAAAAGTGTCCAAAGGCAATTTTCATCTGTGAATGGCTTATCAGCCTCCATGATGGGAAAAAAACCCGCTGGGTCGTTTTGGCAGGTCAGTTTAACCTGATGGAGCTCGACTTCCTCTGGGGGGGAAGCATTCTATTACTGAGGATGAATGACTGAAACCCAGTCAAAAGACACTAAACGCACAGTCTAAGAAGAGGAACTTCCACCTACATGACTAAGAACAGTAATTACAGGTTATTTTTAATTAAAGCTGAGTTTAGAAAAAAAATTAGGGAAATGTTAAGACCGCCCACAGATGGACAAAACAATACCTGAGTCAAAATACATGAAATTCACCAGGATTTGACCTAAACCAAAAAAAGAACGCACCCAGCGTGCTGCCTGACCAAAATCTGACTATCATCAGATAGAAATGTGCCAACAATTGCCACCATGTTCTCTCAGCATCTGAAAGGGGAATCAAACACCACAAAGCAACGTTTTATTTTTAACTCCATAGGTTAAGAGATAGAAAAATCTGTATTTACTTGCCAAATTCATTAATAGTGCTGGAATGCTGATACTGAAATCCATAAAATTAGGAAACTGTAGGCAGCAGGAGAGCTTAGCATTACAATGGTTGGCCTACGTTGGTAAAAATAAATCAAATTTAAAGATTACACATGTAAAATACCGGTTAAAGGGTTTGAACACTGGCTGACTTATTATTATTGTCAGAATACACCTCCATGATCACAGCTTTGAATCATCTAATGTGTTTTTATACGGAGGTGTGCTCACTTTTAGTTGATGCTGTTACACCCCCCCCCCTTACCGGTGATCCCTGAATCCAATCCGAGGGCGACATTAAGCGGGCGCTTAAAGCAGGGGCCCTTTTGTTGTTAATGTGGTGCACTTATCTAAGGTATCCTGGGGCCATGTTGCCTGTGTGGACGATAAATCAAGCTGTAAAATTATGTGTGACTGCCCAGAAACAAATGAAAGTACCTGAACGCTTCCATCAGCCATCCCGGCTCAGCGTGCCGGCACCATTTTTCTTCTGTTTTACTCCATTTAAAGGGAGAGTAAGAGTGTACGGTAAAGAATGTGAAGAGGAAAAGAAACAGATTGGAACGGCTTGCTTCAGTGAATAAATGGGACATTTGCTATCAATATGTCAAACTGCTTCAATTAGTAATAAAGCCTAAACATATTTTCTCATATTTACGCATTAACTTTCACGTGCAACTTTTTTCATATACGCAGGGTTTTTTTTCTATAAAGCCTTCATTTTACATAAATACCACTGATTCAAGCTAAAAACAGCCCAGTGACCTTTACACTGTAAACTATGAGACTGAAAACCTTTGTGCAGACACACCAGTTAGCTTCCACTTGAGGTGTTTTAGGAAAAAGAAATCAAACCCTGGGATTACTCCTACATTGCTCGTACTGTAGCTTATTTAGTCCCATTTCGGATCTTCCTCAATAATACTACATTAAACAGGAAAACAAGCTTTTTCCTTGTGCATTTAATTCTGTCCTTCTCCCTCACTTTCGATTTTTACATTTGCTCTTTTGGCTGGAATATTTTATTGCCAGTCCATTAAGTCCATAGAAATTCTAGTCATTCCTGCAGGTTCCCAACAGTGTTATTTGGTCAGATGGGATAATACCCTCCCAAATGGTCACTCTTACTGTCTAGCCACAGTTGGACTTGTCCAAAGAAAATGCTCTCGGGGTGCATTCAAACATTCCAACTAGCTTTCTCTATTCCACAGAGCAGCCAATCTGTTCGGTGTCCCCGCTTTTGGCTGAACTCCTTACCCCGGCGCCTTGTGCGAGTCAAGCCTCCCCTAGGAGGAAAATAAATCTCTGCCGCCCGTACCTCGGCCAGAGCACATGGCCTGCACCTGCTGAAGCAAAGGTTTCCCCCCCCCCCCCCCCCCC